>CM029663.1:42524797-43724797 GCA_017311315.1 Dendrocalamus latiflorus
GGTCTAGTGTAGTTCGCTGAATACATAAGTGCTCCTACTGCACTTAAGTATGGGAATTCTGGTACCAGGACTTCCTCCCCCTCTTCTCTAGGTCAATACGGATCCTTTTCTTGCTGTAAAGATCTCCCGATCATCGGTACTTTCGATAGGTATGCCTTCTCAAAGCCGAACCTTTCTAACACCTTCTGGACGTAGGCTGACTGATGTACTAATATTCCTCAGGGACCTGCTCGAGCTGCAGGCCTAAGCAATATTTGGTTTTACCAAAATCTTTCATTTCAAATTCTAACTCCAAGTAAGAACTTGCTTCCTTTACATCTTCCATGGTCCCGATGATATTCAAATCATCTACATATACTGAGATTATACAAAATCCATTCTAGAATCATCGTATAAATATACAGGGACAATCTTCATTGTTTGTTTTGTCTTTGTTGCATAAAAAGTCGCTTAAGCAATTATATCACATCCTGTCTGATTGCTTAAGTCCGTATAATGATTTCCTGAGCTTTACACTATACAGATTTCTATTTGCTTTGTCTTGGTTCGGGACAGGAATGCCTTCAGGTACCTTCATATAAATTTCCGAATCCAAATTTCCATAAAAGTATGCAGTTACCACATCAATCAATTTGATTTCTAAATTCAGGTTTACTGCCATTGAGATTAAGTATCTAGATGTAATACCACTCATGACCGGGGAATAGGTCTCTTCATAATCAATTCCTAGACGTTGAGTGAAACTTTGTGTAACAAGCCTTGCTTTATATCTTACAACTTCATTTCTTTCATTTCTCTTTCGAATAAATACCCATTTACACCTACAGGGTGCACATGGGGAGGTGTACGACTTACAGGCTCAAACAACTCTTTTTTGTTCAGCGATAATAATTCAGTTTCTATTGCCTTTTTCCAATCTTTCCATCTGATCTTTTCTTACATTCAGCGAGCGATGCTGGTTTTGGATCAAGATCGATGATTGTGGTAATTTTCTTTGTAAAGTAGATATCAACATTTGCTATTGTCCTATTTATGGATTCTCCCTGTGTGTATATAGTTTATAGCTATTTCATCATGAGTTGACTCTTCTTATGCTTCTACTTGTTCACCGCTCCTTCTAGTTGCGGTGACGAGTCCCTTTAGTTTTTCAACTCTGATGTGTGTGCACACATCCATGCTGATTTCTCCCTCTATGGGAATGTTCAGATCCGGTATGCCCTTTTTTGAAGGTATCATACTGGTACTAGGTCCCAACTGGCTTCTCTTCTGGTTCTGAGGAACTTCAGTGATTGGCTGTGTCTAAGTCCTTCTTATCCTTTTTCACTGGGCGTCCCCGGTTACTTAGGGTTCGAGGTGCCGGAGTTCTCATCCTTTTATTCTGAGGCCTCTGGTAGTTCAACTTTCTTTGGTATTTCAACCCTCTCCGGTGCATTGCATGCAGGCATATGCAACTTGATCACGCTATTTAAATCACTAAAGTGTCAGGCAGTGATTTGCTAATGCTTGCAAGTCAATGATCTTCTAGACTTCTTTATTTGTTTTACTAGTGCGCGGGTCATGTGCATGGATTCCCATAGCTTGCCACGTAATTTCCCAATATTTTTTTATCAAGGGGTTGATTTCCTCCCTCTAATATTGGCAAACTATCCTCATCAAATATGCAATCAGTGAAATGGACAGTATACAAATCTCCTGTCATGGATTCTAAATACCTAATTATGAATATTGTCTCACAACCAACGTATATCCTAGTCTTTCAGAGAGGACCCATTGCAGTACGCTGTGGAGGGATTATAGGTACATAAACCTTGCATCCAAATCTCCGGAGATGAGAAATTTTCGGTGCTAACCCTTGCATTAGTTGCATAGGTGAATGGATGTTGTATGCCGATGGTCTAAATTTGATGAAAGTTGATGCATGTAGAACTGCGTGTGCCCAACATGTAGCTGGTAAATTACAATTCTGCAAAATTGGTCGGGCAATAAATTTAATTCTCTTGATTAATGCCTCTCCAACTCCATTCTGGGTGTGGACTTGCGGTACAGAATGCTTAACTATAATTCCCATTGCCATGCAATAATCACCAAATACCTTTGAAGTAAATTCTCCGGCATTATCCATCCTGATGGACTTTATGTGATGATTAGGGAAAATATTTCTAATGCAAATTATCTGTGAGATCAGCTTTGCGAAAGCATGGTTTCTTGTAAACAATAAACATACGTGCGATCATTTCGAGGAAGCATCGATGAGCACCATGAAATATTTAAATGGCCTTGATAGTGGCTGTATGGGACCGCAAATATCTCATTGGATGCACTCTAGGAATGCAGGGACTTCATCCTTCACTTTCAGAGTAGGTCTAATAATTAATTTTCCTGTGGCACATGCGGGGCACACAAAATCTTCGTGATTCGGGAAATTCTTTACATTAATATTATGTCCATATGAATTGTTAATTATGTTTATCATCATCTTAAGACCTGAATAGCCTAATCTGTCATGCCAGAGACAAAAGAGTTCAGAGCTTCTAAATATTATTTTCAGGGCAGTATAGGCTGCAGGTGCCTTAATATTAGTGTAGTATAGCCCAGTTTCTAATGAAAAAAGTTTTTTCTAATACATTTTTTTTCTATTTGCTTCACGCTTTGTAATGAGCAAGTATTTCGTACCATACTCTTCTTCAATCTCAACATGGAAACCATTAGCGCGAATATTCTTGAAATTTAGGAGAGTTCTAGTCGATTCTGGGTACAATAAGGCTACTTGGATGACCAAAGTTGTATCCATTAGGAGTATAATTATGACTCTTCCTGAACCTATTATACAAGTATCACTATCAGCGATTGTTGTAAGGCTGGCAGCATTCTTACTAATCAACTGTGACACCCCATTTTTTTTAATTTGCTTATTTGCCTTGTTTTATTGGTTATTGGAAATTTAATCTCAAAATTTCAAAATTTAAATTAAAATATCTTAGCAAAAATCCCTTTTGGCCCTACCTAAATTCCCTCTCTTTTCGTCTCTTCCCGGGTGGGCCAGCTCTCCTTTTCTTCTCCCCCGCGCGGCCCGATTTCTTTTCTTCCGGCCCAGCCTGCTCTTTTCCCCGGGCCCTCTTTTCCCCGTCTCCCTCTGGGCTTCGCCCGGCCCAGCGCCACGCCCCCCCTCTCCTTCTTCTTCCCGCAGCGGCCGCGCTCCGCCTCTCTCTCTGCTCTGCGCGCGCCCTCGCCGGACCCAGCGGCAGCGGCCCGCCCCCGGGTTCCCCGCGCGCGCGTGCCCCGTGGAGGTCTCCCCGCGCTCCCCGGCGTCCCCGTCGGCCCAGGCCCCGGCCCCCCCCCCCCCCGCCGTAGGCTCTCCACGCGCCGGCTTCCCACTCGCCGCCGGGACGAGCCGATGGAACCGCCCCCGACTCCGTAGTCCTGGCCACGTCGCCGCTCGCCAACTCCGGCATGGCCGTCGCCGTCGCATTGAATGGGCCACAGTGGAGCCGAGTCCTTCCCCCGCCGCTCCAGCGCCGCCGTCCATGCCGGCCGTGCCGCCGTAGCCCGCTGCCACGCCGCCGTACCCAAGTGGAGGCCGCCGGACCAACTTGGCCATGCCGCCCACCCCCTCCTCCTCTGTGCGGCCGTAGGAGCGCGGTACCCCAGCCATGCCGTCCGTGCGCCCTACGTGCCTAGCCCCCGTCACGCTCCTCCTCTCGCCGGGTACGCTACAGGAGCGGGAGCTCCGTCGCCCATGCCCCCTCTGTCCTACACCCCTACTTTTTGCCACTACAAAAACCCTCCCGTGGCCACTAGTTTCCCCCCCCCCTTCCATCCCCGTTCTTCGCCACAAAAATCACCGTCGGCGGCCGCTCTTCGGGCCGTCGCCGCCGCCAGCTCACCCCGACGTTCCTCGGCCGGCATTGCTCTTCTCCTTTACTTCCTCTCACCCCCGAGCACCTCCCCTCGAGTTTAATCGGGTTTTCCTTCTCTTTTCAGTCGCCGACGCCCGTTCTTCCCCGGCTCCGGCCACTCCTCACCGCCGTCGATTCGAGGGACCCCCGGCCGATTCCTCGTAGCCGGAGCGTCCTCGCCACCCCGTGAAGCTGACCGCACCTTCGATTTGGGACTTCACCCACTCGTCTTCTCCGGCACCGGTCAACCCCCACCGCCTTCGGAGCTCGCCGACGCCAGCCGCCTCCACCACTTCCCGAGCCCCGTTCTCTTCTCCGGTGAGTTTCGAATTGTCCCGAGAAGCTTCCCTACTGTTTAATTGCACCCTCGTAGCCGTAGGCGCCGTCCCGAGCATTCCCTGGCTCCGCCGCCGCCTAGCTCGCCGCCGGCGACCTCCCTGTCCACCTTCGGTCGATTAACTCCTCCGACGGGTGCGCACGGGAATGGGTAACCCATTTTGGTTCTCTTCCCGTGCGGTCGCCACCTTCCTCGCCGCCGGCTGGCTCCGCCGCCGCTCGGTCGGGCGGAGCTCTGCTCCCGCGCGATTAGCCCCCTGATTAACTGTTAACCTCTGTTGATTAGCGAGGTAATCGCCTCTCTGACAGTGGGCCTAAGCACGTTTAAAACCCCTAGTTAGGCTGACACGTGGGCCCTCCGTTAATTTAAAACTGTTAAAAACCCCGGGAAATGGCTTTAGACACTGACAGGTGGGCCCTTGTACAGTGCCTAGGCCCACATGTCAGTCTCTGGCCCGTTTTCAGAATTTAGAAAATTAATTAAACCGTGGACCCCACCTGTCATACTCAGAGTTTTCCCCAATAAAGATTATTCTGAAATTAAAATTAAAAACCCGCGGGACCCACATGTCAGAGAGTGAACTCTCTCTCTCCTTTTTCATTTTTGGGATTTTCCCGGGAATGAAACTTCAAACGACTCGTTCTCTCTCATCGTAACTCCGATTTGGGCGAAACTTGATTCTAAATTTTTCTAAAATCAAGCCCTTTCTGTTGGTTCTGGTTTGGTCTGTTTTTGAGCTCTTTTGCTTGTTATTTTATGCTTATTTGTGCTCTATGTCTGTTTCCTGCTTTGTCGGTCTGCTTCGTTCGAGTAGAATTTGAAGGCACGCCAGAGCAGCAAGGTGACCTACCTCCAGATCAGCAAGACCCTCTGCTTTTAGACCCAGGCGAGTCAATATTCTTGATCATTCTGCTCCTATGTTTTCTTGTAAATTATCTTGGTTTAAAAATAGTCAAACTGCATGCATTATTTCACGTATAAAGTATGTGAACTGTAAGGTAGTTACCCCCACTCGAAGATCTAAAAATGTATATAGCTATACCCTCCTTGAATTTTGTTAGATCATGTACCTTGTCGCCGTAGGTATTACTGTTACTATCCTAAATAGGTATATGTCTAAATTAAATGCCATGCGAGTTCTGTCCAGTCTAGGGCATTGCCTGCCCTAATCATAGCTTTCAAAAACTTGAGCACTAGTTTTGGGCTAGTCACGGGAGGTACGTGACTGGATATTTTGTGGCAATCTATTTTAGACTTCCCGAAACCCTCAAAACTTGCTATAACTGTTTGGGCGGACGGTAAGAGTGGTGGGTGTGGAAGTAGCACATTGGCTTGTGGTTTGAACCGCCCGAACACACTAAGGACTTAATCCTGTGATGGCATCTCCGTGTACAACAGTACGACCACCAGTCTGCAAATTGCAGCTTAGCTAAGTAATTCTATCGAACCCCCGAAACTCATCTCACCGGTAGTGGAGAGAAGTGCTGTAAGGGCAAAGGAGGGCCTAAAGGGACACCGAGAGGAGGGTGACGTCTCCAGCCGTGCTAGCGTTATGGAGAGTGGAGTCCGACGGCGCTAGTTCCCGTGGAGACATCCCGTGCAAAGTATGGGACCCACCGCCGGTGGGAGCAGCCCATAAGGTGGGATGACGAAAGGGGCTAGGTAGTTCAAAAGGCTATTGTGGTGACCTACTCAACCGCACGACTACGGAATCGTGCGGGGCAACGAGCGGGTCGTCTCTGGTGGGTAAAGTGTACGATCTCTGCAGAGAATAAACTATTCGAATAGCCGCGCCCACGGTCAGGGGCAGACATGGAAACTTCCTTGAGTTAGTTCTATTTCAAAAATTCTTGTGGGCGGGAAAGAAAAGCAAATTGGAGGGAAGTACTCCAACCTTTGAGTTTTTCCTGGGGGGGAAGTACTCCAGTGGTGTTATAGTCTAGTAACTCCAAAATACTTAGCATCGGTGGATGTAGCTGATACCACTAAATACATATTACATCATTCAACTCTTGAAAACATGTTTTGTTAAATTGCTAAGTCGTAGGGTTTGTACTTATGTTATTTACAGCTGTCGCTCTTCGCAAACAAATAAACCTGAGCCCTCTTTGTCAAGCTTTGCATATAATTACATGCATTTCTGTGAATGTTGGCTCGCGGAGCACGGTTGTGTGTGCTCACCTCGCTCTTCCCCCCTTTTCCCCCAGAGTTGGCAAATCAAGACCAATATGAGTACTACCAGGATCAGGAGGGCGAAGGAAATGAAGATGGTGGTAGTTAGGCTAGAATCTATTCTCTCCTTACAGTCTGGCCGACCAATCTAATTGGAAGGTGTCCTTAACGTTAACCAGGTCCCCTGGATGATATTAAGCACACCTAGGTTATCCCGGTCGCTTGCCTGTGGGGAGATGACCCTCCCTTTTGCTTCCGCCAATAATGCAATGGTACACTGAACTTTTGTGGCCTGAAAGCCCCTTTTGTAATACTTGTCCTTATATGGGACCTGTGTACCCTGGTATTGTATTAATATGTCATGTATCGTGTATGAAATGAATCAGCAATGTATCTGTGAGCACTATCTACTGATCCAGGGAATAGTGCAGTGAAATCACAGGGATTCTGGGTTGGTTCAAACCTGGGGTCCGACAGGGCTGGTATCAGAGCATACGACTGTAGAAACCTAGTTAAGATGGTCGTGCCTTAAGGATGGTGTCTAATTTCGAAAACTAACAAAGACTTTGATAAAATATAGTTTACTACTTCTTACTCTTACTTTTCCTAGACTTTACTCTTCTGCACTCTCTCTTCCTTTACCTGGTCTGACCTTTTGTTTTCTTTAAAAATGTAGATGGCCGGATCCTCCTCAGCCGCTCCCTGGGACTACCTTACTCACGCGGAGAGCGAGACTGACCACGTCGAGTTGCTTCGCCTGTTGCTGCAGTTCCTCAAGTACGACCAGCACCCCATCTTCCGGGGGCGACGGATCCAGACCCGAGACCAGGAGGCGTGGATCATGGAGGGGTTTGTCTACGCCCGACCAGGAGGAGTTGAGCCTGTTGTCGTCACCACCGGCCACCCCAGGGGCCGTCGCGCCGACGCTGTGCAGGACGCTGCTCAGCTACTGTCAGCCAGGCTGATGCAGCTACACGGGCCCGAGCTCGTGCCGTCCCCCTTCTGCTACTTCCCGATCTTCTACGCTGGCGGACCCCTTCCCGAGGAGTTGGACGCACCCGTGGACGACCCCCGGCTGACTCACCAGGTACAGTTGACCCAGGCGATGGTCAACACCTACTGCCGGGCGCTCCAGGAGATCGGACAACTGAGGACACTACTGACAGCCAGCTACGAGCACACAGACGAGCTTCGCCTCCAGTTGACCGGACGGGACACCGCCCTCGCCTTGTCTGAGCGAGAGCGGGTCGCTGCAGAGACTGAGCTCGCGCTTCTTCGGGCTCAGGCCGCCTACGCGTCAGCTTCTCCGACCTACACGCCAGCTTCTCCGACCTACACTCCAGCTTCCCCAACCTACACGCCGGCCTCACCGGAGAGGGTTCCAGCCCCACTGCCTCCCGCAGTGGCAGCAGCAGTTGCAGCACCACTTCCAGCGCTACCTGCGGCAGCAGCTTCGTCAGCACCAGCACTTCCGGCGCCTACGCCTGCACGGGCTTCCACTAGCCTTACTCTGCCTCTGCCCGCCCCTACTGACAGAGGTGCAGCACCGGCATGCCGGTGTGGACTTCGTACTAGGCTCACTGCTCATAAGAGCACGCGCCCACCTCCGGGCTTCACCACACCAGACGCCAGAGGTTCCAGCAGCGGCCGTCGTCTTCTCCTCTCGCCGAGCAGCGACGACTCGCGCACTGCCTCGAGCTCACCGACCCGCAGCCGCAGCCGTAGCCGCTCCATCTCTCCGATCGACATCGCGTAGTGGCAGTATCAGCAGGAGTAGTAGGATAGCTTTTGGCCGTGCTTGCTAGCAGTATTTTGGGTACCGCAAGCACTTTATCAGTTCCGCTTTTGTACTTTCCCCCCCCCCCTGTAGTAGACGTTGTGTAGAGGTGTGAATATGACTCAGTGAAGCTGGTAGGCCCCACTGTTGAGTCATACAACCCCTCTCTTGTAATGGACTAATGCAAGCTTTATGTTTTATCGTTCTACTTGGCTGTCTTATTTGGTTCTTCTGTGTGTTGATTAGAGGGCTAGTGACCCCTCATATATGCCCTTCCCCTCCTCTTCTTTCCAAGTTTTAACATCTTATGTGTTTCAGATGGCACCCAGGGCAAGAAGAGCAGCCACTCGCGGTAGGGGACAAGGACGAGGACGAGGCCGCGGTAGAGGCCAAGGCCGCAGTCTTCCACCTCCACCCCCAGCACCTCCCACCATGGAGCAGTTGATGGCCCAACAAACTCAAATTCTTCATGCCATGCTAGCTAGTCAGCAGTCTGGGTCAGCCAACAGGAGCTCTAAGTTAGCAGACTTCCTAAGGACAAGACCTCTGACATTCTCTTCAGCTAGCGAGCCACTGGAAGCTGAAGATTGGTTACGAGATACAGAAAAGAAGCTTCGTCTAGCACGCTGTGCAGAAGAAGATAAAGTGGATTTTGCTACCCATCAGTTTAAGGGTGCAGCCGCAGCCTGGTGGGAGAACTTTCTGGCAGTCCGTGGGGAAGAGACGTCTTATGATGAGCCAGATGAAGAAGAGGTAGAGCCAGAAGATGGTGGAGCTACTTCAGCAGCTACTGTTCAACAGGGGGACCAGCAGGATCCTGAGGAAGAAGAAACCAGCGAAGGAGAGGAAGCCGAGTCTGCCGGAGCTACCATTTCATGGTCCGAGTTCCAAGATGTCTTCCGTAAGAACTTCATACCCTCAGGGATAATGAGGATGAAGAGGAACGAGTTTCGGGCATTGAAGCAAGGGAGCATGTCAGTGAATGACTACCTCACCAAGTTCAACCAGTTAGCTCGTTATGCCCCAACTGACATAGCCACAGAAGAGGAGAAAATTGACCGCTTTCTTGAAGGGATGCAAGAGGAAATGAGAGCACAGTTGATCTTGCTTGACCACCCTACCTTTCACCACCTGGTCAATAAAGCCCTTATCTATGAGAATGAAAGGAAGCTCCTAGAAGCCAGCCGTAAAAGGAAGTGGGTATCACAGAGGCCTCAAGGTGGTTTCCAACCAAGGCCAATGTATCAAGGTAATACCTCTTTCCGGCAGGGAGTGACTTCAGCACCTAAGGTTACAGCTCCAGCTCAGCACTCTAGTGGGAATGTTGTTCGTGTGCCTCGTTTTTCGGCACAGTCCCCCTCTCCCAACCCAGCTGCACATCTGCATTGTTTTAACTGTGGAGCAAAAGGGCACTTTGCCAATAAATGCCCCGATCGTCAGGGCACCCCAGCCAAGTTTAATATGGGAGCCGCCCCATCGAGAGGACAGTCATCAGCAGCAAGCAAGAGTTTCCAGGCCCCTCAAGCCTCACGGGTTTCCTCCACCCCGAACCAGGGCCGTGTGAACCACATTACTGCAGAGGAGGCCCAAGATGCCTCTGGAGTACTTATGGGTACGTTCTCTGTTCAGTCTATTCCTGCACAAGTTTTGTTTGATTCTGGGGCTTCGCATTCTTTCGTCTCGGGAAATTTTGTGGCAAGGGCTAAGCTACCAACCTTCAGACTCAAAAGACCCGTGGTGTTGAGCTCACCAGGAGGACCTTTGACCAGCACCCTAGTAAGCCCCAAGGTAGAGGTCACCCTGGGAAATTTTAAATTCCTGGCAGATTTGTTAGTCCTTAAACCCCAAACCTTGGATGTCATCCTAGGGATGGATTGGTTGGCCAAAAATCAGGGGATAATAGATTGTGCCAATAGAAAGGTCATACTCACTAAGCATCCTGGCTTAGTAATAGAAGTTAAAGTGGGTCGCCCATCACTAAAGACAGCAGTCCATCACCTTCAGGAAACACCTTTGGAAGGGATGCCTATAGTTCGGGAGTACCCCGAAGTCTTTCCAGAAGAACTGCCTGGTATGCCACCCGATCGGGATATTGAATTTGTCATCAACCTAAAGCCAGGCACTGCCCCAATAGCCAAAAGGCCCTACAGGATGGCAGTAGATGAATTGGAGGAATTGAAAACCCAAATTGCGGATCTTCAGGAAAAGGGTTTTATCCGGCCTAGCTCATCCCCCTGGGGTTCGCCAGTACTCTTTGTCAGGAAGAAAGATGGCACTGCCCGATTGTGTGTAGACTACCGAACCTTGAACGAGGTGACCATTAAAAATAAATACCCCCTGCCCAGGATTGATGACCTATTTGATCAACTGGCAGAAGCCACAGTCTTTTCCAAGATAGACCTGAGGTCAGGGTACCACCAGCTTAAAATCAGGGCAGAGGACATTCCGAAGACAGCCTTCACCACTCGATATGGTCTGTTTGAATACACAGTCATGTCCTTTGGGTTAACAAATGCTCCGGCTTACTTCATGAACCTGATGAACAAAGTGTTCATGAAATACCTGGATAAATTTGTGGTAGTATTCATAGATGACATTTTGATCTATTCTAAGACCACTGAAGAACATGCGGAACACCTGCGGTTAGTCCTAGAGACACTCAGGGAGCATCAGCTGTATGCCAAGTACAGCAAATGTGACTTTTGGTTACAAGAGATCAGTTTTCTAGGGCATATCCTATCCTCTTCAGGAGTGGCAGTTGATCCCTCTAAGGTAGAAGCGGTGTTGGAATGGAAACAGCCAACTTCTGTGACTGAAGTGCGTAGTTTCCTTGGCCTAGCCGGGTATTACAGACGCTTTATAGAGGGATTCTCCAAGATATCGAAGCCCATGACCCACCTCCTCAAGAAAGAGAAGTATGAATGGACCGAAAGCTGTGAGAAGAGTTTTCAGGAACTGAAGAAAAGATTGACAACAGCTCCTGTGCTGGTATTGCCAAACATCCACAAGGACTTCGAGGTATATTGTGATGCCTCACGCCAAGGCCTTGGATGTGTGCTTATGCAAGAAGGAAAAGTCGTAGCATATGCATCTAGGCAACTCCGTTCTCATGAGGATAATTACCCAACCCATGACCTAGAGCTAGCATCAGTGGTGCATGCCCTAAAAATTTGGCGTCACTACCTGATTGGAAATCATTGTGATATTTATACTGACCACAAAAGCCTCAAGTATATTTTCACCCAGACAGATCTTAACCTTAGACAAAGGAGATGGTTGGAGCTAATTAAAGATTACGACCTGGAGGTTCACTATCATCCTGGCAAAGCTAATGTAGTGGCTGATGCCCTAAGCCGCAGACCTCACTGTAATGCGGTTATAGAGCGAGAAATTAATTGCGAGCTTCTTAGGGAAATGGAGGCCCTCAACTTGGGTATGGTAGAGCATGGGACCATAGCTGCAATGGAAGTGCATCCAACTCTTGAAGAGCTTATTAAAGCCGCCCAAAAAGGACACCTTGGAGTCCAAAAATTCAAACACCTTATGGCTAAAGGAAAAGCCCCTAAAATGATAGAGGATCAGCAGGGAGTATTATGGTATGAGAAACGTCTCTTTGTTCCCCATCAGAAGGATCTCAAGGATCTAATACTGAAAGAGGCGCATAGCTCAGCCTATACCATTCACCCAGGCAGTACCAAAATGTATCAAGACATCAAACCGCTATATTGGTGGCCCCGCATGAAGCGAGACATCGCAGAATATGTGGCTTGTTGTGATACATGTCAACGAGTGAAAGCTGAACACCAAAAGCCCGCTGGACTGTTACAACCGTTGCAAGTTCCAGAATGGAAATGGGAAGAGGTCGGGATGGATTTTATAACTGGCTTACCTCGTACCAAGTCAGGGTACGACTCCATATGGGTCATAGTGGATAGGTTAACCAAGGTGGCCCACTTCATTCCCATCAGAACCACCTACAAAGGAGTTAAATTGGCAGAACTGTACATGAACCGCATCGTATGTTTGCACGGGGTGCCCAAGAGGATAGTCTCAGATCGAGGTTCCCAGTTCACCTCTCATTTCTGGGCTAGCCTGCATGAAGCACTAGGGACTCATCTTGCATTCAGTACTGCATTCCACCCTCAGACAGATGGGCAGACGGAAAGGACAAATCAAATCCTAGAGGACATGCTTCGGGCTTGTGCCCTTGAATATACTTCGGATTGGGAAAGGTGCTTACCGTACGCGGAATTCTCCTACAATAATAGCTACCAATCTAGCCTTAAGATGTCACCATTTGAGGCTCTATATGGCAGGAGGTGTAGAACCCCATTACACTGGTCAGAGTTAGGCGAGGGAGGCGTGTTTGGGCCCGAGATCCTTAAGCAAGCAGAGGAAAAAGTCAGGCTAATTCGGGATCGCCTTCAAGCAGCCCAATCCCGGCAAAAGAGCTATGCAGACAATCGTCGTAGGGATCTATCCTTCAAAGTGGGAGATCATGTTTATCTCAAAGTATCCCCCCTCAGAGGAGTTCGAAGATTCAAGGTGAAGGGCAAGCTTGCACCTAGATTCATCGGTCCTTTTCCAATCATTGAAAGGTGTGGAGAAGTCGCCTACCGATTGGAGCTACCTAAGAGTCTATCGGAAGTGCATAACGTGTTTCACGTCTCTCAACTCAAGAAGTGCCTCAGAGTTCCTGAAGAGCAGACATCAGTTAAGTCAGTTAATCTGCGGGAGGATTTGACTTATTCAGAGCACCCAGTCCGGATTCTTGATACCATGGAAAAGCGGACCAGGCGCCAAACCTTTCGACTTTGCAAGGTCCAATGGAGCAACCATTCCAAGCGGGAAGCAACTTGGGAGCGTGAGGAGCAGCTCAGAGCCGACTACCCTTTTCTGTTCCCAGGTTAGTCCGAATCTCGGGGTCGAGATTCCGTTTAAGGGGGGTGGGGTCTGTGACACCCCATTTTTTTTAATTTGCTTATTTGCCTTGTTTTATTGGTTATTGGAAATTTAATCTCAAAATTTCAAAATTTAAATTAAAATATCTTAGCAAAAATCCCTTTTGGCCCTACCTAAATTCCCTCTCTTTTCGTCTCTTCCCGGGTGGGCCAGCTCTCCTTTTCTTCTCCCCCGCGCGGCCCGATTTCTTTTCTTCCGGCCCAGCCTGCTCTTTTCCCCGGGCCCTCTTTTCCCCGTCTCCCTCTGGGCTTCGCCCGGCCCAGCGCCACGCCCCCCCTCTCCTTCTTCTTCCCGCAGCGGCCGCGCTCCGCCTCTCTCTCCGCTCTGCGCGCGCCCTCGCCGGACCCAGCGGCAGCGGCCCGCCCCCGGGTTCCCCGCGCGCGCGTGCCCCGTGGAGGTCTCCCCGCGCTCCCCGGCGTCCCCGTCGGCCCAGGCCCCGGCCCCCCCCCGCCGTAGGCTCTCCACGCGCCGGCTTCCCACTCGCCGCCGGGACGAGCCGATGGAACCGCCCCCGACTCCGTAGTCCTGGCCACGTCGCCGCTCGCCAACTCCGGCATGGCCGTCGCCGTCGCATTGAATGGGCCACAGTGGAGCCGAGTCCTTCCCCCGCCGCTCCAGCGCCGCCGTCCATGCCGGCCGTGCCGCCGTAGCCCGCTGCCACGCCGCCGTACCCAAGTGGAGGCCGCCGGACCAACTTGGCCATGCCGCCCACCCCCTCCTCCTCTGTGCGGCCGTAGGAGCGCGGTACCCCAGCCATGCCGTCCGTGCGCCCTACGTGCCTAGCCCCCGTCACGCTCCTCCTCTCGCCGGGTACGCTACAGGAGCGGGAGCTCCGTCGCCCATGCCCCCTCTGTCCTACACCCCTACTTTTTGCCACTACAAAAACCCTCCCGTGGCCACTAGTTTCCCCCCCCCCCCCTTCCATCCCCGTTCTTCGCCACAAAAATCACCGTCGGCGGCCGCTCTTCGGGCCGTCGCCGCCGCCAGCTCACCCCGACGTTCCTCGGCCGGCATTGCTCTTCTCCTTTACTTCCTCTCACCCCCGAGCACCTCCCCTCGAGTTTAATCGGGTTTTCCTTCTCTTTTCAGTCGCCGACGCCCGTTCTTCCCCGGCTCCGGCCACTCCTCACCGCCGTCGATTCGAGGGACCCCCGGCCGATTCCTCGTAGCCGGAGCGTCCTCGCCACCCCGTGAAGCTGACCGCACCTTCGATTTGGGACTTCACCCACTCGTCTTCTCCGGCAGCGGTCAACCCCCACCGCCTTCGGAGCTCGCCGACGCCAGCCGCCTCCACCACTTCCCGAGCCCCGTTCTCTTCTCCGGTGAGTTTCGAATTGTCCCGAGAAGCTTCCCTACTGTTTAATTGCACCCTCGTAGCCGTAGGCGCCGTCCCGAGCATTCCCTGGCTCCGCCGCCGCCTAGCTCGCCGCCGGCGACCTCCCTGTCCACCTTCGGTCGATTAACTCCTCCGACGGGTGCGCACGGGAATGGGTAACCCATTTTGGTTCTCTTCCCGTGCGGTCGCCACCTTCCTCGCCGCCGGCTGGCTCCGCCGCCGCTCGGTCGGGCGGAGCTCTGCTCCCGCGCGATTAGCCCCCTGATTAACTGTTAACCTCTGTTGATTAGCGAGGTAATCGCCTCTCTGACAGTGGGCCTAAGCACGTTTAAAACCCCTAGTTAGGCTGACACGTGGGCCCTCCGTTAATTTAAAACTGTTAAAAACCCCGGGAAATGGCTTTAGACACTGACAGGTGGGCCCTTGTACAGTGCCTAGGCCCACATGTCAGTCTCTGGCCCGTTTTCAGAATTTAGAAAATTAATTAAACCGTGGACCCCACCTGTCATACTCAGAGTTTTCCCCAATAAAGATTATTCTGAAATTAAAATTAAAAACCCGCGGGACCCACATGTCAGAGAGTGAACTCTCTCTCTCCTTTTTCATTTTTGGGATTTTCCCGGGAATGAAACTTCAAACGACTCGTTCTCTCTCATCGTAACTCCGATTTGGGCGAAACTTGATTCTAAATTTTTCTAAAATCAAGCCCTTTCTGTTGGTTCTGGTTTGGTCTGTTTTTGAGCTCTTTTGCTTGTTATTTTATGCTTATTTGTGCTCTATGTCTGTTTCCTGCTTTGTCGGTCTGCTTCGTTCGAGTAGAATTTGAAGGCACGCCAGAGCAGCAAGGTGACCTACCTCCAGATCAGCAAGACCCTCTGCTTTTAGACCCAGGCGAGTCAATATTCTTGATCATTCTGCTCCTATGTTTTCTTGTAAATTATCTTGGTTTAAAAATAGTCAAACTGCATGCATTATTTCACGTATAAAGTATGTGAACTGTAAGGTAGTTACCCCCACTCGAAGATCTAAAAATGTATATAGCTATACCCTCCTTGAATTTTGATAGATCATGTACCTTGTCGCCGTAGGTATTACTGTTACTATCCTAAATAGGTATATGTCTAAATTAAATGCCATGCGAGTTCTGTCCAGTCTAGGGCATTGCCTGCCCTAATCATAGCTTTCAAAAACTTGAGCACTAGTTTTGGGCTAGTCACGGGAGGTACGTGACTGGATATTTTGTGGCAATCTATTTTAGACTTCCCGAAACCCTCAAAACTTGCTATAACTGTTTGGGCGGACGGTAAGAGTGGTGGGTGTGGAAGTAGCACATTGGCTTGTGGTTTGAACCGCCCGAACACACTAAGGACTTAATCCTGTGATGGCATCTCCGTGTACAACAGTACGACCACCAGTCTGCAAATTGCAGCTTAGCTAAGTAATTCTATCGAACCCCCGAAACTCATCTCACCGGTAGTGGAGAGAAGTGCTGTAAGGGCAAAGGAGGGCCTAAAGGGACACCGAGAGGAGGGTGACGTCTCCAGCCGTGCTAGCGTTATGGAGAGTGGAGTCCGACGGCGCTAGTTCCCGTGGAGACATCCCGTGCAAAGTATGGGACCCACCGCCGGTGGGAGCAGCCCATAAGGTGGGATGACGAAAGGGGCTAGGTAGTTCAAAAGGCTATTGTGGTGACCTACTCAACCGCACGACTACGGAATCGTGCGGGGCAACGAGCGGGTCGTCTCTGGTGGGTAAAGTGTACGATCTCTGCAGAGAATAAACTATTCGAATAGCCGCGCCCACGGTCAGGGGCAGACATGGAAACTTCCTTGAGTTAGTTCTATTTCAAAAATTCTTGTGGGCGGGAAAGAAAAGCAAATTGGAGGGAAGTACTCCAACCTTTGAGTTTTTCCTGGGGGGGAAGTACTCCAGTGGTGTTATAGTCTAGTAACTCCAAAATACTTAGCATCGGTGGATGTAGCTGATACCACTAAATACATATTACATCATTCAACTCTTGAAAACATGTTTTGTTAAATTGCTAAGTCGTAGGGTTTGTACTTATGTTATTTACAGCTGTCGCTCTTCGCAAACAAATAAACCTGAGCCCTCTTTGTCAAGCTTTGCATATAATTACATGCATTTCTGTGAATGTTGGCTCGCGGAGCACGGTTGTGTGTGCTCACCTCGCTCTTCCCCCCTTTTCCCCCAGAGTTGGCAAATCAAGACCAATATGAGTACTACCAGGATCAGGAGGGCGAAGGAAATGAAGATGGTGGTAGTTAGGCTAGAATCTATTCTCTCCTTACAGTCTGGCCGACCAATCTAATTGGAAGGTGTCCTTAACGTTAACCAGGTCCCCTGGATGATATTAAGCACACCTAGGTTATCCCGGTCGCTTGCCTGTGGGGAGATGACCCTCCCTTTTGCTTCCGCCAATAATGCAATGGTACACTGAACTTTTGTGGCCTGAAAGCCCCTTTTGTAATACTTGTCCTTATATGGGACCTGTGTACCCTGGTATTGTATTAATATGTCATGTATCGTGTATGAAATGAATCAGCAATGTATCTGTGAGCACTATCTACTGATCCAGGGAATAGTGCAGTGAAATCACAGGGATTCTGGGTTGGTTCAAACCTGGGGTCCGACATCAACTGAAAGAATTTTGTCTCTCTGAAGATGGTATTCGTTGTGCCGCTGTCGGGTAAGCACACTTCCTCCATAGGGCGCCACACGTATTCTAATATAAAGTATTTTATTAATATGTAGTAGAAGGCAATCAACACATAAATAAAATACTTCAATATCAGAACATATCATGTCATTATAAACTGAGTAAATGAATAAATTATTCAAGATCATCCAACCATCACGAGAAAATAAAATTGTTTGAGTACCATCCATGCAAAATCTAATTTATTCTTTCTACACATAAAATGAATGACAATTAAAGTCTAAATGCATTTTGTACATTAGACTGAATCTGCTAAGAAGTCAAAGACTTCAACTGCTATCTTGTCGGGGGTGATACACTCTTCGAGAGAAATCATGGCGATGGCAGCTGCAATGTCAAGAGGGGGTGCTGCTGCTGGCATGGAGTCAACCTCTATTGGTGCAGGCAGCTTCTCAGAACTCTCCACCTTAACAGAAGCAAAGTGGGTTTCATGCTGCCCCTTGCCATCCTTCTTCTTCTTAGCCTGGAAGGCATCGACGACATGTTGCGGCTTTTTATAGATCCGTGACCAGTGCCCCCACTTGCCACAGGTTTGGTTTTGTTGACTATAGGGCTTGCCATCCCGCTTTGGCTTGCTTGCCTTATTCTCATGTGGAGCATCTGAATTGCCTTTCTAGGCTGGGGTCTTACCCTTCCTTCCCCTTTTCTTCATTATGCTCTTTCGCACTTTGTAGCTCCCGGCGTTGGCTTCACGGCCAGCGGAGCTCCCAGGTGGTTGTGCGACAAAATTCTTGCAGAGAACTTCACTCTGAGCCTATACAACCTGCATCATATCAGTCAATTCAGCATACTCCTTGTAGCCATCTTGACGATAGATGCGTGCAGACTGCACTGCATTGGGGTGGAAGGTGGATAGGGTCTTCTCAATCTTCTGCTCATCTATGATCTGCTTGCCACAAAGTTGAAGATTGATACAAATCCTGTGCAGAGCAGAATTGTACTCCTCGACCGTTTTGAAATCAGCAAACCTCAGTCGGATCCACTGATGCTCTGCCTGAAGAAGGATGGTGTACTTTAGCTTCTCAAACTGCCTCTTGAGTGTAGTCCATAAAGCTATTGCGCTCTTCTCTGTCATGTACTTATTCTTGAGGGTGAGACAGAGATGGTGCCTGAGGAAGTGAAGTGCCTGATCGTTTTCCTTAGGGGTCAGTTTGGCATCTTGCGGTGCACCAATTCTAATGGTAGCGCGGAGCTTCTTGGCTCCAAGTATTATCTCGACATCGAAAGCACACGTCAAGTAGTTTAGGCCATGCTGGGCCAGCTCCTCGAACTCCCAGTTCATGATGCTTGTCATCTACATGTGCATGAATGGAATATATAAGTTTACTACCGGTAAACATGCATAGATTTACCACAGGTAAATAAATTGGACAAAGGTACAAAAGATTCTCGTAATGTTCCAGAATTTTCTAGGCATTTCCTATAAATTTTATTGTTAATTTCGGTGATTAAAGGAAATTTAAATAATTACGACTAATCAAAACAGTAAATAAATACAGTTTACATAGAAAATAATAATGACAGTACTAAACATGATTCAAATGCTAAAAACAATTCAAAATTTGAATTTCCAAGGCCCTTTTATGCTGGAATGTGAATTTTCAATGACTTTTGCAATTTGCAAGGGCTTATACGTAAATTTTCAATTCAGAAAAATTTTACATAATTTTCTGATTCTTCGAGGGCATTTTTGCAAAATCTGCAGATCCCTGGACCAACCCTCCTGGCCCATTTTCGGCCCATCCCATGGCCCACTTCGGCCAATTCAAAGGAAGGGGTAGGGTTTCCCCAACCCCTATTCATAGTGGCGATGGCTTGGCTAGAGCCAGCGGCCTGGGCGTCGCGGGACGCGACATGGCAGCGGCACACCTTCAGGGCGGCAGTCACTCGGGTGGAGCAAGTAGGTGCTGCGGCGGTGTTCAGGGCGGCGGATCGGGAGGCCGGTTGCTCGGGTTGCGTGACGAGCGACGGTGGAGGCGCGTGCGGACGCTCCGGGAACCGGCGGCTCAGGTCGCGCGACTAAACGCTCGTGCGGGGAGGTTGCCAGTGCAGCCGGCGACGACGCAGCGCGGTGCAGGAGCCAAGGCGATGGTCCGGCGCTGGTGGCCATGCGAGGTCGGCAGCGTGACGCGGGAGCCAAGGTGACGGTCTGGCACGGGCAGCTGTGTGGGGTCGGTAGTGTGACGCGGAAAGCAGACGGTCAAGGCGGCGACGGCCCGTGCGGGGGCACGTAGCCGGTGTATCGGGAGCGCGGCTGCCGGCCGGCGGCGCTCCTGTGTGGCGGCCATACGGGGGCCGGCGCGGCGCTCACGCGCGGCGGCTGTACGGGGCCAGCGGCGTGTTCAGTCGTGCAAGTTTTTTTTTCAATCTACAATGCAATCAACATCTACTCTTTCATGTAATCTATCGATCGACATTGTGCCGACAACTTCAAGTCTGCTCGCGGTAGATTAGAGCGGATTTGCATCGTAGAAATTAATCTAGAAAGCAAAATCTGCACAATTTAAAGCGATCTAGATATATGCAGTTTTAATCTACGAATGATTACCTTGCGATCCACGGAGCAATTTGTGCTGATAACATGTTGAGGAACCGTCGCTAGCGAGTCCAGTCTGATTGATTTCTCTGCTATGCAAAAGAGATAATCAAACACAGATTATGTAATTAATAGATTGAAACACAGAGATAGAAGGGAGAACTCATGTTCTTTCTTTATTGTTTTCTCTTTTCACGTATGTGTACACAATAGCTAATGACCCTCTTTATATATAAAGCCTAGTGGTGAGGTGTCTATTGTGGATAAGACTTTAAGTATAGGCCCAGGTTAAAAAAAAAGAGTCTCGTAATATATCGTACATACATATTCGTTGCATTGGCAGAATATCTAGATAGGTACAAGGCACCTACGGTGCATGATTAGAGGGCCCGCTAATAAAGCCTAAAGATCAGAGAGTTAGTTAGCCTCACATACGTGTACACGCGGAATAAACAGTGCCATAAACAACAGGCCAGATATTCTCGCTAACATATAATACCCCTTCTTATAGCAGGGGGATTCCCGGCCAGCGCCCCCGCCACGTCGCCCGTGCCCGCGCCCCGGCCGGCGCGTGGCGCGGGATTTCGGTACGGCCAGGGGAGGGAAATCCCTCCAGTTTTCTGGAAATTACGTACAGGTCCATTTTCCTCGCAAAGAGGTCCTTTTTCCTCGCGAAAAGGTCTCTGGTGGTTTTTTCTACGACGGATTTTTCTGAAAACCCCCCTCCAATTTGCAGGATGGCGCCCCGCGGTTTTCTAAATTGCGTACGGGTCCTCATTTCATTACATACGGGTCCTCAATTTTTACGAAAAAACCCTTTAACTTTTTCGAAAATACGCATGTGTCCTCGATTTTTTTTAAAAAAAATCTTCACAAATTATCGCCTCTTTTACTTCGGTGCACACGGTGGCTGGCGCGGCGTGTCGCCGCGCCTATGCTGCTAGTATACTTCTATATTAAAGCCGGGGGATGCCTCCGCGAGTCCGCGTCATCTTCTTTGCGAAATGGCCTTCTTATTTTTGCAAAAATCACGTGTAGGTCCTTAATATTTGCAGAAAGACCCCTACCATATTAGTTGTTTGCAAAAAACCCTATTTTTTCGAAATTATATATAAGTCCCCGATTTTCATGAAACCTCTTCTTCTGCTAGATTAAACACCATAGTTTTTCTAAATTACACATGGGCGCTTGATTTTATGCAGAAAAACCCTCGTGCACCCCATTCGTACGTGAGAGCTTAAGCTTACGTGGCGCAGAATTGAGTCTAGAGAATGGGCGTCAGATCTAGAAAGACATTATTGTTCATCTCAACTCTCAACAATGCAGCAACCGTTTTCTCAAAAAAAAAAAATGCAGCGACCGAAAAGAACTCAATGCAAATCTCAGGTACGTGACGCTTGCCGACACTTCTGGTCGACCGTCTGACTCGTCAAATTAAGTTGCGCTTAATTACATACATGCATGTCCGGCCTAAGGGCATGTACAATGGTATGAGCTAGTTACTAGCTCTAAGATAACTTCTCTAATGATATTAACTTTTATCACAGACGGTTTTTTTTAAAAACCGTCTGTGATATCGGATAATCACAGACGGTTTTTAGTACAAAACCGTCTGTGATATCGGATAATCACAGACGGTTTTTAATGAAAAACCGTCTGTGATATCGCATAATCACAGACGGTTCAAAAACCGTCTGTGATAACTTGGATTATCACTGACCCATAATTTCAGACGGTTCAGAAAACCGTCTGTGATGACGTTTCTGAACCGTCTGTAATGTGGATTTCTGTAGTAGTGTCATAACATGAATAGTCTCACATGACATCCTCATATAATCTTGGAATGTGTGTATGAGACTAACTCTTGATCAAGAGCTATCTTTTCTCTCTCTTCTATTAAAATATGAAATAATATGTTTAGAACTAGCTCAGGGCATCTCCAATGGTTATAGTTAGCAACTAACTATAAGACTTCCACATCATCTATATAGCACACACTAAAGCTAGCATTCTAAAGAACTATCTATAAGGAT
Organism: Dendrocalamus latiflorus; assembly: GCA_017311315.1. Lineage (NCBI taxonomy): Eukaryota > Viridiplantae > Streptophyta > Magnoliopsida > Poales > Poaceae > Dendrocalamus > Dendrocalamus latiflorus. Next base: position 42,546,584 of record CM029663.1, read on the forward strand.
AGCTATTTGATGCTTACATGCACACACAGAATTTATAGAGGCTACCTCGTTTGGCGTTATAGACTAGTGCTTAAGGAAGAGCTGGCTCGATTTTTTTTTTTGCATACTCTCTTTCCTTCACATAGGATATATGCTGATGTGTACATGCATATAGCTAGCTGACTCAGACCATTGGAGATACCCTCATAAGTCACCATTGGACAGCATCTCCAATGGTTATAGCTAGCAACTAACTATAAGACTTCCACATCATCTATATAGTACACACTAAAGTTAGCATTCTAAAGAACTATCTATAAGGATAGCTATTTGATGCTTACATGCACACACAGAATTTATGGAGGCTGCCTCGTTTGGCGCTATAGACTATCTCTAGAGCTGTAGAGAGCTGCGTTCTCTTTCTTCATTTAATATCTTCCACGTAGGACAGTTGATGACATGAACTCTCTTGTAGATAGTGTGCATGCTGTAGGTAGCAGCGCTACACAGTGATCGATTAGTTGGCTCCAGGCGTGCACGAAACCATGCATGCTTCAACCACAAGTCACGCCGAGTCTCGTGCGCTACTACAACGTGTAGTGTTGCTGACCCAGCGGCCAACAAATGCCTGCACGTCACGGACAACCGTCAATCGGATTAATGGCACCAACCATTTGTAAGATTGAGAACAGTTCACACTACGATACTGTTGCAATTTTTTTAATCTCAATTTTTAAATATCTGTTTTTGCAAAATTAGCCTCCTCTCTGAGCTCAAAAGGTGCGACAAGCGATACGTGTCACCTACAGCACCATCGTAGCTCGGCTGGAGGCATGGGGCGCAGCTGTACGAGAGCGTGTGGTAGGGCGGTGTGCAGACACGACAGCATGCGCTGTTAAGCTAGGACAGCTCAGCGGCAGCATGCCGAGCTGTTCTACTTGGCAGGCTACCGCTGAGCTACCTTGGCTCAGCGGCTGGCCGGGATTCGCGGTAGTAGAAGCACATGGGCGTGGGTGCACGAGCAGCAGGCGCTGGTGTAGGCTTTGGCAGCAGGCACACGTGGGTACAATGCGAATTTTTTGTACGGATAATCTATTTTTTATTCGAAATTACAGAAATATACCCGCGGGAAATTTTTTTACAAAAATAGGCTCCAGTCGCCTAATGGTTGGGCGACTGAAGCCTTTCGCCCAACCATTGGGCGACTTTAATCCAGTCGCTCTACCCTCGGGCGACTGCATCCAGTCGCCCAACCATTGGGCGACTTTCATGCAGTCGCCCAATGGTTGGGCGACTGCACTCAGGACCCCGTGAATGTTTTAAATTTTGTCAATTTTATAGTTTTAAACTGGTAAAAAATCTGCTGAAGTTGTAATAAAAGTTTATGTTCATTGTATGTTGTAGGTGTGTAAAAAATTTTGGGAAACTTTTTTTAGGAACAAATGACCATAAAACAATTGGTACATACGATGGTAAGTAATATTTTGATTTACTGAGAATTTGGAAAGTGCATCAAACCTTCGCTAAAAAAAGTGAAAATTGGTGGAGCTGTTCTTCATACATCCAACAGCCTCTAGAAAAAAAATTTGAGCAATTTCGGCCACGGGATCAAAAGTTATAGCAGTTTCAGTCTGTTTCTGACACACCTTCAGTAAAACGGGCATAACTTTTGCATACGGTGTCCGTTTTCGACGTTCTTGTACTCGTTGGAAAGCTAACGACGAGCCTGATCCAATAAAAATGACCCGCTTGCGCCAGTCGCCCTCCAAGACCCCGAAAATCGGCCATCTTTGGACCTAAACCCGCGTCGTAAGTTTTTGGTTTCTGTTTTTGCCCTTTTTCTTGGCCTTCCTTTCGGAATTTGGATTTTGCTTCAACTGAAAAGTTGTAGATCTCGTCGAAACCTTTTTAATGAGTATATATAAGCCATATACAACTTTGCTATTTTATCTTTTCAGACTAGTTGTTTATATTGCATCGATATATAAAACTTGTGATAGCGAGTATTACAGATGGTTTGTATGTAGAACCGTCTGTGATAATCTGACCGCTGGGCCCGTCGATCCTCCTCAACCCAATCCTAGCCCAGAGACACGAATTCTCAATAACATTAAAATATCACTTACCATCGTATGTACCGATCGTTCTACGGTCAATCGTTCCTAAAAAAAATTTCCCAAAATTTTTTACACACCTATAATATACAATGAACATAAACTTTTATTACAACTCCAGCATATTTTTTACCAGTTTAAAACTACAAAATTGAAAAATTTTAAAACATTCACGGGAGACTTGACTGCAGTCGCCCAACCATTGGGCGACTGCATTTAAGTCGCCCAATCGTTGGGCGTCTGGAGTCTTTCGCCCAACCATTGAGCGACTGGATTAAAGTCGCCCAATGGTTGGGCGAAAGGCTCCAGTCGCCCAATCATTAGGCGACTGAAGCATATTCTTGTAAAAAATTTTCCCGCAAGTATATTTCTGTAATTTTGAATAAAAAATGGATTATCCGAACAAAAAATTCGGTACAATGCAGCTAGGCCAGAGAATCACGGGGAGAGTTCATGCATGGTTTGCTTCTGGGACGACGTGACATTATATTCTCATTTAATTAGCGCATTAATTATGTTTTGTCTACGCACACATATATAAAAGGTGGCCCATGGTCGCATTGTTGCTGAGTGAGAGAGAGCGCAGCCAGGGAGGAAAAGAAAATAAACGAGTCGCATTGCTGCCGAGCAAGAGCGCAGCTATAAACTTTCACAGTTGGAAGCATTGTGAAGGTTGTGAATACCTTCGAAAAAAGGTATGCTTCATTCGCATGCGAGCAACACGCTTAATATATCGCTAACGTTTCGTTAGCGTAACTATGGTTTTGTAATACGAAATACGTTAGGTAGCTATGTTTAGTTACAGATGTGTTTCTGTAAATAGCCATGTTTATTTATTATAAATAGCTGTAGAAATACAAGCCAAAAAATAGATAAAATAATTTTGTGTATACCCGCATGTGTATATTTATTGGTCTCGTGTGATTACAAAAATAAATAGAAAATAATGGTTTGGTACATACTGTGCATGCCTAATTAGAGTTGTAATAATCGATAATCACATTTAATTAGCACTAATTATATTTAATTAGTACTGATCATAATTAATTAGTAGTAATCACAGTAAATTAGTATGAGTGTGCATTTAATCAAAGCAGCAAGCTAGTGCAAGAAGAAAATTGCAATTTAAGCAGTATGTATGTATGTATGTATGTATGTATGTATGTATGTATGTATGTATGTATGTATGTATGTATGTATGTATGTATGTATGTATGTATGTATGTATGTATGTATGTATGTATGTATGTATGTATGTATGTATGTATGTATGTATGTATGTATGTATGTAGCATGATTATTGTTAGTTGTGGTCAGTTGTATTTAACATCGTTTGACACCGATATATTATTTTATGTACCATAGGGAATGGCTACTGGTGGCGGTCTCAGGGGTGGCACCTTGCTGGACCCATCCTGGAATGGCCAACATCGTTGTCGGTGGTGGTCAAGCGGTGAAGGACCAGCCCTCTTTGTTCTTTAGGGATCTTGGGAGGACTGGCCTCTCAACGATCAGTACGTTTCAATTCTACAATAGGCCGGATTGCTACCCATGGTGAGGATGATGGACATTGGACGGTCCTTCAACTGGACTCATTGCTTCTATGACACTCATTGATCGGTAGAACCTGGAGACCCACACGTTTTACTTCCGGTGGGGGGGGGGGGAGATGACCATCACCCTACAGGATATTGTGTACCTCGCTGGTCTACCAATACGGGGTTGTTCTGTGGTTCCACTCGCTAGATCACCCGACTGAAAGGCATGTATGTTGCATCGATTTGGCCATCTCATTCCGGATAAGTTCTCTGGAGTGCCACATGGGTGGTTGTGACTGTACAAGAAATGACCAACAGAGCACCTACATATGTCGTGAGGCTCACCTAGTGGCTTACTTGCACTTCATGTTCGGGTGGATCATGTTTTCTACAACGTTGGGAGACTTGGTGTACACTAGCTACAACCACATCGCTGAATCTCTAGTTGATGCTAAGCCTCAGGAGGTCCCAATGTATAGCTAAGGCTGGGTTGTTCTATGCGTGACTTACAGGGCTTTGTACAATGGCTCGCAGCATGCTACTGGCATGCCAAACCTCATCGGCTACTACATCTTGTTGTAGTTGTGATCGTGTGAGCACTTCCCTATTGGTCGGCTGTACTTTTAGGTGCAGGTGCACCTGTACTAGTTGGAGGCGCGCTTCTACGGTGATAGGGACAGCAACAACCTGGTGGACGAACCCACCCTGGGTACTCATTAGACGCCAGTGAGCTAGGATGGTCTAGGGAGAGACCACAACAAGCGTACCTAGATTTTTCACAACACGATTAAGACCTTAGACAAGGGTAGCATAGTGTGGACAGTATGGACCATATAGTTAATCTTCGAGATAGCTCCTTTTGGACTGTAAGTGTAGTGTGAGAAGGATATGGAGTACTAACTCACAACCTGCCACCTCGTCTTCTCCCATATGGTGTAGTCGTACGCCCCGCAATGTAATGGCAGATCTAGAAAGCTTACAATGGGTATGCACACTTCACACGCATAATTCCGTAGCCTTGTACAATAGTATCATAACATTGTAGGTGCAACATGTAAGTTCAAAATTTGTTAAAAGTACAATACAAATAGTTCAAATAAGGTTTTACACGAATGGGAGATTACAAAATATGTAATAAAAGTTAGAATACTACTTTACACATTTTCATTCCTTAGAAACACTTGATTATATCTTCTTCAATAACCTTTAAGAAGATATCATATTCAATAAATGTAACTAAACAATCATTCAAGAATTGATCGCCCCTACTATTTCTCAACTTGTTGTTCACAAGAGTCATCACAGAAAATACTCTTTCAACATTCGCCATCGCCACCGGTAAGAGCAATACTAATTTGAGAAGCAAATATACCAATTTGTAGATTTCATGATTTTTTTTGTTTGGAGAAGCTTAATAGAAAGCTGACTGAGATTCTTAAGGCCCTTAAACCTATAATCTCTTCGCATGTCATGAATTAAGTTATCAAGTTGGAAAGAAAGTCTCATGGATGATTCAACCAATCAACTTGCTCCATTGCTCTACATTCACATTTCACAAATGACAAATCACAATATTATTTTCAACTCTCTAAATGTTCGAAAGAATGTCTCATGAATGATTCAACTAATCAACTTACTCCGTTGCTCTACATTCACACTTCACAAATCACAATATTGTTTTCAATTATCGAAATCTCCAATCACAACATTCCACAAATCCCAAATCATAAATCAGAATGGGATGCTTATGTTGATGCAATGCTGCTTCCCTTGGCAGCTGGCCACCGCTCAACTGTTCGCCAACATGCTGCAGGACTGCTCCGGTGCAGTAGTGCTCCTTGGTTGATTTGATGGTTTGAATAATTGAATGATTATTTATTCAACTTACTGATTCTTTGTTGCTCTACATTCTATTTCACCCGAATTTTTTCTATTTTAGCCCTTTTTTTGAAAAATATTCACATTTAGACCCATGGTAGTTTTAATTCCGTTTTTGGACCCAGAGGGTCGGCGCCGTGGGTCACGGCGCTGAGCTAACACGTCTCGGCGCCCTGGTCCATGGCGCCGAGGTCGCAGGCCCGCTCCAGCGTGGCGGCCGGCGTGGCGCCGACGTGGCAGGTACCTCGGTGCCGTGGGTCGTGGCGCCGAGCTGCCTGCCACGTGGCGCCGAGCTCCCTGCCACGTCTGCAGACACTCGGCTGTTTAGGGTTTGCACCGATCAACCTTTTTTCGCAAAATGAATTACTAGTTGTACTTTTTTGATTATTTAATTATAGTAATATTATGTAATATATTTATTTAATTATAGTAATATTATGTAATATATTTATTTATTTATAGAGAGCAAAAAAATACGACATATGTTTTGAAAATTCGTTATGTATTGCAGATGATACATGTAGGAAAAATTTTGTAGATTTTTTTAAAATATTATGGTACGTTGGTAATGGTTTTTGAAAACTAAAATTTTGATGTGGAGTACAGTTTGCTGCTACGCAAATTATTTTTGCAATTATGAAAAATAAGAAATTTGCTTGGTAGAGTACGAACGAGTTTTGTGTGAAGTAACGATTAGTGTATTTGTGATTTTTGTACAATGCTGACCATGAAAAATATGTTGAACTGGCAATAACATTTTTCGATCATGTTATGTTGTTTTATTAGAAGAAATTTATTGAAATTTTTTTTGAGGACAACTGTGATAGGAACAATTGGACGAAAGGAGGGGAAGTGATAATAAGACACGTGGGAGTCATTGCATGCGAAAAGCCGAGATAATAAGTTTATAAAGTTGGGACGAACATGGCGCGTACATTTTTATTACATGCATAGCATATAGCATGATATCCGACTAACCGACCCAACTGCTCGTACGACCTCTCGTGTGGACCGGGTCTATTACATCTTGTCTACTGGGTGTAGCGTGGTTGTTTCCCCTTTTTGTCGCACCCTGAAGATGGCTCCGCTGCATCCTTCTTCTTGTCACTCTTGGTCTTGAGAGTTGCCTCACGAGCTTGAAGCTCTTCCTCCTGACGCTTGATGGCTGTTTCACGCAGACTTAACTGCTCCTGCCTCCTTTGCAGCTCATCCTCCTTGCCCTTCAGACGGATTTGGTCCACCCTCACGCGGCGCTCTTGCTCAAGCCGCATCTGTCGTTCCACCTCGCGAGCCTGAGTCATCTTGACAAAGTATTGTCCTTTGTTTTCCACCTCCATTGGCCGGTTCCGTGGCCATGCCGGCGGCACCCGATCCACCCATTGCATGAACCCACAAGGCTATGTGTGGCGTGGTAGATGTCAGGGATCAAGTTGAGAAACGATAACGAGAAACAAAGGATTTAGTTGTCGTCGTTACCATGAAGTCGTCATCCAGGTCTGGACACTTGAAGAACCTACGGCCGTAGTTGACTCGTTGTACTGGATCCGTCCAGACGCACAACATCGTTCGAAAGCCGCAATGGCACTTCGGGCGCTCATGCCACTCCGGCACTCCAAATGGGTCGGACCTCCAGGAAGACATTGTTGTGTAGTAGTATTATGATGTCTTGAGGAGGAGATGTGGTATGGAAGACATAGGAGGCCTTTATGTAGGCAGGTTATCTGGTGCAGTGGGTATAGTCCATGGAGAGGATCTTTTCGCTTTTCCTGGATTCCAGTGTAGCAATAAATGGCCCTATGTAGGCTTTTCAGAGACTATAGTCTCGTAATAAATTCATAGTTCGTAGCCTTTTCAGAGCTTGGACCATTCAATGTATTTGGTACAACATAGCCTTTTCTGTCGTTTTCTGCTATAGGCCTATGTCACTGAGCAAAGCTGGGCTCTTTTGTCATGTCTCTGCGCAAAGCTGTCGCGTTGTATCATGAAAATTCCTGTGTAGGCTTTTCAGAGTCTGTAGTCTCGTAATAAATTCATAGATCGTAGCCTTTTCAGAGGCCAGTAATCATAATTCCTGTAAAGGCTAAAGGCCTACGCCCCTATATGTGTACTGGCATTACTTTGTTGAAGCGACGGAAGCCTGAAAAGCCTAGAAAGCTAATTGTTGCGTCATTAGTCTATCTCTCATGTTGTGTCATTGCAAACGTGTCGGCATATCAACTACTTTTATCGTGGATGTCAGAAAATTTCGGCAAGTTCCCCCTGTTTTTGGAGCCACTCTAAACACAAATATCACATGAATATAACATATACACATATATACAACAAGTAGCTCATTACAAAACCCATCTCAGTCCATACGAACAAAGTACAAATAGTCCATAACGTTATAACAGTCCATACAGGTGAAACGGCTAGTCTCTGTCACTGCCTCCTAGCCTTAGCCTTACCCTTACCAAGTGCGTCGGTGCCTGGAGTGTAACGGCTAGGCTCGCGGCGGCGTCTACGTGGTAGAGGCTGAGTCGAAGGAGCGTCTACGAGCTGAGACGGGCCTATCTCATTGTAAGTCTGCTCCACTTCGTCCTCGTCGTCGTCCTGACCGCCCTGGGCTGGGAAAGTGTCGCTCCTCGTGGGGGCGAGCTCTGTACTGTGGACCCTTGCCGCGTCGGGTCTGCAAGTCTGGTCGAAGGCACGTGTACGTCCCTCGCCGCGCCTGTCCTGCAACCACAACGACCAGCCGCACGGCGTAGCCGACCTGCTAGCCTCTGTCGTCCAACATTTTGTTAACCAACAAGATACGAAGATATTAGGTACTAATTTTGTGAGTGGCTTTGTCGAAGCTTACCTCTAGGAAGCTACGCGTCCTGACGTCGCCGACTGTCCTGGAGAAATGCTCTATGTCCTGTAAGGACTGCTTCAGGGTGTTGCCCTGCAAACAAGCAAAAGAATGGATATTTTGCTATATGTAGTGGTATTTATGTCTATTGGAAAATAAGCAATGAGATTGAACATTACCACTCGGTCCAGGATCGGTGCCGTCTCCACCTGCGTCCCAAGTCGAGTAGACTGGTCGTAGGGCGTGTCTTCGTCGTCGGAGGACTCAATGTCGGCATAGTCATCTTGAGTCCATTGTCCCTTAAGCTTGCTCCGCGTCGCACCCTGGTACCAAACTTGGTACCGCCGGAAGTGCTCGTTGCTGTGCGGCTCGTCGTTGTCGTCCACGTGGTCCTGAAAGTGTCCCCACTCCTCCACGTACACGTGGTGGTGCTGCTCGAAGTCTGTGACCTTCTTCTGTCGCTGACGATCAAATCTGCATGTCACGTAAACCAATAGTTAAAATTAGTAGAAACTCTGTGCAATTGGAATCCAAGGTTAGAATTGAAATTGCATGACACTTACTTGTGCAAGGCCACAGACGTGGAGAACGGCGCTACTGGCCACAGCTGCCTCATACCAAACTGGCGTGCAACTCTATGTGGCAGGTGATACTCAACAGCATAGAAACAGATTAGGGGGCACCTCATCCTGTAGAGGGCCTCGTCTATGCTGCACAGTGCGCTAAACTGAATGGCCTCCACCTCTTGCTCGGCGTACGGCTCCCACTTAACCTGCATAGCAACTTTTTACTTGTAAGGTACTATACTAACAAATGAAAATCACGATACCAAATGGAATTAACTTACATTGGAGGCCGTGAGCGCATCTAGCTCGTTCGTGTACTCTAGGTAGGCCCGCTTCGTCCTGACGTAGGGAACTGAGACCTGGTCCCAAAGATATGCAACTGTCGGACGTCGATAAAGCGGAACCTCTGCGAACCATGGACGAGGAGGCAAAACCGTGGGACGACCAACTGGTAGACGGCACCACATCCACAGCTGGAGGAGGTAGAGGCAACCACCTACTGACGAGTTCGCCGAAGTCCGACGACACGCCTCGCAGAGGTGGCGGTAAAGGAACGCCAACACCCCGGAAGCCCAGCTGTACTGCCCCGCAGTGTCCCAGTCAGTGAGGCAGTGGATGTACATCCACGACGCGCTGTCCCCCGTTCCGTCGGGGAAGAGAACGCAGCCAAACAAGTGAAGGATCCAAGCTCTGCAATTATATGTAAAATGATATTAAATCAAACTATGTCAATTTTAGAAAAAGCTCGATAAGACAACGAGTTGGCTCGATATCCACCCCTACCTGTAGTAGTAGGCAACTGTTTGCTCGTCCGCACCTTCAGGACACACTGCGAAAGTCTGCCAGAGCCAAGTGATTGGAACTCCAGAAGTGCAATGGCCTGCCTCAGGAGGAAGCTCTCTCCCGAGGAAGGCCTCTACTCGGGCTCTCCAACCAGCAGCCACGCACGGTCCGATCACTGGACGGCCGTGAATGGCGACACCAAGTATCTTCTAAGTGTCCTCGAGCGTAATAGTCATCTCCCCGAAAGGGAGGTGGAAGCTGTGAGTCTCCGGCCTCCACCTACATGATACAAAAAAGAGGACTACATGTCAGAGAATTTGAGGCGCACATAGCCGATAAACAATGAACATGCAAGTGGAGCAATGGTTTAGGAGAATTCCTGTCAGCCAGTGCAGTGATGGCCGGGGGGTTGAAGGTGGGCAACCCACGGCGAACCTGGTAAGAGATGGCGTCTAGGCCAGCCCTCTCCAGGAAGGGAGTGTACCTCTCGTCGTACCGCATGTCCAGGAACCCGTCATGGGTTCGACGACGAAGGATGGGCAGCTCCTGTATAGAATACACCAATTTTTTTAGTTAATGCATCAACATAAATAATTAATTGTACAAGAAGTGATGAAGGCAGTACCCTCCCCTCCGCGGTGAGCCGTCCTCGGTGGTTCTCCTCGTAGTACGGGTCTAGCAGGTGCAATTGCGCCATCCTACAAAAAAAATTGAATTTGTCAGTCCAACATAGAAGTAAACAAAAAATTGAACATGCATAAAATATGGAAATAATAAGAAATTAAACAAGAAACATAGCAAATTGCATATGGGAAAACAACTAGACGAACTATGAAACATAACGAACAACAAGCACTCGCACCTGACTAAGTGGCCAATGGCATGTGCGTGAATTGTGGTCAAGTCTACCACATCTGCTACATTGGTTCTGCTCGGGGTCAGTAAGAAAGGGGGTTGCTCTCCCTCGCCTCGTTCTTCCTGGAAGCTGATCCATAACCATCTTGTGTCTCGTCCTCTTCCTGGTTCCACGTTTGTTCCAACGGCTACCTGGATCCGCAATGTATTTGGGCCCGGTGTATGGTGGCCATTCTCCCTCATCCCGGTAAGGCTCTAAACGGGGAGACCACGTAAGCACAAGGTTGTCAACACTGAACTCCCGAGGTATCTTGCTCTCGTAGTCAAAGTTGCGATGCCTTGCTGCTGCCACATAATGAGAACATGGAAAGTGGTACTGCCTCGGTTTACCACATGTGAATGAGAAAGCAATAAGGACAACCTTATGCCTCCTCATCGGCCGGAGCTCTCCATCGGTCGTTGTACCACCCCTTTCTACAACCTCGTAAGTGCCCGTGGCGTTGTCAAAACAATGTACCTTATGTGCCTCAGCCCTCGCCTTTGCCTTTTCAAGGTGGCGCTTCGGTTTTGGCGCCCATCTCACTTGTTTACTCTGTAGCGCCATTGCATGTGCGTGTCTTTCGTTGAACCAGGCAACAAGCTTGTAAAAGGTGAAGGATACGATAGCATTGACGGGCATACCACGTATACCCCTAAGCAAATTATTGAAGGATTCGGCCATGTTGCTTGTCTGAAACTCGTACCTCCAGCCACCATCGTCATGAGCCCTTGTCCATTTGTCGACATCTCTCATCAATCCCGTCAACCACTGTCTACCTTCTGAGTTTGTTGTAGTATTAAGCTGCTCCAACTTCTCCTGGAAGAACTTGACCTCAAGCATTCGAGCGACCTCCTCGAACAGATGAAAGTTATCCTTCGTACCATCCTTACGGAGTAGATTCTAGGCAAGATGCCGAGTGCACCAACGGTGGTGCAAAGCTGGATACCCCGGTATCTGCTCCTGTACGGCAGCAAGTATGCCCTGGTGTCTATCAGATATGACACCAACCTCCCTACCAGGGCCGACCACGTGCCTCCGAACGAGCCACAAGAACCATCCTCAGCTGTCTTTGTTCTCCCTCTCAACCAAAGCAAACGCCAAAGGAACCAACGCACTGTCTGCGTCACAGGAAATGGCTATCAGAAATGTGCCCTGGTACTTGCCAAGAAGAAACGTACCGTCAATGGAGAAGACGGGACGACAATGCCGAAAGGCCTCGATGGACTGAGCAAAGCACCAGAAAGCACGGAAGAATATCTGCATCCCATCTTGAGTCCATTCGTTCGGTTTTGAGACGTACTCATAATGCATGCCTAGATTAACCGCTTTGATTGCATTGAAGAGTGCTGGCAACTGCAAGTACCCATCTTCCCAGTCCCCATATATCATCTTCCAGATGCGTTGCTTTGCCCTCCATGCTTTTCCATACCTTATCTCGTATCCAAATTTCTCCTTAACAATCCCAGCAAGTGTCTTCACCTTTATATTGGGTTCTCCCTTTACTATGTGCCACAATGACTTGGCAATAATGGTAGAGGTCAACTGTCGATGCTTCTATTTGAGCTCTTCTTCGGCACAAGTGTGTGGGCCAACGATTCTTGTGATCTTGAACTTTCCCGTGTCCTTCTGTTTCCTAGCACAAACCCTCCATTCACATATTTCCTTCTCGCACACAACTGTGTACCTCCGCTCCACATAAGAATGCCTCACCTTGAATGGCCTTTTACGAATAACTGAATACTCCTGCAGCCACCTTTTCAATGCAGACAAGTCCTCAAACACCATGCCCTTCTCAATTGTCATGCTTGACCCGGCCTCAGGAGCATCTAGCAACTCGTCATCCCTTCCTTCTGCATAAGCCTCATGGGAATGCCTAAGATCGCTGAATTCATGAACTGATGGATCCCGGCCAGAGCAATAACGCCTGATCAACTCAATATCACTTTCGATCAGCTCTCCAAAAGGGCGGTCATCATCAGAATCAACGGCCCTTGCGATCTCGTAAGGCTCCAGATCATCCACAATTTGAACATCCACACTGTTGGAGTCCCTGCAGACTTCTTCAACGTTGCCAGACGGAGCAACAGGAGGAACACCCACATTATCAGGAATGTCTCCTGCATCATAAGCACGAAAACGATGGGATTGAGACAAAAGAATGGACTGACGGGAAAAGGCTAAAGTGTTGCTCGACACTTACTGGGATGATCCTGAGGGGCCGCCACGACATCATCAGTCCGACATTCAACTCGAACTGGTTGAGAAATCTGAACCTCGTTCGAGGCAGATAGAGCATCGGGCACCTCAGGCACTTCTTCCACATCCACCGCAAGGTCCGGTAACGGAGGGTCAAAGGGTGCCTGATCACCTAGTTCTGGTGAATAACCATGAGGGGTGGGATCAATGGACACCTTCCGCACAACAAGGTCCAAACATTGGAACTCATTCCTCATAACCAATTTGACATATTTGTCCCACTGATCCTCACAACCAATTAAGATCAATCGCTTTAAAATTGTGTCTTTCGAACCGAAGTGAAGTAATGCTCTCCTCGTTTGCATGACAATGTAGCTCCTCCCGGGCCCTAGCAACCAACTCACTAAACGACGGCCGATCACTGAATATCAGAGGCACCCTTTGCATTTCAACAAATCGAACATTTCCATAATCATCACTTGTCACACTGCCTCCATGATATAGGGTGACTAGGTTGTCCATCTAGTTCATACAGAAAACCAAACTTAATACCTTGGAAATATGCGGATGGAAAGTTAAAAATAAAGCTAAAGCAGAAACGATTTAAGTCCCACAACCACATATCATCTAGCTAAAGCAGAAAGCTAAACCATGCTCTATAGGTTCGGTGTAGCCAGGCACTAACCGTCCATATGTCAAAAGAAAATAAGTCTTACAAATTTGGATGAAGGGAGTATAAGCTAGCTCGAGAAGGGCCAATACAATTTTCAGTGAGCCTTTTTCTTCTTTCTTTCGCTTTACCAATTATCCTATAGTGAAATAAAATACTACCGATGGTAGTATGGTACTGAAAAAGAAGCAAGTGTATATATGTACTTGCTACAATTTTAAGGGAAAAAGGGTACTGTGTTTATGCATTGTTAAACTAGAGCACTATTGGTAAGAGGTTTGTTTAGCTTAAACAATGATTAGTTCCAAAGTTGAAACGTGAACCCTAACCACACAAATTTGGTTCCCGTCCGTACATTCCAGTTCAACAGGGGTGGCTTTCTTTAATTTGATGCTCTCTTTAGCTTGAGCGTAGCTTTATTCCTTGCTTCTCCTAAAACTGATGCAACTACAAATAAAGATCATACTTGTACTATTTAGTTCGAACCAATTGAGAATAAGATTGGTCCTAAAATATCCGATTAGCTCAATTAGGGGTGTGGAACTCGGTCCATTTGCAAAACTTACAGACATTGATAGTGCAAAGTAGGCACCCAACAAAATAATCTTACATTATAATATGCAAACTAGATTCTTACAAATACACGATCGTATGGTTGTATCAATTTGATGCATTAACGGCAATTCTGCATTCTACATGTGTAATTAATGAAATGAAAGCTCTACTAACCACGAACTTACATATTAACTAAGACAACACTACTACATAGCTAACAGCACAGCATATTACAATTGAAGCAAATAGCACTAGTGCACTACACGGCACAAATCCACAATACATCCAGCAATGCACCCTAATCAGACACCGCAACAGATCTAACAAGAAAGCAAACAAGACAGGCAAAGGGTAGAGATATACCTGGTTCTTGGAGGCCTGGACTTCTGGCTTGAGGTCCTGCAAGATGTGCTTGGACTCCAGGTCCCAGATCCAGTAGCGGTTCGGCGAGAAGCAGAGGGAATGGATGATGGCGCCGGCATCCAGCAAGTGGGCGGGGAGGCGAGGCGGGCGGCCGCGGCGGGGAGGCGGTGGGGGCTCGGCCGCCGGCGGGGATGCGAGCTCCCACGGCGGGGAGGCGGACGGGAGGCGGCGGCACCGGGGGGCGGCGGCACCAGGGGGCGGCGGCGGGGAGGCGGGAGGCCGGGGACACGGGAGGGGACGGGAGGCGGCGGCACCGGGGGGCGGCGGCGGGCGGGGATGCAGGCGGCCGCGGCGGGGAGGCGGACGGGAGGCGGCGGCACCAGGGGCGGCGGCGGCAAGGCGGGAGGCCGGGGACGCGGGCGGGGACGGGAGGCGGCGGCACCAGGGGTCGGCGGCGGGGAGGCAGGCGGGCGGTCAAAATGGAGAGAACGAATGAAACAGAGGGGAAAAAGGCCGCGTGGGGCCCGCTGCCCAGAGCTCGGCGAGAAGATCCACGGCGCCGAGCTCGGCGCCACTACCCACGGCGCCGACCTCGGCGCCACTACCCACGGCGCCGAGGTGCCTGCCACGTCGGCGCCTCGCAGGCCGCCATGCTGGAGCGGGCCTGCGACCTCGGCGCCATGCACCAGGGCGCCGAGACGTGTTACCTCGGCGTCGTGACCCACGGCGCCGACCCCCTGGGTCCAAAAACGGAATTAAACCTACCAGGGGTCTAAATGTGAATATTTTTCAAAAAAAAGGGCTAAAATAGAAAAAATTCGGCTATTTCACAAATCACAAAATTGTTTCCAACTGTCTTAATCTCCAATCATAACATTCCATTTCCACAAATAACAAATCATAAACATGAGATTTATAATTGAATGCTTACTCTGCAATGTTGCTCGACTGCTCCCCTTAGCTTGTTGGACATTGTTCGTTGCTCCTGCTTGCCTGCAGTGCACACCTGTGCACACCTGCTCAACTGCTCCCCTAGCCCTCGGTGGTTTAGTAGTGCCTCAACCGCTGGCCGCTGCAGCTTGCTCTAGAGTTCCCCTTGGATGGCCGATGCTTCTGCTATGCTCTCTAGTCTCGTTGGCCCACGGTAGAGCCACACCTGGCCCACCGCCTACTGACCAGATTAGCTGCATAGGAGGACAAGACACAGCCATGCCCACACAGCAGGAGAGGAGAGATTAGGGATTTTAGGGTTGTCTCATGTCTCTTGATGAGTAAATGACTCATGACTTGATGACTGGATAGTAGGCTCATGAGTAGATGGTGTGTGTTCGATTCGGTTGGGCAATGGGCACTTAGGCCACCTAAGCTGCTTGGGGTATGCTTCAGTAGGCTGGTCTGGCTAGATTGTTGGAATATGCATAAGCACATAGCTGTAATGCTGAAATGTTGATCTTGCACATTTGAAATTTTTTGGTGTGCCAGGGCATATAGAGCACCCCGGTCAGCTCCACCCCTACCACAACGAATCATGAGATAATTCGGAGTTCACCAACATGTGCCACCAGCACCGTGTCGACCACTATTCGGTCATGTGCAATTGTAAGTAAATTTATTTGTTATCTTGTTGCGTACCATTTGTGTTTGCTTTTATTTTTGCATTGAAGTAACACTTGCATACCCCTATTTTTTTCTAAAGGCAACGAGGAAGGGATGGAAGAATGACGAGTGGAGGCTAACATAGGCTCAAAATTGACTCATTTCAATTTTGAACTCATTAACTACTGCAATCACAACAAATTTGAACAACAATTTTGATTTGAACTCAAACGAATATTTTTGCTAGCCGACTAGAATGATTGAATAGATGGTTTAAAGTTTTTTGGGGCAAAACTGAGTTTTATGCAAAATTTAAATGCAAAGTAGAAAGCGAGCGTTGGCGAGCACCAAGCAGGACCTAACTGGACCGCCTAGGAGTTAGGGTCCCTAGAGGGAGCACGTGGCGACGGATGGGTTGCCAAGGACAGCAAGACAAGCAACGCACGTCGACAACAAGACAAGTACATTCTCATTTTCAAGTCCTAAATGTTGAAAATATGAGCAATATTTTAATTTCAAGTTTTACAAGGAGACGAATACAATAAACTAGTGATCCAAAACTCGTAACTAACAGCAGGCTACTCATTATACTTCAGAATATACATAAGGAAAGTATAGTATCACAGTCAAACGAACGCACGAACGACCTACTATTGGACTTGATGAAGAATAGGAAGTAGCGCAGGCTTGATGTAGTGCAGAAGCGGTCGCGCAAATACGCTGCCTAGAAATCTTATTGCTGCCCTATGCAGGTACTCTCTGCGGCAATGGTTCGGAGATAGTCACTCTCCCTCCTTCCAGGCGCATGGCGGGAAGAAAAGTCGGTGATGTTCAGATGGCGCAATACAATAGCACAAGTTTGTAGAAGCGAGAGATGCAGGCAGTGAGAGATTCTCCGTTATATACTTTGGACATCTTCAGGTATATATAGATAAACCCAATTAAGCCTCAAATTTAAACGTTTAAATCTCATTCAAACAAAGAGAGAGAGAGAGAGAGAGAGTGTGTGTGTGTGTGTGTGGTGCATGGTTCAACAAAAATAAACATTGGTAGACCAAGTCACAAGTCACGCGATTTTCACGCGAACATGCGCGCGCGTGCGTGATTAGCCAAAGTCCTTCGCATGCCATCTCTATCCATATTCAAAGAGTGGTGAGGATTCTACTTTATAAATTAGTCTCTTCATTTTGCTTTAGCAATATGGTACTAAACTATGCATGCTTTAGAACTAAGGAAATGAACCTTGCTCATATGAGCCAATTTCTAACACTAAATCCCATATTCCTAATTCAACAAATCTTTAATTGTTTTATAATTTTTCTAAATTATTTAAGATGTTGTTGTAAGTGCCAACAATTTATACTTTAATTTTTGCTATTATAGATCGACTTATACTTTTTTATTAAAATAATATCTTATTAACTTCAAAAATCTACTAGTCTCCTCTGCAACCTTGGATTCACATGACGTGACCAGTGTGTGTGTTTGCTGGAGGGTGGAGCACGAAGCATCATAGACAACTAGCAGCATAGGCGCGGCGACACGCCGCGCCAGCCACCGTGTGCACCGAAGTAAAAAAGGTGATAATTTGTGAGGAGTTTTTAAAAAAATTGAGGGCACATGCGTATTTTCGAAAAAAGGTAAAGGGCTTTTTCGCAAAAATTGAGGACCCGTATGTAATGAAATGAGGACTTGTACACAATTTAGAAAACTGCGGGGCGCCATCCTGCAAACTGGAGGGGGTTTTTCAGAAAAATCCGCCGTAAAAAAACCCGCCAGGGACCTCTTCGCGAGAAAAAAGGACCTCTTTGCGAGGAAAATGGACTTGTACGTAATTTCCGGAAAACAGGAGGAAAATCCCTCCCCTGACCGTACAGAAATCCCCCGCCACGCGGCGGCCAGCGCACGCGGGCGGGGGACGTGGCCGAGCGGGGGGTCGCGCATCCCCCGGCTATAAGGAGGTTAGTATTCTGAAAATTCTGGTCCGCCACTGATATATCAGTATGGAACTCCGTCAACCGAATTGTGCTAACCAGAAAGTTCAATGGCGTCAATTCTGAAGGGTTGTTGACTCTTACGTTTTTTTCTTTAGGAATCCTCCATTCCATATGACTCCATATATATAACTTTTACACAATTTCGAGTACAGATCAGGTTTGACAACTGATCACAAACGTGTAGACCGCACGGATGCACAGATTTCTCACTAGTAAAAGAGATGTTACAGCTCGGCCATGCATGAAACTCATTAAGCTAATCCATCGAGCACTCGGATGTTGAAGCGTTCACGTCGTATCATGATCCACCTTAATTGCCCGGTGGTTGCGAACCCAATAAAGTCATATGGATCGGGCCATATGCTCACATTAATCCCATGACAAGAGCGTCAAAAGATCAAACAGTAGCATATATATATATGCCCGTATTTTTTGCTTTTTCAGCCAACTTTTAGCTCCAATCGCTTTCAATAATTATTATTTATTAAACTAAGAATTTACAAACAAAAAAACACCCTATACTGCCTTAGACTTCACGCCCATGCATGCATTTGTGTACCAGAAATGTAAGCATGCACAAAATCAAACATAACAAACACATTTATTAACCTCACCAACTGCCCAACTACTCGATTTTAAAATCTCAAACGAATTTATATCACATGCTTTACTGATTTATATATAATCAGTATATACCTACAATCAAACTATTAAAAACTACAACTATAATTTGAATTTCAGTTCAAACTTAGTTTGAACTAGTTAGTAATCTAGTTAAACTTGACATCTAAAAAATTCCAAAATTTTTCGCACACGATACGTAAGGAAAATACCTATTTTAGATTATGATACCTAGACACCATAGCGTTGAAGCTAATTATACTACATAACAATTCAAATGAAACATATACCTTTGAAAAAATATACTCGATTTCAAACAAATTTAGATCACATACTTTATATATATATATATATATATATATATATATATATATATATATATATATACTATGGTGCCTAAGCTGCATGATTGAGACTTTTCATCCATGATTAATTCAGCATCTAAATCAATAATTTTCTTTCCAAATCAATGTTTTTTTGAATTAATGAATATTAATAGGTTTGCCTGATATATTATATATCATTGCACTTGTACTCATCTAAAAATAATCCAAAGTCAGAAACGGGGGCACCATGGTGCCCAGGCTTCACGATTGAGACTTTCCATCCATAATTGATTCCTTTCCAAATCGATGCCTTTTCGAATTAGTGAATGTTAACGGGTTTGCCTAATTATTGTACTTGCACACATCTAAAAGCAATCCAAAGACAGGAAGACTTGGTGCCCCATTTTAGCATCCTATACATACATACATTCATATATATACAATTATATATATATATATATATATATATATATATATATATATATATATATATATATAGCACATACCTCCAATCAAAGTATCAAAAAAAGATAACTATCATTCAAATTTCAGTTCAAACTTGTTCGAACTAGTTAGTAAACTAATTAATCTTGACATCCATAAAAATTCTAAATTTTTCGCACATGATATATAAGGGAATATCTATTTTAGATCATGGTGCCTAGACACCATGTTATCCCAGTTAATTGTACTATATATATGTATATGCATATATACATACATACATATATATATATATATATATATATATATACACACACACACACATATACATATGTATATATAATCATATATATATATATAAGCCTTTTCCGTACTCCTGGGAGTATATACTTCCACTTTAAATATATCACTTAAACAAACTTATTATACCTCTTTACCACTTTTGATATATTTAAATACTAATTATAAGATACTCCAATATGGTATAGTTGAAAAAAATTTCATCGAAGTCCTTTATTTTTGTTATATATCCTTTTACATATGTAAAAAGAGTATATACATAAATTATGCTATAAAAATATTTTAATGAAATTTTTCATAAAACTCATTTTGAAATATCTTATAATCATTATTAGAACATACTCAAAAGGATAAAGCGATATAATAGCATTTAAGTGATATATAATAAGTATGTACATACTCCAACAAGTATATATATACACATACATATGCAGCATAACACACACATATATATAAAGCTAGAGAGTTCATCGATCACTCACCATTGCTCCTATGTTCAGAGTGCTAATTGGTAATAACATGATGAAGGGCCAGGGCCTGGTATGCTTGGTCGCCGTGGTGCTGGTCTTCTCCGTTAGCTGCGGCATTGCGGCGGCGCAGGCGGCGGGGCTGAAGAAGGGGTTCTACAAGAAGATCTGCCCGCAGGCGGAGGAGATCGCGCAGAGGGTGGTGTGGAACAGCGTCTCCGGCAACCCGGAGCTCGCCGCCAAGTTCCTCCGCATGTTCTTCCACGACTGCTTCGTCAGGGTACGCATCATTCTTAGACCTTGGTCAAATGTTGACCCGTCCGTGCATCTCGTGATATAATTGCAATTCTCTTCATGAAGAACATACATTTCCAACTATGTATGTGCACGTTTGATTGCCTGTGTTGACGTGTTTTATTGTAGGGGTGTGACGCGTCGGTGCTTCTGGACTCGGCGACGAACACGGCGGAGAAGAACGCGGCGCCGAACCTGTCGCTGGCCGGGTTCGAGGTCATCGACGAGGTGAATGCGGCGCTGGAGCAGGCGTGCCCCGGGATCGTCTCCTGCGCCGACATCGTCGCCCTCGCCGCGCGGGACTCCGTGTCGTTCCAGTACAGGAGGAAGCTGTGGGAGGTGGAGACGGGGCGGCGCGACGGCACGGTGTCGAGCGACCAGGAGGCGCTGGCCGACATCCCGGCGCCGACCTCCACCTTCGACATCCTCCTCTCCAACTTCTCCGGCAAGGGCCTCGGCCTCGAGGACCTCGTCGTCCTCTCAGGTACACCACATGCGTGCTCCCACATCAATGTGCTCGCAGCTTGTCCGATCGAACACTGAACTGCAGTAGTACATGTACTCTTGAATATGCTCACTACCAAACGCATGCACCGTTTGCCGTCTGGTACGTAGCTGGCCCATCCTCGCGTACGATCTGGATTAAATGTGGAATATACACTACATGCACTACGTACCCGTAGTTGAAAACTAACCGTACCACAAGTCAACAACCCAAATCACAGTGCCAATTGCCGTGGCACTACGTACTGCTAAATCAACCACGTTTTCAATCATACAGTGCATGTCGTGGCAAATTGCTAGTGCAAATCTTAACACTTAAACTCTAAGTAATTGCTTTCATGCATGTTGGTTAGGGGTGGGTTTTTTCGAGTTTATGGCTTGTTTTTCTACAGTAACTAGCTTTTAAATGGAGTGTCTTTTTAAGATAGAATCGATAAGTTGGTTGTAGTGATATTGTCCCGACTTCATTTATATCGGTTAAACTCGTACGTAAGTATATCTCTCTCTATACTCTTGCTCTCGTGAATAAGATAGAATTAAAAAATTTAAACAAAAAATTATAAACCACACTTCAGAAGAACTCACTGCTAGCCTACGCCTCGATGGCCTTTGTAGACGCTTTGTACCTTCTCTCTTGCTCCGGGCTTTGTACTTTCTCATGCTCGTTCGTAAAAAAAAAAATCAGTGTCAATTATTGGTTCCTGAACGAAAATCCCGGCAAGTGGTTAGTGCCATTGAAATATGTGTTTCAGTGCTTATGAGATGTACCTCAACCATCAAGTCTTAGAAACACAAAATCAAAATGCATCCGCAGAGACCGGGTGAAAACCGGAAGCGCCCTAGTTCCGGTTTCCAAATCCTTAATCCTGATAACGATACATAAACAGTGTAATCTACCTAGCTTTCCAAGTCTCAGTGATCACATTCCAGTAGTTTGAGGTCCATGCATGTGAATTAATTTTATGCACAATTGCATTAACGAATGGTTTAGGTAGTAATTTACCATTTATTAAGATTGTACTTGTGCAAAATTAGAGAGAGCACAAAGCTATCACACACATGCGTAGGGCAGGGGGGAATAGTTACCAATGCAACCAAGCTCTCCGTGACACCAACATCTACAGTTGCATGAAACATGTTCATTTAACATATGTAATAACTGTTCCCATAGATTGAAAACAACTGCTAGCTTGCTAGCTGGCTCAGCTGAAAAGGATGAAATTGTCGGTGATGGGCAAATTAAGAAAAGAACCATCTCCGCAGTCCACACCCTAGGCAGGTCAGGAACATCGCACATGCATGCATGCGTGGTGTCTCCCTACTTTTATTCCTTGTTAACCGCTTATAGATTTTGACTATAGTTTATTAGTTTAATAAATAATCATTGCTAAAAAAAGCTGAAGCTAAAAATCAGCAAAAAAAAGCCAAAAAGAACAGATAGGATATAAATATTCATGCCAGAACAAATTATAATTAAATCGATCCGTTTCTCCCGGGAACTTATCTTTGTCCCCTGCCTCTTTGATGTGCGTTCCTTGTATAACGTTGCTTTCCAATTGAATCCGGTTGCTAGCAGCAGCACGTTAGCTTGCCTCTTGCCATAAACCTTTCTGATGATACGTATAGTGCTAGACTTAGACCCACTGCTAGACCTAGACGTACCAAACGTGCTTTGCGTCCTGTTCAGAATGTATTCGTTGGCCTTTTTCTAGGACTTTCAGCCTCAGTTTTCATTGGCTGGCAGAAAAGGATCACATTCGAACACGAAATCAATGGAGGAAAAGGGTAGAAAAGTGAAACATTTCCGTATAGTGATCATATCGATCCAGGGACCAATCCGGCGATCAATCAAGGAAGACCAGACACAGATGTTTATGAGCTAGCCAGCTGGGTTGAGACGATGGCGTGAAAACGACATATATAACATTTACCAAGATGACAAATTTGGGTGTATTTTGATGGGAAGTCGTTTCGTAGGCAAGTTGGGAGGTTGCTTGGGTAGCTAGCTAGAGAGGCGGAATCTATGCACAAAAGCAAGTCAGACCAAAATGTTATGCGCATTTGTTTTGGTTGATCGCTCCTAGATCAGGTCGACTTATTCTGATGGTTGTGCCAGTTTGGGCCAAGCCCTTACTACTCTAGAGTTTGTGCCAGTTGGTATATAGTTTATAGTTGTGTGCCATCAAATAGGAACTGTAACTGTCCTTTTCTTTGCAAATGAAAAACACTTCTTTTTCCCTCGGTGCCCATTCGTAGTGTGCCTTGAGATTCATGAACATCCCTTATTGGGTTCATTCGTGCTGCTAGACCTTGTATCCGAGGCAGCCGACGGCCCGACGATTGTTGATGGCTAATGAAGCTTGAAGGTGGGCGATGGGCCACCAGGAATAGTGGACCAGTGGCGAAGACCGAAGAGAGGGGCCTGTAGCGGCGTAGGGTAGGCGGTGGTGAGCAGGGTTTTTTTTATCGTTTTTTATTTTTTTAATCAGAGGGGACCAATAAGTCCGGTTTAGCCAGTTTTCGATTTTTTTCAGAGAAATTCGGTACAATAAATTAAAACAAAATTTAAAATTTAAATTCATACCGGCCGGTTATCGGTGATAACCGAACAAAATTTTTCGGAGAAATGCGGTACAATAAATTAAAACAAAATTTAAAATTTAAATTCATACCGGCCGGTTATCGGCGATAACCGAACAAAAATCGGTTCTGAAAATTTTTAAACAAATTTCGGCAAAATTTTCTTCTAAATTTGATAAAATTCATACAAAACAAATTTTTCGGAGCCAATTTGGATTTCTACCAGGGTCACCAGTAAACCCGATAATATCGGTTACTGGCCGGTTTTTGGCCAAAAAAACCATGGTAGTGAGTGGCGTAGGGTGGGCGGTAGTGAGAATGCCTGCACCAGCCACAGCCATAAGCTATCAACCATAGCCTCAAAGAACAGGCTGTGGCCAAGTAAAAAGCTTCTCTACCTTGCATAGATGTATTGTGTATTTGTATAGCAACTGTAACTGTCCTGATTTCCTTTCCACCACTTGGGAAGTGGAAGTAAAAAAGGCATAACTAACCCTTTGGAACATGTGTGTGTATGTCCGGCCCCCACGTGCACGTCAGGCGGGCACACGATCGGAGTAGGGCACTGCAACCTGTTCAGCTCCAGGCTCTTCAACTTCACTGGCAAGAACAACCCCAGCGACATCGACCCGTCCCTCAACCCATCCTACGCCAAATTCCTCCAGGTACTCAAAATCAGCTCTCTAATCATATGATCATTAGCTGCACTATTCAGGTTCAATTTGCACCTGCAAAAGCATGCAACCACATCAGCATATCTTTACTATTATAAAAGAATAAGTTAGTAGTTATAAGTCCATTCTCCTCCAACCATTCTATTTCCTTAACTTTTTATCATTCTTTACTTGCCAACCGATCAGAACAACTCTCTTCTATAGTACGATTTTCTATACATTCAATAAGTTCCGTTGCAACGCACGAGTATATAACTAGTACATATATGTATATATACACATACATACATACGTGCGCGTGCGTCTGCAGGGTCAGTGCAGCCGGAACCTTCAGAACCTGAACGACAACACAACGGTGGTACCCATGGACCCCGGCAGCAGCCTGTCCTTCGACAACCACTACTTCGTCAACCTCAAGGCGCGCCAGGGCATGTTCACCTCCGACGCCACGCTGCTCACCAACGCCCGCGCCGCCGCCGTCGTCGACAAGCTGCAGAACCCCGGCGTCTTCTTCGACCACTTCAAGAACTCCATCAAGCGCATGGGCCAGATCGGCGTGCTCACCGGCAGCAACGGCCAGATCAGGAAGAAATGCAACGTCGTCAACTCGTAGACGGAATTAATTGGAAGATGCATACATGTATCATGTTGTTGCGTTAGTGGTATGATGATATCTCGGTGCAATATTTGCGGCATGGGTAATCTAAATTCTTCTTCTAGATGATCAGGGAGGGGATTATTTGTATAACAATAATAATCGTTATATGTTGAAGACAATCACAAATTACAAAATTATATAAGAATTACAGATTATATAGATATTTCTCCAGTTTGTTGTCGCCAGCCTCTTTGAAGCAACATCTTGGTGAACTGTCAGGAAAAATCGTCCAGTAGAACCGTGAATAAACGAGAGGCCTTGATAACTTTTCCCAGATGGAAAACAGCAGGGTAAACCAGTAACAATATAGTGACCACAACAAGGAGATTATTATCCTTCAACTCTACTTGAACTAAGCAATGCGTGCAGAACAACTGAACAAGATACATATCACGACGGTTCTTATCAGGGTTCCACCATGCCATCCAAATATCAACGCTGTTCCCCCTCCCAACTCCTGGTAGTGCATCCTCCAAGCCACTCCAAAATACTTGGGTTTCAGTCAGTATATGACCAGATTCAACTTGCATAAAGAAAGATGCTGCGCTTGCACAAAGGTAAGCGCATATGAATTAATAAGACTTACACACCTGAGATATCCATGAGTTACACATGATATTATGATAGTAATTAAACATCACCGTGCCTTGCTTTTAGAAACCACTTTATGGTTGACCAGCCAAGGACTCGATCAGAAGCTGGTAGCCCTCAGGTATTTTGCTTTCATTTTTTACGCATGCTGCGAGGGCAGGAACATCTGCTTTTACATCTAGGTAACTCGCAACCTGGAGAAGCAAGTGGAAGTTGGAGATCCGCTTAACAAATGGCAGATGCTTCGTATGCTCCAGGTGGCTCCTAAGTGCGCTCATTGCTATAGGACTTCCACGGTTCTCTATAGGAAAGCCCATTGAGAGTGGACCCTGTATACAAAAAACAGGCACAAGATTAGTGCATCTAAAGGGGTAAAAAGTATATATGTATAATCAACTATAAAATGGGTGCAATGAACCATTTCCTCTATTCCCCAGGTTGAATTATGTTAATGTCCCAACACTCAGAACAGTGAAAATATCCCCAACAGATGCTTGCAGATTGCTAAAATATAATTTAGTACCTATTCCATAATCTTTTGGACTTCTCAAAAGGTATGCGAGAACTGCAATAACATTTTTCTTGAGATAAAAACTAGTTATTATTGTAAAGTATTGTAAAGTATCTCT
The DNA here is from genome assembly GCA_017311315.1 of Dendrocalamus latiflorus. Classification (NCBI taxonomy): domain Eukaryota; kingdom Viridiplantae; phylum Streptophyta; class Magnoliopsida; order Poales; family Poaceae; genus Dendrocalamus; species Dendrocalamus latiflorus. The sequence continues at coordinate 42,572,635 of CM029663.1, forward strand.
TTTATCTTGAGAATGTTTCATTCTTAGCCTACCCTAACTTGTTTGGGACAAAAGACTTTGTTGTTGTTGTTGTTGTTGTATTGTAAAGTATTGTAAAATGAGTTTGATGTAAATCTTAAAAGAACAATCACCACCATATTAAAAAAAATCTTAAAAGAACAATCCCCACCATATTAAAACATCAATCATCCTGCAATTAGGCGCATTAAAATAAAAGGGACATGTCCATGCTTTTGCTAGAAAAGGATCTTTAACGAAACAAATTAACATTCAACACCAAGCAGCCTGCAAAGCAATACAAATAAGAGATCATGCAAATGACAATTTATCCATGCCAACAGAACTCACAAAGGAACCAACACTACTACAGTGCAATTCTACCACATTTGCAGTTATCAAGTTATTATCCACTAGTTTCTGATGTGGTCAAAAGGATATATGGAACAATGACTGATTAAGAAGCTGAACCCCTGTTGATTCTAAGCTTAGCATCTCATCAAAAACAAAGATGTGTGGTTAATTTGGGAAACAGAGGTGCAGTTTACAATAATTTCACCATCTGTAATTTACCATGCCAAAATTGTGAGAATTGTAGTATCCAGTTAGCTCATTACAAAACAGCTTGATTAAAATATATAGCAACTAGCAAGGCATGCTTTTTGCTTGATTGTAGTGTGAGAATTGTAGGTCTTTCTCTTCCTGGACAAGAGAATTCAGAGAAAGCTTTGCCCTGGTTATCCACAGGGCATAGGGTCAAGCAGGCAGCAAAGGAGGATTTTGAAAATTGGCTGAGTAGTCTACCGTAATTCATACCATTTTAAGGGGCGGTTGGGGCATCCCCTCCTATTTTCCCTCTAAAAAAAGGAGAATTGTAGGCCTTTAGGTTTGCTGGCAAACAAAAAAGAAGAAACTCACTCCCATTTACAAGTGGTTACCAAGTTTAATAAAATTTGGGCCCCTATAATGTGACATGGTATATTACATAGGTCTTAGAATAATGCTAAGTACAGTTCACATGATATATTGATATGTTACATGGGTCTTAGAATTTTTTTTGGAATTTTTTTTATGTTAATTTGATGCCTAATCAAAAGTTTTTGCACTTGTGTACCAAATTGTGTTTGTGCACTAGATATATCCCCGTTACATAAAACTCATGTGAATCCAACATTCTGATTCTTTGCTTCATTGTTAAAGATTCCAGTTGGACTGTTGGAGACAAGACATAATTTTTATGAATAATGTCAGAAAATGAAAAACAATTACAAAGGATCAAGCACAAATCCGCATATAGGTCATACTGCAACCTTCGGTTGGCTTTTTTGGTTTCTTTCCACCGAAGGTAGGGAATCTCACATAGGACACAAGAAGGTAAGATTTTAGAGCTTTTGAAAGGTAGATCCCTTAAGATGAAGATTCTGATATTCTTTTTAAAGGTAGATCCATAGAATACTTGAGAAAAAGACAAACTTTAGTGCATGCTAGGTCATAGATGTCAATTTTCCCTTTCTTCTACAGGCTCACTTCAAAAAATTTTGTAAACACAGTTCTACAAGAGTACAAAAGTAGTACATGCCATAACAGCTATCTTGTGATTGTTAGCTGATACACTCCCGTTGGAAGGTTCCGAGATCCTACCCCGGCTGCGCAAGGCGTAAGGGCAGAGGGCAAGAGCTTGAACCCTAGAACGACGACGGCGCAGAGGCGCCGTGATGAACAGGCGGAAGCGGCGGAAGGCAAGAGGCAAGAGACCCTTGAGGCCAGGCAAGATATTTGCCTTGCTTGTTTATTTTCATCCTGGTTGGAGAGTATTTATCCCCCCTTTACAAGCAATCCAAATCCTATTCTCAAAGCAATCCAAATCCTAATCGGTTACGGGAAGAAAAAGGAAACTATCCTAGTGAAGATATGGCCTAGGGTTTTCTAATGCCCGGCTTGGATTCCTCCCTGCGCGCGCGGCCTGCGCGTGTATGGGATGCCGGTCATAACATCTCTCCCTGCCTCCGCAAACAGCTCGTCCTCGAGCTGAACGTCGGGGTAGTTCTCCTGAAAGTGCGGCAGCTGCTCCCAGGTGGCGTCGTCGGTGGACATCCCACGCCATTGCACCAAGACGTACCAGTCACCGCGGCGAAGCTGGGCGCGCAGGACGCGCTCCGGGGTGGGCAGCAGCCTGCCGTTGTGCGTAGGTGGCACTGGAGGCGGTGTCGACGGAGGGTCGCCGTGGAAAGGCTTAAGCAGCCCCACATGGAAGACATCATGGAGCCTGGCGCCCTCAGGAAGTTGGAGACGGTAGGCCACCTGCCCGATCCGCTCCATGACTTGGAACGGCCCTGCGTAACGCGGTCCGAGCTTTCCCTTGGGCCGGGGTTCCAATGTTTGTGCCGGTCGGTGTAGCAGACGCAACCACACCCAGTTGCCTACCGCAAACTCCAAATCGCGGTGGTGGGCGTCGTAGTAGCGCTTGGCATACTGCTGTGCTTGGAGGAGGCGTTCGCGAACCGCCGCAAGAAAGTCATCACGGTTGCGCAGGAGAGCGTCCACCGTGTCAGTCCTGGTGGCTCCGGCCGTGTACGGCAGCAGCGGCGGAGGAGGGCGACCGTAGACCACCTGGAATGGAGTGGTGCGCAGTGTGGTGTGGAACGAAGTATTGTAGCAATACTCCGCCCATGGCAACCAGTCGACCCATGCGCGAGGCCGATCACCCGTGACACAGCGTAGGTACATGGCGATGACCTTGTTGACGACCTCGGACTGGCCGTCTGTCTGAGGGTGAAAGGCCGTGCTCATACGAAGTTTGACGCCCGCCATCTTGAAGAGGTCGTGCCACATGTGGCCGGTGAAGACCGGGTCGCGATCGCTGACAATGGAGGTGGGAAAACCGTGGAGGCGGGCGATCTCATCGAAGAAGACCCTGGCGACGGAAGTGGCGGAGTATGGGTGGCCGAGCACGATGAAGTGAGCGTACTTGGAGAAGCGGTCGACGATGGTGAGGATCACGGACTTCCCGTGTACCTTCGGCAAACCCTCGACGAAGTCCATCGAGATGTCAGCCCACACGAGGGATGGGACGTCGAGGGGCTGCAATAGGCCAGCCGGCTGCAGGGTCTCCGTCTTGTTGCGCTGGCAAGTGAGGCAGGAGCGTACGTAGTCCCGCACAAGTGCCCTGTCGCCGGGAATGTAGAAATCCGCCCTCATTCGTTGGAGTGTCTTCTGGATGCCTTCGTGGCTGGCCGTATGAGCCAGAGAGAGCACCTGGTTGCGCAAGTCGTGCTGTGCTGGCACGAATATGCGCGAGCCGTAGAGCAGGAGCCCGTCGGTCGTGCGCCATGGCTCCCCAATGGCGCCGTCCTGGAGCTGCTGGCGGAGCCCGCGCGCCTCCTCGTCGGTGGCCGTCGCGGCTCGGATCTCGTCGAAGAGGTGAAAGGAGGGCCCCGAAATAGTATGGAGTGCGGCTGAGTCTGAGTCGCGGCGTGAGAGGGCGTCTGCCACCGTGTTGAGGCGCCCGGGACGATATTCCACTGTGAAATCGAAGCCGAACAGCTTGCTAATCCACTGGTGCTGCGGAATTGTCGAGAGGCGCTGGTCCAGCAGAAACTTGAGGCTGAAGTGGTCGGTGCGGATGAGGAAGCGGCGTCCCCATAGGTACGGACGCCAGTGTCGTACGGCCTGCACAAGGCCTATGAGCTCCCGCTCGTATGCCGCCAATTTGAGATGGCGGGCCGCAAACGGCCAGCTGAAGAATGCGAGGGCTCCGGCGTCCTGGTGGAGGACGGCGCCAAAGCCAGCGCCCGAGGCGTCGCAGTCGACGATGAACAGCTGGTCAAAGACAGGCATCTGCAGGACCGGTCCCGTCGTCAAGGCGTGCTTCAGCGCCTGGAATGCTGCCGCGGCTTCGTCTGACCAGGAGAAAGCATCCTTGCGCAGGAGCTTTGTCAGCGGTGCCGCTATTGTGCCGAAATCCCGGATGAACTTCCGGTAGTAACCAGCGAGGCCCAGGAACCCGCGTAAACCCCGGGTCGAGCGGGGCACCGGCCAGGAGGCGACGGCGGCCACCTTATCGCTGTCCATAGCGACGCCGTCAGCGGAGATGACGTGGCCGAGGTAGGCGACCGAAGACGCCCCGAAAGAGCATTTGGAGCGCTTGAGGTGCAAGGAGTGGGCGCGGAGTGCGTCGAAGACGAGGCGGACATGCTGCAAATGCTCGGACCACGACGAACTGTAGATGAGTATGTCATCGAAGAACACGAGTACGAACCTTCGGAGGAAGGGACGGAGGACGTCGTTCATAAGAGCCTGGAACGTAGCCGGCGCATTGGACAGTCCGAAGGGCATAACGAGGAACTCGAAGTGGCCGTGGTGGGTGCGGAAAGCCGTCTTCTCGATGTCGTCCGGGTGCATGCGCACCTGGTGGTAGCCGGAACGAAGGTCCAGCTTGGTGAAGTACCGGGCGCCATGGAGCTCGTCGAGGAGCTCGTCAACCACCGGTATTGGGAACTTGTCTTTGGAGGTCTTGTCGTTCAGCGCACGGTAGTCGATGCAGAACCGCCAGGAGTCGTCCGCCTTCTTGACCAAGAGTACAGGCGCGGAGAACGGGGAAGTGCTTGGCCGGATGATGCCCTGCTCCATCATGGCAGCACACTGGCGTTCCAGCTCGTCCTTCTGCAGCTGTGGATAGCGGTAGGGGCGGACGGCCACCGGCGCGGTACCCGGCAGCAAGTGGATGTGGTGGTCGTAAGGTCGTGCCGGTGGAAGGCCCGTGGGTTCCTCAAAGACTTGGCTGTATTGGTGTAGGAGGCGGTCCAAGAGGGGTTGTGGCGGCGCCCCGGTGATGGCGCAAAGGGCCGGCTGTCGGATGTCGTTGCGGGGGGAGCCGAGGCCCTTCCAGAATATCCGCCTGTCGCCCCGCCAGAACGCCATGCAGAGGTCCTCGAAGTCCCAAAGGATGGGCCCCAGGGTCCGGAGAAAATCGACACCGAGGACGAGGTCGAAGCCGCCCAGATTGATGCCGTAGCAGCTGATGGAGAAGTCCTCGGGCCCGATACTCATGGCGACGTTGCGGGCCACGCCTTTGCAGGGGACCCGATCACCATTGGCCACTGCCACGCGCATATTGGCGCTGTCCGATGTCTCCAGATGGAGTCGGTGCAGGGCCTCGGCGTTGATGAAATTGTGGGTGGAGCCGGAGTCAAGCAACGCCAGAAGCCGGTGGCCGTGGATATTGACGTGGAGGTGCATGGTGTCCTCCGTGCGAATGCCGGCGATCGCATGAAGGGATACCACCGGCAAGTCAGACGCGGCCTCATCCACCGCCGCACTGCCGGAGTCGTTGGTCGTATCGTCATCCAGATAATCGGTCACCTCAATGAAGAACAGCCGCTGGCACTTGTGGCCGCGGACGTACTGCTCATCGCAGTTGTAGCAGAGTCCCAGCCGGCGTCGGTCGGCCAACTCGGCCGGGGAGAGGCGGCGGAACGGTCGCGGTGCTGCCGGCAATGCTGCGACCGCGGGCGAAGTTGGCAGCATTAGGGCTGGTGCGGCCGGGAGTGTGGCGGCAGCCCGCTGCGGCGTAGGAAGGGCCGGCGGTGGACGCTGGAGGGGGCGGGCCGGCCGCTGCAGCGATGCTGGCGGTGTCGTCTCGGCGCGGCGCTCGTATGCCCGTGCAAGGTGCATTGCCGTCTGCAGATCATGGGGCTCACGCAATTCGACGTCGATCTTGATATGTTCAGGGAGGCCGCCGGTGAACAGCTCCACCTTCTGGCTTGGCGTCAACTGCGGTGCGTGACAGAGAAGCGCATTGAAGCGCTCTTGGTAGTCCTGGACCGTGGAGAGGAACGGAAGCCGTGCGAGTTCCGCCAGGCGATTGGCGCGGACTGGCGGCCCGAAGCGGAGGTGGCATAGCTCCTTGAAGCGCTCCCAGGAGGGCATGCCCTCGTCCTGCTCCAGGGCATAGTACCATGTCTGGGCGGTGCCCGTGAGATGGTACGAGGCGAGCCACACGCGATCTGAGGCCATGGTGCGCTGTCCACGGAAGAATTGCTCGCACCGGTTGAGCCAATTGAGAGGGTCCTCCTTGCCGTCGAAGGTGGGAAAGTCAAGCTTGTGGAAGCGAGGGGCGCCCAGACCGGAACCGGTACCGCCGGATGCTATTTCCGACCCGTACGGACCGGATGGCTTTATAAAATGCGGTCCCGTGGGACGCATTGGAAGCTCCGGTCCAGTGGGGCGCATTGGAAGCTCCGGTCCAGTGGGAATCGGGGGGATCGGCGACGGCGAGTGAGGAAACTGGATGTGGTGGATGGGGATTGGGAACGTGGTGGCGGCGGGGAGGGTGGATGGCGAGCTGGCGGTGGAGGCGGCGGTGGTGGGCGCGGCCGGCCGGGACTCCAGAGCCTCCAGGCGCGCGGCGAACGCCGCCATCTGCTGGGTGAGCTCGGTCAACGCCTTGGCGACAGGATCAGCCGGCGGTGGCGGTGTCCCCTTCGGCTGCTTGCCGCCTTCCTCGCCCGGCATCGTGAGATCGGCTGGCGGCGGCGATGTTTCCTTCCGCTGCTTGATGTCTCCTTCAGCGGCGATGTCGCCTGGCAGCTCTGATACCAGATTGGAAGGTTCCGAGATCCTACCCCGGCTGCGCAAGGCGTAAGGGCAGAGGGCAAGAGCTTGAACCCTAGAACGACGACGGCGCAGAGGCGCCGTGATGAACAGGCAGAAGCGGCGGAAGGCAAGAGGCAAGAGACCCTTGAGGCCAGGCAAGATATTTGCCTTGCTTGTTTATTTTCATCCTGGTTGGAGAGTATTTATCCCCCCTTTACAAGCAATCCAAATCCTATTCTCAAAGCAATCCAAATCCTAATCGGTTACGGGAAGAAAAAGGAAACTATCCTAGTGAAGATATGGCCTAGGGTTTTCTAATGCCCGGCTTGGATTCCTCCCTGCACGCGCGGCCTGCGCGTGTATGGGATGCCGGTCATAACACCCGTACATTCCACCCTCAGCACACTGCCGTCACTTTTTCCCTAAAACATAACACAATCAAAGAAATCCTCTGTTCTTATGACATATACTTTCCACAATTAGCTGATTCCTAACATTTCTATACAGCATGGCACATGGAAGATGCCTCCCCCTCAGTCTCTTCCTTGGACAAGAAATGCTTTTACGCTAAATATACTAGAACTACACATCATTGTTACCTCACTAACCCCTACGTTGTGAATTTGACCCACTAGCCAGGTTCCTAAGCACAAAATAGCAGCCTTTGATTCTGCCACTCAGAAATAAACTAAATATAATGACATCTAATCCAAACCACAATTCCATAGGTGATAATCAGCACAAACATCTAATCTGCCATTCATGGATCCATCCGCATCTATATCTGCTCTATGAACTGGGTTGAACCACTTCAAGCATCACACTGAAATGAGACATTCTTTTTTCTACTAATATAGTGTTCCCAGTTACTGTTCCCTGAAAAGACTATCTGTGATCAAATTCTAATCTTAACTGATACTATAAATTATTGTGGTCGACAGTTTTAACACAGGAGGAAAAACTCATAAATCATGACTTAGATTCAATTTTCCAAAGCAAGGCAAGCTGCTTATATAAAGATTGCATGTTCTAATTAACAGGGAGCATATTGCTTTTGCAGGAAACAAATAACTCATGAATTAACCAACTGCAAGTAAATCATTTACTCCTGTTAACATAAAGGTTATGATTTTGCCATTAAATTGGACAAATTTATATGTAAGTATGTAACTCATCCTACACATCTAATATGTTCACTAACTCTTATGTTTTGTAGCATCCAATTCAAGCACGTACTGACTTAGGTTCGCTTAAAAGGTTCGATTTTGCCACTAAATTCAACAATACAGCATCAAACAAATTATAGCTATCTGCTCTGAAAGCCTAGAGTCCAACATCTCGCATAGTTCAACCAAACTATGTCCAATTCAGGCCGTGCATCTCCTATTTTCACCTAAAGATTCCCCTCTCTATAGAAAACTTAATTCACCAAACTATAAGTCTATAAGTATGCAATGTAATAGAAATGCATACCTGGTGATCAGAGATCTTGACGGGCACGAGGAAGAAGTCATTGTCCACCTCCATAGTATCCTTTCCCCCAGCCACCACCTCCTTCCGCATCTTGGACAGCCGGGGATCGTCAGTGTCCCCAACCTCCGTTTCCAGCACACCGTCCTTAAACAGCTTCACACAAATCTCACTCATCTGGAACGCCTCGAAGTGCACATCCCCAGAGCCGTCATCTCCCACCTCCAGCTTCACCACAGCGGTGACCCACTCCGGGATCCCACCCTCCGCCTGCAGCTCGGCGGCCTGAACCACCTCCCGGTTCGACATGGTGTACTCGCCCGTCTCACTCGCCTTCCTCCCGACGGCCTGTGTGAACACCAAGCCTACCCGCCGCATCCCGAGCCCCTCGGCGATGGCATCGACGCGGGCCTCCTCGTCGGCGTCCCGCATCAGCTGGACGACGTCCTCGGCGCCGTGCTGCGGCGGCTCGTAGATGAAGTCCACAAACACCTCCTTGGTATCGGCGTCGACGCGGCCGTAGAGGAAGCCCGCCCGCTTGACGGCGAAGGCGAGCGCCTCGGCAACGTAGAGCTGGAAGGCGTTGGCGGCGTCGCGATCGAAGGAGGCCGCGGCGCAGAGCGGCGCCTCCTGGCGGGTGACGCGGATCTGGCGCGCGATGAGGTCGTCCATGGTCATCTTCTTGCCGAAGGAGCCGGCAGGGGAGAGGGCCTTGGGCGGCGGCGGCTGGGAGGAGCGCGCGTCCGGCGGGTAGGAGAGATAGACGAAGGAGCCGTTGGCGAGGTTCAGGGAGGCGAGCCGGGCGGCCGGGTCGGAGAGCAGCGGCGGCGGGGCGGCGGCGGGGGGCAGGAGGAGGGCCGGGTCGAGGGAGAGGCGCTGGAGCGGGACGGGCACGGTGACGCGCGCCGCGATGAGGCGCTGCAGGTCGCCGACCGTGGCGGAGGCCGGGTCCGGCACCGTGATGCGGTCCGTGCCGTCGCGGCTGCGGATGCGGAGGATCATCGCGGCAGCCGTTGCGTTGGGGTGGGCTAGGTTCTTGGCTTCGGCGGTGGGTTTTGTGGGGAATTCCTCGGAAGTTTGGTACGGGGATTTTATAGAGCTCGAGGTGGGGTGGGGTGGGGTGGGGTGCGGCGGAATCTGTGTGGGAGGAGGAAACGGAAGAGACCGGACGGCGGGGAGACGAAGGCAATCAGCAAGGGCTGGGCGGGCAGTTGCGTCTTGGGAGGTACACTTAGCTCTGATTTCTTGGGAGAAATTTCGATATTTGACACTGAATACGTGCGCCTCTCAACTTTTAACTCTCAATTCGTACTTCTTTGGAAATTTAACCATGTCACTGCGAATTCTTTTGATTCAACGGATTCTCTTTATTTTCGCAGTGACAAGTGTCAAAATATAAAAGGAGAGAAAATGAGGAGAATCCCTTGAATCAAAAGAATTCGCAGTGACAGGGTTAAATTTCCAAAGGCGTACGAATTAGGGGTTAAAAGTTGAGAGGCGCACGTATTCAGTGTCAAATATCGAAATTTCTCGATTTCTTGGTGATGCGATGCGTTTTTGGTTCTTAGATTCGCTTGTCAGTGCAGTTTTCTCTCTGCTGCTTAAAATTTTTGGTGATGATAGTTCATCTACTTTTAGATCATATGACCTATTGGCTGTGGCACAACTGGTTAAGATAGAGATGAATTTGCCCTCTAGCACTTAACTATGTTTTACAAAAAGATCTTATGGTAGACCTTAAATTTTATGTTACTCCTCGTCTCACCTAGGACCTAGCCCGTCGCCCCGACCCCTCCTACCTGCTGCCCATTGCCTCCCCATTCGCCTCTTACCTAGCAAGCCGCCACCGCCTCTACGATCCACCGCCACATCCACTGCCGACGACAGCGTCAACAGCAAGCGCAATACTGCACATCGGCGCCGAAGGCAGAGGTGCACACTAGCGCAGGCCAGATCTAATTGGAAGTGATGAGAAGGCCAGATCTAGTGGGTGCAGTCGATGGACGTGTACATCCACGCTGGAGGCCAAGGTAGCCACTGGCAGCAGCGCATACAACACGAATCTGGTGGAGATGGTGAACGCCAAGGCAGTGGCTATGCACATCGGCCCCTTCGATAGCGCTCGTCATGTCATGTCACCACATTCTCCTTGCTTACCGGGAGATGCCTCCGTCTTCTCCTTGTTTGCTGGTCGCCAACCACCGTGATCCCATTGCCTCGTTGCTGGTGGGGAGAGAGACAAGATAGATTATGGGAGGTGGCGCGCCGACAGCATCATTTTGAGGTTACACAGCTAGTGGTGGGGTTGGAATCTGGTGGCGAGGTTCGAGGGCCATAGATCAGGGCTAGATCAAGGCAGAGACGATAGCGGACCAAGGTGGCGATGGACCAACTACAAGCACTGCCACGTCCAACCATCACCATCGATCCTAGGGAAGAAGAGATTGACATGATGTCTCCACAAGCTCGAGCAGGTAACATAACCAGATCCAGTGGCGGAGGAAGGAATTCAATTGAGGTGTGGCGAGATGCCGAACTAGAGAATATAGCTACTTAGGTAGCATAAGATTTAAAACTATTGTTGCTTTGTGTACTTGTAAAATTTAATGATTTTCGTTCATCAAGCATGAAATATACAAACAAAAATATATAAATAGTATACAGAAGAAATCTAACATTAAAGAAGAATACTAAAAAGGTGCAAGTGAAATCAAGAGACAAACCGAGTGACAATGAAGCTTTAGTTGCGTCTAGGAGATCTAGGTAATTGCACTTTCCTATCTTTCTTTTTCTGGAATGCTTTCTTAATTTTTTTCAAGATCAATCCCTTTAAATATCTCTCGCTCAATGTAGCACACCATTAAGTCATTAAGCCAAGCATCAGACATCTTGTTGCGTAATTCAGTTTTGATAATCTTCATTGCTGAAAATGCCCTTTCAACTGATGCTGTCACCACCGGTAGTAGCAATGCCAACTCAATTAGACGATAAACCAATGGAAATACAGTATGCCTGTCAAGTTCAACCATTTTTGCTGCTAGGCTTGCAAGATCATGACAATCTCTAAATGCCTCGAGTCTTCTCACATGAATAATAAATAATTAAGTTGATCTTTTATATCATTCTGATTAGAATAGGAGAAATCATCACAATATATCTCTGTAAGCCGAGCAAGCTTGTCCACATCAAATTTAGAGAAGGACTCTCTTGGGTCAAGACAAGAAAAGCAAATCAACAATTCTGAAGATACCTCATTGAACCGATGATCAAACTCAGTGGTAATAGCATCTATAACAGCATAGAAGGTATCAACCCGAAAGTGATGATCTTGAGTGATGTTGTTCCGCCCCCCTTTTCTTGATCTACCCCACCTTGGTACTGCATCATTCATATTTGGTATTGGAATATCATTTTCATTACAAAATTTTGTGACTTCTTCGAATAGTGGCTCCCAACCATTGTTCCTCAAATTTATCAAACGTGTTTTCACATCAATAACCAAAGACATTGCCTGAACAACATTTTCATCCTTTCTTTGCAGGATAAGAGATAGATCATTTGTGATGCGTAGGATTTTCAACATCATCTTCATGATGAACACAAAGCTAAAAGACTCCATAATTTCCACTAAACCTCCTGCCCTACATGGATTACGCACCTCTTGATGAACAATTTCTAGAACTTCAATGACTGAATCCCACATTGACTCGATACGAAGTAAAGTCCTGTAATGAGAACCCCATCTTGTATCTCCAGGTCTAGCCAAAGATGTTGCCTGATGCTTCCCCCTTCCTGAGGAAATCTGCCCACTGTTCAATTTATCCAAAAGAATCCTGCGCTGCTTATCTAGCAATAAATCCTTCCTCTTGCAAGATGAAGTAGTGGTGTTGACAATCAAGGCAACATATTCAAAGAAATCCTCAATAGATGAGCAACATCTTGAGACAGAAACAACTACCAATTGCAACTGATGTGCAAAGCAATGGATATAGAAAGCATACGGGTTCTCATCACGAATCAACTTTTGAAGGCCATTAAATTCTCCTCTCATATTAGAAGCCCCATCATACCCTTGTCCTCGTAGGTTTCCAATATATAGCCCATGATCACCAAGTAATTCAAACAATGCTGCCTTTAATGCTTCTGAGGTTGTCTCCTTAACATGTTTGATGCCTAAAAATCTTTCAATTACTTTTCCTTTTTTGTTCACAAACCTACAACACAAATGATAGTTTGATAGTTAGTTAATTAGATCATTGGTAAAGTTGTCAATAAAAATATGATGACCAATTAATCTTAGATAATTAATCACTTACCTCACAACCACGGCCATTTGTTCTTTTACAGATATATCACGAGATTCATCAATAAGAACAGAGAAGAGACAACCTGACATCTCTTCCTTTATTGCTTTGGTGACCTCCGCCGCACAACATTCTGCAAGTTCTTTTTGAATTGTTGGAGAAGTCATCTGGGCATTTTTAGGACATGCCTCATCAAATGCAAGCTTCACTTGTTCATTTCTTTCTTTGTACCATTCAAGAAACTCACGAAAATTGCCCCTATTTAAAGAGGTAAATGACTCATCGTGTCCACGAAATGGTTCACCTTGCAATGTGAGCCAACTCACAATACCCAAAGATGTATCTAGACGAGTTTCATACTTGATTTGTGCATCTTTTGTATAGTTTGCAACCTTATGCTTCACACTGGTTCTTTGATTATCAAAATCTTCATATGCTGTCCTACATTGATTATGAATTATTCCATCATGTTTCGGAAGTGCCAAGTATGCATTTTTCTAAGTGCCAAACCCCAATGTTGTAAAGGCATCATAACCAAATTTGTCATCCATGCGATCTTGCTTAAAAAGATAACAATAGAAACAATAAGCCTTATTCTTTTCCACACTGTATTCAAGCCAAGGATGCTTCTTGAACCAATTTTCCTGAAAGCGTCTATTTTCACTTGTTTTAGGGAAATTATAACCAGTTGGTTGAGTTGGTCCCTTTGCTATGTAAGCCCTCCTAACATCACTTCTAATGTCCACATGAAATTGATCAATTGGTATACGAAGTCCCGGATCAGTGATAATGTGATCTGGGTTGAACTGAGTTATAATACCTTCAGGCCGTGCATCGGATTCCACCATCTCGGCTTCCATATGATTTTCAATCTCTTCTTCTGATAGTATGGTTGCCTCGCCCCTGTCATTTTCCATCTCCTCTTCAATTGCATCCACGGCCCGTTCAAACTCATCATCTGAGTCATAGCCATCTGCCTCTTCTCCTTGGTCTTCAACATATGGAACATTTGCCGCTGCAGCTTCACGGGTACAAAAATTGGAGGTGCCGCCACTAGTCCAAAAGCTCCTCAAATCTGCAAGCAAGTGAATTAGGAGCTGAAATTCCAATTATTTTTAAGTATCAAATTTGCCATCTATATCTATATAACATTATAGTACAGTATGTACCTTTTGTTTTGAGCTTTTTGGCATTGTCGTTACCTTTTCCTTTTGGATCCATGTTTAGTTAATTATGTGCTTCATAAATTAATTAACCAGAAAATCAAACAAGTTATTAATTAATCACCCAACAAATACAATAAATAATATAGAATAAACTAAATTACCTGGGTCGGATGATGCCTGATGGAATTGGCCAGAGAGACCAGAGAGGCAATCAGGCAAGCAGCAGGACGATCAGCGCAGGAGGCCAGGACGGTGAAGGCCGGAGCGGCGGAGCGCAGCGCAGTACACAGCACGCCAGGTCACCGACACAGATGGGCGATGGCCAATGCCCAATGACCGATTGATCGAGGAAGGCAAAAGCTAGGGCGATGCGATGGCCGGGTATACGAAACGTTTCGAACTGCTTCTGAATCGGCGACTCTTGATCTGCTCTCCGTCCTAGCTTGTAGGTGCCTGGACTGGATGCCATCTTAATTGGGCCCCTGCTCAAGCCACGTAAGCCCACAAGCCTGCAGCCCAGATATGAAATTCAGATACCGGTTCAGTTTTGACGTACTGTTCTTCTTCTTCAGGGCAACAGAACAACAGTTTACAAGCTCTTTCAAGCATTCATGGCAGAGGGTGTGATTTAGGGGTATGAGTTCCAGGAAAATCGAGGTATGGCAAGGGCCATACCTTGCCATATGGGAAGCTCCGCGCTTGACCAGATCTTCCCCAATGGTTTGAATGGGAATTTATTCAGATATGTTTGTGGGTGATCTGCTTTTTCGTTGAAGCGATAACTGAACTCTGAAGCTCTAGCTCATTTAGGGGTAAATTTGTAGGCGAAAGGTGAGGTGAATTTAGTTGAGTTTGATGAATTTGAATTAGGACAGTAGAAGGGTGAAATGATCTATGATTAATTTATGGAGTGTTGTAGCATAATTTGCAAATTTGATCTATTAAATAGCCAACATTTCACACTATTTTTTTGCTTATGTATTGATGCACATAGTAAATTTTTTCCTAACCTTCTAGCAATATGATTGATTACTTCTATAGAACTCGAGTGAAATAAGGCTATTAATTTCCTTTTCTTTCTTTACATATAGAAATCAGTAAGGAATATTCAGTTTCACCATGTGTCACCATGAATTGATTGCAACCATTGGTCTCATAGCAAGTGCTACTGAGCTTCAGAAAGGAAAATTCATTGATTCAAACTCAAACAAGGAGTTAATTAAAAGTCTAATTGAACTAGTCCATTATTAATATAATATAATTGAATACATACTTGGATTCATGCATTTTCGTCTAATGGACTATAAATAAAAGCAGCAATTGTCCATTCTCTTTTCTTTTTGCCGAATTGACTAATGATGCTCATTTATATCTACATTTATATCTATAATTTGCTCCTAATATTGTCATTCTTGGTAAGATTGCTCCTAATATTGTCATTCTCCGTTGCTCATGGATGGGAAGATTGCCAAGAATCATCCTTCATAATAACATCTCTTCATTGTTGAACTATGTACAAGTTAAATTTTTTTGAATTTAAGCTTTTATGTTCTTCCCATGTTAGCCATAAGCACACACTGAATTATTGACATTGGATTTGTTATGACCAAATCATATCTTATGAACAACATTAGTAATTGCATGGTCAGGGACAAGAGAGTCCATGGAGGTACTAATGTAACTACAAAATGATGTGTTGGGCCTTTATTGTCCCATAGCAACGCATGGACATCAGCTAGTTTAGTTAAAAAATCGAGACTTAGATGGACTTTGAACGAGATGAAATTAACTGATTTTAATTTCCATGATATTTTCATACAATTAAATTATGAGTGTTTTTTTTTGCTGAGGGAAGAATCATGTTGACACTTTACTGAAACTGGCCCATTAGGGGCTTCAGCCCATGAAGGACCATTAGCGTAGTTTAGGCTCGTACTGTTTATTGAACCATGAATGGAACCTTCTCTCCTTATACAAAAAAGGGGCTCTCATTGTACACACCACACATATAGGCAAAAACATCAATAAAGAGAAGAGGTTGTTGGGACTACTCTTGTGTTCATGTCCATCTACTTTTTGTTTGTGTGTGATTAAGCATCGACAATGCGACCACCATCCTCTAACACGTTATCACCATGAAAACACTCCCACTAAAGCTTCCAGGTATGTTCCCCTGATTGATCTATTATGATTCCTAAAGTGGATTGATCTACTATTTGTCCTTGACTTGCGCCTACGGCATTCGTTTCATCATCACATACGGTGATCCCTAATCCAATCCAAGCACTGCCAATGGTGGCTCCCCGCTCGCGCACCACCCACATCGAACTTATGCATGGAGCCCACGGGGGCATCTCACCATGTGCACTGCCCATGTGAACTTGCGGGGGCCTGCAGTCATTATCCTAGTGTCAGCGCGAATCGCGCTGACCCCTGGGATGTCAGGAGGCGGGTAGCCGCAACCATGCACGCTGCCCCAATTGGAGAGAATGCATGGCGGGGCGCGATTGGTGCATCGTGGTCTGCCAGCGGTTGCACGACCGCGGTCACGCGTCCCTTCACGAGAGAGATGGGATGTGTGGCAGGATGCTATCGGCGTGTCGTGCGCTGCCAGGCGACTTGCATTTGCACTCTTTCGCCTGCCAGCGGTTGCGCTCCTTGATCACAAGGAGCCAAACCGCCAGGCACCCGCTGGTTGTACTCCCATCGATTCGTTGTATGAAGAGGAAGCCAGATCTGCGCGAGACCTTACTCTATGGGCATTATTTGTGAGATGTTAAGCGCGTAACGTAAAATATCTAGAACGTAAGGAGAAGGGTACGAGGCTGCCCCCGATAAGGCCAAGTCAGAGGCCCGGCCGGACCCCAGAAACAAAGGCCGAAGTAGGCGTCGGGTCGTCCTGAGCCATCGGAGTCGGGGTGGTCTTCGGGATTGCCACATAGATCTGCGACAGCGTAGTGAGATGTCCCTTCACGGGGGCGGGGCCGAAGTCGGAGCCGAAGTCTTTCTGCTGAAGCGGAGGCCCCGTCGAAGTTGCAGTTGAGGTTGACTGGCCCATGGCTTGCCGCTGTTGCATTGATGGCCTCGAGAACCGCGCTGACATGTGCTGGAGGATGCGCCACGCCACGCGACCTGTATTTATTCCTGAGGGAGCAGACACGTGGCGGGATACCATTGGTGCATCGTGCGCTGTCAGGCCCTTGCACGACTGCGGTCGTGTACGACGCGCGTGGGCGGCTACGGCGCTTCGGCTTCGATCGTGGGGAGGCGAGCGGTTTGTCTCCCGTCGGTGACACTTACCGGCGGTGCAGGAGATGAAGTGGCTTTAAATACCCCCCTGTGGCACCACATCTGCGTCTCCTCTGCACGCCTTCTGGTCCCTCTTCCTATGCCCTGCTCTCTTGCCTTCCTTACCGCCGCGCTGCCCCCGTCGTCATCTAGTTCCTGGAGAGCGATGGCACACGACGAGGAACACGCTCAGAAGGTCGGTGACAATGCCATCTCCCAGCGGTCCTCGCCGCTCGAGGTGGAGTACACGCTCGAGAGGTGCGATTCAACGGCAGTAGACAAATGGTGGGTGGCGACGGAGAAGATGGAGGGCCCGTGCTCCCGCGTCTTGGGCCCCACGCTTGCGACGGAGGAGATAATCCACATGCTGCTGCGCGAGGGGAAGCTGTCGGACCGCCGGGAGGTACGATTGCCCGCCAGCAACAAGACAGAACCGTTCCCAGAGAAGTCGGAGGCAATCGTCTTCGTCGCCTACTTCGAAGCCGGGCTTCGCATCCCGGCCACCATGATTGTCGGCGACGTTTTGCGGAGCTGGCACAGCTGACTACGAACGCGCTGGTCCACCTTACTGTGTACAGTTGGGCCTTGCGCACGGAGGCATGCTGGCCCAGTGCCTCGATGTTCGCATTTCTTCACGACGCACGATGCCAGCCAAAAGGGCGGAAAGACGGGACGTTCTCCAACTTCGGCAGCGTCAATTTTGTCCTGCGATCGTCATGCGGGAAGATCTTCCCTGCCAACTCGACGCGGGCGAAGTGGGAGCCGAACTGGATGAGACGGTGGTTTTACCACCGTGTGGCGAGTGGCAGCGGCCTCGAGTGCTCGGGCCGGCCGGTGGCGTTCAACACCACGCCCGGCATACCCATCGACAACGAGGACAAGCGAAGGGTGCGGAGGCTCGTGGGGATCACCACCCGCTTCAACATGCGCGACCTTGCCGAGGAGTTCGTCATGTATGGCGTGGCGCCGCTCGCCTGTGAATGGCGCATCACGGCTGGGAGCCTTCGGCGCAACAATGTCAGTCCGTCCGTGTCTTCGCTGCCGGGACCCTCTGACCTTCATAAGTCTTGGCGGAGTCTTACCCTTCACTTCTGCCTATTGGACTGTTCTTAATTCCACCCCTTGCCGTGTATAGGAATCCACCTGGAGGACGCGGAATGCGCGCTGGGCGCGTTCCTCGGGCCGTACACGGTCAGGGAGCACGATTTGCGCACAGCTGCGACTGTGGAGGCTAGGCTGGGGCAGATAAACCGTGTGTGCGAGGCCCTGGGCATTTATGGGCCGGAGCGCACCCCTCCAGCCCCGAGCCAACCTCGCTGTCGAGATGACGGTATTAGGGGGAGAGGACCGCCATCTCGTCGGGGGGCTCGGTCCTCTGTGACCGCGCCCGTTGCGTTGGCTGTCGTTGCTCCCGTCAGTGCAGCGGACGCCGACTCTGATTCGGCGAAGTATGCCGACTTGGACTTGGAGGCGGGCTCGGAGGACGAAGGCGAGGGGTCTCTGGGTGGTGCCAAGGACCCCGAGTGCATCGCGAACGATCGGGAAGGGGAAGCTTCGTCGCCCGCGGTGGTCACTGAGATGGGGCTACCACTCGTGGATGATGCTGGGACGGGGTCCTCGCCAGTGGCGGCTACCGAGTCGGAGCTGCCACTCTTGGAGGTCGCTAGAGCAGAGCTCCCGCCTGCGGTGGCTGCCGAGGTGGAGCTGCCGCCTGCGGATGTTGCTGGGGTGGAGCCCTCACCTGCGGCGGCTACCGAGGCTAGGTCCCCACCTCATTTCTCAAGGCGAAGCGGCCGCGCTTACTATCACCTCCTCGCCCGAAGAGGAGGTTCGCTGTGGCGGGCATAGTCAGGAGTCTGTTGGACTCCGATTCCAAAATTGAGGCCCCCCGACCTCACATTCCCGCGGCCTCTTCCAAGGCTGCGACGGCTGGGGCCCAAGGCATGCTGATATTGAGCTCCGACGCGGAGGCCCCCCGGCTTAGAGGGCCGGCTTCGTCTGAGGGCGCCAGCATCCCTGCTGCTGGTGGGACGCCCCGGTGAAGTTCACCTGCTGATGCCGAAGGTACATTCGCCTCCCTTGCCTAATTCTATGGTGCGTCCGCAGGGCTTTAACCGCTCTGTCCCTTCGCAGCGGCATGCCTCCCGGAGCACGGACAATCTTCGGGTCGTCGGGACATTCCTTTGGGAGGGTGCCTGACGTTCCCGGAACCGCCGTCGCGGATGCCGCGCGCCCGAGCTTAGCGGAATTTGTCCCTCGACCAGAGGTGCTGGGAGCATGGCGGGGGGTTGCGGATAACGCGCCCACAAACCTGGATCAGCAAGCGCTGATATCCTACGGGTCAGGGCGGCTTGGAGATGCACTGGAGGTCTCGGAAATGAGGGTGGCCATAGAGGCGGCACGACAAGAGGCACTCGGGGTGGTGGCAACGAAGCTGGCGCCCCCTACCCTTCGGAGTGGTGGCAACGAAGCTGGCGCCTAGTCGAGGTAGACGCACGAGCGCTCCGTCCCCTACCCTTCGAAGTGGTGGCAGCGGAGCTGGCGCCTAGTCGAGGTAGACGCGCGAGCGCTCTGTCCCCTACCCTTCGAGGTGGTGGCGGCGAAACTGGCGCCTAGTCGAGGTAGACGCGCGAGCGCTCCATCCCCTACCCTTCGAAGTGGTGGCAGCAGAGCTGCCGCCTAATCGAGGTAGACGCGCGAGCATGGCTGCTTCCCAGGGCTAGTGACTCTCGTACTCGCTGCCGTGGGGCGCGTGCGAGGACAATGGCCATGCGCCAGTTTGTGCTCCACGGGATGCGCGTGTGGGTAAGCCTCTGCTGAGCCTTATCGGTGCTCCGTGAAATGCGCGCAGAGGCAAGCCTCTGCTGTGTCTTGTGCATACCCCGCGGGGTGCGCGCGGAGGCAAGCCTCTGGTGTGTCTTGTGCATACCCTGTGGGGTGCGCGCGGAGGCAAGCCTCTGCTGCGCCTTTTCTGTGGAATGTGTGGGATCATCAACCATGTCTTATTTATACTCTGGAGAGTACACATGGGGATAACACCCATGCGTGCGCGGGAACCTCCGCGTCTTGTTTATACTCAGTAGAGTGCGTAGGGACAACATCCGCGTCTTATTTATACTCCGTAGAGTGCGTGCGGAGGCGGACCTTGATGCTACGTCTTATTTATACTCCGTAGAGTGCGCACGGAGGCGGACCTCGATGCTGCGTCTTATTTATACTCCGCAGAGTGCGCACGGAGGTAAGCCTCGACGCTGCGTCTTATTTATACTCCGCAGAGTGCGCACGGAGGTAAGCCTCGACCCTGCGTCTTATTTATACTCCGTAGAGTGCGCACGGAGGTAAGCCTCGACGCTACGTCTTATTTATACTCCGTAGAGTGCGCACGGAGGTAAGCCTCGACGTTGCGTCTTATTTATACTCCGTAGAGTGCGTGCGAAGGCGTCCCACCGCACGTCTTTGTTTATACTCACAGAGAGTGCGCGCGCGAACGCGTGTCTTTGTTTATACTCACGGAGAGTGCGCACGCGAACGCGTGTCTTTGTTTATACTCACGGAGAGTGCGTCTTTGTAGGAAACAAGACGCGTTTTGCAAATGGTGAACTTTATTGAATTCTCGTTTGCGCGGGTGAGCGATTACAAAAGATGAGGTACTAACCACTGATTGCTCAAGGGCGGGATTGGCGGCGGCTGTCGTTGTCGCGGCGGCAAGGCGGGGCAAGGTGGGAGCCTCTACTACCGGAGCAATCCACGTGGGAGCCTGGTAGGGTGGTTCGTGAGGCCGCCTAGGATCCTTGCGCTAGCATGCTCGACCTAGGCGTCCGTTGAGCCTCGCGGTGCGGACCGCTGGTGCCGAGCTCTATGCGCCGAGCCATATCTTGGTCTCCGTGGGCGGTGATGATGCCCTGCTGGCCGGGGAGCTTCATGCATAGGAAGCCATGGTGTGGAACTGCCCTGAAAGAATTGAGGGTTGGTCGCCTCAATATGGCGTTGTAAGGGTATGGAATATCGACGACATCGAAGGTAACATCTTCACTCCTCACGTTGTCATCCCCGCCAAAGGAGACCTACAGGCATATCTGGCCCAGCGCCCTCAGGGGCTGGCCTCTGAAGCCCTGTAGCGGGATTTTCGAGGGGCCCAAGCGACTTCGGGGGATCCCCATCTGGTCGAAGGCCGCTGCGAACAAAATATTCGCGGAGCTTCCTCCATCGACCAGGACACGCTTAATGTCGCATCCTGCGATGGCAGCCTGGATGACCAGGGGATCTTGGTGGGGGAATTCCACGCCTTCGGCGTCGGTGGGCGTGAAGGTGATTTCGTGTTGCGCCCAGTCCAGCAGTGCCTGTGCTAGGTATACCGCCACGTGGTGTAGTCTCCGCGCGTAGGCCTTTCGTTGCCGCGCCAAAGCAAACTCCAGTGAGGAGCCCCTGGAGATGACATTTATGACTCTGCGCTGGCCTCCCTCCAGGGCTTGGATCCGCAGGGGGCCCTCCTGGGGTTGATGCACGTGGGCTTGGATCCGCAGGGGGCCCTCCTGAGGCTGCAACCCCTGCTCCTGGATCCGCATGGGGCCTTCCAGGGGTTGCTGTACATGGGCCACGGCGGGCGGATGCACCTCAAGGTTTCTCTCCCTGGTGATGCTTTACCGGAGTGCCGCTATGGTGGTGCACGCGCGCGTGTCGTGGCTGCCACGACCATGCACCTCGCACCACTGCCCGTGGTGCTGGTCGTCGTATTCTCCGCGGGCTCTGTCATCGCGACCTCGACCGCGCCCCGCCCTGGCCCCGGCGGGCTCTGCCGTCGCAGTCGGCGGGGGCGTTATCTTCGGAGCCACCCTCGATGTCGAAAACATAACGGGCTCTCCGAGACTTCTGTTGGCCGCGCTTGGGCTTGTCGCCCCACGAGTCCTTGTGCTGGGCATCCTTGCGCTCGGAGGCATCCTTCGATGGCTCCTGCTTGCGCTTGCGTACTGTTCCATCTTGTCAAAGAGCTTCGCCACCGTCTTGATTGGCTTTCGCGCGTTGTACTCGGCCAGCGGCCATGGGCAGAGGCTCTGTATCGCTGCGTTGATGATAGTTGTTTCGTTGACGTCCTTGACTTGGCAGCGGACCTTCGCAAAGCGCTTGAAGTACTCCCGGAGCTTTTCCGAGGGTTTTTGCTTGACCGCGAAGAGCTGATCCGCGTCGACGCGCTCGACATAGTTCCCCTGAAAGTTGTTGTAGAGTCGATCACGGATCTGCTCCCATGCATGGATGGAGTTTGGCTCGATGGTGAAAAACCAAGAGAGCGCCACTCCCTGCAACGCGAGGGGGAGCCCCTTCGCTTTTGTGGTGTCGTCTCCGCCGGCAGCTTCGATGGCGGTCTCGTACACACGCATGAACTCCCGAGGATCCGTGTCACCTTTGTACGGCTCGACGGCACTAGGGAACTTGAAGTCCTCCGGCCATGCCGTCTGCTGCAAGCCTGCAGAGAGTGGGGACTCCAGGTCCACGCGTCGCAGCGGGATGCGACCGGATGTAGGGGCGTCATGGCTATCCGACCGTTCTGGCGTGGGCTCCGGCGCGACCACTGGCGGGGTCTGGTGACTCCGAGTCTCTTGCATGTCCTGCACGGCCCCGCGGAGATCCACCAACTCCCGCTGGAGCGTGCCGAGGGCCACCAACAGGGCATTCTCCGCTGTAGGCATAGCCGGGGCAATCGACGCACCTGGTCGCACCGCCGTGACAGCGGCGACCACGGCCTACGCTCCTGGGTTGCCTACTGCACCGGCACGGTGGACTCCGGAGTCAAAGACGAGGCCCGCATTGCCGCCGGAAATGCTCGCCGCTCCCGCACCGGGTGTAAGGGCGGCGGCCATGCCAACGTGGGCACCAGTGCTGTCACCCCCAACCACCCGGCCGGTGCTACCAGCGTTGGCCGTCACACCCACGGTGGGATCACTCGCCATGCACGGGGCGGTGTCGACCGTCGTGGCAGCAGTGGCGGTGTTGACCGTCGTGGCGATGGTGGTGGGGTCGACCATCGTGGCGGCAGTGGCAGGGTCGACCGTCGTGGCGGCGGTGGCGGGGTCGATTGTCGTGCCGTGGACGCCGATATTCGCGGTCGTAGCGCCTGCGTCACTGTTCACGCCTGCGACTGCCAACGCCGAAGCCCTGGTGTTGACGCGGGACTCCGTCGCACCCGCCTTCTTCTTCCTCGCCGCCAACAATGAAGTTTTTTTCGGTGCCATCCTTCTTCAAATCTTGAGGCTTGCTCTTGTCCTCCCCACGGACGGCGCCAACTGTTGTGGTTACAGACCAAACAGAGAGAGAGAGTATGGTAGTGGAGAGTTATGTGAGCAATGCTTAGGGTTTCCCCCATGGCCTGTATCGTATATATATCCACATAGGGAGTGTTTTTACAGCAGTACCCTTACATTTGAGTATCCCTCTCAGGGGTATCTATGTCATTACACATGTCCCATTTTGGGCCTTATAGCCTCCTAACAGGCCGGCTGGACTTAGGTGGGGGCCACCCCTACAACACCCACATTGTTGCGATAGCTTACGCTGCTTCATGGTTGTTGTCGTGTCGATCTCGCCATGGTGGGCCCTCACTGGTGTTTGCGCTGATCTCGCCTACGACGAGCTCTCACTGCAAGCCACTCCCACGCAATGCCGACTTGCCAACGACAGGCTCTATCACACTGTCACTATGCCGAGCCTCGCCCATTGCAAGCTCACCGCTGCACCTTCGGGCTACATCCTCCTCGCCCACAGTGAGCTACCATATCGGTCCTCTGTCCATCTGTGCCAAGTCACTTGCTAACGGCGAGCAAACCGTCACACCATCGCCTCTGTCATTCACACGGGCACAAACAGGGAAGGACATCACACCGCTGATCCCGCTGGGATTTGGGCCCGGATGGGTGTGCACTCTAGTGCCAGCACCATGACATCGCCGCCATCGCTGCCTTGCCCTTGAGGGGGAATCGTTGGGATAGGAGGGTGCGGAGAACATGTAACATCCTACAAAGAAGACGACAAAAGTAACTTGGACATAATTGGAAGCATGTGGAGAATATTTAGTACTTTCTAAATTAGCAACAACAGAATCTAAAAACCTATATATGTTAGCCAAAGGTACCTAGTAATGGCTATCTTCATACATTATGTTTGCAAATTGAATAAATTAGAGTGCCATATAGATTCTCTCTAGAAGAAAGGTAATTCTTATTAGGTGCGTGCTCAATAGGACGCCAATTGTAGCTTTGGCAAATGATCATGTTCGCTATAACATCAATGATATATAGGTGCCTAAGAAGGCATGGTATGGTATGAACAAAAGGGTTAGCAATTCGCCATACATAGTTCCAATACTAAAAGAATAAATCAAGCTTACAGGAAGAGAACAGTTTTTTGATATGTACATGGACATCCATATATAGCATCATCATCAGATGTGCATCGAGATTGATGTAAACTTTCAAGCATATGTGGATGGTCTTTTGTTTGGAAAAAACTTAGAGCAACTCCAGCAGGGCCCCTACTTGAGCCCTCATCCTACTTTTGAGAGCCGAGGGGCAAAAAACTCACTCCAGCAGGGCCCCTACTTGAGCCCTCAAAAGTAGGGGACCTCAAATCTCCCCCTCGAGCCCTCATTCCTGGGGGGTCTGGAGGGAGCCCCTACTTTTGAGGGCTCAAGTACGGGCCCTACTGGAGTGAGTTTTTTTTGCCCCTCGGCCCTCAAAAGTAGGATGAGGATGAGGGTGGGTCCTATGTGTCATCCCCTCTAAGAATGAATTTGAGGGTCCTATTTTGAGGGTTCCTGCTGGAGTGTAGCCCAAAAAACAGAGCCCTCAAAAGTAGGGAGAGCCCTCAAATAAAAAGTAGGGGCCCTATTTTGAGGGTTACTGCTGGAGTTGCTCTTAGAGAGTAACTATTGCATATGCACATTCGTGTGTCAGTAATCTAAAGCTATTACTCCCCGGGGATTCCTCGCGCGGAGAGCCCCGCCACGTCGCCCCTGCGCGCGCTCCGGCCGGCGCGTGGCGGGGGAATCTTCGTACGGTCGGCCGACCTCTTATGCGAAAAAGCCCCTCTATTTTTCCAAAATTATGTAAAGGTCCTTGATTCTCGCGAAAAGGCCCCTGCCGGTTTTTTTGAAAGCGCTTTTTCTGGAAACACCCCTCCACTTTTGTATACTTTGCAGGATAGCGCCCCACAGTTTTCTAAATTACGTTCGGGTCCTCGTTTAGTTACGTACAGGTCCTCGATTTTTTACGGAAAAAACCTTTGACTTTTTCGAAAATACACATGCGCCCTCGATTTTTTTAAAAAGCTCCTCACGCGGTTTTCTAAATTAGACATTTGGCTTTTCCGAAAAGGCCCCTGCTGGTTTTTTTGGAAGCGCTTTTTCTGAAAACACCCCTCCACTTTTGTATACTTTGCAGGATAGCGCCCCACGGTTTTCTAGATTACGTTCGGGTCCTCGTTTAGTTACGTACAAGTTCTCAATTTTTTACGGAAAAAACCTTTGACTTTTTTGAAAATACACATGCGCCCTCGATTTTTTTAAAAAAGCTCCTCACGCTGTTTTCTAAATTTGACGCACTCGCTCCGGCCGGCGCGTGGCGCACGAATTTGCGTACGGTCGGCCAACCTTTTTTGCGAAAAAGTCCCTGCATTTTTCCAAAATTACGTAAAGGGCCTATGTTATCGCACAAAGGCCCCTACATTTTTTTGAATAAGCCCCTGCATATTCTTTTCGTTGATAACGACCCGTAGTTTCCGAAATTACGTACATTCCCTCGGTTCTTTTAAAACAGTCCTTGGATTTTACGAAGAAATCCGTTCCCGAAATTACGTACAGACTCTCGGTTCTTTTAAAACAGTCCTTGGTTTTTACGGGAAAAACCCTCTGCTCTCCTTTTATTGCGAAAGGACCCTCGACTTTTTCAAAAAAAAACCCTTACACTTTAATTCAGTACACACGGTGGCTAGCGCGGCGTGATGCCGCGCCTATGAGGCTAGTATAGTATTCTAGCAGAAGCAATCTAACACAACCATTGCTAATGCCCACCGACCACCGTGGCCGTGCACGGATGTGTATCCTCTTCCTCTTAGCCCTCTCCGGAATGTTGCTTTCAAATGGATGGACCAGATTGCTTAGATACCCACCACGCATTGCCCCAACAAGAGGCAGGCTCAAGTAGAGGTGGCCAAATGGACCGGCATGTCTCATGACATAAATGTCCCAGGCTAGCCTGACCCGATGCATTGTGCCATGTTTGGGTTGTCACTCTAGTCCAGTGTGCTGGCTCAGCACGACACGTTATGTCCCATGACATAAATGTCTCAGGCTAGCCTGGCCCGATGCACTGGGCCATGCTTGGGTCGTCACCCCAATCCAGTGTGCCAGCTCAGCACGGCACGCCCCAGCCCAACACGACCTATTAGGACCATTCTTTTTTTAATATTTATATGATTTTATTTATAGTTTTTAAATTTTATATAGTTTATTTTATAAGTATTAATAAATTTATTTTGTATTATTTTAATTTTTATATATTTTCTAGTATTTTTTATATTTTAAAAATTTCATGCCAACTAGCCGTACTTGTGCCGACCTGATAGGTTAATTGTGCCAGATCGGCCCATGAGACTATCAGATTGTGAATAGGATGGTGCCTCGGCCCATAGATGGATACAACACAGTCTGTCTAAGTAACAAATCGAATAGTCCGTATCTAAACCAGCCATGCTCAAATAGATTGTGCTATACCGGACTGTGCGCCCACCTCTAGGCTCAAGCTCCCCACAACAGGTCGGTCCAACCCCTACCTCGCTTGCTCGCTCGCTTCGTCTTTAATCTTACGTTGTAATGGTTAGATTCTTTTGAGTTTAAAGTTGACTTATGTTTGTAATGACTATAATAACTAGATTTTAAACGATGCGTTTCTTAAGGCGAGGTTAATAAGAAAATTATAGTAAAAAATACACTAAATTCAACTATAATAAATAAAAATATATGCAACTAACGTGCTACCTCTCATGGATAGTCAGAATTCAAATATTTTAAGCAACCGGCTAGAAGAGCCCTACCAAGATGGAAAAATTGCTCCCATGCCACACAGTTTAATGGCGTTTGTTAAAATGCCCCATCATGTCTCACTGACATGCGGGTCCAGGGTCCACATGTCAGTGAAACATCATGGGGCATTTTAACAAACGCCATTAAACTGTGTGGCATGGGAGCAAATTCCCCTACCAAGATCCCTTTCCACCATCCACGGCCCCCCGCGGCGCCCCGGGCTCCTTCACATCAAGCTCCTTCTACGAAGCGACCGTCGCCCTGGCCGAGCGAGCCCCACGCTCGAGTAGAGGCGGGCGGCCAGACGGGGAGTAAGGGAGGGAGCCGGGTGGGCGAGACGATGATCTACACGGCGATTGACACGTTCTACCTGACGGACGAGCAGCTGCGGGATTCGACGTCGCGGAAGGATGGGATCGACGAGGCCACCGAGACCTCCCTCCGCGTCTACGGCTGCGACCTCATCCAGGAGAGCGGCATCCTCCTCAAGCTGTATCCTACTTCCTTCCTCTCTCTCGCTCCCAAACCTCTTCCGCCTTCCGTTTATGTCCAATCATTAGGGATTTCTCAAGGAAGGGCCCTAGGGTTTTCTAGGGTTTGGTTATTAGCTCCGTGGGAGGAGCTGGTACCAATTGAGCTTGTCTGTTTAGATTTAGTTCGATTGCTTTTGCTTGGGATTAGGGTTTTTGGTCTCGTGAGATTTGTGGGTTCCTTCAAGGGATTGGGTCGATGAGGTCTTCCAATTTTGAATTCTCTGGCCCAGTGAAATGCTAACTATCTGCGAGTTGTTTGGTTGCTGGATACCCTTCATCATCTGTAGGATTGTGCGTGCATATTAAGGTTGCAATGTAGTTGTCTTAGGTTGCTTGCGTGGTAAACTGGACCTTTCTGCCAAAGGAAATGCCTGCATATGAGTTGTGCTTTTGTAATTCTGAGTTTATGTATGTTCGTTGAGAATATATTCTTTTCATATTAGGATTACCGAGGAAAATGCCAGCTCGTGATTGTTTAGTTCCTTGTTGTAATTGCACGTACTCTCTTGGAAGTATATCGGATTGTGTCCTGTTTTGTGGTTCTTATTGTTTCTCAAAGTTGGTTATATGCCAGTTTTGAGGTTCCCCTGCGGATTAAAGTTGTATGAGATTATGTGCATCACTTCATCTTGATAATTTGGGGATTTGAGGATAAAATGCAAATAGATCCATGTTTTTCTTGGATTGTTCCTGACGTTGGAGAAAATGAGGATCTTTCTTGCTTAATTAAGATGATGGATGGGCTCTTTTAAGCTTATGGCTTAGCTTTCTACAGTAACTAGATTTCAAACGGAATGGCCTTCCAAAGTCGGGTCTAAAGTCGATTGTAGTAGACACTGTCCCGACTTTATTTATATTGGCCAAAATCGCACACGAGTATCTCTCCGTACTCTCTCTCTCTCACACACACACAAACAGCCAGAATTCAAAACCAAAAGCCACAGCTCAAACCCACCCATCGATAAGTTATTGGGAGGATGAATTTTAGTGGCCACTGTGTAATTTTTTTCTGTTTGATAATTTTGTTTGTAGGATTGGTATCCTCTCAAGTGGTTAGATGACCAGAAGCTTTGCAATCTTCTGTTTTTGTTGGATCAGGATGATATGAGTCTGGATCAGTATCCACTATACACATCTGTTAGCTATCTATTGTCGCGTGATTTCTCCTGGTTAATGAAATACAATGGAAGTGGTTGGCGGTGGTTAGATAGGCTGAACTAAGTGGTACATTTAGTGAATGCATGGTATTAGTTTACTTGGTTGTTTTGTGTTCATTACACCATCTTAGCTTCTGCCGGGTAGGATCACCATAAACTTGAAAAAAAAAGTCAGATGGAATAATTAGAGAGTTGATGCCATCTGCAAAGTCATTTAGCTACACAAAGCAGTAAAGATGAGGCTCCATTATAAATGATATGCTGAAGTAAAAGCCTTGTTTGCATACTACCTATTTGAGGATATCACAAGGATTGACATGCCAAATCTTCACAGATATTCAGTATTTCAGTCTAATTAATAATTTACGACTAATGAATAGAGAATTTGGTTGGGAAGTTTGGATTTTGTCACCATTTTGTATGTAGCTTGAACCTAGCTGGGCCCCATTCTCACTATATTTAGTTTTCTGTTTACTTTTTAAATTTCTGTATGTTGTGGATTCCTTGACACACCAAAGACCACAAGCAGTGATGGCCACAGCACAAGTATTGTTCCATCGTTTTTACTGCAAGAAATCATTTGTTCGATTTAGTGTTAAGGTAAATATCTGTCTCCAGTTTCTCTGTTAAAATCATTCTATGAATTTAATGAGTAAAACTAATGAATCTGTTTGCTTTTGCTTGCAGAGAGTTGCTGCTAGCTGTGTTTGGCTGGCAGGAAAGTTGGAGGAGAGTCCAAGGAAAGCAAAGCATATTATCTTTGTCTTCCATAGAATGGAATGTAGGAGAGAACACCTACCAATAGAACACTTAGATGTCTTTTCAAAGGTATATTTTGTTGACCTAACCAGAGTTTCAATTCCCTTTTCCTTTTTTTGGAACCTTTGCATCGTACTTTTTGTTTTCTCATGGTTATTTCTCTCTCTTTGTGGAAGTAAATATATTATAACTTTTACGGAGAATTGTGCTAATTGAAAGCTGTAACTCTCATCTTTGATGCAGAAATATTCAGAATTGAAGCATGATCTAATAAGGACAGAACGGCATCTGTTGAAGGAGATGGGGTTTATTTGCCATGTAGAACACCCCCATAAGTTCATATCGAACTACCTTGCAACAGTTGAAGCACCTGAGTTGACACAAGAGGCATGGAACCTTGCCAATGATAGGTACTTCATTTGATCCCAGATTATCTTACTGTAGTTAAATATTCTCGTTGCACTTTCACATTATAATGTTATCTGCTTATTCTTTTTTGTATGGAGGATGTAATATTTTTACATGGATCACTTTGGTGGTTTATAACTTGTTATGCTTGTACCACAGTATGAATTTCGACTAATGCCATACTGTTATTTGATTTATTTATATTTCCTAATTACCATTTTCTCAATGGACTCAAGTATCAGTGCCACGTGTTGGTTTAGCAGCTACTACGCCCTTCTATCATTTGAGATAATTGAAATGCTATATTTCGTTGATGACATTGTCTTCTGAAGCTTTCTCCATTTATGCTGCTATGTGTATGTTTGGGCAAGTGTAACTATTGGTTATTTTGTTCTTTGCGACTTTCTTATGCCTGTGAGCCATGGTTGTTATGGTGTCGCGGCGTGGCTAGGTGGACGCCATGGACATTCGCTGTGACTTGGGGGGGAGGGGGGAGGCGGCAAGGGGAGGGGGCGCCGGGGAGAGGAGGTGAGGCGGTGGAGGGAGGAGGCGGCGGGGAAAGAGAGAGGAGTGAGTGCGGGAGAGAGAGAGAGAGAGAGAGAGAGAGAGAGAGAGTGCGGGGAGAGGAGTCGGCAGATATAAGAGTCGGCGATGCAGAGTATGTATGCATGTTGGATACATACATGCACGTAGACATGCACAGCGCGGCGACTCGCCGTGGCATCCAGGCGCCGTGGTCGCTAACTATGCCGTGACAACCATGTTGTGAGCATCATCCATTTAGTCCCATGAACTTCATACTTGTGCAATTCATATCCTATTACGAACTACATTTATTACCATCAAGTTGTTGTAATCCATGTTGATATGGATTTTTATTTTTTGCTAGCCAAGCTGTGTATATGATAGCTGTATGGAGAACCCTTTTACATTCTTGCTATTTTGCTGTCAGTTTTTTTGGATGGGACATGATAGGGTAGAGCGACAAATATATTAAAGCAACTATACAAAAGATAAAGGGAAAGACAAAGAAACTAATGGAAAAGAAAACACTTCAGCCCAAACCAATGAGCCATGTCTGCCTCGATAAGAGGGATACCCAATACTAGACATCTCAGAATTATGAGTTCTCCCAAAAAGAAGATTTTTTTACCTTAGCTTTCGAGTTTGCTCTTCTTAGTACTTCAAGAGTTCAAGTATCTCGCAGATAACCCAAACAATTCCTATTGAACTCTAGCAAACTTGACTAAATGAACATGATATAAACAGATCCTTTCAGTCCTCTGGCTGTCCTTCCAAACAAAGCATACAGCTCTCTGCATAAAAGTTCTTCTTTAAGATGGCTCTAGCGTTCTTTACCATGGAGCAGTACCCAAAAGAAAACGCGATGTTAGTATTTTTCAACATACCCTTGTTTTTTCATTCCCAATCAAACATAGGAGAGGTTACAAGAATACCAGATATTGCTTTGTAAGCCTTTGATTTGCTATACTCATCTGTGCCTCACCTATATGCTCACTTCTGGTCTGTTGTTTCAGAAATTGCAACTCTGCAACCACAGACAGTGTCACAGTGGTAAATGAAATGCATCCTGAAGATCCTCGAAATTCCTGAAGTAATATGGTGTTGTCCTTAGTGTGTATAGACTTGTGGATATTCCATTAACACATAATATTAACAAATCTTCCCAGAATAGGACTAAGTTAACGCCCAGATCATATCAAAATTTGATTTGTGCGATTGTTCTTCATTAGGATGAGTGGACAAGAAAACAAAAAGAGGAAATATAGCTTGCTAGCCGTACACATGGGTTAGATGAAGCCAGAATTTATGGCCCCTTTACCCATGATGACCTGCGTTGCATAATACAGTGTTGTCTTTAGATGACCAACTTATCTTCCAAGATGATGTATGTTTGCCATCTCATAAGGAATGTACATGCCAGATTTTTCTTAGCTTTGAATCTGAACAGTCAGGATTAGTAGTACCATAAAATAGATATACTAGCAAAGCTTACTGTTCTGCTTTGTTATATGCATTCCCCCTTCATTGATGTAGTGCTCAGACCATGGTTGTCACGGCGGAGTCGGCGAGCACGGCGAGTGAAGAGCGCCTGGACGCCTAGGCGAGGGCCCGGCGACGCCTAGGCGACCGGCACGGCGACGGTCTCGCGTATAACTCTCTCGCTCCGATGCCGTCTCTCTCGCGTATAACTCTCCCGACTCTTCCGCCTCTCTCTCTCTCGTGTCGCGTCTCTCGACTCTTCCGCCTCTCTCTCTCTCGCGTCGCGTCTCTCGACTCTTCCGCCTCTCTCGTCTCCCCCGACTCCCGTCTCCCCGACGGCCGACTCCCGGCGCCGATCTCCCCTCCCCAGCGCTTCCTCCCCCGCACCACCTCCTCCCCCCCGGCGCCTCTCCTCCCCGCCGCCTCCCCCCGTCGCCTCCCCTCCCCTCGGCGGCGGGAGCACGCTGGAGGGAGGTGGCCGGAGCACGGGAGAGAGACGGCGGCGGGAGGGAGGAAAGTGGCGCGGCGGGAGGGAGGGAGGCGGCGCGGGTGGAGGGAGGCCGAAGCTAGGGTTCAGGCAAGGCGAGGCGAACCTCCCCGGCGCCAGGACGACTTGGCGTCGCCTAGGCGACGCCGTAACAAGCATGGCTCAGACATTAAAAGCTTGCACGTCTTATGTTGCCTCAACTTGCATTTTTCATTGCCTTCTCAGCCATATTCAGTTAAATTTGCATTTCTACTAATATCTTGTCTATATTTTTTGTATATCAGCTTGCGGACAACTCTCTGTGTACGATTCAAGAGTGAAGTAGTAGCATGCGGAGTTGTGTATGCTGCAGCTAGGAGATACCAGGTTCCCCTCCCTGAAGATCCTCCTTGGTGGACTGTCTTTGATGCTGATGAGGCAGGAATTCAGGAAGTTTGCAGAGTTCTTGCACACCTTTACAGCCTCCCTAAGGCACAATATATACCAGTGTATAAAGACAATGACTCCTTTACTGTTAGAAGGCTCTCTGATGCACCAGCTTCAAAGGTTAAATGAAGGCTCAAAATGATGGACTTATGAGGCTTAATTTTTAAAATGATTACTGAATTTACATCATTGGCACTTATATGCAGGAAAGTCCAGCAGGTGCTGTTACTAGGGATAAGGGTACCCCTATACCCTCAAGTTCTAGCCAGGAGAAGGATTCACTGGCTAAGGCAGGATCAGACAAGGTGAAGGAGAAAAGTGATGACGAAGGTAAGCCATTGCCTCCTGAACTCAATGGAAAAGAAGACCCGGCAGTGAATTCGAAGAGTGAGAAGTCAGAGTCCATTGTTGATCGCACTCGGGAAAGAGAAAGAGATAGATCAAGAGGCCGGGACCGTGATAGCAGGGGTAGGGATTCTGATCGTGATAGCAAGGGCCGGGACTATGATCGCGAGAGGGAGCATGATAGAGAAGCAGATAGAGATAGGGAGCGGAGACACCGTTCTAGGGACAAAAGTTCAGGTATTGTCATGAATATTTATGTTGTTGGGATATTTTGTTTGAAGTATTGTTATTAATGTCCCTCCAACGCAGGATACTCGGACAAGGAGAAGTCAAGGCACCGCTCATCACGAGGTATATTTGCACAGCAGCCTTCCTTCATCACCCCATTTTATTTACCCGAAATTTATGTTTCTTCTTTTGATTCTTGTTACCTTTTCAGACCATGGTGATTACTACTCATCTCGTGACAAAGATCGGCACAGGCACCATTGATCCAGGCTTCCAGCCGAGCTTTCCCATTGTACGAAAATTATCTGCATGGAGACCACTAAACGCCTAACCGAGCATGAGAGGAATTCTGGAAGAAGGGTATCGTCTGTTGTGTTACACTGTACGTGTGGATAACTAGTCAGGCATTATCTCCATTATTTCGCGACCAAATTATGTAATTTCAATTTCGTCTGAGGTAATCTTGTTATATAGAACGTGTCATCTATCTGGAGTCTGAAGGGGAACAAATGCAGGAGTGTAGTGAACTGAAGTACATGCGTGCATTACTGTGTTAAATCATCAGTATATTAAAGCCGGGGGAGCTCCCGGCCCCTGAGGGATGCCACGACAGATTTCATGTGAAAAGGCCCCTGTAGTTTTCAAAATAGCGTAAAGGTCCTTGGTTCATGCAAAATATTCCTGTCAGGTTGTTTTTCTGAAAACCCCCCTTCACTTCACTGTAATTGCATGTTCTTTGTTGTATAGCATCCTGCGTTTTTTAAAATTATGTATGGTTCCTTGTTTAGTTACGTATAGGCCCTTATATGTCCTTGGTTTTTTTTTGCAAAAAGGCTTTTGGTTTTCTCGCAATTACGCATGTGTCAATTTTTTTTAAGAAACTCCTGGCGAATTATCATCTCTTTTACTTCAATCCACACGATAACTAGCGCGGTGTGTCGCCGTATTTACGCTGCTAGTTGCCATTGTAACAGGGGGCTTTTGGAAGTGATTGTGCCAGCCTGATAAACTAACTTTATTCTTTTGAGGGGAGGATGATAAAAGCTTTCCTGTTGCTTTGCTTTCGTGTGCGGCGTCTAGAACCTATGTCTCCTTGATTATCGTTTATTTACACTATCTTTAGCTTGTGATATACAGCCCCCGTCTCCATCGGAAGCGTCTGGGCTCGTTCGCTGTCAAATGTGTGAGCGTGAAGCTTAATGATTCTATGAGATCTCAAAATCTCAAGTGCGTATTGTGAACAAGTGGTAGCAATGTTCTGAACTAGATGATTGATAATCGATTGCCCTGAGCAGATGATTGCCTGCATGATTTGCCAAAACGAAACTTTGGTTGGGCCGTACTTGCTGAGCTGTCATTCATTCCATCCTGGTAACCATCGGTAGTGGTATGGAGCTAAGGTATAGGCTCATTTTATTTCAGCTTGACTTTCTGGTTTCTGGATTGTTTTTCACTATTTCTAACCTGTTTTTTATTTTTTAAAATTTTAAATTTAGTTACGCCAAATAAAACATCATCAGTTATAATGTAATTTCAGCTAACTACAGTGCAATTTGAGCCATAAGTCAGCTTATATTAGCTCAACTGAGTGGCACTTAAATTTCGATTCAGTTTTTACGGAATTTGGTCTATCTAGTTGGTTGAAGTATAACAAAAGCATAACATCATGCATTGATCGTTCATGTAGTGTGGAACTGTTGATTGTAATATCCTTGGCCTTTTGTAGAGGAATGGGGCTTCCCTATCGCCCTCTCCATATTCCCCTTCCTATTCCCTCAATCTAAACCACTCAAATCACATCCAATGGCTAGTTTTTTTATATTTTCATCATTTTCCCATCCATCATAAATAATAAAAAAATACATGGAAAAATAAAATTTATTTTTATTATAATTTTTTTATAGAAATTATAATTTTATTTTTTTCTGTATTTTTTTATTATTTATGATGGATGGGAAAATAGTGAAAAATATAAAAAAACTAGTTATTGGATGAAATGTGAGTGGTTTAGATTGAGGGAATAGGGAGAGGAATAGGGAAGCCCCATTCTTTGTAGAGAGCCCATTGCTTGAATTGACGTTACACTTACTGCACAAATACAAGATACATTCCTACGAACATTGCCATGATGAATCGCAGTGATGATCCAACCACGAGATAGCATGTATTGGGACTGTTCTTTTCCTCCGAAGTTGACGGCTTTTAGCTTTTGCTACAGTACCTAACTTTCAGCAGAGTATTTTCTCAAGATGGGATCTACAAGTTAACGATCTACATGTTAAAAGCTCAACATCTGTACCATCCAAAATCGCAAATAAGTATCTGTCTCTCCGTAATCTGTACCGTAAACAGTTAAAATTCAAAAATTTCAGCCAAAAGCCATAAGCTGCAGCCAAAAATTATAACACAAACCATTGTTAAAAATTCTCAGGGCCTATTGAAGCGCATAAAATTGACAGGGTGAATCGTAGTGACAATCCAATCCTTTTGAGCCAACACGAATACACCACGTAGTATACGTCTTCACATAATGAATGTTTATACCTTCGAAACGCAGAACTTTGTAGGAATTTTGCGGTAAATAGATCAATTGCCATATGATTGCTACACAATCGATGTCTTCCAAACGTGGCCTCCCACTCTATCACCACTCAGTATTAAGCGCACTATCTTAAGAACCGATAACACACACATAAAAGTTTCTGTAGAAAATCGATCATCCAAGCCCTGTTCTGAAAAAAATGTCATACAAAATTTTACAGAAATTTCAAAGCATTTATAAAATTTTCGTAGGAATAAAAGAGCCTGCACCATCCCTACGAAATTCTCCTGCACTATCCCCACGAAATTCTTCATTTGTTCCAAGGATATCCCTACTCGACTGTATTCGCTGGTTACTCGGTGGCATCGAATCTTGGGTGGCATAAACTTTCTGATGTGCGGAATGGAATCGATAGAACGGCGCCTCACCACCATCGAAATTCGGGAGGAACAAACGAAGGTAGCCGCTTTTTTATATCTCCTAAAAACCACTTTCCTATCTATTATAATTTTTTATAGTAACTAACTTTTAAATGAAATATCATTTTAAGTTAAGGTCTACAATTTAATTGTAATAAACACTACAATAACTTTATTTATATCAACTAAAATTACATATAAGTTTTTTTAATATTCTTTTTTTATAAATAATTAAAAGTTATAAACTGCTGTTGGAAGTTATAAATCAAAGAAAAAGAACAGACCCCGTAAGAGCAACTCCAAGAGATTAGCTAAAAGAAGTATCTAAATTTAGTGATTTAGCTATTCTCTAAAATGAATCTCATCCAAAAAAATAAGACTACTCCAACAGGCTATCTAAACTAGAGAGCGCGCGGTGGGTCGCGTACGCGCGGGAATGGGGCGCAGCGTGCGGGAAGGAAACGCCGACCGCGCGCAAGAGGCTGGATGGTGAGCGAGGTAGGCTATCCAAAAATAGAGAGCGAAGGAGGAGGGATGGAGAGCTACTAAATTTGGAGAGTCATTTACAGAGTCTATTGGAGACATTTTTTCTTCAATAATAGTCAAATTTACCTTTAGAAAATGATTTAGCTCTTCTCTTGGAGTTGCTCTAATGTTTGTAACGAACGGCGGCGCAAAAAGAAAAAGAAAAAAGCGCTCGCCCAACACTCGTGAAGCAAACTACCGCCAACGAATCGGGATCCCATCCTCCCCTCCCACCCGTCTCCCTCCCTCCGCACGTCCCGTCTCCACCCATCCATCCTCGCCGCGCCACCCCACGCTCCGCCAACGCTCGTCGTCGCAGGTGAGAGCAGCCCCCGCCTCTCCACCCCGTCTCCTCCCTCCCT
Source organism: Dendrocalamus latiflorus (assembly GCA_017311315.1). Lineage (NCBI taxonomy): Eukaryota > Viridiplantae > Streptophyta > Magnoliopsida > Poales > Poaceae > Dendrocalamus > Dendrocalamus latiflorus. The sequence goes on from CM029663.1 coordinate 42,609,718, forward strand.
CCAGATCGGCTTCTCTCGTCACCAAGATTTCATCCCGGCGTTATGCTTGGTTTCTTGATTATCGGTTAAGACATCTCGCTGTTGGCTCTGATGATTTTTTTTATCTCCGCTCCAGCGTTTCTTCGCTAGCCCACGCATTTCTGATTGGATAAGCGAATTTGTGGGTGGGTTTCAGTCCCGTGGACATACGTGTGCGATCGGTGCTTATGCATTTCTTCTGAGATTTGGGGATTGGATGGCAATTATTGCGTAGCTGTGGAGACTGGACAGGCGTCTGTGTTCTTATTCAATTCTTCTTTCGAAGACAAAATATTAACTTTATTTAATGGAGCAAGAATCGTGTCCTCTTGTGGTTACCCAAAAAAAGAGAGGCTATAGTTAAAATACCGATCATTTCGTTGTCAAATTTCTCCATATTTGATTCCATTAATCAAGCAGGGTTATACGTGTTGTTAGAAGTATGGTCTATTCGTTGTCCAAAAATGTTCACTTCATTAGTGCTATGAAGATGCTAGGATTGGGTAGTCCAACACCCATTGACACGTTGGGTCCAATCTCTGCTGTGCTATGCAGACACCTCGTGCCGTTCGCCACGCTTATTGCGCTGTTCGGTAAAAAATCAGTGCTTGGAATTAAAGCTGGCCGGTATTCGGAGTTTCTTCAGAGAATTTTGTAATTCTAAATTTCCTTGTCTATTTTGTTTTTCTATTTTTGATTCAATGGATAAAAAAACATAGGGGATAAGATTTTAGAGGCTGTGACATTATTATCACCTTGGCTATAGTGTCTTAGCAGTATTAAAAGACAAAAATTACTTGCAGTGAATTTGCTTTGTTATTTTATTTTACTACTGATTGAGCTTTTGATGGGAATTTTCCTCGTAAAACTGGAGGACAATGTATTGTAGTATATGCTAAGGTTTTCTCACCGGAAAAGAATCTAATATGCTTTATTGAGTGTATGCCTGGACAAAGTTGAGTGTAATGTATACTTTCTAGTTTCTAAAGAAGTGTCTCAAGACAATTCACAAGATGCAGCATACGAGTTGGCATTCTGATTCAAATGGAGACATTAGGAGTAATGAAAAGTTACAAAATATCAGTTTTTGACATATGCCATCTAGGGACTCTTTCACTTGCTACTTTGACTGCTTGTGAAAATTTCAGTTCACAATTTGGTAATGATGCTAACGGCATAAACAAAATTGTCAAGTACTTTTAATGTTTACCAAAAATCTTGCCTTGGATCTTAATTCCTCTCAAGTTCACGACCATCTTTGCAGATTGCTAAAATGGATAAGCTCAATGGTTCTGCACGTCTTATGATTGTTTCAGATCTCGACCATACAATGGTGTGTGTCTTTCAGCTCATACCTTGCATTCTCCTAAAGCTAATTATGGCCTTTTGTATGTCCTGTTAATGTTCAATCTTTTCAAATTCAAACTTGCAGGTTGATCATCATGATGCGGAGAACTTGTCCTTGCTTAGGTTTGGTGCCCTGTGGGAGTCTGTTTACTGTCAGGATTCTCTACTGGTCTTTTCGACTGGAAGATCGCCTACTTTGTATAAGGAATTGAGGAAAGAGAAGCCTATGTTAACTCCAGACATCACTATCATGTCTGTGGGCACTGAGATAACATATGGTGAGACAATGGTTCCTGATGATGGCTGGGAAGAATATCTGAATAATAAGTGGGACAGGAGTATTGTTGTTGAGGAGACAGCAAACTTTTCTGAACTGAAGCTTCAGGCATGTTCAATTACTTGCACGGTTGCTCTCTTAAATTATATTCATTTTGATGGCTACTAAACTAATAGCACTTTATTGTCATACATTTGCATGGATACAGGCCGAGACAGAACAGCGCCCGCATAAGGTCAGCTTTTATGTTGACAAGAAGTGTGCTCAGGATGTGATAAAGTCTCTGTCTGAGAAGCTGGACAAACGTGGGGTGAGGCAGCTTGCGTTTTGATGTTATTGTGTTTCGGTTTTGGGCAATTTCTTCTTAAGAAACGTGCATGTTTTTTGTTCATATTATGATTAACTGATCTATTTATTGTAAACAGCTAGATGTCAAAATAATCTACAGCGGTGGCCAGGACCTTGATATATTACCTCAAGGGGCTGGAAAGGGCCAGGCACTTGCATACTTGCTCAAGAAGTTAAGCTCATGCGGGAAACAACCCAACAATACTCTTGTTTGTGGTGACTCTGGTAATGATGCAGAATTATTCAGCATCCCTGGTGTACATGGTGTCATGGTCAGTATACAATACATGAAGTATCTAGCAAAGTTTATGCCTGAATGAACATAAGTTTACTGCAACTCCAAAGTTTTAAAATGTTTAGGTCAGCAATGCCCAAGAGGAACTACTTCAATGGTATGCAGAAAATGCAAAGGATAATCCTAAGATAATTCATGCAACTGAGAGGTGTGCTGCTGGTATTATTCAAGCTATTGGACACTTCCAGCTAGGACCTAATGTTTCTCCAAGAGATGTGGAGTTCCCTTATGTTAAGGATAACTCTTTCAAGCCTACGGATGCCGTTGTGAAGTTCTATGTTCTCTATGAGAAGTGGTGTAGGGCTGAGGTTCCAAAGGCTGATACAGTTATACAGTACTTTAAAAACATCACTGTAAGTACATTGCTTCCCACTTTGATTTTCTTATTAAATAAATTGGTTAACTTTTGTGACTTGTCAAAATCTTTTCTATCTCCTGTTTCATTGGCATATAAATTTTAGCTAATATATGCTAAAGAGTAATTCTTCTCCTTGCATGTGTATGTAATAAAAAAAATCCCAGTGCATTCTAATTTTGAGAAAATGTTATATTTTTGTTGGAAAATGTACATAGTAATGCCTTATTATTGTTTTATTGAGCTTTTGAACTAATTCCTATTTATTTACTTTGTGTGTTAGCATGCAAATGGAGTTATTATTCATCCTGCTGGGCTTGAACGATCGCTCCATGCATCCATTGATACATTGGGTTCATGTTATGGTGACAAACAAGGGAAAAAATACCGAGCATGGGTGGACAGACTTGTTATCTCACAGACTGGTTCAGACAGTTGGCTGGTGAGATTTGATTTGTGGGAGTCAGAAGGTGAGTTCTTAGAATTCTGCAGAATAACTGAATTAGCTACTTATGTCATTGTATACAGTTTGTTCAAACTTTGCCTTGTTCAAGCAGAAGTTTATCTTGATTGTTCTGTTGTAGATTGTATCATTCATAGTTCATTGATTTAGCTATGTGTTGTAGTATTTCTTCAGTCCACAATAGTTTGAGAAAGTAAAATTATAAATCTGCAGTGCGGACAGTTGTATAACTATCTATTCTAAGAGTAATATGCACCACAGGTCACACAACTTGTGAGGTGGGTGCAAATAGATCACACAACTGTCAGTTTGCTTCCTTATATCATTAATTTTGTTTGAGTGGTGCAAAGAGATACCAAATAGGACAAAGTGGCACATCCTGGAGCAAGCGGCATGACGTGGTCTTCCAGCATGGCCCAAGGTGCACGGACATCGTGCGTGCGTTGATGGGGGTGGCGGCGGTGTGAGGAGAGGGTGCAGGGGGAAGGCGACGGTGTAGGGAGGACGCACTGCCGCCCACCCCCCACCCCCCGGTGTCGCTCCTGGCTCCCTCCCCGGCTTCCCCCGGCACCGCCCTTCCCTGCCGCACCGCTCCCCTCCTTGCTGGCCCCCTCCTCGTCGCCCCCTCCGCACCGCTCCCCTCCTCGCTGTGGTCGTGGTCGAAGGCGGCTGTGGTTATGATCGAAGGCAGTCAAAGGCGTCCGTGGTTGTGGCGCCCGTGGTCGAAGGCGGCCGTGCTCGTGGTTGAAGGCGGTTGTGGTCGTGGCAGCTGTGGTCACGTGCGGCTGCTGTTGTGGGCGACCGTGTTCGTGCGTGGCTTGCGGTCATGAGTGGCCGTGGTCAAATCGGTGAGGGGAAGGAGGAGCTCGGGGAGGCCGGATACGGCTCTAAGGGGGCCGGGGAAGAGGGAGGAGCTCGGCTGGCGGCGGGGAGGTCGAATTTGGCGCCAACAGGGGCGGGGAGGATGGAGGATCTCGGGGGCCGGGAGGGAGGAGCTTGGGGGCGGCTGGGAGGCCAGATCCAGCTCCGAGGAGGCCGGGGAGGAGGGAGGAGCTCGGGCTATGGTATCACTTGCGCTGCCCTCGGGGGTGGCACTGGTGTAAGATCGAGGAGGCCGACTAGAGGGGGGGTGAATAGGCGGTTTTAAAATTTTCGTCTAATTCTAATTAACAATTTTAAACTTAATGGATATACTCGAGCAAGATAACAATAACACCACTAACCAATCCTAGTAAGGCTCAAATAAGCACTAGCACAAGTAATCGACTAAGAGCAATATCAAATAGTAGAGATCAACAATTGCTACTCTAACTAAGCAAGCAATCAAGTAATATGAATGAAGAGCGTTGCTTGAATGAAAATGATCACAAGAGAGCAAACCACAAATGACACGATTACTTTTTACCGTGGTGATCGGAGACTTGCCGGTCTCCCCTAGTCCACGTTGAGGTAAGCCCGAACAAATCGGACCGGCTCCACGAATGAGCCTAATCACCTCGGTCACTAGCGGTAGCCCTTTCCCTCTCCGGGTAGGCGAGCTCCGAGCCTTCACAATCTTCCGGGCCTTCTCACAATCTTCTTGAGAAGATCACCGGACCTCCGCCAAGCCGTCTAGGTGCCAGCAAGCACCAAGAGAATAGATCACAGCGGCTTGATCTCACTCAAGTGCCTAATGGATCAACTAGAATGCAATGCACTTGAATTTTGGGTCAACTACCTCAATTGAATGCACAAGTGAGTGAATGAGGTGTGAGAGGTTGCACTAAGCTCAAATGTATTCAATGGAGGTTCAACAACATCTACAAGTTCTGGTGGGGATGTATTTATACCCTCACCAACCTCAAATAGCCGTTACAATAAACAATCCTGAAAATTCAGGAAATCCGGAACTCCCGCAGGTATAACCGCGGTACTTCCGATTGTCGCTGACCGGTCAGAACGGCTATGTCAGTGAGTCAGAAGTGACCGTTGGTCAATGAGTGCGGTACTACCGCCGTTGAAATCGCGGTACTTCCGGAAGTCCGGAAGTTCCGCTCCATGACCCGGTACTTCCGATCTCAGCGAGTTTAAGTTTTATTCCCGGCGCTCTCTGGAAATAAAGTTCCGCACGGGTATCCGGAACTTCCGCACATGCGGTAGTTCCGCAGGTCAATCCGCGGTACTTCCGTTTTCCGAGAGGCTAAGTTAAACTCCGGGCGCTCTCTGGAAATAAAGTTCCGCACGGGTATCCGAAACTTCCGCACATGCGGTAGTTCCGCAGGTCAATCCGCGGTACTTCCGTTTTTCGAGAGACTAAGTCTGAGTCCGGGCGCTCTCTGGAAAAAGCGTTCCGCCCGGGCGCCCGGTACTTCTGGCCCTGCGGTAGTTCCGCCCAAACAACACCGGAACTACCGGATTTTCTGACAATGCACAGATTTGATTTGATTTTAATTTCTAAGTGCATGCATGATCCTAAATTGATCCATAGGGCACATTTGAACATGATCAAGCAATCACCATGATCCCTCTTAATAGTACGGCGTCTATCCTATAATCCGGTCTTCCAACCTAACTCCAAGACCGGTAAAATAAAAATAGATACCTAAACTATTTACCTTGTCGCCCTAGAGATCTTTGAATCTTCATGGGATATTTTGTGAGCCTCTTTCTTTGCCATTTGAACTTATCCTTCCAAACACTTAATGCACACATTAGTCCCATATTCACATAATTTCATTAATTACCAAAACCAATATTTTTAGGGGCCTAGATGCTTTCAATCTCCCCTTTTTGGTAATTGATGACAACAAGAGCAAATTTTGAGAAGAATTTAAGATCACAAGGTCTTTGAAATTTTAGCAGTTTAGAACATGGGGAATTTTTGCATTTTAGAAACTAATAAGAAAGAGCTCCCCCTAAACACGTGCATCAAATTTTATAAGAATTTATCAGGCATGATTACATCATAGCATTACCGCACATTCACCAAAATTCAAAGATACGCAATAGACAAGTAAATAGGCATTGCATATAGGGCATAACATAGTTCATTACAATGTATCAGAAATTAAAATACTAAACATCCACAGAGTTTAAACAACACATACGCATTACATGGTTCATTTCACCATACTTTATTACAAAGCCCAAATAGATAGATAAGACTTAAATTTCTCCTTGCTACATTCTCCCCCTTTGGCATCAAAGTACCAAAAAGAGGAGCTAGTCCTGAGCTGCACTGGGAGAAGGAGGACCACGGCGACGAGTGTGACGACCATAGTGCACTGGAGAAGGCGGATGAACTGCACTCTCCAAGGATGATACGCGATCACCAAGAGAAGACACAGTGGAGATCAAGACATCCTGGCGCTCCTCAAGCCTGAGAATGGCGGAGTAGATCTGGGACAAGGTGACATCGCCCTCGCCCTGGGGAGGAGGATTAGCGGCTGCCTGATGCTGAGGCTGAGGCTGAGCACGGGGACGAGCAGGAGCAGGAACAGGGGCCTCTGCGCGAGGCTTATATGGCTTGTGCGAGGTGCAGAGTGCTCCTCGGTATCCAGTCTTGCGTATGATCACAGCCATAATGAATGGTGCAAAGTTGATCATTTTCTGTTTGTCATTCTTATTGGCGTCGATCCCTCTGATGATAAGATCCACCACATCAAACTTTTGGCCGCGCATAATGTAGTCAATCACATTCCACGCATGGCCACGAATAGCATCATAGTTTCCACTCTTGGGAAAAATGGTGTGGTTGATGATCCTGTTGACAAGGCTGGGAATAGGGAGTAGTCCAATTGTCGTCCCCAGCGTCTTTTCAGCTGCTTGGTCATAATACTCTGAATATGCAGCAATAGGAAGAGCACGTTTGCTGTACACCTTCTCATAGGCACTGGTTTTCGTCCCAAGTGCCAACTCAAACTCGTGCCTGGTGCACTCAATGAGCTGTGTTCCAGTCATCCAACACAAGTGCTCGAAGTTGGGAGAGATGTACAAGGTAGCATAAAACTGCCGAATCATATTGTCCATGTAGTTGCATTTGAACGCAACAATATGATGGATCTCGGCTTGCTGAAAAAGCTGATAAGCACCGCTAAACTTGTCAATCTGTGACAAGTGATCCCAATCCACATACTTGTGTGCAGCAAACTTGCGAGCAGGACCGTACATCTCTTGGTACACGTTCTCTTGAAACTTGGAATGAAACTCGGGGTTCTTAGAGTTGCGAGGGCGGACATACTGACTGCGACGAAGAAGAATGGCATATTCCTCATTTGAGATCTTTGAAAGGTCTATCTCTTCATCGGCAGTTACCTCAGGCATCTCCTCGTCTGAAGCCTCATACTCCTCGCTCTCATGCGAGGCCTCGGATCCGCTCTCATGGGAGTCCTCTGAGTCACTCTCAGGGTCGGAGGCGGGACCCTTGCCCTTATGCTCCGCCGTTTGAGATGCAGGAGTCGAGGAGGAGGATTGGCCAGCAGTGCCCCCATAGGTCTTGTGGGAAACATTCTTCATCCTCGGCATCTTCAGTGACATATTAGGATAATCAAGGTGTGAGGTAGGATAGGCGAAAAATAGGTTGAAATTGAAGGTAATGAGTTTCTGCGGTTCCAGGAAAAACGGAAGTACCAGCGGCAAAACTGCGGAACTTCCAGGAAATCCGGTAGTTCCGGCATTGAACATGCGGAACTTCCGGGACCCCGGTAGTTCCGGCCGCTCGACCGGTAGTTCCGGTTTTTCTGGACATTTCTAGGGCATGTTAAAGATTGAATCTTTTGGGGTATTTCTTGGATTGAATCCAATGCATGTATGAACAAACATCCTAATACCCCAAACAAACTACTTTAGCCCAAAGAAACTACAGCAGAAATCGCTACATTTCAAATTTAACCTAATTTCAACTCTAGGGTCCTTAGAACAAGATAAAGATGGATTTGATCCGATTTACCTTGTGGAGTCGAAGGAGAGGAACCCTGGGAGTGCAAGGAATCGCCCAAAAACGAAAAGCTCCCCTCGGATTCGAAGATCGGGAGAGGAGGAGTATTGGGAGAGAGAAGGTTTGAAGAGAGGAAAGGAGGAGGAAGAGGCTTCTGCGGTTTGGGAGTGGGAGAGGAGAGAGAGAGAAACGGCAGGAGTTAAGAGGGAGGAGTAAAAGCAGGCCGACGGTTTTGGAAACCGCAGCGAATCCCGCAGAAAACGGTAGTACCGCGCGTAACACGCCGGTAGTTCCGTTTTCACAGAAATTCCGGAAGTTCCGCAGATTACATTGCGGTAGTTCCGGTTTTTCTGTCAGGAGCGGAAGTACCGCACAGTGAACTGCGGTAGTTCTGGTTTTTCTGGAACTTTTCAGGATTTGACTTTTAGAACTTGAAATTATGCAAATGGTCCCTAGTTTTGCATCCAAATAAAGTCATTCAGGATCATTGTGCATCAATTGAGCTATTGCTATACTTTGAAACTAGTTTTTATGAAATTAATCGAATTTTTGACCAAAAGAGGGGAAAATCCAATAAAAATCCACATAAGCACAACAAATGAGCAGAAATGGATGAAATGAGATTTCAAGCTACATTTGAGTAGTCTATGACATTTAATTCATTTCTCAATTTGCAAAAGCGGCTTTCATCTAATGGTTTGGTGAAAATGTCCGCTAGTTGATTTTCGGTTCGGATGTGGCTAATTTCAATATCTCCCTTGCTTACATGATCTCTCAAGAAATGGTGGCGTATATCTATATGCTTGGTTCTTGAGTGTTGAACGGGATTGTTGGATATTTTGATAGCACTATCATTATCACACAAAAGAGGCATTTTATCAAATTTAATCCCATAATCCAACAATGTTTGCCTCATCCAAAGCAATTGAGCACAACAACTTCCCGCAGAAATATATTCGGCTTCGGCGGTTGAAAGTGCTACGGAATTTTGTTTCTTGGATGACCAACACACTAGAGACCTTCCTAGAAATTGGCCACTACCCGAGGTGCTTTTTCTGTCCACTTTGCATCCAGCATAATCGGAATCCGAATATCCAATCAATTCAAATTTTGCACCTTTGGGATACCAAAGCCCTATGCTTGAGGAATGCTTTAAATATCTTAGAATTCTCTTTACAGCCACTAAATGGCACTCTTTTGGAGAAGCTTGAAAACGTGCACACATGCATACACTAAACATAATGTCGAGCCTAGATGCGGTAAGATAAAGCAAACTACCAATCATGGATCTATAAAGCTTTAAATCTACCGACTTACCTTCTTCGTTGAGGTCTAGATGCCCGTTTGTTGCCATGGGTGTTTTGATGGGTTTGGGTTCTTCCATTCCGAATCTCTTGAGTAGATCCTTCACATACTTTGTTTGACTTATAAACGTCTCATCTTTAAGTTGTTTGATTTGAAGTCCAAGGAAATAGCTTAGTTCACCAATCATTGACATCTCAAATTTCCTAGACATCATCTCACCAAATTCTTTACAAAAATCTTGATTAGTAGAACCAAATATAATATCATTAACATAGATTTGACATACAAAGAAATCATCTCCAATAATTTTTGTGAATAGAGTTGTATCTACTTTACCAATTTTAAAGCCTTTTGATACAAGAAAGTTACGAAGGCGCTCATACCAAGCTCTAGGAGCTTGCTTTAAACCGTATAGCGCCTTTGATAATTTATACACATGATTAGAGTATTTAGCATCTTCAAATCCCGGGGGTTGTTCCACATATACTAATTCGGAAATTGTACCATTAAGAAATGCACTTTTGACATCCATTTGAAATAGTTTAATGTCAAAGCATGATGCAAAAGCAAGCAAGATTCTAATTGATTCAAGTCTAGCAACGGGTGCAAATGTCTCATCATAATTTAAGCTCTCGACTTGAGTATAACCTTGAGCTACTAACCTTGCTTTATTTCTTACCACAATTCCGTTCTCATCTTGTTTGTTCCGGAAGACCCATTTTGTGCCAATGACATTGTGCTCCTTGGGTCTCTCCACCAAGGTCCAAACATCGTTTTGAGCAAAATTATTCAACTCTTCATGCATAGCATTTATCCAATCTGGGTCATCTAATGCTTCTTCTACACGCTTAGGTTCAAGTGAAGATACAAAGGAATAGTGTTCACAAAATGAAGCTACTCTAGAGCGAGTTTGAACACCCTTACTCACGTCACCCAATATTTGGTCAATTGGATGATCCTTGGCTATTGCATTGTGAATCTTGAAGATATTTTGCGGTTGATCCTTTTCTCCATCTTCTATAACTTGAACATCGTTTGTTGTGGAAGAGGAGGGTGGTTCTACTTGTCTTGATGAGCTTGGTGACGTTGGATCCTCCTTTGGCTTGATATCTCCGATTTGCATGTTCTCCATTGCCTTGCGAAGACTTTCATCTCCTACATCATCCAAGTTCTCATGCTCTTCTTGAGAGCCGTTAGTTTCATCAAATTGAACATCACATGATTCTTCTACTAAACCCGAATTTTTATTAAAGACCCTATAGGCTTTACTATTTGAGGAATACCCTAAAAGGAAGCCTTCATCACATCGACTTTGAAAATTTGAGAGCCGAACACCTTTTCTTAGAATATAGCATTTGCAACCAAATACTCTAAAGTAAGAGATGTTCGGTCTCCTTCCAACGAGAAGCTTATAGGAAGTCTTTTTCAAGAGTCGATGTAAATAGAGGCGATTTATGGCATGACATGCGGTGTTGATAGCTTCCGCCCAAAACTTGTCGGAAATGTTATATTCATCAAGCATTGTCCTAGCCATTTCAATTAATATTCGATTTTTCCTCTCTACAACTCCATTTTGCTCCGGAGTGTAAGTGGTGGAAAGCTCGTGCTTTATTCCAAGTTCATCACAAAAGTCTTCAACTTTTGTATTTTTGAACTCGGAACCATTGTCACTTCTAATTTTCTTTATTTTAAAATCAAATTCATTTTGGGCCCTTTTTGAAAAACTTTTGAAAATCCCGGAGGTTTCACTTTTGTCATTTAGGAAGAAGACCCATGTATATCTAGAGTAATCATCCACAATGACTAAACAATAGCTATTACCTCCAATGCTCTTATAGGTTGTTGGCCCGAACAAATCCATATGTAAGAGCTCTAATGGCCTAGAAGTTGACATGATACTTTTGGAATGATGAGAATTAGCGACTTGTTTTCCGGCTTGACAAGCACTACAAAGTCGATTCTTCTCAAACTTCACATCCTTCAAGCCAACTACTAAGTCATGCTTAAAAAGCTTTTTGAGTTGAATCATTCCCACATGACCTAGCCTTCTATGCCACAACCAACCCAAGGAAGTTTTTGCAATTAAACAAGTTTTTAAACAAGACTCATTTGAAGAAAAATCTACCAAATAGAGATTCCCAAATCTAAAGCCTTTGAAGACTAGTTCATTGTTATTATCTTTTGAGATTACAACATTTTCTTTTGAGAATGAGCATGTTAAGCCTAGATCACATAATTGAGCAACGGATAGCAAATTGAAATTTAATGTTTCAACTAGTGATACATTAGAAATTGAAAGGTCGTTTGAGATAGCGATTTTACCTAATTCCAATACCTTTCCTTTGCTATTATCTCCAAATGTGATCTTGTCGTTGCTTCCATTCTCAAATGTGGTGAACATCTTCCGGTCTCCGGTCATGTGTTGAGTGCAACCGCTATCCAACACCCAATGCCTTCCACCGGTTTTGTAGTTCACCTACAAGAGAAAATCAAGCTCTTTTAGGTACCCAAATTTGTTTGGGTCCTTGGAGGTTAGTGACCAAGGTCTTGGGTACCCAAATGGATTTCCTTTTAGCACCCAAAATCGAGGTGCCAATGAAGTGAGCACTTGCATTTCCATTCTTAGATTTTTTGAGCATATAGCAAGAATCATATAAACCAATGGAATGCATGTTATTCTTAGAGCAATCATTTTGAATATGTCCAACACACCGGCATTTTGTGCAATACTTACCATTTTTCTTTACAAACCTTGGAGGCTTGTATACCGGCTTCTTACCTTTTTGGGGAACATATCCAAATCCCTCTTTGTTAAAGGAGCATCTTTGATCACTTAGCAACTTATCAAGGGTTTCCTTTCCCTTGTAAGCCCTCTCTAAACTTTTGTTTAATTTTAGCACTTGTTCCTTTAAATTTTTGTTTTTATTAGCAATAACATCATCATGAACAAGATTTAAAGCATTTCTAGAGTCTACTCTAGATGAACAAGGCATGGCAAGTAAATCATCACAACAAGTAGATATGCTAGACTTTGAAATTTCTATACTAGACATTTCCTTCAAGATATTGCATGTAACTCCAATGCTAGTACTAGATTTTTGATTTTCTTGGAGAAGCAAATCATGAGATTCCTTTAGCTCCTCATAAGAGTCTTTGAGAGAGAGGTGCTCTCTTTAAGACCTTAAACTTTGATTTTTCTTTTCCAAGAAATTCATTCAATTCAACTAACATATCCATCAAGTCATCATATGAAGGCTCATCATTATCAAGCAATTTTACCTTTTCTCCTTTAGCCATAAGGCATGTAGGAGTGGAGAATAGTGATGGAGCCTCCTTGATGGCGATGCCCACAAGCCCCTTCTTCTTGGGAGATTCGTCCTCGCTTGAGTCGGAGTCCGAATACTCCTCTTCGGAGTTCCACTCACCAATATGAGCTTCATTCTTACCATCCTTGTGAAGCTTCTTGAAGAGCTTCTTCTTGCCGTTGTAGTTCTTCTTCTTTGATGACTTCTCCTTGTCATCCTTCTTTGTTGGACATTGAGAGGCAATGTGCCCCTTTTCATCACATTCATAGCAACGAATGTTGCTATACTTCTTGTAGGAGGAAGATTGCCCTTTCTTGGTCTTCTCATGGCTTGTGCTTCGATATGGGCGCCTTCTCATGAACTTCTTCATTCTCCTCACTAGAAGCGCAAATTCTTCTTCGGAGTTCTCCTCATCATCTTCTTCGGATTCTTCACTCATCACCGCTTTAGCCTTGAAGGCGGTGATATTCTTACTTTTGGAAGAGGATTGCTCCAAGAGCTCTTCCTTGTCTTTCTTGTAGAGCTCGTTGGTGATGAGGTTGCCCAACAATTGCGTTGGTGTCATTCTTGCCAACTCCGGTGAGTTGAGGAAGAGAGTCACCAACACTTCATATTTCTCCGGCAAGGCCCTAAGCATCTTTCGAACAATATCAAGATCGGAAAGGTTAGTTCCAAGGCCCTTAAGCTCATTCACAATGTTGTTGAGCCTTGAGTACATCTCATTGATGTCTTCATGGGGCAACATTGTGAATGTCTCATATTTGATCCTAAGCCGATGCAATTTGGCCTCCTTGACCGTGGATGTCCCTTCGTGTATTTCCGAAAGGGTAGTCCAAATAGCATGAGCCGTCTCAAGATTGCTCACCCTATTGAACTCATCCGCGTTCAAGGCTCCAAATAAAGCATGCATAGCTTGGGCGTCTAAATGAGCATTACGCCCGTCTTGGTCCGTTGGGTGATCCGGATCAAGAGCCATAACGTAACCCTCATTTACGACTTTCCAAATTTGAGGACTCATGGCCTTTAAATAAATAGACATCCTAATTTTCCAATATGCATAATTTGAGCCATCAAAGAGAGGTGTCTTTCCTATTGCTATACCCTCACTAGCCATCCTTTTCTCTCTAGACGGTTAAGTCTAAAATTGAGAGACCAAGCTCTGATACCACTTGTAAGATCGAGGAGGCCGACTAGAGGGGGGTGAATAGGCGGTTTTAAAATTTTCGTCTAATTCTAATTAACAATTTTAAACTTAATGGATATACTCGAGCAAGATAACAATAACACCACTAACCAATCCTAGTAAGGCTCAAATAAGCACTAGCACAAGTAATCGACTAAGAGCAATATCAAACAGTAGAGATCAACAATTGCTACTCTAACTAAGCAAGCAATCAAGTAATATGAATGAAGAGCGTTGCTTGAATGAAAATGATCACAAGAGAGCAAACCACAAATGACACGATTACTTTTTACCGTGGTGATCGGAGACTTGCCGGTCTCCCCTAGTCCACGTTGAGGTAAGCCCGAACAAATCGGACCGGCTCCACGAATGAGCCTAATCACCTCGGTCACTAGCGGTAGCCCTTTCCCTCTCCGGGTAGGCGAGCTCCGAGCCTTCACAATCTTCCGGGCCTTCTCACAATCTTCTTGAGAAGATCACCGCACCTCCGCCAAGCCGTCTAGGTGCCGGCAAGCACCAAGAGAATAGATCACAGCGGCTTGATCTCACTCAAGTGCCTATGGATCAACTAGAATGCAATGCACTTGAATTTTGGGTCAACTACCTCAATTGAATGCACAAGTGAGTGAATGAGGTGTGAGAGGTTGCACTAAGCTCAAATGTATTCAATGGAGGTTCAACAACATCTACAAGTTCTGGTGGGGATGTATTTATACCCTCACCAACCTCAAATAGCCGTTACAATAAACAATCCTGAAAATTCAGGAAATCCGGAACTCCCGCAGGTATAACCGCGGTACTTCCGGATTGTCGCTGACCGGTCAGAACGGCTATGTCAGTGAGTCAGAAGTGACCGTTGGTCAATGAGTGCGGTACTACCGCCGTTGAAATCGCGGTACTTCCGGAAGTCCGGAAGTTCCGCTCCATGACCCGGTACTTCCGATCTCAGCGAGTTTAAGTTTTATTCCCGGCGCTCTCTGGAAATAAAGTTCCGCACGGGTATCCGGAACTTCCGCACATGCGGTAGTTCCGCAGGTCAATCCGCGGTACTTCCGTTTTCCGAGAGGCTAAGTTAAACTCCGGGCGCTCTCTGGAAATAAAGTTCCGCACGGGTATCCGGAACTTCCGCACATGCGGTAGTTCCGCAGGTCAATCCGCGGTACTTCCGTTTTCCGAGAGACTAAGTCTGAGTCCGGGCGCTCTCTGGAAAAAGCATTCCGCCCGGGCGCCCGGTACTTCCGGCCCTGCGGTAGTTCCGCCCAAACAACACCGGAACTACCGGATTTTCTGACAATGCACAGATTTGATTTGATTTTAATTTCTAAGTGCATGCATGATCCTAAATTGATCCATAGGGCACATTTGAACATGATCAAGCAATCACCATGATCCCTCTTAATAGTACGACGTCTATCCTATAATCCGGTCTTCCAACCTAACTCCAAGACCGGTAAAATAAAAATAGATACCTAAACTATTTACCTTGTCGCCCTAGAGATATTTGAATCTTCATGGGATATTTTGTGAGCCTCTTTCTTTGCCATTTGAACTTATCCTTCCAAACACTTAATGCACACATTAGTCCCATATTCACATAATTTCATTAATTACCAAAACCAATATTTTTAGGGGCCTAGATGCTTTCAATTGGGGGAGGCCAGGGGGCGGCGCCGAGGGAGGCCGGAGGGGACGGCGCCGGGGGAAGCCAGGGAGGGAGCCGAGGGGGAGGCTACGCTCCCTGTATGCCTTAGGCCATGCTGGAAGACCACATTATGGAACTTGCTCCAGGATGTGCCACCTTGTCCCATTTGGTACCTCTTTGCACCACTTAAACAAAATTATTGATATAAAGGAGCAAACCGATAGTTCTGTGACCTACTTGCACCCACCTCACAAGTTGTGTGACCTGTGGTGCATTTTACTCCTATTCTTATATCCAACCAGAACTTGTAGTTTTTGAGTTTGTTATATGTTATAGCAAAGATAGTATATCTTTTATTTGACAAGAGAACCCCTTTACTAGATATGTAAATGCTAAGCATTAGTTGATAAGAATCATCATAGATTCAAAAAGTGCTTTGCAAAAGTGTTGTTTCATATTTGGAAGATTTCATTGGTTATTCAATAGTCATATCCTTATATCTTTTTGCAAATATCAAGTGGTTCATCCAGGTGGAGAACTACAACTAGAAATCTGAATTGTGGATTCTTTTCTGATTTTCTTTGTCAATTTCCAGCCAGAGGTTACTGTTAAGGATATAATAGGATTGTTATTCATTTTCATATATGCCTTGGTTTCCTTATTTGTATATGGCATATTCCTCCATATATTCCTTTGTACTCCAATATATATTGCCCTTTGGGCCTCATGAATACATACGTAATATTCATAACATGGTATCAAAACTAGGGCTTTGACCTTGTTCTTCTGCTGCCTTCGACGCTGCCTAAGCTGACGCCGCCGTTGCCTAGGCCATCGCCGCCCAAGGCGCCGCTCGGGCCACCACCGCCTGAGCCGCCGCCGCCGTCTCCTCCCGATCCGGCGCTGCTGCTGCCTGATCCATCATCGCCGCCGCCCAAGCCGCCGCCGTTGTCTTTAGATTTAGCACTGCTACTGCCCGATTCATCCTCGCCATCGCTCGACTGAAGCCGCCTCCGTTTCGGCCGCCACTTTGCCGACGGCTACTTCGCTGTCGTCTGCCTGCACGTTGCCCCTGAGCCACCGGCCGACTCTTTGCCGGCCGCCCGCTCTACCAGCCACCGCTCTATCGGCCACCCGCTTCGCTTGCTCGTCGCCTTGGCAATGTCCGAGCCGAGTCGGTCGTCTGTTTTGGTTTGTGAGAGTTGGCTGTCTGTTTTGTATTAGCACAAAAAAAAGAAAAAACATAATGTTGATCTAATCGCCGCACCGTCCAACGCTGCCTGTTAGACTTCATTACCTTGGTCGCCGTGCCGTCCAGCGTCGCCTACCGATGGCTTCCATTTCATCTGCTCGATCCCATTCTTGGGAACAAAGCTCCATGGAACGAACTACAGTTTATAATCTGAACTACAGGTTATAATCTTCTCTCATAGAGATCATGCTTGATAGTCTCTGCCTTTGGGGACACGTCACCGGTGCATGCCCTTCTCCGCCACTGCTGGTTTAGCCTCCTCCTAGGCAGTGTACTTCTGTACCTCCTGCAGCAGATGAGGCTGCCAAGGAGGCAAAAGCTGCTGATGAGGCTTTTCAATATACCATTGACACTTTGGAGCGCTAGTGTGCTAATGAGGCCCGTGTTCGTGCCATCCTGGTGGTCAGCGTCGATGACTCCATCCAGCCAGGCATTGTTGGTGTTGTTTACTCGACAGATTTAGGAGTACTTGCATGAGTGATACCAGCAGAGCAGTGATGCTCAGTTCTTTTCGCTTCAACGTGAGTTGGAGATGCTTCGCCAGGGAGATTCTTCCGTTGACGACTACTCTCGGGCCCTGGCAAGTCTTTAGTGCCAGCTAGATGAGCTGGCCTCTCCACTTTGTCAGGAGTGTCACAGTGTAAAAGGCGGATCATGATCGCCTTCACCTTTATGACTTCGTCTGCTACTTAGCTGCTCTCCACAGCCAACCGTTATAGAGGCCCTTTCGACGCTTCGGGCTGAAGAGCTTTGTCTTGGGTTAGCAGCACAGTCTGTTCCGACTATGCTTGTTGCCCCTTCTTCGACTACGACAATGATATCTGCTTCAACTACGGCCTCTCCCCAGATGCCTGTCTCCGCTCCTATTTTCACACCAACTGGAGTTCAGTGCAACTACTACAAGAATTTCGGGCACGACTGCCAGAGTTGTGCGGTACGAAAAAAGCGGAACAAGGGCGACCAAAGGGGAGCAGGGAGGCCTTTTCTTCACAGGAAAACAGACCAGCTTATTAGTTTATGCTCAGAAAGGTGACTCTATTCAGCAGCTCTGCCAGGCTCTACTTCAGCAGTTCTCTCACAGCTCAGCAGGTTCTGCCAGTCTAGCTCAGACGTCTCACATCTCTCACTTCACTAGGACCTGATTTTCCTATCTCTGTTCAGATAGCTGACGGTACTTCTTTGTCTGTTAGCTGTTAGGGCATTCTTTTGTCCATTGACTTTTCTGTTCCTGCTGTTTCTCATGTTCCCTAGCTTACCATGCAGCTTCTTTCGGTAAGACAGCTCACTGATCTTGGTTGTAGGGTTGTTTTTGACTCACCTATTTCATCCAGGATCGACAGATAGGGACGATACTTGTGACTGGTCGGGACGGTATTTAGGACTGGTCGGCGCCATAGGGATTGTCAGGGTCTACATTCTAGACCGCCTCCACCTTCTGTCCACTTCAGTTGCTCCTACCACGTCTGCCTCTACTGTCACTGCTGCCACCACCTCTAGAGCTTTTGCTCAATGGCATCACTGTTTAGGACACCTGTGTGGGTCCCGTCTTCCTTCATTAATTCGTCAGGGTGTTCTTGGACGTGTTACTGTTGACACATTAATGTTTTGTTAGGGTTGTAAGCTAGGCAAGTAGTTACAACTTCCTTATCATTATAGTGAGTCCATGTCTTCTTATCCTTTTGATTTAGTTCATTCAGATATATGGGGATCTGCGTCTATTATCTCAAAAGGCAGGCATAAATTCTATGTAATTTGCATTGATGATTAATCCCGTTTTACTTGGCTTTTCTCTATGTCAATCGTGGTCAATTTCTTGCGATTTATCGTAGCTTTGCCATGATGGTTCGTACTCAGTTTGAGTCCTCTATCCGTGTTTTTCGCCTAGATTCTGCTGGAGAGTATTGTTCTGGTACTTTCAGACAATTTCTGACCAGTGCATTCTTTACCAGTTTTCTTATCCTAGTGCCCATGCTCAGAATGGGGTTACTGAACGCAAGCATTGTCATCTGCTTGAGACTGCTCGCACTCTTCTCCTTTCCTCTCACGCTCCACCACAGTTCTGGATAGAAGCTGTTTTTACGGCTGCATATCTCATCAATATGCAGCCTTCCACTGCTCTTAAGGATGTCAGCCCTATAGAGCGTCTCTAGTCTAGAGCTCTCCAGTACAGTCACCTTCGTGTTTTTGGTTGCACCTGTTTTGTCCTGCTGCAGCCTCGTGAGCGCACCAAACTGTCAGCACAGTTAGGTGAGTGTGTGTTTCTTGGGTACAGTTCTGAGTATAAGGGTTATCGCTGTTATGATCCTTCTGCTTGACGGATTAGGATCTCACGAGACGTTGTCTTTGATGAATCTCGACCTTTCTTCTATCGAGATTCAGCTCCTCGTCCTGCTTCCACTATCGAGACGATCTCCTGGTCGTCTCTCCCTGACCTTTCACCCATTACTCTCCTTTCACAGCCTTCCTTAGCCTGTCTCTAGTGGTTCCTTCTGTACCTTCACCTCCTGTGTTGCCTTCTGCAGCACCGCCTCTTGCTCCTGTAGCACCATCATCTCGTTTCTCTAGGGTGCACTACTCTAGACATCCTCGTTCTTCACCTGACTCATCTTCTGGTATCTTGCTGACACCGACGTCTGATTCCTCTTGTGATGCTCCTCGTTACGCCCTTCGTGACCGGACATCCCTTCGACCTCCTGATCATGTTGGTTTTATTTCGACCGCTCATGCTCGCTCTGTCACTGAGCCTAGTTTTTATCGTGAGGCTGCTTCTCATTTTGAGTGGCAGCTCGCTATGGCAGAGGAGTTTGATGCTTTTAGACGTACGGAGACTTAGGATATTGTATCGACACCTGTGCATGCTCGTCCTATCACGTGCAAGTGGGTGTACAAGATTAAGACTAGGTCTGATGGTACTATTGAGTGCTACAAGACTCGTCTTGTGGCTCATGGCTTCTAGTAAGAGCATGATCGTGATTACGATGAGACGTTTGCCCCTGTTGCCTATATAACCACTGTTCGCACTCTTGTTGTGGTTGCTTCTATTCGCTGGTGGTCTTTCTCTCAGCTGGATGTTAAGAATGTCTTTCTTAATGATGTTTTGCATGAGGTTTACATGCAACTACCACCTGGGTATTCTGTTCCAGATGGCCATGTCTGTCGTCTTCGCCGTGCACTTTATGGCCTCAAACAGGCCCCTCGTGCCTGTTTTGCGCGTTGCACCTCAGTGATTACCGCTATTGGTTTCTCTATCAGTGCCTACGATTCTGCTCTTTTTGTCCATATCTCACCTTGAGGTAGGACATTACTTCTATATGTGGATGATATGCTCATTACTGATGATGATTTCTCATTCATCACATACATGAAGAAGCATCTCAGTGAACAGTTTCTGATGATTGATCTTGGTTTGCTTACGTACTTCCTTGGGATTGAGGTTTCTTCCACGCCTGAGGGTTACTATCTCTCACAGCAGAAGTATGTCTAGAATCTTGATCGGTCTGGTTTGACTGACACTCGCACTGTTAAGACTCCTATGGAGCTCTCCCTTCAGCTTCGTGCTACTTTTGGTGATCGTCTTGAGGATCCTACTCATTATCGCCATCTTGTCAGGAGTCTGGTATATCTTGTAAGCACTCACCTTGATATTGCTCATGGTGTTCATATCTTGAGTCAGTTCATGGCTCGTCCTACTCATTTTCACTACAATCACCTCTTTCGTGTTCTTCGCTGCTTGCGTAAGATAATCTCTCGTCACTTGTTTTTCCCTAGCTCCACCTCACTATAGCTTCAGGCATACTCTGATGCGACCTAAGCTAGTGATCTTTTTGATCGTCGTTCTCTTTCTGCTTACTGTGTTTTTCTTGGCTCATCCTTGATTGCCTGAAAGACAAAGAAGCAGACTGCAATTTCCTGTTCGAGTGCAGAGGCTGAGTTGAGAGCTATGACAGCAGTGACAACAGAGATTACTTGGTTGAGGTGGCTACTTGCAGATTTTGGAGTACCTGTGAGGGGACCTACGACATTTATGTCTGACAGTACAGGTGCTATCAGTATTGCTCGTGATCTAGTGAAGCATGAGCCAGTGTTCCCCTAGGCGGCCGCTTACGCTGCCGAGACGGCGCCTAGGCGCTAGGCGCTAGCCTCCTGCCTTGGCCGCCTAGCCGATTTTGCCCACCTAGGCGCCCACTTAGCCTGATTAAGCGCTAGGCATCGGTCTACTGCCCGACTAGCGCCTAGCGCATAGGGGAACACTGGCATGAGCTCACCAAGTACATTGGTGTGGATGTTTCATACACTCGCTCACAGGTGAGGAGAGAGTACTTGCTCTACAGTTTGTGCCATCAGAGTTACAGCTTATTGATTTCTTCACGAAGCCACAAACTAGAGCACAATATTTGTATTTTCTCTCTAAACTCAGTATGTGTGGTCCACCATGAGTTAAAGGGGGTGTTAAAGATAGAATATGATTGTTATTCGTTTCCATATATGCCTTTGTTTTCTTATCTGTATATGGCATATTCCTTTGTATATTCTCTTGTACTCGCTATATATATTGCCCATTGGGCCTTATGAATACATACACAATATTCATAACAGTTATATACTGTATTTTCTATTTTGTGATGGTACTTGGCGTGGGAATTGCACTAAAAGCTTGTCAAATGTTATGATTTGGTTAAAATACTGAAAGAGGATCACATTGAGTTGACTATTGGTTTTGTGAGTGTGCTGTGGAGGGTTTGGACTAGGGCTGTAAACGAGCCGAGCTTGAGCGAGCTTGGCCTTCCAGGCTCGAGCTCGGTAGAAGCTCGAGCCGAGCTCGAGTTGGGATCCGAGTTTGGACTTGGGCTCGAGCTCGGCTCGACCTAAGCTCGAGTAGGCTCGAGTTCGGCTCGTTGAACATCGACAACAATTAAAATAATTTATTACGCACTATTTTTCAATAATAAGAAAATTTTGAGTTCGAGCTCGGCTCTAGTAAATTGGATAACATTTAAAACAATTCAAACATACACTAATTTTCAACAATAAGAAAAGCTCGAGCTCGAATTTGGCTCGAGTAAGCTCGGTAAGAATTAATATGTATCACTATTTAAATTCGAATCGAAGCTTGCGAACTATTCGAGTTTGGCTCGGTGAAACTCACGAGCTCGAGAACAAGCTCGAATTCGGCTCGTTTAAAGTTTGAATCGAGTTCGAATCAAGCCTAAAACGAACCGAACATGAATAGTTCGTGAGTTTCGAGCTTTTTTACAGCCTTAGTTTGGACTTTGCAGGTATAAAAAATTGTGGTAGAGAAATGGAAATAATCATCTTAGCACCATCTTCAGTCCACTTTATTTTAAAGATATTCACTTAGTAATTCTGGAACCATCTTCAGCTTGCAAGTTTAGCTTAGAGCTCTTGAGTGTTGATCTATCATTCATGTTTTCATCATTTTGAGCAAATTATGATGACCATTGTATTGAGTCAGAAGTATTGTATGTTACTCCAGTCCATGTAAGAGGTCTATATATTAGTATGAATAAATAGAAACACTTTCTTAGAGCAGCCTAATTTGATACAGTAAGTTGCTATTGTTTCATTTAGTGCTAGGTCATATAGAGCTTTGAATGTATAAAACTAACTACGTGCATCAGTGCATTTTTATGGCCACATTTGATTTCACCAAAAGGGGCTGGGATGTGTTCCAGTGGGAAGCACTGGGGAAGGGGGAGGGGCACGTGGCTACCCAGGTCGATCCCTGGGTCAGCTGGGGGTGTGAAATAATCACCCTTGATCTAATAAAAAAACAATATGATTTCCACAGAAAATTGTGCTGCAAGCTCTTGAATATGGTTCTATTGAACTTGAGAGTTATGAATTGTAGTATTTCTGGATCTCCATGTGCACTTGAATGAATGTATTCTCTATTTTCTATGTTTTTGGTTTAGATGCCCGTGCAGCCATTTGATATATGAGTTACATTAGCATGCCTTGTTCTCTGATTCTATCTAATGGAGAACGGAGCACATAACCTGTGGGATGTGGCTTTCAAATGCTACTTTCAAAATTTTTTCCTCGTGTCTGTAGTTCTTTGGCACATTCCCATTATCTATTTTGTTCTTATTTTGGGCAAGTGATTCTCATTTGAATGTTAACACTACTACTTCCAGGTGATGTGCGGGCGTGCTGTCTGACAAGTCTTGCGCTGAATGTAAAGGTAGATCAATTCTGTTCCGCCAAAAACGAAAAAAACTAGTCTCCTATGCACATGCACATCCTTTGCAATGGATGTGTTTGCATATGATCATAAAACATATTCTTAACTATGATATTTTTGTTTTTCTGATCTCAGTCTGAAACTCCTGAGGGCTTCGTGCTAACACACATCCACAAGACATGGCTTAAAGGATATTCTGGGGATGAGCAGACGTCCAAACTTTAGGCTGATTACCAACTCTCAGTGCACACGAAGGAAGTTTTCTTGAGGATAGAATAATGAACGCTCATTTGAGAGGACCTTTTCTTGTTTATAATGTTAACTGCTTCCGGACACTATACTGGATGATGTCCAGAGAATGATGCTTTTGTGATGTGTAAGATAAATATTCCATCTCATGACTATCACGAGAAGATAAAGTGAATGATCCCAGCATATACTAATTTTGATGAATGATGATGCAGCGATCTTGCAGATGTATAGTACTGTACACCCAAAGTCTGATTGTTATTGGTTAGCACTCAAAAACAGTTTTTTCCCCATTTTTGACACAAGTACAACCACTGTGCCTACTCGCCATTGGCCGGCAGGACTGGGATCCGGTGCTGTCACAAGTGTGACTGCAAGTCTGCAACTTTAGCGGTAAGCGCCATCGAAACCGTTCAAAACATGCACAGTTCAGAGCTACCACCCAAGAGGCCGAGACTGCGCCATGGCTGAGACTAGGGTGGAAACGCACCTAATACGAATTATATAATGTTTTTACTATATTCATATTTCTATTTTATAAACGAATACAAATATAAATTTGAATATTCTCGAATATGAATCAAATATTGTAATGAATACGAATTTGAATCAAATATCTACTCAATTCAGTCGGATCCGGATATCCTCATAACTTATGTAGTATGAAGATATTAATGATATTTTATCCTCGTACAATCACGCTTAATCATTCTAATTCATTTACTTCACCTAAAGAAATACAAATTCATATTAAATTAAAAAAACTTATCCAACTTAGCCTTATTGTAATAATATATATTACAATATATACAAATAATCCGGATAAAATAATATTTCGGATAGTAAAAGTCCATACTACATTCATATCTATATTTCTTATGCGAATTTAGATACGAATAGAATAAGAGAGAAATTGTTAATCGGATAAAAAATCTATATCATATATGTATCCTATTAAATACGGTAATTGAACAATACATATAATTTGTATCTATTTTCTAGAATTAGAATTGACTGAGAGATTAGAATTGGGGAAGGAGGGGAAGAAAGAAGGGAGCAGTGGCCTGACTAGTTTCAGGACATCGGATGGATTTTTAATGGTTTGGATGGTGCCTACTGCTAAAGTTGTAGTCATAACGGCGCACGAGATACCCGTCGGCCTGGATGTGGAGCTGTTGCTTATCGGCATTCGGTTAGTTCATATAAATATTTATGTTAAAAGACATAAGCTACAACTATAAACTATAATCCGTAATCGAAAAAATGCACCCTATATGCCATGTTTGTAACTGTTCCTTGATTCCTAACATCCTTGTTAAGACTGTGAAACCATGTGCGAGCTAAACATGTTCAACGTGATAACGATGCATGATTTGACAACCACAAGTGAGAACATCGAAGTCTGTTTCTGAAATTTCTGCACAATCCGAGTTAAAAGTGCTGAAATTCAATGATGCGGACAATCATGTTGAAATCCGAACAATTGGCGCGGACAATCCAACCAAGAACATGCTTGCTTTCTGAAATTTTTTTGAATCACAGCGATGGTCCACGTCAATTTTTTGTACTTGTCCAGGTCTTGCGCAACATCTCCTGTGCTTACATAGATGGATCAAAATAGTGATCAGCTTGTCCAAAAATGTTGATTAGTGAACAGAGAAAAAAAAAGCAACAATTTCCTACGTGACTGTGTTTCTCGTACCCTAGCCCCTGCCGTATTCATTGTTCAATATGGAGGGTCAATTGCCATTCTGAAAATCACAACTTGTATGTGTTATCATCCCCATAATCCAATGCGTATGTTCCGAATTATTCTTTAGGATTCGTTTGGAACGCTAGAATTTATCCTAATTTTCACAGGAAGTGAATTATTTTTTTAATTTATATGTTCCAAACATATCCTTAAAAAGAGTGGGATTGCTACATGTTTTGAGTGAGTGCTTAAAGTTGGAATCTCGTGTCATCTGACTTTGTGTTGTAATTAATGGTATTGTGCCATTATCAATCTGGACGATCGGATGAAAAAAGAGGAAACAAGATGCACTTTGTACTAACCGTACTGTAGCTCAAAAAAATGTAGGATTTTTACCAACTAATCTAGTGCGTTGATTTGGTATATGGATTGACGAGATTCATCTAATGGTAGGGGTACTGTAGCCTGCTATTGTTATAGGAATGGCAGAGGATGCGATTCCATGTGAGAGAGACTCCAATCCAGGGAAGAATCCATATATGTTTTTTGGGAGTGTCTAGGGAACACTAAAGTGTTTTTTTTGATTCAGAACACTCAGATTTTTTTAGAGAGGGTAGGGTTTTTTTTGTTTGGGGGAGGTGTATATGAGATTAAGTGTTTTTTATGATTCGGAGAACGCAGATTTTTTTAGAGAAGTGAGATTTGTTTTTTTGGAAGGGTGGGGTTTTTTGAGGAGGTATCTAGGGAGATTCGAAATCTAAGTGCTCTGAACCAAAAAAAATACTCGTTTATTGTTTAACAATTTCCATATTTTTTCGCTAGAAGCAACAAACTACTATACAAATAAATCCCCTCTTCAAACACCGTGAGGTCCTTTTTACTCCAAAAAATAGTGCCGTCAAAATTGGAAATTTGACTGCGAGGCATCAATCGTATCTACGTAGACCTCAAGTGTTAAGTGCTAAACAAATTCTAAGCTCCTTCAGTCTATTTTTGAGCGTATTGAACTAGCTAATGTACTAGTGTCAAACTCGTGGATCATTTTTTTGTTTGAAATGGAGCACTGACCAAGTACGTACGTGCTAAGTCCGAGCTTGATAAGACTGAACGGGCCAACTCGACTTTCTTTGTGACTGACTGGAGAGAGCACTGTCCTTTCCGGGGTAGTCCAGGTGAAAAGCTGACACCGTGACACACGCACGCATGGCCCCCGATTTCATCGCCATATGGCAAGAAATTGTAGCGTGAAATAACGAAGGTTTTGCCGCAGATGGACTGGAAGAGATCATGCGGGTACGTAATGGGAATCGAAGGTTGCCGTTAAAAAATGCTTTAAAAGAAATAGGTCTAGTCGATCCTAAACTATGATAAAAGTTTAAAAATAAATTCTGAGCTACAAAACTAAGTAACTGACATATCTCAATTACTAATATCAAATAATTTACCCCATTAAGATAATTTGAAATAAATTTTAGCTAAAGTGGCATCTATATAAATAGAACCACCTAATTTAGCCTCTATGCCAATATCCCCGAATTTTTTCTATTTTAGCCTTTTTTTTGAAAAATATTCACATTTAGACCCCTGGTAGTTTTAATTCCGTTTTTGGACCCAGGGGGTCGGAGCCGTGACCCACGGCGCCGAGGTATCACGTCTCGGCGCCGTGGTCCACGGCGCCGAGGTGGCACGCCCGCACCAGCGTGGCGGCCCGCGTGGCGCCGACGTGGTAGTCACCTCGGAGCCGTGGATCACGGCGTCGAAATGCTTGCCACGTGGCGCCTAGCTGCCTGCCACGTCTGCAGACACTCGGCTGTTTAGGGTTTGCACCGATCAGCCTTTTTTCGCAAAATGAATTACTACTTGTATTTTTTATTTGGATTATTTAATTATAGTAATATTATGTAATATATTTATTTATTTATTTATAGAGAGCAAAAAATACGACATATGTTTTGAAAATTCGTTATGTATTGCAGATGATACATGTTGGAAATTTTTTGTAGATTGACATAGTTTGACAATGTCGCCTGCGCTCCTCCCCTCGCTCAGCGCGCCGGCGCCTGCGCGCAGCTCCGCCACCGCTACAGCTCACCTCCTTCTCGCGACCTCTCTTCTCGGGGAGTCCACCAACCGTACCATGGGGCAGAGGGGAGATGCCAGCTCCCTCTCACAGCCTCTGCACCTCTTCAGTGCATCTCCTCTCTCCCTACTTCGCGTGAGCTGAACGCAGCCGGGGAAATATCTCCCGGGGAACCCTCCTTGCGCTGGCTATAAGAGCCTAATTCCACCTCCCAGCAACTTCTGGCATCCTCACAAATCCCCTCCTCCAGTTAATCGAGCTTCCGTCGCCCGAGTCGCCGGTAATCGCCATTCCTGCGTCGGTGAGCCCTAGAGCCATTCTCCCGATTTAATCGATTATTTTCTAATTCAATGCA
The DNA here is from genome assembly GCA_017311315.1 of Dendrocalamus latiflorus. Lineage (NCBI taxonomy): Eukaryota > Viridiplantae > Streptophyta > Magnoliopsida > Poales > Poaceae > Dendrocalamus > Dendrocalamus latiflorus. Next base: position 42,637,002 of record CM029663.1, read on the forward strand.
CTGACATAATCCTCGTTATCTCTGGAACACAATGGCGCACCCGCCGGAGCTCGAGCGTCTTCCTAGGCCCGGGGCAACGGAGGTCGCCGTCGGCCGAAGAGCCCTCACCGTGGCCAGCCCAGTCGAGCTGTCCCCGAGGTCAATCGCCTTCTCCAGTACACTCCTTAGAGTCCGTAGATGGTGAAAATGCCTTCAATTTAGCCGATGAGCCTCTAGGTGTTAATGGCGCCACCGCGAACACCACCTCCTTTCCGGCCACCGCCAGCCATGGCCATTTCTCCACTCATTTCCCAAAATGCCAAAATGGAAACTCTACTTACAATCGCACCTTTTGGTAAAAGCTATCCCCTGTGAGCGTCCCTATCCTCGCTGCGCCACCACCGGTGAAGAACTCTGTTCTGCCGCCACGGTCGGGGGTCGGGAGGAAGACGACGACGCTCCGCCGTCGATCTCGTTCCATCCGAGCATCGGTTCGGGTTTAAATCCCGCTATAATTAAATAATCTACAAAACTATGTCAATCTACAAAAAATTTCCAACATGTATCATCTGCAATACATAACGAATTTTCAAAACATATGTCGTATTTTTTGCTCTCTATAAATAAATAAATATATATATTACATAATATTACTATAATTAAATAATCCAAATAAAAAATACAACTAGTAATTCATTTTGCGAAAAAAGGCTGATCGGTGCAAACCCTAAACAGCCGAATGTCTGCAGACGTGGCAGGCAGCTAGGCGCCACGTGGCAGGCAGCTCGGAGCCGTGATCCACGGCTCCGAGCTCGGCGCCGTGCTCCACGGCTCCGAGGTGCCTGCCACGTCGGCGCCACGCGGGCCGCCACGCTGGTGCGGGCGTGCCACCTCGGCGCCGTGGACCACGGCGCCGAGACGTGATACCTCGGCGCCGTGGGTCACGGCTCCGACCCCCTGAGTCCAAAAACGGAATTAAAACTACCAGGGGTCTAAATGTGAATATTTTTCAAAAAAAGGCTAAAATAGAAAAAAATTCGGCCAATATCCACACCATTCTTCCTCCCTCCCCTCTCCCTCCCTTAGTATGGCCCACATGTCATACCACTTCTTCTTCCTTCTCATTCTCTCTCTCTCTCTCCTCCCATCAATTTATTTGCTCAAGCTCGAGCTAATCGGGTTCGACTCATGCTCTAGTGAGGAGTGGAGCTCCAAGTCACAGCCACACACCTCACCACACTCGCTTGACGTCGACACTACGGCCTCGTCGTTGTCATAGGGGCCAATGAGCTCATGCTCCATTGATCCCCAATTCCACCCTTTGTCAAAATTTGACAACACCATGTCCCGATCCATAAAAAAGACCTCTTTCCTATCCTCCCCGCACCACAGTGACCCTCTAGAAACTCCTTGTCATTCTTTTCATGGCGTCATGCCCCTTGTAGATGAGTCGTGCCCACACCTCCTTTCCACTGTAGGTGTTTTGCTACTCCATGGCACTTTTTGGCCTTGCTGAGCATGTCGCCATGACCACCTCGGCCGCCTGACACCTACCATGCCATCCATCAACGAGCACCATCGCCTGCAGATCGGCACTGTTGGCTTTCCCATGTTCAGGTTGTGCTGATGCGCACTGTAATACCTTGAAAACACCCTCTTGGGGACTTATCCATAAATAGATAAAAAGGGATACAAGAAAATGAGATGTTTTGGATTTTTAGAGAGGGGTTATTTTCCTGATACGAATCGTACAGGGGGAGTTAGAGGTGGGAGCCAAGTCATGTCGTGTTAATAGGGTCGTGGGGCAGAGATGTACCCAAAAACCCTATTTACTCTGGCCTTTTGTTTTCTTCCCCTGGCGCCGGCACATGCAATTTCACCATGTCACCATCGCCTTCACGTGTGGCCAACCTTGCCATAATCCCACGTTGTCATTTCTTTGTTGCCTTATAATGCTATGGCCTGTATTGAGAATAAGTAATTGATGTAGGAGGAGTAACGTCAGTTAGAATGAGTAATTGAGAATGGGTAGATGATAATTAACAATTGCTCACTATTATTGAATTATTCATGTCATGTAATAATTTTGATTATCTTTTTGTTCAGTATGATATTAATTTGATGATAATTATGATATATGGTAAAATGATGAAAAATGGTATTCATAAATGATGAAAAATGGTATTCATGATATGACATATGCATTATGTGCCAATGTGGTGAGAAAGTCAATAGCTATAAGTAAAACTATTTGACTATTCCAGTGTGCTCTTAAATAAGACCTACAGAGGTAGTTATCTCCATGAGATGAAGGAAAGATCTACTTTGGTATGCACCTCCATGGGATAGAGGGAAAGATCTACTTCGATAGGCACCTCCATGGAATGAAGGAAGAGGGTGACATCGATGGATGTGTCCTCCGCTATACCAATAATAGCTACAGAAGAATAATAAGACCTGATCATGAGCATTGCATTGCACTAAGAGAAACTGAGATGAGATATTGATATATGTGGATGAGAATGAGATGTAGAATGTGAGTTAATGGTAAATGGATATAAATTCTTAAAATGGTGTGAATTTATTTATTATTCTACTTTGTACTTGATGAGTCTTGGTGGATGAGAATGAGATGTAGAATGTGAGTTAATGGTAAATGGATATAAATTCTTAAAATGGTGTGAATTTATTTATTGTTCTACTTTGTACTTGATGACTCTTGGACTCACCCTTAATTTGTTATAGTTTTTATGTGAACGTTGAAGGTGACATACATGGGAGGATGTAGGACATGCATTACTGTACACTTGTAGTTGTTCACTCCACCTAGCAACTTATTACTTATGGTCTTGAATAATTTAGTGGCTCCCACAACAATAATTAGATAAGTTATGGATTCCCTTAGTCTTCAGAGTTCATAATATTGCTACATGATGCTTTACTTAATTTAGACTTATTTATGTTTCATCTTGTTTATTGTTGGTTCGTATTAAGCTCAGTTTATAGTTTGCAGTGTTGATGAAATTTATGTTTAACGTGGTGCTAAATACTTATTCTTGAAGCCTAGTTATTGGTATTGCTTGTTTATTGGTTAAAATTAGTAGAGATAATAGTTGTATGTGACATCTTGGGTTTATGTTAAGTCAGGGTGTTACAGTTGATATCAGAGCAGGCATTAGGTATGTGGTGAATAACTTAATAATTTTCTTGTTTAATCAACCAAAAATTTGTCATAAGTTTGATAATATAATGAAAAATTATCATCATTATAATAAAATGACTTAGGAAAACTTAATGCTGAAGTTTGACTTAAGATTGCTTATTACTAAAATTTGACTTATGATAATTAAGTTACTTAAAATAGAAATTGATACACTAGTGCATCATAAGATGGGATTGGGTCATGCATTGCATTTAGCTTCCGTTAGTTGTAAAATTATTAATGAATATTGAGTTATTACCTATTTTTGTATTAGCTGGTTGGGTAATTGACAAGTATAGTGATGTCGAGGGATAGTAGTGGTTGTGGCCGTGGGTATGGCCAGACTATGTCACCATGCGTAGTGCATGAGTAATGATGAGTTTTCTTGGTTAATCTTAGTCACAAATGATTGAGGATGAGTTTCTATTAGTCATTGTGTTCTATGGGAGAGCTAATGTGTTTTCTTTCGTTATTTTGTTTCATGAAGAAATTGTTGTATTCCCAAATATTGAGCTCTACTTGATGCTCATGAAAGTTGTTGAGTTGCAATATTGTCCTTTTTATTGGAGTCTTACCATTTTATTGAGGAATATGATTTGTTTTTTTACTCAATATTTTGGGTAGCAAAAATATCTTTTGCAAGTTCATTATCATCAGGAGGATTTAAATCTATGAGTTTCTATTTGAATATTTTGAGTGATTAAGTTAAATGGCATTTTTTATGAAGAAAAGTATTTAAATTCTTTTGAGATGTCTTTTCGATGTTTGGGTGAGATGTTGTAACCGTGGGAATCAAGTGACAAGGTTTCAGATGCCAAGTGTTGTAGATGGCATGGTGTATTGTTGATTTCAATTAACATCTCTCGGAGAGATATATACTAAATTTGATGGTGCGTTAGAGTAGTTACATGGTGGATAGTGACTAAGAGTATGCTCATTTCTAACAGGAATAAATGGATTATATAGAAAAATAAAATATTGATGGATGATCATTAAAATTATTTAACCTGCCAAGTTTTGTTGGATACATTGGATTAGTTGAGGTCTCAATGGATTAATCTAATTGTTTGGAAGGGATAAACTAAGAGAATGTTGAATTATTGTATTTATGAATATTACTCTTAGAAGTACCCCTGCTATGGATACTTTGTGATCATATTAAATTACTAGATTTATTTCTTAGCATGATTAATTATTGGCATTGTGTACAAAGGGGCTCAAAAAATATGAATATCGGTGGATCTATAATTCTTATAGGAGGAGTTTGGATAGTTATTCTAGCTAGAGTGATTGGATGAGATTTGTTGAAGTGTCATGAACAACTTTGATTGAAATAAGATTATGATTATTGATGTTTTCGTGAGATTATGCAATGTGGAATAGTTGAGTTTGTGGTTGTACATGTCCATGCGATTGCAAATGGAAGTAAGATAGCAATTAAATTTCACGATAAAGACAATGGTTAACAGAAATCATTGGGGTGCAAATTCTTGGGTACTAGAATTTGGTGTTGAGAACCACTAGAGAGTCGAGTTGCTGGATTTTAATAAATATCTCATGTTAATGTGCTTGTTGGATTATTGGATGATATTTCGTGATTGACAAAGGAGATTCGTAGAACATTTTTTATTGGTGCACTAGATATCTAGAATAAAGTGGTTATTGTAGAAAGGTTGCAAAGTTTGGGTGAATTGTCAATTTGAGGATGAGATGATAAAGTAGTATGAAGCCATTTAGTATGTCCCAGAGATTTTTATGATAGAGTAGTGGATTCTGATGATCTTTGTTAAGAATTTTAGTAAATTGATAATATCAAACTTATCGATAAAGGCATACTGGGGATAGTGATGAGTCTTTTAGAAAGAAGAGAATTTGATTGTTTTTCATGGTGTCATCTAAATGAAATGTTTTAGAGTTTTTTGTGCTTGTGAGCTTTTAGAGTTTATAACCTATAATTAACTTGTATTCTATTTGGCATTAAAAATAACTTTAGTGAAGTGCTGAACTTTCCCATTATTTATAAGAGGCTTATGAAATTACGTTTAAAAAATGCCTTATTATTTAATTATTTCCTTGGGGATTTGCTTGTTGCAAGTGCTAACATTTTCTGGTCTTCTGAATTTGTTTTTATTGCCTCTTATCTTCTTTTTGTGAAGCAAATAACTAAGTCGTGTTATGAAGTGACAACTGACAAATAGTAATTAAGTACACCATCTTATAAGGCATCGAGTGCCAAGTTATTTTGGAGTACATTGGAGGGTGGTTTATTTTTATGCTATAATTCTTGAAGATAAATTGACTTCATGTAATCGATATCTTTAGAGCAAACTGATCATATTGTAGCTACTAGTGAAATCCATAGTGGATAGTGAATAAGGATATGTTAGTATATATTGTGGATTGTTTGGGGGTTACAAAAGTTTCAAATTTTGATCAAATTAAGTAGAAGGTTGTAATTGAGTAAGTTGTTGGATTTTGTAGATAAAATTAGGTGGTGGGGGTTAATGAGAACCTAATATTAGTGAAGTAATTTGGTCAATGTGGTAGTTGTTTGAGTGATGAGAATTGTTGGATTATTACATGGTATGATTTGATATTTAGTGAATATCTCTCTTGGAGTTAGAATCTTTCTAAAATTCGGTTAGTGGAGGTTGTACTAAATTATTTGTGTTACAATGATTGAGTCTATTTATATTGTTGGACTGGTTGGTCAGCAAATTGGAGGATTTGCCCTATCAATTATACTGAAACTTTATTACATGAGTCATTGAGGTTGGAGTTACTAAGAGTAATGGGCGAATGCTTTGGTGGTTTACGAGACTATAAATTTCTAGATTATTTATTATTACAATCTCAATAGAAGTTTGTTTCAGTCTATGGATAAGAAGAGATGAATTGGATTTTGTGCTTTAGTCTAGAACAATAGTTGACTATGATTTTTTTTTTTGTGAAAGCAGGGGAACAAAATTAATTGTGATGCTTGTTGGTCGGACTCATTTGGATGTGGTGTATGTGTGTGTACCAGGATCTTCAAGGGGATTATCCTTAAGAATTGAGGTGATAGGACTCAATGTGAAATCTATATTTAAGATCGCTTGAAATTATCTGTAGGGATATTTTCTTGGTAGAGGAGTTGATTAGACTATTTTGTGGATTAGTAGACTTTCTAGATTAGTGTGGATGTTGCTTTAGGATTATGCATATTCTTTGAAGTTGCCAATTATGAGATATGAGTTAGTGTGTTATGTGAGAATTTGGAATTTTATGATTCAAGACTAAAATTTATTCCTTAAAAATTTAGTAGAGTGTGTTTTGCTAAGGTAGTGAGCTACCCATCTGGTTCTTGACTAATTTATGCATTTTTGGATGTTCATTTGAGAAGTGAGTTGGTTTTATGTTGAAATTTGCCGTTATTTCCTTGTAAGAGAAAAAGGAAGTTGTTAAATTAAGAATTTAAGTAGTTTCGCCTTTGGCTTCTGCGGTTTTGATTTGCACCTGTTTAATTGGAAGTTAAGGGTTTTCATTTTTCGAAAGCATGTTCTTTTGAAAGGGAGTGGATTTAACAAGTGTTTTATTTGTTTCTGTTGTCAAAGATTCGTTTCTTGCAAATTGTTATGATCTCACTGGGTCACAGGTTATTCTCTTCTAAGAATAGTTTGTTTTAAAATATAGTGATTTTAGAAGTAGGTTTCCTAATTAAGGAGTGAAAAATTCCTTGAGGCGTGGAGAAGCCAAAGGATGTGTTACGTTTGTATGTTCACAGTAGTATTGTGGGTCTTGATATGTGTTGTGCTCGTCAAGCTATTTGCTTGGAGTCGGAGTGTATGTGCATCCCAAGTATTTTTTTCATGGATATAAGTTGGAAGGTTAAATATTGCAAGTAAAGTTGTGAGGCGGAGAATTTGGGGTCAAATTCTGCTAAAAGCGTAGAATATAATACTCTTAAAATATGCTCTCGAGGACCTATTCATAAATAGAGAAAAAGAGATACAAGAAACTATAATGTTTTGACTTTAGAGAGGGGTTATTTTCCTCGTACGAGTTGTAAGGGGGAGTTGGAGATGGGACGTGCCGTGTTAATAGGATCATGGGGGAGAGGTGGATCCAAAAACCCTCTGGCCTTTTTTTTCTTCCCCTGGTACCGGCTCACGCGATTTCACTATCTGCTGTCAGTGTCACCATCGCCTTCACGCATGGCCAGCCTCGCCGCAATCCCGCGCTGCCGAGTGGTCGACGCATGCATGCTGGCACAGTGGCACTCCTCGCCGCGTGCTAATCCCTTTCGCCGCTGCCACGCGCTGCCTGCAGCGTTGAGTCGCTCTCGTCCACTCGCCAAAGCTTTCGCCAGCACACCGCCACGTTGCCATCATCTCCATGGGCGGCGTATAACGCTGCCGTTTCCCCATCGCAGCACGCGCTATCGCTCCGGCACATGTGTCGCTGGCACCACGTTGGTGCGTCAGCGCCGGTCTCCTCGCGCTGTTCGCCAACGTCTGCAAGACACCAGCACTTCATCGCTACGCCTGCGCGGTCGTGTGCCATCCGCCCGCGTGAATCAAAACCAAAATTCAAAAAAAAATTGAAATCTTGCGTAATTTTGATTTCACTTGAATCTTAGCTTAATCCCACACGCATCCTAGCCAACCATGCCCTGTTTTCTGTGCCGTATCGTCCCTTCAGCCTTTCTACGTACGCACACTATTCACGAAACAAAAGGATTGCCGCTATCTTGATCTTTCTACTGTCGCGCCTTCCCGTTTCTCCCCGCCGCTTCCACGCCACTGCAAATGGTCAGAGACCGTACTTTCTTGCCTATCTCGCCACTAACCCCTGTCTTAAATGCTCCTGGTCGCGTGTCAGAGCAATCGCCGCAGTCCCTGCCCTTCCCACCTTCTCTGTTTTGTTTTTCTCACGGCGGACAACACCGCGCTACAAATTCAAACACTCTAGAACCCACCGCTACCAGCTTGAGTTGTCGTACCATAACCCTTAATTGTCGCGAACCTTATCTGGACAAGCCTCGTCACCGCCTCACTGCTCTCTCTCTCTCTCTCTGTGTGTGTGTGTCCTCACTGTACCTTCCCCTTACAGCCGAACTGACACACTCTGCAACTTTTGACTGCCGCAATGCCGCGTCCGAGGCAACCCATACCTTCCCTCAGCCAGCATCACCGTGCCCTCTCGTGCCTTCCCGACCTAACCACATGCCACCTCACCGCCAGAGCCACCCCCTAATCACGGCTTTGGCGTCCAGCAAGCCATCACGGCTTTGGTGCCCAGCAAGCCACCCCCACCCTCAATCGCCCTATCGATTAGAGCTTCGCCGACGATCACCAGGAAAACACCATCATAAGCCAATTTTCAATTCTTACTAAATAGTTGATTACATCTCAACTGCTTCTGCCTGTAGCTTCCTCCCGCCCCTGTCAACACCTCCAAAGCATGGCCCTAGCTTCCCGAGCCCTTTACTGCTCTAGCAACTAGCGCCGCCACCCGACTAGAGGAGGCCGCCATGGGCAGCCCAACCTGGCAAACCCCTTCTCAAACCACCACTCCCCTAAGCCTCCACCACCTCCAAAGATGCTCAATCACAAATGCTATTGTTCCCTTAACATGCCATTAGCCCCTATGCCATCCAAAAGTCCCGAGAAAGAAAGACCTCATCGTCGGCGATCACATGACTTCCAGCTGCTTCCAAGCCCAAAAATGGAATCCCTGTAGCACTAAGAACCTACCCATGATCGCCAATTGTTGTCTTCGACCACGGATCCTCCGACTGCTGCGTGCCCTGGTACCAACTCCATCTACGCCATTCCCAACTCCATCTCGTCATCCTAGACACTGATAGATCTCGTCATCCTGGCTTATCACTCACTGTTATAGTAACTAACTTTTAAACGATATATTTTTTAAAACGGTGTCTACAGGTAAATTGTAGTAGACGCTGTACCGAGTTTAGCTATACCAGCCAAAATCACATACGACTATTTTCCTTTACATATATCTTTCGCGAACAGGCAGAATTTAAAAATTATAAGCCAAAAGTTAAAATCATAACCTAAAATAACCCACCACTATGTAATAACGCAAACCAACCAATATTGTTTTTCAAAAAAATTCCTAGGAGCTTTGGCAGTCTAGTGTTCACTAAAGAATAATGTGGACACTCGAAACTTTTTCAAAAAAATTACATACAACCTATTTACGTAAGCATGCATATCCTCACTAGCAATTGATTCCACATTAAGCAACAATCGCGCAATGTCATGTAGAAAAGGTGCTAAGAAAGTAAAATTACAGGGATCCGAGAGGAGGCGGACCTTGACATAGACATTGTCGTTGAGGCAGTAAACGATGTCGTCGACCTTGGCGGAGCGGTAGTGGCAACGGGCCTTGACGTCCTCGTCCTCCTCATCCGGCCTGCGCGACAAACAGCCATACACTCATTCATACAATCTGTCACACAGTAACAGACTCACATTGTCACTCATACTGTCATGATAAGAGTTTCTTTAGAGTCAACAACAGTCTTGAGACCACAAAGAAGGTTCTACCCAAGATGTCAATAGCCTGTGGCATTCAAGTATGTTAGTCTTCTTGGAATGAAACAAGATAAAACATTAGCCACAGTCAGAACCTTAACTGCCAGCAACTGTGGGATAACTTTAAGGTAGACGAGGCATTTAACCGTGGCTAAACCCTGGTTTGTCTTCACTTTTGATGGGTTTTATCCATAGATAAGATGTCAATGTGTATCAAGAATGTAATACAATACCAAACATAATGGACATTAGTAAGTCAAGATGAAAACTTACTTCACCAGTGTACAGTTCAGCCAAGATGCAGCCAAGAGACCAAATGTGAAATGTTAATCGTCTGATCGTATGGAAGACCCAGAATGACCTCAGGAGCTCTATAAGAACGTGATTGGACATATAAGCTTAAGTTGTCTGTCAAGAAGCAACTGCTTCCAAGATCAATAACCTTAATTTCACATCTGCTGTAGCTCTTCATAAAGATATTCTCTGGTTTCAAGTCACAGTGAAGTGTCATACATACATAATCACTTAATAAAGCAGAGGCAATAGCTCACCGGGAGCCAGCACCGGCGGACGGCGGTGAGCAGTGGGGGCAGCGTTGGCGCGTCGAGGCGGACTGGTGGTGCCACACTGCCGCGAGCTGCAGCGGAGAGGAGGCGGGGTCGGCGTCGCGGTGAAGAGGTGCTGAGGAGGCGAGAGGCGACGTCGTGGTGGAGAGGAGGTGGCGGGGCGATGCTGCGGCGGACTGACGGAGAGGAGACGGGAGCGCGGCAAAGAGGAGGCGACGGGCGGCGACGTGGGGGAGAAGATGCGCCGATGCGGTGGGGGGCTGGGGGCAGCCGACGGCGGAGTCATGGAGGCGGAGAGGCAGTTGGAGGCGTCGCGAGACGGGAGTCGGGAGGGGATTGCGGGATTGGGGCTAGGGTTAGGCCATCGCGAAGAGGAGGCAGGGGCGTGGCAGAGACGAGGCGGGGGGTGGTGACGCGGGGGAGAGGATACGCCGATGTGGTGGGGGGCTGGGGGCGGCCGGCGGCGGAGTCGCAAAGGCGGAGAGGTGGCGGGAGGCGTCGCAAGACAGGAGTCGGGAGCTAGGAGATTGTGGGATTGGGGCTAGGGTTTGCCGTCGCTCCGCGCCTCCGCTAGCATTGGGCATTTGGATTTTGGGCCGTTTGCCTTTGCTCGTTGGCTCTGCTGGGCGGCTGGGCCGGATGGGAATCGGGTGGCCGGGAATAGTCTCGGGCCAACCGGGAAGACTCGGGCCTATACACTGTGTAACAATTTTTTAGATATATGTAAAAAAATTTTCCACTGTTATTTTCGCTGGGCCTCGGGCTGTTGCCCAACCAGCCTGAGGCCCATCTCCGCCCCTGCCCTCTACTATTCGGCCGCAGGCCAGATCCCAAGCACCCAATAACATTACCACTGTAATTTTGAGCATACAGAGAATGCGCAGAACTTTGTTTTGGAGGTTATGAAATGTATCTTGATATATTGAGATGTAGTGCAACATGTGGTCCTGTTTTCCGAGCTACGGTTAATGGCTTTTGTTTATATTTTTCGAAACGATGGTGGACAGCAAAAAATACTGGCACAACATATGGTTTTAAGCTCAAGAAGTCGTTTAAAGAATCTGCTTTAAAAAGTCGTTCCGTTTATTTCAAATTTCAAAAAGCAAAAAGCCTAAAAAAATAAGATCATAATCAAACAACTTAAAACAACCAACTCTTTTGGCAAAATCGTGCGTCCGTGAGATGTCGTGGATTTTGACCTACACATGATTAAATTTTCTCTAAATTTAAAACTAAGGTATGAGTATAAAATACAATAAATAATGGTCTACCTACAATAATCATTTAAATACTATCAATCATTTCTCTAAATATACTTTTAAATCGTCACAAACTATCAATCATTTTGTCTGTGTTGATGATCAGCTTCGTACTATCACCGACAAATCGGGAGCAGCAGTTTTTTCGTGCTCTCGTGTTTAAGTATCGCTGACAATCTAAGCTTGTACGCTCGCTGCTCATTAACTAAGACAGTAATGCATCAGACCGTGTACGACGACAAATCGGCAGCTGCAGTTTTTTCTTACTAGCGTGTGTAAGTATCGCTGACAATCTAAGCTTGTACGCTCGCTTGCTCATTAACTAACGCATCAGACTCTGTAGGATTGAATATGCGAGTCAGAGAAGAAAAGGTCAGAGTCAAGGATGGCAAAACTTCAAAAAAGCAAACCAACATCGGTGAAATCTGTAATTGCTAGCGGTCAGAACTCTATCGACTATCGGTTAGAACCCTAGACGATAAATAGTAAATTAGTAAATTTCAAAACCAAGAATCCATATAACTTTTGATTCGATAATCTAAATGATTTAAAACATCGTATGCACATTCTCTAAGATGTCACGAACCTATTCCAATTAACGATCGAGAGAATTATTCCCAGAGTTATAACATTTTTTCATTTAAAGAAATATTGCACCAAAATCGGACAAAAAAAAAGGAAAAACTTGATCTACTCTTGCTTGCGAGTCCTAAATGATATAGGTGACTTTGGATGAGTTCTCATATGTCATAGTAAGCAAGATCACAGTACGAATTCGATCTAAATCAATCACAAGAGCAAAACTCTGAAATCACATATTTCTTGAGGAAAGTCGAGCAAACTCAAAAACTTCCTATAGATCATGCCTAGATGAATAGGATCTTATCTCCAGAAGAAATCTTTACCTCTTACACATCCTTGGCACTAGAAAAGATCAAGAAGAGAGAAATCCAAGCAAGAAATTCAACAAATCAAAAGCATGAGAAGGGATCTATGACACAACTCACTTGGGCAAACTTTAAATGTACATTTCACTTGGAGAGGAATGTTTTATAGCTAATCTCTCATAATAACAGAGCTCTAAGCTTAGAATACACATAAAAGGCTTCACACTTGAAAACCCTAACCCTATAAATCTTAGAGAGGCTTAAGTGTTATCTTTCTTTTCAATACAAGGATTATATAGTGGAGGCTACCACCTTACACCAACCAGCCACTTCTTAGTGGATCACACCACTTACAATTAGAGAAATCCGTTAATCCACATATAAATGAATTTTACATTACACACACTTACACGCTTTTCAAAACACAACTTTTCAAAGGCTCTAATAACCTGATAAGACATTTCATCCACAAAGACGTGACCTAAAGCACTTAGCCCAGCGCCACGATTTTGCAAACCACAACTCCATCTAGTTTCAGACAATTTTCTCAATCGCCATCTATTGGTCTTCACGAACATACTATGCCAATAAGTCGCCACCAAGATCGTACTCGTGCGCCGAGGCAATTGTCACTTGAAACGCTCGAATCTAATGGCACACCATATTATATCATAGTTCGTAATACGCAATGCTTGCCACTAAGATCGTACGTCTACTCTGAGAATCATCACCACTTAAAACATATAAGACCAATTTGCATACCATATGCACTTATTGCCCCCTCACGATCCTTGTCTTTATCCCGTCATGATCCTTGTCTTTATCCCGTACTCTTAGCTTGAGATGATGCTTCACCTAGACTTATACAACACTTCATGGTCATTAAATCTCGGTCTTGCTGCTAGCTGCAATGCATCATCAAATCATATACACACCAGAGATAAAAGCAATTGATCCAAGTACAAATAATATGCATTTGACTCTTAATTAGCAACACATGCTTGGACCTATACCATAACTAACCCTTGCATAGAAACACCATGACTAACACTGCACTGACTACTATTGTGACTAACATCATAATAAACAACTCAAAACCAACTCCTTTTACAAACAGGAGCCGATCTAATTGCGGCCACTAAGTCGATCAGACCGCCATGACAAGACCAGTTAGATCGCAACTTAAGACACCGGTTGGATCGCTAGCAACTGTCGGTCACACCCCATTGCTAGACCGCCAAGGCATGACCAATCTGATCGCAACTGCACAGTGGTCAGACCATCACCCCAAGCCGGTCTGACCGGTGCTATCAGAAAAGCACATGTTAAAATGCAAATTTACAACGATCAAACTCAATTAACAAAAGTATGGCACAAACAATATCAAATACTCATCGCTTTCATAGAGCTGCCACTATATGGTCTTACATGTCTTTACTATTTAATAAGTTTGAGTTGGTGATTGGTGCATTCTCCCTTCTCAACCGTCTGATCTGAATACTAAAATCTTGACCATCTATCTAACATCCCTCTCACTCTCTCTCATATCTAACTACCCCCTCATCTCCACTTTCACCAACAATTACCATCTCCCACCTCCTCTTCTACCCGGACTTTCTCGCCTCCCTCCCCTCCTGCTTGGACTGTATAATTTTTTATATACCCTATCTTTCTTGATGATGCAAATATGTGAAATTTATATAGTTAGAAATTGAGGAAAATTAACTCATCATCATTCGAATTATGCCCCTGATTCCTCTTGTCTTTTGACAATTGACCTGCACTAGCTGAATGCCCGTGTGTTGTTACGGATTTAAAAACTTTTAGAACATGTTTGTATGTATATTCTAAAAATTTTTACCACCCGTGAGTTTCTTTTAAAAATCCGTAGCAACGCACGGGCATTCAGCTAATTGATTCTACATATGAATTAAATTAGGAAAACGATAGGATTTTTTTATATAGGAAGACATACATGCACACACCATTACACACACTATGTACATAAATCTGCAATCTCATAAAATTCCCCCACTGAAGTATATATGTTTATGTGAGTGTAAAGTTAGACACCAAAATTTAAATTCTGCCGAATGGAATCGTATATTCTTAATTTCACCACCTCGCTAAAAGATGGATTCGACAACCAAGGAAAGTTAACGAACCTTTAGGGCCGACCACACTTTCGGACTTTCGTCTCTAACCGACTAAACTGGCTAACTCGATTATTTGTTTAGTTCCACTAGCCGGGTCACCCAGGTTGTCTGGCTAGTCAAAGTATTCAAATTTCACTAGCTACATATCTAGTGGATTTATTTGCAGATTTTCTTTTTGAAATTTGATCCGGCGTTTTTTTAGTGAAATATGCATGGCTTGGCTTCGATAACCATCTGCGCTCTTTCTTTTTATTTTATTTTATTTTAAAAGACAGCTTCCATCCATTGCACAATTGAGATGTACTACTATACTCTAGTGTATTTACAAAAATGGGAAAATTAATGGAAAAGCACACCAGAACGCAAGAGCAAATCAATTAAAGTAAAGGCAGCACTTTAATTAATACCGCGATAAGCTAGATGAACAGAAGAGCAATTAAATTGAGCCTTCTGTTCCATCGATAGATCAGTACATAGCTATCGAACTAGCAAGCTAGTAGCCATGGGCAATGCAGGCCTCCCAGAAGAGCCTGTCGCTCTCGGGGTCGCGGGCGGCGGCATCCTCCGCCGCCGGGCAAACACCATCATCGCCGCCACCGACGGCCGCCGTGTGCCGCGCCGCCGCGGTCGCGCTCTCTGTCGCGCAGCACCCCCAAGACACGACGACTCCCAGCTGCTCCACCGAGCCGACGTCCTCGCCGCCGCTGCACGACTCGGCGTCACCATCGTCGGCGTCGACCGATGAGCCGTCGGCTGTTAAGTCGTCGGACTCGGAGTCGCCGGTGGCCTCCTGCAAGGCCGACACAGTCGCCGGCGAGCTGCAGGAGGGCTCCGAGTGGTGCTGGTCTGCACAGTCCATGGACGTGAGAGAGAGGAGTATAGCTCTGGCCTCTGGGAGCTGGGCGCCAAGCTTTTATAGCGGCGGGCGAGTGGGGAGGTAAACGGCTCAACGTGAAGAATGTGGCCAGGCAGGCTCAAGAATTGTGAGGCGCGGATTGCGACGTGCTGTTGCCTGCCTCCGAGGGCGAGAGACTTAGAATGGGTCAAAGGTTATCGGACATTTTTTAGTTTTTAAAAGTTATTTTTTGATTTTTCTACGGTAACTAACCTTTAAACGACATATCTTTTTAAAATACAGTCTACAAATTAATTATAATATATACTGTAGTGATTTTATTTATATCGATCAAAATCTCATGTGAGTTTCTCTTACTCCATACTTTTTCTTATAAACAATCTAAAAATTATAAGTCACAGAAAAAAATAGACCCACTATTTTCAAAGGGGCTGCTAACTTAATCGCTCCGGGCCAAACTTACTTCGGACTTGCTGCGCTAGCTGCCCGTGGTGACCGCGCCGCGCGTCGTCTGTCTCTAGTCTCGTTCACACGCGTCGACGTCGTTTTCGATCGTGTGCCGCGCTAGGTCGATTAATTCAATGTGTGATCCGTCATCCGTGTGAAACATGATGGGAATCATCAACACTAGTGCATGAACAATGACGAAATGTAGGTTTATTTGAGAATTTTTAATTTGAGAGCAAGTGTTTCCGGCGCCGCAAACCGGTTGGTTTATCTGAGAACTTTGAACTTGATTTTTTTTTTGTTTGAAGGTTTGAAATTTGGAGTAGATCCTACAGAAAATTCCGAGCGTTTTAGCGTAGAAGATGATTTGAACGGGGGATTACGAAGTGAAACGACCAGGTACCCAAGAACCGGAGACCGAGCGGTTCCTGCCAGTTGTGAGAACCTTGGTTTAATTCCCATATTAACTTCTTTGGACATCCCTGATCAACTCGGCTTCTGGCTTATTTTTCACTATTCATAAGTTTCGTCTTTTTCTGAACTTTTGGCTTTTTGTTGAGATTTTTTGCCGGTTCTTTTTTTTCCCGTATTTGTTTGTATTATACGTAATGGGTTAACATATTTTTTATTTTTAAATTTTTTTAAATTTAATTATGCTAAATAAGCCTCTGTCAGCTACAGTGCTTTTTTCAGCCAGCTACAGTGTTTTCAGCCATAAGCCACAAGCTTTTCAGCCGAACCGATCACCACCCTAATTTCCTTTCGATGCCTTAAGAGCAAGTATAATAAGAAGCTGTTAGTAGGCTGTATGCTGAGGTGGAGGAGAGAGAAGAGAGGTGGGCTGTAAATTTACAGCCAGCTGAAGCACAAGAACCAAGAAACTTTGTGAGAGAAAGGGGTGGATCATACAGCCTTCAGCTGGCTATAAACTACTATATGAATAGACTGATAAGTGGGCTGTAAGTGTCCATACAGCCAACTGAAGGCTGTATTATTAGCCTTGTTCCACTTGGGTTCGACTCCAGCGAGAAAGGGGTGACAAACCCTAGCTGTAAAAGAAAAAAACAGAGGAGCTTCCTATATCCCCTGATTCGATCTCATTTAGTATAATGATTCTGACCAAGCCTAATGATTGCGTAAGTCTCATAGCGGCAATCCTTCCGGGCAAAACTGCATGGTACTAGCAGTACATGAAAAGTACTAGCAGGAACCTAAAGGCAATTGACTACATAAAAAAAATCCCGAATTAAGATGACCAGAAAAGTAATATAGGAAGAAGTAAAAATTTGCTGCTATTTTCGTTTCTTCCTCGCTCTCTTTTGTCTCAGTCCATGTTCTATTACAAGCCTCCTTTTCATTTTATGACTCTTCTTAAATAAATAAACAGAACAATTTTATCGTCGTCTTTTTAAAATAGCTTACTAAGAAAACTTTTTCGAAACGGTTTATCGATATTCAGTTTATTCGCACAAACATTTATGTTAGAGATAAAAACTATCAACAACAGCTATAAATTATTAGCTCCAGTCGGAAAAAACACACATCCATATTCCTATTGGAGAGACAAGAAAATCTCTTTGTAGTTTTTTCTGGTCCCACTTGCTTTGAGATGGAGACTGACCGGACTGACCTGGGCTTCGCTACCATCTAGAAGCTGGCCGGTATGAGGCCCATGCACGGATATCCGTATTCTAGAAGCTCTATGGCGAGAGGCACGCGGTTCTATGCGAGGACTGACGCGCCGCTCTCCCGTCGTTTCCAAAGGTGAAGCACGTGCCTGACCCGGCGTGATGGCGTTGCCCGTCAAATCCTATTTGTTTTTTCGAATCGATTTTTTTTTCTCGGCTGAGAAAGTTTTCAAAATGATTTTTTTCTCAACTGAAAATTTTTCGGAACATTTTTTCACATTTAATTCCTTGAATCTTTTTTCTCGATTGATTTTTGTCGAGTTGATTTTCTTCGGTTGAGAAACTTTTTGGATTGATCTATTTTTAAATCAGATTTTTTTCACACTTTTAGGTGACCGGGAGGGATGCCTCATAGACGATGCTCTTAAGAATAGATAAACTTGTATATTGGTGATTGTGCTGCTGAACTCAAAAACAAGAATAAGAGAACACAAGATCTTCTCTCAATCTTATTGACTGATGGTATATAGTGTACAAAGACTATCCCATGTCCTTCCTTATATATAGGTCTAGAAGGTGTGCCATGATCTACACTAATGGCCTTCAACCCCTTATAGCCCTATTTTAGGTAAAGGCCGCGTTCTTTTGGACTTAAAGTTAAATTATGTTTATATTGTTTACAGTAATTAGTTTTTAAATGGTATGTTTTTTCAAGGGGTGGTCAATAGGAAAATTATAGTAAAAAGTGTATTGAGTTTAATTGTACCGACCAACATCGCATGCGACTATTTTTTTTTGCATGCTGCCTCTCGCAAACAGTCAGAATTTAAATATTTAAGTCATAAACCATCAGCCAAAGAACCCACTCAAAATATCCACATATTATGATATTATACCACACTTCTGCGAACACCATGCTCATACCTAATTAAGAACCCCTTTAAAAATCCAGTGGTACAAAATAGCAAGAAAAAAATAGTACATGACTTGTTTTTTTTTGTCAATATATATTGCCTCACTAAAAACCTTCAATTCTGAAAATTTATTATAACAAAACTTAAACAAGGAAAAAGAATATAACATATTCCATCCCAACTATGAAAAAGAGAAGGCACCTAAGGCTCTCAAAGGCCCCCGACACAACATTAATGGCCTGCCTTGATGACCTAGCAGTAGAGGTGAAAACAGATCAAATTCAAATCGAATACTGTTCTTACCACATACGTATTTGTATTTTGTAAATGAATATGAATATAAATCCAAATATTCTCGAATATAAATACGAATCGAATATGTAACAAATACAAATTTGAACCAAATATCTACTCAATTCGGTCAGATCCAGATACCCTCGTAACTTATGTAGTATGAAAACATTAATGACATTTTATCGTCGTACAATCACGCTTAATCATTTTAATTCATTTACTTCACCTAAACAAACATGAATTCACGTTCATTTAAAAAAACTTGTCTAATTAATTAGTTATATTGTAATAAAATATGCATATTGCTTCATATATGAATACAGATACGAATAGTCCGGATATAATAACATTTTTAATGGTAAAAGTCCATACCGTATTTGCATCCATATTTTTATGCAAATTTGAATACGAATATGAATATGATACAAATTATTAATCGAATGGGAAAATCTATATCATATTCACATCCTATAAAATATGGTAACCAGATAATTCGTATACACATTTCGCCCCTACCCAGGAGCATAGCACCAGAGCGGCAAAGCTCAATCGATGTAGAAAGAACAAGATAACAAGAACACAATATGAGAAGAAAAATTATGTGTCCGAGCTCACAAAGGAACACACAATAAATAGATGAGAGTAAAGTGGATTTGATTCATTGCCAAGGGATTATTTTGGAAAATTGTGAGTTAGCTAGGAGAAGAATCAAGGATGGGTTTTCTTTAAAAAAAGGTAAAATTATCTTGGACACTGTTTGTTTATGGCATTTGTCGAAACACATTGTAAAAGCTATATTCGGCTAATAGATAGTACAAAATTTTTCGCACTTGTAGAACACAATTTACTAATTTAAATGGTATTTTTCTTAGTTTTGGAGAGAGACTATCACAAGTATGCTCACATTTCCCCTTGTTTCCCTTCACCCCTTCTTCCTTGGGCCCATGAGCCGGTGAGAGAAAAACAAGGAGTGACTTCCCCACTCTCCCATCTCACTGGCGAGCCACCGCCTTCCCCTCCTATCTCGCTGGACTTGAGAGTGAACAGATATTAAGAGAGAAGAGGGACTCTGACATTTTACCATCCTTCTATCAGAAAAGTATCTATTTTAATGGGTAAAGTATGTTCTAGCAAATGTTTTTACCATCCTTATATCAGAAAAATATTTATTTTAAGGGGGAATTGGCTACAGGACACCGTCCATTGTCGCCCTTTGCCAACAGACACCCAAAATATATGGTTTAACCAGAACGCACTGGCAAAAGCTGTAATTTTGCCGTAAGACACCGAGCCCCATATTTTATCATTTTTGCACCAAAGGGAGAGAGAAAATTTTCAAAAAAACTTGGCTCCTGCCCACCTCGGTGCAATCAAACCCTAAAGCAACACTGTGGCGCATCCTGGATCCATCCTTCTCCCCCAAGTCCATCTCCCTAATAGTTCTTCTCCCCCAAATCTCTCCCCGTCGCCACCTTTCGGAATCGGCTGGTGCATGTACTGCTGAGGGCTATTGGAGATGAGGCACCGGGGTCGAAAATGTGGTGCCTTAGGAGCACAGACTCCCTGTCGAAGCCTGTGAAGCTTTCATGGGTCCCTGACGGGTAAGGTTTTTCCTCATGCTTTTACTTTGGGATTTTATTTTGCTTGTTGTGTCAATTCGGTGTTGATCTGGTGTGTGTGTGTAGTTTAGATTTGGGTTGATGTGTGTCGATGTAGGTTTGTGCTCTGTTGTTGCTATCTTCGTTCCATTATAATGTGCATCGATTTAGGGTTGTGCTCTGATGTTGCTATCTTCATTCCATTGTAATGTGCATAGGATGGATTCGGGATTGGCATGCAGAGTAGCTGTTCATGTTGGTTCTTATGTTGAGTGCACTAACAACGGTAGGCAAGAGTATCATGTTAGCTAGAACATTAACTAGGTTTTAGAGAGGGGTGCCAGTTGTTTCCTTGACTTATTGAAAGATCTTGACGATGAGGTGGCACATGGAAGCAACCAAACACTTGTTGTCACCATTTGGAACAAAAACTGCAGTAGATATACCATGTTGCTTCTGACTTAGCGTTGCTTGATGCGTTTGACATGTACTGGGGCATGAGGAGGCTCCCTCTACTTATTAGTATATCTGGTTCCAATGCATGTAGGCAGGCAAGCACTAGCAATCTGTCTTGTGTCTAGCAGGCCACCTCCTCACAGAAGACATTACCATCTGCCCCTGATTTGCCAACACAAGAAAGCACACCTTGCCCAGAAAATGAACCAGGACCTTGCAAACCTGATGCTACTTATGTGGACAAATGGGCTGAGGCTAAGGATGACCAAGAAGAGTATGTGGGTGTGGATGATGAGAGGCTTAGTACAAAGATTTGATGTCAGGTGACGATACCTCAAACCAGGAGTATGTGTGAGGTGATGATGATCAAAGTGAGTCTTCAGTTGATGATGAGGTTGGTTGTTAGTCTATTGTTCATGTAACTAACATAGAGAATCCTAACATAGATGTTGGAGTTACTTTTGAGGATGGTCAATGCTTTAAGAGGTATATAAGGCAATATGCAGTTCTTAATGAGGTCGAACTTGCAACTACCTACAGTGAGGCATCGAGGTACAGAGCACATTGTAAGGGCAAGAAGTGCAAGTGGAGGATACATGCATCAAGACTTCAGGATGAAAGGACTTGGATGGTAAGATTTCTGTATTTTCATAAGCTACCATGTTTTCATAGTATACATCTTTTGTCATGTACTCATGTGCAATGCTTTCCTTTGCAGATTAGGAAGATGCCATACAAGCATACATGTCCAAGCTCTAGCCAAGTAGAGAGGAGTTGTATGGCTACCAATGCATGGGTGAGGGATCAGGTTATTGGAAGGTTGAGACAGGATCCTACAATTGGTGCTACAGCTCTGATGAAGTTTTTAGATGAGAAATTCAAAATCAACATATCATATTATGTTGTTTTGGATGGGAGGCAAATGGCACTGGATGAGATATTAGGCAGATGGGAGGACATGTAATCCACTGAGTTCCAGTGGTGTTTGTAATGACAGCTAGTGCATGTACTTTTGGAGTTGAACCTGTAATCTAGTACTTCTGGAGTTGAACATGAATTCCTAAAGTTCAAGTAATTATTTAGTTCTTCTGGACATCTCAATATCTCAATGTTTATGTTTCATACATCCAAAATTCAACACGATAGAAACATTGCAAAAACTTCAAACTTCATACAGGATAGAAACATTGCTAACACTCCAAAACATAGCCATTACAATGACAAATACATTTAATTGATATTCTTCGCAATGAATATTCCTATGAAGAATATTAAACATGCAACAAGAACCATTTTAAACTTCTCATCTGTAGCCCGATTTCAGGATAGACTTATTAATCTCGACCAATACTTGTTCATTTTAGCTAAATGTGCCAACACACAGTCATCAACAAGGGAAATGATTGGATATGTTCGGTGTGCACTACTGAACTTCAACCCAGCCAGATGTGTCTCATATTGATCTTTCCACATAAAAGTGTCGCAACCACTAGAAGAATACTTTTGCACAAAAACATAGCAAGGTGATAATGCAAAAGTGTCTTCTCAAGCATATATCTTCTATACAGAGCTAAATATATTGATCTGAATCCAGAAATAATGAAAGATGCTTGGTTTTGTATTCGAACAAACTTACACCGATGTTGTTAGGGCATTTGTAATACTCTTTTCCTCGATTCTTCGAGCTCCCAGACACTATACCCAAATCATCTGCTCACTGTATTTTGGGCATGGCACAAGCAGAAGCCACCCAGAAGGCCCCGACGTGGAGGACTCTAACTGCAACACTTTTTTTGCATAATCCATTGACATCTGTACAATACATTCAGCCAAGAAATCAAATCACCATGACTGTGAACTGTCAAGCAAGGGGATAGAGCACTCAGTGCGGCGCAGGCGCAAGGGAAGGAGGGGTTGCTTACCTCACACAGGGCCTCACCTCAGGCCCAAGTGGGGCGACAGGCGGCGCCTCAACTCGGTAGGGGCGCAGCCGACTTGGAGCGGCGTAGATGGGGTGGCGAGACTGTTGCACAGAGACTACGTGCAGGCAACTTGGCGGTGACGTGACGCATGGGCGGCGGCGGTGCGGCACACCAGTGGGAACGGGCTTCAAGAATCCTAACCCGAGCTTGCCTTGTGCATTGGGGAATCGGGGAAGGGCCAAGGCAGGCGATACTGATTGATGGCAGGGGCGTCTCCGTGAAACGGAGCTGGTGGGAGGGAGATGGATTTGGGCAGGGGCACCCAAGTCTTTTCAAAAAATTTCTCTCTCCCTTTGGCCCAAAAATGATAACATATGGGGCTCGGTGCCTCACGGCAAAATTACAGCTTTTGTCAGTGCGTTCTGGCTAAACCATGTATTTTGGATGTCTGTTGGCAAAGGGGGGCAATGGATGGTGTCCTGTAGCTAATTCCCCCTTATTTTAATGGGCAAAGTATGTTCTAGCAAATATCCACAATTTCACAATGTTCGTCTGCCAAATATGATTTTTGTAGTGTGTTTTACCATATACCACAAACGAATATGTCCCAGAGCTAATTTTGCCAAAAAAGAACCAAGGATGGGAGAGGTGTTTACATGACCGTGGCTGTGTAGCAGCAAAAGGGCAATGAAGAGAGATAATAAAATTGCTTGCTTAGATTTTTACCAAATACAAAAATTAAATTATTTCTCCATCCCACAATATAAGTCTATACTCTTAGGCCCTGTTTGGAATGCGGGAATTTTTCCCGATTCCTGCGGGAATTGAACTGTTTCCTGCAAAATTTCCTGCAAAATTCCTGTGAAATTCCTCTGTTCCAAACAGGCCCTAACCCCACAGTATAAGTCCATTGAGTGATTCTCTGTGCAGTGTAATATTGCCTCTTTATACCCTCACTTTGCTGCAGAAAATAGGGCTGAGTAGTTGTAGTATGTCTTTTAATAAATATATATATAATCTAATAATATTATTCTTTTTATTATATGTAATGCTTCCTCGATGTGAGTGTACGGTTAGTTTAGACTTATGTCGAGGAGGAAGGAGTCGTAGTAACACAAGGTTAGGGAAAAATTGGGTTGGGGGCCATCAACTCTTGGGGGCTTGTGTAGTTGAGCAGCTCGCTGATGCCCATGTACGAGCTTGGAGGTTGCGCTGCTACACTTGCACGTCCTTGCTATCGACGATGGACTCCCCGCACAGCGTTCTCAACTCCCATCAATGCCTATTGTTTCCTTTTTCAGGTAAGCTAGCTTGATGTGCCACGACGACTACTCCTGTTGTTGTAACTATGATCCAGGTCTTTTTGGCTTTTAGTTCAATAAATAGGATGACTTTTTAGATGATTTTTTGAAACCGTTTCTTCAAACTAATTCCAAGCCCGCTGCTGTGTGCACCATCCGTATCAACATATCTGCTAATGGTCTCAAAAAATACAGTAATAGTCTATCAACCACAATCCAAAAGAACAGAGACTATTGCTTGTCTTGCCCGTATGGAGGAAGCTGTGCATGTGCATGGGTGAATGGTGCCTAGAAAATTTTCCCCTAAATATTCACAAATCTTTTATTCTGATAGCTACAAAGCTACGAAGATTAGGAAGTGAAGTCTACATGAAAAACTAGAGAAACACATAATTCAGTATGACCAGATTAGAACAAAACGTTATCGAGTTACGACCACTAGACAGAAATCAACGTGGTCAAAAGGCAGACAACGTAGTCGAAGCCACTGTGGTCGCAACAAACGTGGTTGAAACCAATATGGTCGAAACCACTGTGGTCGAAGCCAACATGGCCAAAACCACGGTGGTCGAACCCAGCGTTGTTGATGTCCAGTGTGTGGTCGAAAGGCCATCATAGCTTAGGACCAATAAGTGGTTGGAAACCAGCGCAGTCAAAGACCGATATGATTATAAACTACGTGGTCGAAGACCAATGAATGGTCAACACCTCCGTAGTCGATGACCATAGTGCAGTCAGAAAACAATGTGGCCGAAAACCAATGTATGGTCGTAGCAGTTCAGAATATGACCAGAGTGATCTACGACCATTGAGCGATTGAAGCCAAGGTGATAGAACTAAGCCAAACTTCGACCAGTGAGGTCGACGACCAGTGAACGGTCAAAACCATAGTGATCAAAGAACAGGAACTGCAGTAATGCCGCTATGAGGCTTGTAGTACTACTGTTTCCAAAGGAAGAATAGGGGAACAAGGTTGTTCAGCCCGACCGCAAGATTCAAAATTCACACAACTTTTGATTGAAAGATCCAAAGCTATGAAGCCAGTGTACACATATTTCTTAAGATCTCAGAAAGCTATTCCATTCCTGGATCGACAAATCCATGACAAATTTGAGACCTTTTGCAAATTAAAGCAACGTACACAACCGAGATCTAAAAACAATGAGCAGATCTTGCTCATGGGTAGAGAATATTCAAGAAGGCTTTGAGCACGATCCCACATGTCACAGCAAGAAAGAACGTCGAAGAAATCAAGTCCAAACTCTTGGATTAAGAAGAAATTGAGAGAGAAAAGAACGAACTCAAAACAGAGCAGTCGTATGGCGTAGTTGAAGACCATCGAGCACTTGTAATCGACTATGGTCATAAGCAACTTGAAAAGAAGTGTAGGCGCACAACCACACTATTCTACAATCAGCGATCAAAAACAGGTGTGATCATAAACGACTAGAAGTAGCAAAGAATGTGCATGACCATCAGATCTGAAATCATTGAGTGATCAAAATCAGAAGCTATGTGATCTGAAACTTGACTGTGGTCGAAACCAGACATGGTCAAAAATGATTCGGAAGAATAGAGCAACGCACAACCGTAAGATCTAAAATCCACATATCTTTTGATTAAAAGATCAAATGGCCATGAAACTTTGTACGCAAATTTCTTAAGGTCTCAGGAAGCTAATCGATTCATGGATTGAAAACTTAGTAAACAAGTTAAGACCTTTTTGTGATTTAACCAAGTGCGTAGAAAACTGAGACTTCCAGATCGAAGAGATGAATAGACTGTGCTCATGGGAAGAGAATAGCCAAGATGGCTTTGAGTGTGATTCCACACAATACAGCATGTCAGATCAGCACAAAAATAAGCAAGAACAACCTCTCAAATCCAAAAGAGATAGGACAGAGCTGAGAAGCTAGAAAAGTAAAACAGAGGAAGAACCGAATCAAGGCGAGCAAACTCAATCAAACAAAAGATACACAAAAAGGTAGATCAAAAATTGATGTATTGCTCACTTGAGATGATTGATTTTTCGGCCACTCCCCTCGGGAGGAGAAAGCTCTAAGTCTAGAGCTCACACCCACTCTCTAACCTACTCCCATGGAAGGGAGGAGGAGCTAACCACCATAAGGCCTAGTCAACCTTCTTAAACCCTAGCTCTTGACTCCCCTCCCATTTTTATAGGCTCACCAATGAACCCAAGACTTAATGGATCCTCCCATTGTGCCAAACCGGGGATAACCCGTTAACCCCACCTAACACTAGGTTTTACTCAGGCACGCTTCTCAAAATAGCTTACAACCATTAACCCATTAGTGAACCAATACTTGATCTACTTCACATTTTCAGCGCATACAAGACCTAAACCACTTAGGCCAACGCCGTGGTTTCACACACCACCACTTTCTCGATATTGGGCAATTTACCAAAATACCCCTCTACCATCTTCCACTTAGGCCAACGCCGTGGTTTCATACACTGCCACTTTTCCTGCTTCCTTTGCCAAATGAAGCTTCTCCCATACTTCACCATCTTCCATGTGGCCCTAATGACTTATCGTCAAGCCTCTCACACATCCGGATCCCACCAAACCGTCCTCGCTTGCAAATGACCCAAGTCATTTGGCGCACCACGTGCTTCTCCTCGCGCATGACGACACCCGGCTTCCTCGACCGTCTGGACCTCAACTCCTCTCTGTGCCGAATCTCGGTCCACCTCGTCGTTGCCCGTCATGTCCACCACTGGTAGCTTCCGCTCCGATTCCTCGTCGTTCCGGCTTGCAACCACCCCGCAAGTCTCAGTCATCTTCAGCATCTCCTTGACCGTTCTAGACCTCAACACCTTCCTATGTCTAGTCTCAATCCTTCCACACCTCACCATGACCTATCTCCAAAGTCATGCAACCAACACCAACAAGCAAACCATCATGTAGCATCGCATGATACATAAATATTATCAATTTGCACAATCAAAATGTATGCACCCAAATTACTGATTCTAATACTAGAACCAAGTAATAACCTTATGTGCACATTAGCAACACACATCCCGGTCAACCCTGATCAGAACACCAATATTTCTAGAGAACAACCTCGGACCACAGTTAGTCTGTTTGCCTACTAGACTGATACGACTTATGAGTACTCGGATGCTCAAGAAATAAGGTACTTATAGCTCACGAGTTCCTACCAGCAGCCTACGACCATCGAACAGACCGCTACGACCATCAAGGACACAAGCTACGACTACCGTACGATTGCTACACCACTGCTCACAGAGGCTACGACTACCTCGCAGATCGCTATGACTATCGATCACATAGGTCACAACCGATCGCTACGACCACCGATCACACAGGCTACAACTTACCACAATAGATCGCTACAGCTTACGATCAGCCTGATATCACGAATCATTCACGTCTCTTTGTTTACTAACAGACTGCATTGAGAAAACAGACATTACTATAAAAACGATTAAAGGACATATTGATTTCATTAAACTTACTGATGAGGAGAGTCATGTGCTGCACAGATTTGAATTAAATTAGCTGGTGAATCTCGCTCGTGTTCATCCAACCAAAATGCCCCACTTGGTAAATTTTTACCCTCTGCTGTGGTGCATAGCTGAATAACATGAGTTGGGGAGACATATTTCAACATCTCTGATAGTACATGAAGTCCAATACCTAAACGTCACAAAGTACAAGATCGATAAATTTACAAAACAAACCAGTCGTCCTAAAAAGAAAAGAAGATCCAATCATTTAGCAACATTAGATATTAGTATTATGACCAACAAGAAGCAGGATGCAATGAAATCTCACCTTTAACCCATCCTGATGTGTTAATGACAAGCGGTATAGCTGATTTCTGAGGGTTATCAACCTCATTAAAGCGATAGAGTTCCTTAAGGAAATAATCAGAAAGGCCAAATATATAGCTCAAGATAACTTTAGGGTTCTTCGGTGCACAGGCATCACCGAAAAAGAAGCACCTGGAATATGTGCGAAAGGTCTTAGACAGCTTCCAGAAGATCATACATGATAGAAAAGGAAATTGTGTAGACACAAGAATACAATGCGATGTTAACTGCAGCGACTAATTTTTTCAATTAACATCGAATAGACACATTAGGCTTTGTGATGACCATTTCCAGACTTATATTTAATTGGCCATAAAAAATTAAGTGCTGACTCATTAAAAAACTTATAATAGCATATGAAAAATTAGCAAAAGATAAAAGAGTACACCATAGTACTCACTCTTCTCTTTCAAATCTTAAACCAAGCTGTTAGCCATATGTCTACATCCCTAACCTTCTAAATAAATGGAGCAATCAATCCACATATAACTTTAATAGATATTATCCAATAGCACAAACGAGAGAGAACCCTTTTTTGCCTAAGATAATTGCACGGTTTTCTTAGACTGTTCCAGTTCATTCACTACTGTTTTTAGCTGTTTGCTTTTTACAGGTTGCAGTGAAAGTGTCAGCTGTACTGAGGTGTCCGGTAGCTGACGCGAATAATGCAATAAATTTAGCAGCAGAGGAAGAATTTAATTGGCGGCTTCAACGTCGACTGCTGTTGGGCCCTCCTCCATTTTAGCTGGACCTTTGCTTGCTAGTTATGTTTCTCGTTCTGTTATTGAACAATAAAAATGATGGTCAGCAGTCAGGACAATGTACGAATTCTGACAATCGCGCTCTACTATCATGTGTTCCGTATCGATGGTAATGGATTCCAAAATGTCTAGTATGATATGAATACTATATCTTTCTTTTAACTAACATTTGATCATCGATAGTGCTACCAACCATTTTAATGGCACTATCTATCCCGAGTTTGTATTAAAAATAAATAAATAAATAATGTAATTATAAAAGTATGAAGGTAGCCAACAAATTGTAGATCTAGGAAGAACACGGTCTAAACGGGCTTCCAGAGTTGGGACACCGCCGCGAACGACGTCCACGTCGCGCGGCTGTCTGGAACTGCGTCCGCGCGTGGTCAGCATGCACCAGCCAAATCCTTGTGTTCGACTGTTCCTTCTGGCTTGGCAAGTAAACAGCTACGACCTAAATGTGGGGCCTCGTAACGGCGCATGTGTTCGACGTTTTCTAGTTTCTCTGGTTTTCGCCTCCGCTGCTCGCATGCGTTCTTCCAGATCGACTGGACAGGTATTGGTAGCATATTAGATGGTTTTGATCTGACATAATGATTCCGAATTATACCCTTTCGCTGCTTATGGCAGTGATCGTTTCGGCTTCAGTTTCTGGCTTATTTTTCACTATTCATAAATTTCATTTTTTTCTAAACTTTTGGTTTTTTGTTGAGCTTTTTTACCGGTTCTTTTTTCCCGTATTTATTTGTATTATACGTAATGGGCTAACATATTTTTTATATTTTTTAATTTTAATTATGCTAAATAAGCCTCTGTCAGCTACAGTGTTTTTCAGTCCGCTACAGTGCTTTTCAGCCATAAGCCACCCAAAAAAAGCCCAAATGATCACTAGCTGGCCTTGGTTATAACCTAATGTAGGCTCGAAGAGATGCTTAGCCAAGAAAAATAGATAATGTGCTTATTTTTGTAGCATCAATGCTCGAGGGGACACATAGATACGTAGTAGATGCTTATAATAATATCTACCATGTTTGTATTAGGGAAAATAAATATATGATTAATAATATGGTTATATGCTCTCTTTTTATGCACTTATATAAGCATCTTGTATTATAAACGCCCTTGTTCTTGTTCTTTTTAGGTTTCTTGCTGTTCTTGTAGGCTAGCTGTTGTACATGTTCCGATTAATTCCCCGGGCCTGCCGGGCAAGGTTGGCAAACACTAGCTGCGTGGCATGTTGTGAAGTGGAGAAATGATTTTGTCGCTCCAACTCCCGGTTTGCCTGTACATCGCACAAATTATAGGTATCGGGCCAGACGCGCGCGGTCCTAAAGAACTAGGCGAAGAATTTGAACCGTAACGATGCGCAAGTCTAACCAAGTTACCCCCCAAAAGTTCATGGATATTTGATCTGTAGGCCTAGACAGCGAGAGCTGAGCCAAGCTCTCCTGCTTCCATTAATTCTCTAACTGATATACATAGCTCACAAAAATGGAAAACCCTACAATAAGGTGGAACATGCGCAGTTTAAGATTACAAAGTAGCAATCACATAAATTAAGCAAGCAAGTCGACAAGTGTTCTTACATGATCAACACGAAACCATGGAATCATAGGTTGATGCATATAATTCTTCCTTGGCCCTAAACCGCCTATTTATTCATGCGAGCTTTTTTATTGGAAGTACACCTTGAGAACGAACACTATATAGCATTTTTGTTTAAACCCCTGGCAGGTGATAAGTCGGTGAAATCTAACAATACAACAACAAACCTCCAATGGGTGCAAAATTGGGCAGCCATCCAAAACTTTTATTCACTCAAACCCTGGGGATTTCTTGGGATAATTTGTCAAAGCCGTTGTTTCACCATTAGCCTAAAAGCAAAACAAATAATAGTTACATCCATGAGCAATTGATAGGCTATAATATTACCTTTGGTCATCTTTTTAACTTAGTTTCCAAGAAGCAATTTTGATGACTAATTTTAATCATTATATGTTTGTGTTCACAAAAAAAAATATGACGTTATGTAAGTATTTTTTTTCACTAGTCAATTCATGTCATTTTCACGTGGCCAATCCAAATACTTACAAAAAATATAAGGGGTCAAAGCTGAACGAACTGGCAACACATACCGTAGCAACAACCAAAATTCTATAACTAACTGGTACTTAATCATTCTTAGCCTAGGTGTCGTAAATAGCACATCTACTTAATCATTCTTAGCCTGGGTGTCGCAAATGGGCATGTTCTTTTTGGCTGAGACTTTTGGCTGTGGCTTGTGACTTTTGAGCTGTTCGTGCAAAAGATTACAGAGTAACAGAAACTCATGTGCGGTTTTTGCCGATATAAATGAAGTCAGTACAGTATGTATTACAATTAACTAGTAGGCCCTATCTTAAAAAGACACTTCATTTAAAAGCTAGTAACTGTAGAAAAGTCAAAAGCAAAAGCCAAAAACTAAAAAAAACAGGGCCATTAGCTCATCTCTTTCAGGAGTTGCATTCCTACCCTAAAAATTTGGCACTTCAATTGCTGCTATAAGAGTACAACTAATCAGGTTGGTCAGCCTAAACAGAAACACATTCTGCTAATTTCTATAAGCTGCTTTCCTATAGTAAATAACTTTCTACAGTATCTAGATTTCAAACGAAGTGTCTTTTCAAGGCAGGGTCTACTAGTCGATTGTAGTACACACTGTAGTGACTTTATTTATATCGGCTAAAATCACACGCTAATGTATCTCTCTTTATAAGTTTCTCTACAAACTATTACTATTTATAAACTAAAACCAAAAACCAATATGAACGGGCCTAAAGTAACAACTAAACCAAACTTGTCACCCTATCTGAATAAAGGCAGGAAGAAATACTAATCCCACCAAGCAAAACAGAAGAAGTTTCTTGTATTCATTCACAAGACTATATGGAGGAATTGCAGTTCTTTGATATTTGAACATATTTTCGCTTTCAAAAAAGATATTTGAACATTTTTTTTGTATAAAATTGTGGTAAACATCTGGACATTAACACAGAATAAAAAAACAAAACAAAACGAAACATGGCAACATGCAATTTGACCTATTATAGTTGAGTGAGCAGGTTTGTGTATGCATGTTAGACTTGTGGAATTGTTATGGCATTAGGGTTCGTCTTCAGTGAGATTAATGAGATAATGGTCTATAACTTAAATCTTGATCTTAGGTTCATGCATTGTTATCTTACATGTTAACCCATAATGACTGGAAGATTGAACAAATGAAATGCCAAAAGATAGATAGATGAACCTCTTAGGTGTACTTTGCTGCTATCTCACGCATCAGGCTTTCAGGAGCTGCAATAAAAAGAGATTGTTGGAAATAGTAACTTATAATAACTAAGGTGCTGGTGCGCTAACATCATTCGGCAAAATAAGGGTTATATTAAAGTTAGGAGAACATGATACCTTCTATGCCACCAGTGAAATGCTCAAATTGACCCATGGCTTGTCTAATAAACATTTCTACACCGCTCACAACTTTAACTCCAGATTCTTCTGCTTCTCGTAGAAGCCGGGTAACTTTTGGGGCATATACCGCATCAAACACTAGACTGTAGAAACTTAGAGCTTTCTGTAAATACAAAAGGAGAATTCATCAAATATACAGAGGAAGCAGATGGGTATATCAAGGTTTATGTTAAAGGTGAAGTTACAGAGAAAAAAAGAACAAGGTTCCCAATTTGTTATCGCTAGAATGGAACAAGGGGTGCGTGTGCACGTGTGTGCATGTGTGTGTGCGTGTGAGAGAGAGAGGGAGGGGGAGAGACAGAGACAGAAACCTTGGGGATAGGAGTGCCATCCACATTTGGGTACATCCCCAATGATGTTGCATTAGCGAGAATCATCCCTTCTTCAGGCCTGAAAGTTTCCAGGTCAGCTAATCTCAGGGCTTGACCACCAATTGCATTGGCAAGGCTCACTGCCTTTTCTGGGGAAAATGAAGAATATTGTCACATTACATGATGTTCAAAAATACGACCATCATTCATCTAAATAACCATGTAGCTTACATCCAGTATGAACCAACAAGAGATGAAACCAAAAAAAAATCATGTAAAATTGGATGGTATCCAAGGTTCCAAAACCCGGAACCGGGGGTAATCCCGGCCAGCGGCCGGTAACGGTTACCGGGTAGTTACCGGAAATCCCGGGAAAAACGCGGACGAATTTCGTAATTTGAAATTTCAATTTGGGCGGTTTAAAACTGGTAAACGTTCCAGTAATTGGTCAAAACCGGTGAAAAACCAGCAAAACCGCTAGAAAAACCGAAAAAAGGCAGAGAAAACATGGGAGAAAAATAATTGATACAGTTTACTTCATACAATAGGTAGTCTAGCACAACAAATGCCTAAACCAACTTAGAAAGTACATTATGTAGTCATAAATCTAAATTTACATTTGAGTAATCCTGACCGGTTTTTTATCCTAGTACTGGCCAGTATTTCTAGCAACCGGCAGTTACCGGCCGGTAACCACCAGATTTTTTAACCCTGATGATATCTATTGCAAAGTAGGTTTACTGTGCGATGAGGTGTAAAGTGACCCTTAGCTGTCAGATGCGAAAATAGAGGATCTAGATTAAAAGTACTTGGCTGTCCAAGCCCCAACTTCCCTTGTCACTTCTCCTTCCGCATTAATCTGGTTCCTCCTTAGTCCATCTCCTTTCCAGATCAGCAACTACTACATTTTTGCTATCACCTTCTCATCTAGGAACAGCCCAACCAAATGATGTGCACCTTGCACATTGTACAGCCAATAGCAGCAATGACGCCGATTTATAAGCTGTGGTGGCCTCCTATTCATTAGATGTTTACTTAATTATTCTCCCCCTTTTTCCTTGCACACGGTATTTGTAAGGCATCTCGAAGCGTATTTATGAGAGAAAGGTTCTATGCAATAAGCCAATAAGACTCAAGGCTCTCAAATTTTTACAAATCGATCCCTTCATGAAGTCCAATCACAGGTTGCTCTGTGATTTTAATTTGTTTCCAACTCCCGACATTTTCATCACATGGCATGGAGAAAACTAATTATTAGAACCAATTTGTTTAAATGGCGGAGTGAAGACATGATCAAACGCAGATTTTAGAAGCCATGAGATTTGAACGGGAGAAGGGTGAGAACACCCCCCCCCCCCCCCCCGACCCATGTGGTAAGGTGGGTGAGCTGTAAGCCTGTAACTAATCTAGCCCTTCTATATTTTTTTTATCTACTGGTTGAGGATCACTTTGCACCTCATTACATGGGAAGCCTGTTTTGCATAGGACACCAATCCCTTTAAAATATTTGATGCAATCAACAACAAGCATTGTTGGATGCAAATGCAGAAAGCATTGTCCAAATAACTACGCAGAAATAAAATGATGTTCATGAAGTGTTCTTGCAATAGAATAGGATGCTTATGCAGTGCACTTGACCTGACTGTTCCATGGAAGACATCAATATCTATAAAAATATTTGACATTTGGTATAATATTTCTCATTAGGGAAAACAGGATGCACGTAATCATAACTGTAAGCCAATATGAATCATGCCTAATATAGAGGAAACCCAATCTACAAGGCCCAGAGGGCAAGGCCTAAGCCAGCTGTCTAACACGCCCCCGCAGTCTGAGCGTCGGTACTGCGGACATTCAGACTGGACCTAAACTCCGTGAAAACGGAAGATGGTAGGCCTTTGGTGAAGATATCGGCGTACTGTGACGATGTAGGAACATGCAGTACACGGACATGACCAAGGGCAACACGCTCCCGGACGAAGTGAAGATCAATCTCGATGTGTTTGGTGCGCTGATGCTGAATTGGGTTGCTGGACATATAAACAGTGCTGATGTTGTCACAGTAGACCAAGGTGGCTTGCTGAAGAGGAGTGTGCAACTCGAGGAGAAGCTGACGTAACCAAGTGGCCTCGGCAACAGCATTAGCCACTGCTCGATATTCTGCTTCTGCACTGGAACGAGAGACTGTATTCTGACGCTTGGAAGACCAAGAGATGAGATTGTCCCCGAGAAACACCGCGTAACCTGAGGTAGATTTGCGAGTGTCAGGGCAACCGGCCCAATCAGCGTCTGAATAAACCACAAGGTCGGTCTGTGTCGATGGTCGAAGAAGAAGTCCCAAATGCAAGGTGCCGCGGATGTACCGAAGAATGCGCTTAAGGGCGGCAAGGTGAGGTTCCCGTGGGTCATGCATGTGAAGACAGACCTGCTGGACAGCATAAGCAATATCTGGTCGTGTGAAGGTCAAATACTGAAGAGCGCCGGCCAAGCTGCGAAAGTCAGAGGCGTCCTGAACTGGGGAACCACTCTCAGCGGAGACTTTAGGGTTTGTGTCAACTAGCGTGCTGCATGGTTTGCAATCAGACATCCCGGCGCGAGTCAGAATATCCAACATATACTGTCGTTGAGACAAAAGGAGACCACCATGACAGCGCTGAACATGCATCCCAAGGAAGTGATGAAGCTCGCCCAAATCTTTCATAGAGAACTCACGCTGCAGGGCCATGATGGTGCGCTGGAGAAGCGTCGAAGAGGATGCCGTAAGGACGATGTCATCAACATATAGCAGAAGGTAGATGGTGTCGTCGCCCCGACGGAAGACGAACAGGGATGCATCGGACTTGGCCTCCACAAACCCAAGAGAGAGCAGATGAGCAGCAAAACGGCTGTACCACGCGCGGGGTGCCTGCTTAAGACCATAAAGCGATCTATTGAGGCGACAAACAAGATCGGGATGTGCAGGATCCTCAAAACCTGATGGCTGAGCGCAGTAGACAGTTTCGGCCAGTGTGCCGTGGAGAAAGGCATTCTTCACGTCGAGTTGATGGATCGGCCAACTGCGGGACAATGCCAGGGACAGGACAGTGCGCACCGTGGCTGGCTTCACAACGGGACTGAAAGTCTCATCAAAATCCACTCCAGGACGCTGAGTAAAACCGCGAAGGACCCATCTGGCCTTATACCGCTCAAGAGATCCATCAGCTTTGAATTTGTGGCGAAAAACCCATTTACCTGAGACAACATTCGCTCTTGGTGGTCGAGGAACGAGATCCCAGGTGTGATTTTGCAGCAGGGCGGTATGTTCCTCCTCCATAGCAACCCGCCAATTTGGGTCAGCAAGGGCACCTTTGTATGTCTTCGGGACCGGCGAGAGGTGCGCTGTGTGGTACAACGCAGGAAGGCGAAAACCGTCCTTGGCACGGGTCGTCATGGAGTGCTGGTTCACCACTGGTGGAACGGGAATGGCACCTGTTGGAAGAGAAGCAACCGCGGAAGGGGTGGCAATCACTTGGCGGAGAGTATAGACGTGCTGAATGTCCCGATCAGCAACTGGTATGGTAGTCCTGGGAACCGGCGGCGGCTGTAGCGGTGATGGATCGAGAGCTCGACGGCGAGTGTAGACGTGCCGAAAATCCCGATCAGCAACCGGTATAGTAGTCCTGGGAGTCGGAGGCGGCTGTGCTGGCGACGGAGGTGATGAAGGCGGCGCAGGGAAGACCACCAGGCGTGGTGCGGCCGCTCGAGGCAGCTGAGGAGCTGGAGATGCCGCGGGTGGTGCCGCGGGTGGCGCGGCAGGACAGGTGCTGGGACCGACTGCGCTCAGCCGAGAGGGGTCGTCAGGGGCCGCGTGTGGCAATGCAGCAGAGACACCATGTCGGGCAGGACCTGCAGGGAGAAGAGCACGGGCTGGGCCTATGGGCGCCGGCACGGGGTTAGAGAGATCATCCAGGAAGGCGAGATCATCATGGGTGGACTGGGAGTCCGATTCCGCAAAAGGAAAGGCGTTCTCGTCGAAGGTAACATGACGAGAAATGAGTATTTTGTTGGAACAAAGGTCAAGACAGCGGTATCCTTTGTGATGAGGGGAATAGCCAAGGAACACGCACCAAGCAGAGCGAGGGGCAAGTTTGTGTGGTGCAGTAGCGGAGAGGTTTGGATAACAAGCGCAACCGCAAACACGAAGATGAGTGTATGAGGGCACGATGCCGTGAAGAGCAAAGTGCGGGGTGGTGGAGTTCAGTGTCTTGGTGGGTAGAATATTAAGAAGAGATGTGGCAGTGGATAGTGCATCAGCCCAATAGGAAGGCGGAATGCTAGCCTGGAACAGAAGCGAGCGAATGACATTGTTGATAGAACGAATGATCCGCTCGGCTTTACCGTTTTGGGCGGATGTGTAGGGGCAGGACATTCGAAGATGAACGCCACGGCTGAGAAAGAAGGTGCGGGCACTGGAGTTGTCGAATTCGCGGCCGTTGTCACACTGCACGGCTTTAATGGAAGCACCAAACTGAGTATGCACGAGAGCAAAAAAATTGGCAAGTGCAGAGAATGTGTCAGACTTGAGTCGTAATGGAATCGTCCACAAGTAGTGAGAGCAATCGTCAAGAATGGCCAAATAGTATTTGTAACCAGAGACACTGAGTACAGGTGATGTCCAAAGATCACAGTGAATAAGGTCAAAATTCTGACGAGCACGAAAACTAG
Source organism: Dendrocalamus latiflorus (assembly GCA_017311315.1). Taxonomy (NCBI): domain Eukaryota; kingdom Viridiplantae; phylum Streptophyta; class Magnoliopsida; order Poales; family Poaceae; genus Dendrocalamus; species Dendrocalamus latiflorus. The sequence continues at coordinate 42,674,153 of CM029663.1, forward strand.
ACACATGAAAGGGAAGACGAACATGACGACCTAGCTGACAAGCATGACAAAGAGAGCTGCTGTTTTCTTTATGACAAGCCGGAATGAAGGAGGAATGCATAAGTTGGACCATGACATCATGACCAGGATGACCCAACCGCCGGTGCCAAGGGGACGAAGTAGAAGTTGCGAGGAAGGTGCTCGGCAATGTGGAAGGCAGGCGCAGTGGGTAGAGAGGCCCGGAGCTGTCACACCTGAGGATCACGTTCCGAGACTGAAGATCCTTCACAGAACAACCAGTGGGGTCAAATTCAACTGAGCAATTGTTGTCAGAGGTAAAACGGCGAACAGATATAAGATTCTTAATAAGGTTTGGGGAGACAAGAACATTATTAAGACATAATGAACCTGGAAGGTGAGCAACGCCAGTGGAAGTGACAGGAAGCAAGGATCCGTCACCGACAACAATGGAGGAGGGAACAGGGTACCGTGGAAGGAAAGTACTGGAAAGAGAATTGGACGTGGAGGTCATATGAGAAGTGGCACCTGAATCGAAGTACCAGTCATGTTGTGGTTGAGGCTGTTGAAGGGTCATGGTGTTGAAGGAGGAGACCAGCGATTGTTGATCCCAGGAGGATGGCGCCGGGGTGTAGGTTCCCTGAGGAGCAGTCCAATACCCTTGTGCCCCGGCCACCAATGCTTGAGGCTGGAACGCGGGCTGCTGAGCCTGCAGCGCCTGTTGCTGCTGATGTTGAGCCAACAACGCCTGCTGTTGGTGGTGCTGCTGGTGTTGTTGGGGTGGACGTGCCGGAGGTAGGGGTGCAAGAGGAGGGTGGGATCCTGGCCACATTTGGATGGAACCCGTCCAAGGGTTGTAGAATGAGGGCCAGGATCCGCCCTGTTTGGGTGCGCTGGTCTGCTGGTTGCTGCCGCCCCCAGCAGCGGTGTTACCACCGGAACGACCTCCGCGCTTCCCGCGGCGGCGGTTGTTCTGCTGAGGTTTGCCGCCATTACCGCCCCCGGAACCTGTAGGAGGCTGCGGCTGCAGAGGTGAAGGAGGCCGAGGGGCGTTGCTGGAGGACGAAGTGTCACCAGTTGTTGCGATGAGGGCGGTGGATGTCGAGGAGGATCGGTTCGCCATGTTGAGTTCTTCAAGAAGAAGATCAGCACGGGCCTCCAGGAACGTGGGAAAGGGGCGAGCGCGCTGTAGATGGAGACCAATGGAGGAGTTTCTCGTTGAGGCCGCGGATCACGTTGAGCACAAGTGTGCGGTCCGCGACAGACTCGCCGAGATCACCAAGGGCGTCAGCCATGCTCTTGAAGCGTCGGCAGTAGTCGGCGATGGAGAGGTCACCCTGGGAGAAATTCCGGAACTCGGCGTCGAGGTAGAGTGCACGTGTTTCACGGTTGCCAAGGAATTGAGTTTCAATGGCGAGCCAGGCAACACGCGCAGTAGCGCCGCGATCCATTACAATCTCAACAAGCTCGATGGAGATCGTGCCATAGATCCAGGACTTGACAACGCAATCCATGCGTGCCCAGTCAGGGAGAGCAGGCGCGGGATTGTCGGAGAGGATGTGGTCCTGAAGAGAATACTTGCCGACCGTGAGGATGAAGAGCTCGCGCCAGCGAGTGTAGTGGCCAGACTTCACATCGAGGACGAGTGGGATCAGGGTGCGGATGTTCTGGACCGCCACGGCCTGAGCATGAAGGTTGACGAGAGCGGCTGCTTCGTGCAGGAAGATGGCGTCGTGAACAGGGAGGGGCGGGTCGTCGGAGACGCGGGACTCAACATCTGCGGCGGCGTCCTGTTCCTGGTCCTCGTCGGCAGCGGCGCGTTCACGGGCCGCGCGCTCAAGAGCAGCGCGAACGCGTGCGGCGGCGGCATCGCGTTCGTGGGATGCCGCGGCCGCTTCGCGCTCCGCCGCAACAGCACGGGCGAGAGCGGCGTCGCGCTTGATCTTGACGACGCAAGCGCGCTCCGCCTGTGCCGCTAGCTGATCTGCAGCGCGCTTGGCAGCAGCATCTGCATCGGTGGCATGGGGGGAAGAAGGGGCGGGAGGTGTTGCCATGAGGGCAAGGAGAGGCAGCGGCGACCAGGGGAGTCGCACGCGTGGTGGCGGCGCAGCCGAGAGGCGCGCTCAACCTAGGGCAGCGGAAGAGGAAGCCGCAGCAGCGATTGGAGAATCGCTCGCGCGGCGGCGGCGCAGCCGAGGGGCGCGCACGCTAGGGCAACAGAAGGGGATCGGGAAAAGCCCGATGCATCTGATACCATGTAAGCCGATATGAATCATGCCTAATATAGAGGAAACCCAATCTACAAGGCCCAGAGGGCAAGGCCTAAGCCAGCTGTCTAACAATAACACATGAGGTCACAGTAGCAAGCCAGACAAATTAATTAGCTATTTAGTGTGCACATACTTTTTGGTTGGGATCACGAAGCATAGTACTATATCATGAATGTTTGTGGATATAACCGAAGGATCCACATATGCCATACCACTACAAACCAACAAATTATGGAAATCCAGTAGTAATATGTACAATTTGTCCAGTGCAACCCAATTCAAGCTACAAATATCATCCTATGTCTTGTTCCAAGACACATAAAAAAACTCAAATCTGGATCCCACACTGATCTTCATTTGATTCCAAAATTATCATATTGATTGTCTTCAGGATTAACGACTTCAATGACAGCAAGACCAATAATAAAAATGGAGAACTATATCTTCCCATGTCAGATGTATTTACCATTGGCTTAGGAGCATAATGGGTACAGAAATCATGGTGCTTCACCAGTACAAAAATGTATTCTTGCTGATTTGGACATGAAGATGGATCTATCGATGAGGTATAACAAATGTGCACATGCTCAAGAACATAGAACACAACTCATATAGAAATACAAAACCTTACCATAGGTCCGATTTGCTACTACAACTCTTGCACCCTTCTCTTTTGCCCCATAAGCAATTGCTTTACCAGCACCACCAGCACCCACAACAACGATAAGTCTACCAGCCAATGGTGAGACGGCAGCATCCTTTGACCCTGGACCGGTGAAACATAAAGCTTCTGATATTTATCCATGAGTCCCAAATAACTGTTACAAAAGAAACGGTTAAGATTGTTAAAACCTCCTATGCCATCCTCAATAGCAGAAATTGCTCCAATGTAGTCAGTATTGTAGCCCACTAATTTGCCATCTGGACTCCTAATTATAGTGTTTATGGCTCCTATTGACTGCAGATTAACACGAGAAAATAGCTGGTCAAACAAACAGAGTGGAAGGTAATTAATGAAGTAAGTACTTAAAGAAAGTGCAGTGCATCCAGGTACCTTAGCAACTGGATCATGTTTGTGGCAACACTGTACTGCATCCACTTTGAAAGGGAGAGAGCAACTGCATTACAAAAAGTCATATGGCATGAACTCAATTTTGCTCTTGTGAAATGTACCAATGAAAGGCTTTCAATGAAGATGACTTGCTGCAAGTGGATTAATTACAGAACCAGAGTTCTAATTCCCTGAACCGGTTATGCTCCAGTTTAACCCCCAAGTAAAATAGCTTATTTTGAGCTATTTTGCCCAGAATGTGCACATTAATGTTTATTAAGTATGTTAGAAATTTGAACTTGGAAAAAAAAGATGAAAATCACACCAACAAAACCAGAAAGGGGAATATATATAGCTAGATTCTGTCATGCAAATTCACTAGGCGAACTGTTGGATGAGATTTGATTTTATGGGATCCCTCATATATGAATTCTCAATATTTGAGGGGTTATATCCAATATGCTCATCCATGTGGTCCTCAAGACCACTTAAATCTAGTCCAGCCAAATAACCGTTTTTGTTCTTACTTCTAAGAAATCTAACATAGTAATAATTTTTTTCTATTTTTCTGAACTAGAATTAGTACCTGAATCCTGAAAAATCTGGAGATGAATATGTGTCAAGAAATCTAGCAAGGTCATCTGCCAGAAGTGGAAGATAAACAGCATTGTATCCAACAGATTGAAGACATTTATTGTGCAATATTGGGCTCTTGCTCTGCTTTACTGGATTGGCTATAAGACCAAGAACCTTTGTATCCGGTCCTATACGCCTTATATTGTAAACATCCAATAATTCTTCAACCGTTGGCTGCCCAGATGCTGATGTCTTTGTAGCATTGAGTATCCCAAAGGTAAGATATCCACCAAACTTGGGGGATAACACCCTTGAAATCAAACCTCTTTCACTCATCACCAATCCAATCATAGGCACCTGTCATTTCTATTGGTTAGTCAAATGGCAGTTGACACAACATGGCATGAATTAGAAAATCCTGTAGCTTAAGCATAAAAGTACACTTCAGATAAACTGGAAGGATCAGAGATCCAACCCCGGCTGCGCAAGGCGTAAGGGCAGAGGGTAGGAGCTCGAGCCCTAGAACGACGACGGCGCAGAGGCGCCGTGATGAACAGGCGGAAGCGGCGGAAGGCGAGGGGCAAGAGATCCTTGAGGCCAGGCAAGTTATTTGCCTTGCTTGTTTATTTTCATCCTGGTTGGAGAGTATTTATCTCCCCTTTACAAGCAATCCAAATCCTATTCTCAAAGCAATCCAAATCCTACTCTGTTACGGGAAGAACAAGGAAAATATCCTAATGAAGATATGGCCTAGGGTTTCCTAATGCCCGGCTGGGATTCCTCCCTGCGCGCGCGGCCTGCGCGTGTATGGGATGCCGGTCATAACATCTCTCCCTGCCTCCGCAAACAGCTCGTCCTCGAGCTGAACGTCGGGGTAGTTCTCCTGAAAGTACAGCAGCGGCTCCCAGGTGGCGTCGTCGGTGGACATCCCACGCCACTGCACCAAGACGTACCAGACACCACGGCGAAGCTGGGCACGCAGGACGTGCTCCGGGGTGGGCAACAGCCTGCCGTTGTGCGTAGGTGGTACTGGAGGCGGCGTCGACGGAGGGTCACCATGGAAGGGTTTAAGCAGCCCCACGTGGAAGACATCATGGAGCCTGGCGCCCTCCGGCAGCTGGAGACGGTAGGCCACCTGCCCGATCCGCTCCAAGACTTGGAACGGCCCTGCGTAGCGTGGTCCGAGCTTTCCCTTGGGCCGGGGCTCCAATGTATGTGCTGGTCGATGTAGTAGGCGCAACCACACCCAGTCGCCCACCGCAAACTCCAAATCACGGTGGTGGTCGTCGTAGTAGCGCTTGGCATATTGCTGCGCTTGGAGGAGGCGTTCACGAACTGCCGCAAGAAAGTCATCACGGTTGCGCAGGAGGGTATCCACCGTGTCAGTCTTGGCGGCTCCGGCCGTGTACGGCAGCAGCGGTGGAGGAGGCCGACCGTAGACTACCTGGAATGGAGTGGTGCGCAGCGTGGTGTGGAAAGAAGTATTGTAGCAATACTCTGCCCATGGCAGCCATTCGACCCATGCGCGAGGCCGGTCACCCGTGACACAGCGGAGGTACATTGTGATGACCTTGTTGACGACCTCGGACTGACCGTCTGTCTGGGGATGAAAGGCCGTGCTCATACGGAGTTTGACGCCCGCCATCTTGAAGAGGTCGCGCCACATGTGGCCGGTGAAGACCGGGTCGCGATCGCTGACGATGGAGGTGGGGAAACCGTGAAGACGGACGATCTCATCGAAGAAGGCCCTGGCGACGGATGTGGCGGAGTATGGGTGGCCGAGCGCGATGAAGTGAGCGTACTTGGAGAAGCGGTCGACGACGGTGAGGATCACGGACTTTCCGTGTACCTTCGGCAAACCCTCGATGAAGTCCATCGAGATGTCAGCCCACACCTGGGATGGTACATCGAGGGGCTGCAAGAGACCAGCCGGCTTCAGGGTCTCTGTCTTGTTGCGCTGGCAAGTGAGGCAGGAGCGTACGTAGTCCCGCACAAGCGCCTTGTCGCCGGGAATGTAAAAGTCCGCCCTCATTCGTTGGAGTGTCTTCTGGATGCCTTCGTGGCTGGCTGCATGAGCCAGAGAGAGGACCTGGTTGCGCAAGTCGTGTTGTGCTGGCACGAAGATGCGTGAGCCGTAGAGCAGGAGCCCGTCGGCCGTGTGCCATGGCTCCCCAATGGCGCCGTCCTGGAGCTGCTGGCGGAGCCTGCGTGCCTCCTCGTCGGTGGTCGTTGCAGCTCGGATCTCGTCGAAGAGGTGGAAGGAGGGTCCCGAAATAGCATGGAGTGCGGCTGACTCTGAGTCGCGGCGTGAGAGAGCGTCTACCACCGTGTTGAGTCGCCCGGGACGGTATTCCACTGTGAAATCGAAGCCGAACAGCTTGCTAATCCACTGGTGTTGCGGAATTGTCGAGAGGCGCTGGTCCAGCAGAAACTTGAGGCTGAAGTGGTCGGTGCGGATGAGGAAGCGGCGTCCCCACAGGTACGGACGCCAGTGCCGAACGGCCTGCACGAGGCCGATGAGCTCCCGCTCATATGCCGCTAGCTTGAGATGGCGGGCAGCAAACGGCCGGCTGAAGAATGCGAGGGCTCCAGCGTCCTGGTGGAGGACGGCGCCAAAGCCAGCGCCCGAGGCGTCGCAGTCGACGATGAATAGCTGGTCAAAGACAGGCATCTGCAGGACCGGTCCCGTCGTCAGGGCGTGCTTCAGCGCCTGGAAAGCTGCCGCGGCATCGTCCGACCAAGTGAAAGCGTCCTTGCGCAGGAGCTTTGTCAGTGGTGCCGCTATTGTGCCGAAGTCCCGGATGAACTTCCGGTAGTACCCAGCGAGGCCCAGGAACCCGCGCAAACCCCGGGTTGAGCGGGGCACCGGCCAGGATGTAACGGCGGCCACCTTATCGCTATCCATGGCGACGCCGTCGGCGGAGATGACATGGCCGAGGTAGGCGACTGAAGATGCCCCGAACGAGCACTTGGAGCGCTTGAGGTGCAAGGAGTGGGCACGGAGCACGTCGAAGACGAGGCGGACATGCTGCAAATGCTCCGACCACGATGAACTGTAGATGAGTATGTCGTCGAAGAACACGAGCACGAACCGACGGAGGAAGGAGCGGAGGACGTCGTTCATAAGGGCCTGGAATGTAGCCGGCGCGTTGGATAGGCCGAAGGGCATAACGAGGAACTCGAAGTGGCCGTGGTGAGTACGGAAAGCCGTCTTCTCGATGTCGTCTGGGTGCATGCGCACCTGGTGGTATCCGGAACGGAGGTCCAGCTTGGTGAAGTACCGGGCGCCATGGAGCTCGTCGAGGAGCTCATCCACCACGGGTATTGGGAACTTATCTTTGGAGGTCTTGTCGTTTAGCGCACGGTAGTCGATGCAGAACCGCCAGGAGTTGTCCGCCTTCTTGACCAAGAGCACCGGCGCGGAGAATGGCGAGGTGCTCGGCCGGATGATGCCCTGCTCCAGCATGGCGGCACAATGGCGTTCCAGCTCGTCCTTCTGCAGTTGAGGGTAGCGGTAGGGGCGGACGGCCACCGGCGCGGTGCCCGGCAGGAGGTGGATGCGGTGGTCGTAGGGTCGTGCCGGTGGAAGGCCCCTTGGTTCCTCGAAAACCATGCTGTATTGGTGTAGAAGGTGATCCAAGAGGGGTTGCGGCGGTGCCCTGGTGATGGCGCGAAGAGCCGGCTGTGGGATGTCATCGCGGGGGGAGCCCTGGCCCTTCCAGAACACTCGTCTGTCGCCCCTCCAAAACGCCATGCAAAGGTCCTCGAAATCCCAAAGAATGGGTCCCAGGGTTCGGAGGAAGTCAACACCGAGGACGAGGTCGAAGCCGCCCAGGTTGATGCCGTAGCAGCTGATGGAGAAGTCCTCGGGCCCAATACTCATGGCGACGTTGCGGGCCACGCCTTTGCAGGGGACCCGGTCGCCATTAGCCACTGCTACGCGCATATTGGCGATGTCCGATGTCTTCAGATGGAGTCGGTGCAGGACCTCGGCGTTGATGAAATTGTGGGTGGAGCCGGAGTCAAGCAACGCCAGAAGCTGATGGCCGTGGATATTGACGTGGATGTGCATGGTGTCCTCCGTGCGAATGCCAGCGATCGCATGAAGGGATACCACCGGCAAGTCAGACGTGGTCTCGTCCACCGCCGCACCGCTGGCGTCGTCGGCCGTATCGTCGTCCAAATAATCGGTCACCTCAATGAAAAACAGTCGCTGGCATTTGTGGCCGCGGACGTACTGCTCATCGCAGTTGTAGCAGAGTCCCAGCCGGCGTCGGTCGGCCAACTCGGCCGGGGAGAGACGGCGAAAAGGTCGCGGCGCTACCGGCAATGTTGTGACCGCAGGCGAAGTTGGCGGCATTAGGGCTGGTGCGGCCGAAGGTGTGGTGGCAGCCCGCTGCGGAGTAGGAAGGGCCGTCGGTGGACGCTGGAACGGGCGGGACGGCCGTTGCAGCGACGCTGGTGGTGTTGTTTCGGCGCGGCGCTCATATGCCCGAGCAAGGTGCATTGTCGTCTGCAGATCACCAGGCTCACGCAGTTCAACGTCGATCTTGATATGTTCAGGGAGGCCACCGGTGAACAGCTCCACCTTTTGGATTGGCGTCAACTGCGGTGCATGACATAGAAGCGCGTTGAAGCGCTCTTGATAATCCTGGACGGTGGATAAGAAAGGCAGTCGGGCGAGCTCCGCTAGGCGATTGGCGCGTATTGGCGGCCCGAAGCGGAGGTGGCATAACTCCTTGAAGCGCTCCCAGGAGGGTATGCCTTCGTCCTGCTCCAAGGCATAGTACCATGTCTGGGCGGCGCCCGTGAGATGGTACGAGGCGAGCCACACGCGATCCGAGGCCATGGTGCGCTGGCCACGGAAGAATTGTTCGCACCGGTTGAGCCAATTGAGAGGATCCTCTTTGCCGTCGAAGGTGGGAAAGTCAAGTTTGTGGAAGCGAGGGGCGCCCAGACCGGAACCGGTACCGCCGGCTCCTACTTCCGACCCGGACGGACCCGACGGCTTTATAAACTGCGGGTGACCCGGACGCATCGGAAGCTCTGGTTCAGAGGGAAACGGGGGAATCGGCGACGGCGAGTGGGGAAAAGGGATGTGGTGGATGGGGATCGGCAGCGTGGTGGCGGCGGAAAGGGTGGGTGGGGTTGCGGAGGCGGCGGCGGTGGCGGATGCTGACGGCGGTGGTGGCGGCCGGGACTCTAGGGCTTCCAGGCACGCGGATATCGCCGCCATCTGCTGGTTGATCTCGGTCAGCGCCTTGACGACGGGATCAGCCGGCGGCGGCGGCGGCGGTGTCCCTTTCGGTGGCTTGCCGCCTTCCTCGCCTGGCATCGTGAGATCGGCCGGCGGCGGTGGTGTCTCCGTCGGCTGCTCGCCGCCTTCCTCGCCTGGCTGCTCTGATACCAAATTGGAAGGATCAGAGATCCAACCCCGGCTGCGCAAGGCGTAAGGGCAGAGGGTAGGAGCTCGAGCCCTAGAACGACGACGGCGCAGAGGCGCCGTGATGAACAGGCGGAAGCGGCGGAAGGCGAGGGGCAAGAGATCCTTGAGGCCAGGCAAGTTATTTGCCTTGCTTGTTTATTTTCATCCTGGTTGGAGAGTATTTATCTCCCCTTTACAAGCAATCCAAATCCTATTCTCAAAGCAATCCAAATCCTACTCTGTTACGGGAAGAACAAGGAAAATATCCTAATGAAGATATGGCCTAGGGTTTCCTAATGCCCGGCTGGGATTCCTCCCTGCGCGCGCGGCCTGCGCGTGTATGGGATGCCGGTCATAACATAAACCATGACAATTAGCCATACTGTTGTGTACCTTTTGATCAACAACATCAATCTTTGATGAAGTAAAACATAAATGAATAAGCTAGAAAAAGAGCTCTAGTTTACCAATGTGATTAATTGTTAGTAACACCCTAGACAATAGAAAATGACATAAATACCCTTAACAGAAACAACCCTAATTGTCACTCTGAGTTTGGAAACCACCTCTGCACCTTATTTCCCCTGTGGTTACTTTTCTGAAAATTACAGCATAAAACATAGAAAAAGTAACGTAATAATGACTAACTTATGTATCTCTCATGTAATATGTCCGTGCTGCTATACCACTCTTGAGGTTGCTTATTGGGGAGAAGGAAGTGAGAGCACAGGGATAGAAGATTAGTGGAAGAAAAGGAATTTTGTTTACCATTCTAGCCACTAACATGAGGGCAAGCATATTGATGACTGTTTCTAAAGTTTTTTATGGTTCTTGCATAAAAACTAGTGAAGAAAGTAATGAGAGGGGGGGGGGGGGATTTTGAAAACCAAGGTAACTAGTGGGGTGGTAAAGTACCACAAGTTGTAGGGTTGTTTTCAAACTCAGAGTAACAGTTAGGGAGTTTTCTGCAATTTTCCCTTTATACATTGATGAAATTGTTCACTAAGTTTCACTGGAAAAACAAGTGGATATTTAAATTTGAAATTGAAAGTGCAGAAGGGGTACCAATTCTTGGATAGTACAGGTGGGTTTGGTGTTCATGTAGCTTAACTGAAGTACAGTATATGAAATTCAAATGGGCCAAAATTAAGGGTAGGTCTTTTAGGCTTATGGCTTGCCTTTTTACAGTAACTAGCTTTCAAATGAAGTGTATTTTCAAAGCAGGATCTACAAGTCAATTGTAGTACGCATTATCTCGACTTCATCTATATCGGCCAAAATCGCACGCGAGCATCTCTCTCCATACTCTCTCGCGCACGAACAGGCATAATTCAAAATTTTAAACCAAAAGTCACAACCCAAAAGAACCTCCCCTAATTTGCCAATGTCTATAAAGCATAACTTTCATACCAAAAGGACCACAAATGATTTGAATTTGAGGAAAGTTTACAGGGCCAAGTTAGCAATCACAAGTGCACTGAATATACAAGACAGATAACACAAGTTTCTGGGAGGAGAAAGTGAAATGTTTCTTCGATTCTGGAAAGTGCCACTTACTTGGCAGTGCACCATCACTTGGAACATCCGTGACACATCAACAATGTCCGTAGCAGTTGTTGCAACTTTCACTATGTCAGCTCCAACTGCTTGTATTCTAGCTACAAGATTTGCAAGCTCCTCACAGGATGGGGTATTTTCATAATTATGTGAAGAAACAATAAGTTTACACTTCTCTGGCTTACTACCAGCGAGAAAGCTGATAAATTTGTCAGCAACCTGCAGAAAATAAAAATAAGTTGGTTATCAGAGTATCCATATGATTATCTAATACAAGTACAACTGCTATGGAATTGGAAAAAAATTGGCACGACATTCACAATTGAACTACCTAATGGGCAATGAATGCTTAGGGCAAGTTATTCCTAATCTTGAACTTAAATAAATGAGCCACCCACTATGATCATATTTTTCATATTTAAAAATCCTGATTTCAGACAAACCTTGTTAAATGTACAACAGACAACACAATGGCAACAACTTTATCTACAAGAATACCTAGCAAAACCTTGTCACAGGGAAAATTTTCCAGATCTCTGCTACACAATACAAGTAATGATAAAGCAAAATACCACTAGCAAAACTCTGGAATCATCATTAGTAGCATAAAAAGTAGAAAACCATGACTTTCTTTCTTGATGTTAAACGTGCTTCCTCACCATTCCATACACAAGTCATGTCCTTCTGACCACGATAATCAATATTTGTGGCACAATCACAACACAGCTCCCACAAGTCAAGTATATGTGCTAAAGGGTTGCTTAGAAGTATTTGAGTATTTGGAAGTAATTTTTACTGTATGGATATTGTTCACACAAAATTTCCCTTTTTTGGTTTTCCTGACCAAACACTATCTGGAGTTACCTTTTATAATCCTTATTCCTTACTATGACAAAGGCAAAATGGCAACTAGAGTACTAGACACTAAAGCATATTCAAAATGGTTGGTAAATGGATTTAGAGTTAATGACATGATCCATCTGCTAGTGAATAACAAAATTTGAAGACAAAAGCTACCAAAAGAATATCATTCGGTGTATGGATGAGTGTGGAGCTGCCACTTGTGAAAACTATATACTGCAGTGTTCAAAAAATACCCAAAAAAATCATGGATGTAGTACATGTAATGTTGTGCACACATGCATAATTTCAAATCCAATTTGTTCTTATTGTGGAGAACAAAAAAATACAAGCACTGCATTGAATAGTACACAATGCAGTGCTTGCCTTTTTTTTAACTCTACAGTGGGGACAAGTTTAACCATGAAATTTCTCGTGTGTGCATAACACCACATGTATGATGTCTTTGTAGAAGTATTTGGATCAGTGCATCATCCACTAATCCACTTTTAACAAATGGTGGGCACAAAACAATTTACAATGTATGGATTATCATATTATAACGGGGACAGAGTAACAGATATAATTTGTTTAAATAAATGGACCTTCAATTCGATATCAACATAGTCTACACCTAGTTCCATTGCTAAACGGAGTGTTTCAAATCTTGCAGCATCATCGCCATCATACTGACCTCCTTCCCAGTTAGGTCTGCAAACAAAAAAAGGAAAGATGGGCACATCATTTATGCAAGGCATAATGGTGTATACTCATATACATAAATTAGATTAACATGACCTACTACAAAGAGTAGAAGTGTTGTTGGCCTAAAAAACACTTTCTTTGGCGTAATTGCACAATAAATCCATTCATGCACACAAATTCAAAAGATAAATAAGTGAAGAGGAGAAGCATATAAGTCAAATAACAAGTCCAGTTAGGAGACTTCTTTACTGATCCAAAGACGACCAGATTCATTTCCATAAGTGTAGAAAGTTAATAATGGCCGTAGATCTTCTCATTGACCAATCAGTTTACCCAAAGGCCAATCTTCATAAAAGGTTCATGCCACATGTCAATAGAAAATGAACTAACAGTTCCACAGTGATTTCCTATCTGCACTCAAATAGCCTGTAAACAGTTTTTAGATTCTTACCTGGAACTCTTCGCTTACATCATACTTATTTTGATCAATGTTTTTACATATTAATAAATTTAAAAACTGAATCAATCAATCAAACAATGTACCCAAAGCTGTCCTGATTTCTGCTAAAATATTGGCAAGAATGGGTATCTTCTTATGATTTTGGCTAGTTTCAACTTACAAGGATACTTCAGCACGTGTTATCATTTTTAGGCTTCAAGTCATGTGTGGCCATCCCTACACTCCTACAGCTCATTAATCCCTATTGTGCATATAAAATGTCATAAAAACATAAATTTTGCCTAAATAGTCATCTTAGATTTGAACAGAATAAATTTTAGGCAAGGTTGTCACGTATGGGCCTATCCATATTGGGTTCTGCTTCTGGCTTCTGCAGAAGCCGATATAAATACCCAAATTCCTGAAGCGGCTTCCCCACTCCTCTCGCTCCCATCTCACGCACACATCTCTCCCTCACTTTTCCTAACGCTCGCGCCCTCCTTTTAAAAACCACTTCTTTCAACAACTATTATTTATTTTCAGGTAAAAGCCATCAGCCACAGCCAATATAAACAAACCCTATATTAACGTGTACAGCTGTGTTGATATGGGATTGTTCCCATATTGTTTTTTCTTTGGCCTCTCAATGTACCTGTGTGCTCTATATATATGACTATCGGCCTACAACAATTATGCATTAGCTATTTCCGTCAATTCTTAAACTGGTACCAGAGCCACACACCTAGACCGGTCTCCCCTAATCCAAGCCACCGCCCATCAACAGCCTTAAAAGATGGATGATGATGGAGAGTAGATTGATCTGCTCAGTCCTGTGTTCCAGTCTGACCAGCTCACTGCTGTTGTCACTGGATCTGCAAGGCTACAATGACACCTTGTAGTCTCTTCTGTTCTCCAGCAAGCAGATCTGATCTGCTGCGCCCATCCCATCATTGCCACTATTGTGAATTTGTGGTCTCATCTCGATAACAGTATCGTTGGCAAACATTGACGTAGATCTGTCCAGCCTAGGGTTGCAAGTGGGCCGATTTGGGTTGGCTCACATGGCCCATAAAAATGATTAGGTTCATGGGTCAGCCTAATGGGTAATGATTTTGACAGGTTGGCCAGTGATACAGTAGTTGGCCCATGTGGAGGACCTCAAAGGCTAGTTGATAGATGGTCACTAATGATGTGTCTGTATATCAGTGCAGGCCTTTGGGTTTCTCTGTTTTTGAGTAAATCCTTGCAATATGTGGGTGGGTTGGCCCATGATACAGCTATTAGCCCATGCACAGGACCTGGGAGGCTGGTTGTTCAATGGGCCATTAGCCCGTTAATGATGCATGTCTATGCAGCAGTGCAGGCTTTTGGGCTGTGTTTATAAATCAACTCATTGCAACCTGTGAGCAAACTAGGTTCTACCCTCAGTTGGCCCTTTTTTGTGTGTGCGGGCCAACTCTGTTTTTCAACCCTGCCAAGGCCATCAAGCCCGCTATACCTTTCTGTGATTTTACCAATGATATGTCTATATGTAACATTTTGATTGGCAAGTAATAAATGTTGTCATAATTAACTTTCATTTTTTTTATAAAAGAACTATTTTGGAAGATTGAATGGGCTCAAATATTAACCCTTTGAAGTATGAGATAAATAACATTACTGTGAAAAGACATCTAGAAGTGGACCACCGCTAAAAATGGGAACAAGTGGATAAACCCTAGATGAAAGCAAGAACAAATACCCACAACTATTATTTCACACTTGTATTGAAGTCTTGCCACTTGCTTAGCATTTTATACATTGTTTTGCATAATGTCTCGAAAGTAGGGTAATACAATTTTAGAGTGTCTTCTAGCCAAACCATGATTTTGGAGTGTCTCAAAGCAACTGCCAACATTTTACCATGTTCTACAGCCAATTTTGCCAAGCAACAATGACAAGACAGTGTTCAGGATTACAATACCACAATGAGCAATCATTTTTTTGTTTTTTATTTTATATAGTATTTTAGTTCCTAAAAGAGAATTAACTGTGTTAAATATTCCATTTTTTTAATGGAATAAAGCTGTTGGAAGCACTGTTCTAAAAATCAGTAACCGGTATTATTTCTTTCAGCCACCCACCTAATAGTGATTATACGGCCTAACCAACCTGATTATACAGCCTAACCAGAGATTATATGGTAACAGATAGGGGCACCCATTCCTGGCATGCGGCCTAGTATACAACCTTGTAGACCCCTTTTTAGAACACTGGTTGTAAGTGCTTCCACTAAAGAGAACTTATTTATAACTAGCCATGACATGATTTTAGGTTTAAACCCGTAGTCATGCTGTGGACAATAATTTATGTGCACGGACTCCGATTGGAGCATGCCGTTTTTATTTAATTTTGTGGCGACTAAGCAGTTGTTGGCTACCAGCGTGTGGTTGTACCTTTGACACTTTTACACACCTGTTCTAACACTATATTCAACAGCTTATAAATATTACCTAAATGAGCTCAAATTGTATAAATTAGTTTCCCTTTATTTTGTAGGACTGATTCTGAGGATGGCTAACAAAATGTTTCGTAAGAGTAGCTGTAGACATTTCTATGAAATCAGCGCCCCCAATCATATGTGAATGAGTGTGAGAAATCATTGTTATGGAGAGTGATAATGGGCCAGACCAGAATAGCAAAAGCTGCTATTTCCCTTTTTAGGACAACACAGGACCAACGGGCGACTTTGTATTTAGGGCATGTTTGGTTCATACCTAATTCTGCCATAGCTAACCTTAGGCAAGTGTGGCATGCCACACTTTTTGTGGCAACCAAAATGGCCACCAAGTGTGGCAATGTTAGGGTTCTAAGATTTCAAGGTGTGCATCCACATTAACCTATTTGGGAAAAAGAATAGTCTGGGAACCTCAAAACAATGCCTACAACACCTTTTGTTTGGAAGAATGAATATAAACAATTATTTAAAAATTATGGAACCATGGGGCCACCTCTTCCACCACAATTTTGTGGATTATTGGATTCCCAACTTTATTTTAAAAGTGTCGAAATTGCCACCTGTACTTTTTAACTTTGACATGCTAAGCAGGGGCAGATCCAAAGAGGAGCACGGGGGGTGCACAGGACACCGGGTCCAATTTCGTTTTTCTATTGCATAGCCCGTATAAACTTAGGTGTGAACCCCTCAGCCCAAATCGATGGACACCTGACTAGCCCAAAGATTGAAACTCTCAATCTCCCAGCTCCCGCTATTCCACTCGGTGCTCCTGTTGCTAGGCGCAAGATGACACCAATCGAGGCCTAAGACACACAGCCTAACTACGCAAGTGCAGCCCAGCTGACACAAGTATAGCCCAAGGCGCTCGGCCAACCAAGCTACTCTACGAAGAGAAGATAGCAGACAGAGACCGCATTGCACGCACATCACATTGCCCCAATCACTCGCATCTCATTCCCCCTCCCTTTGTCCCGCCTCATGCGAAAGCAAAATCCACCCTCTCGCTTGGTTGCAAACTGGCAACCGCCGGTTGCCGGAGCCTGGAGACCTAGGCTACAGCCTGCCGGCCACCGCATCTACTGGTCGTCACCACCCGTCGATCGTCTTGCTGAGCGCTTGGCGGCATGGATTAAGTCCTGAATCCATATATGGCATTGCTAAATTTCTCCCGATTCTTTCGATGTCTTTAAGCAAATGGATTGAATTTATGAGTTATGGTTTGAATGTTTTGATTATTGGTTGGTTTTTTGTTAAATTGTAGGGTTTGGAATTAAGTTTTAATTTGGGTTTTCTTAAATTAGAATACCTACTTCGTTGTAAACCAGAGACAAAATTATACATGTTATTATATGTGTGGTGAAGCGGTGAACCCTGGTCATTTTCATTCTAATTCCGCCCCTGATGCTAAGTATATCTTGTGGCTAATCGTTAGCCATATGCAAGAAAGTGAAAGCAACTTTCATTGCCACTTTACATTTGAGGATTTCCAAAAAGAAAGAAAAAACTTTCAAAGCACACATAACTGCAGACTTGCAGTGCAATTTACTCTTCATTTGGCAGAGAATGGGTGAAATTTATTATATATGAAGTATTTTTAGGATAGCCATTCCCGTTAACTTTACGAAGGTCAAGTTTTATGTACCCTTTTTAAGCTGTACACGAAATGGAATGCTCCTGGGATGCAGCGGTGGCACAACGGGCAAGGCAGCAAGCAGCCAAACAGGGCCAAATTGCAAATAAGCGGCTAACTGGGGTCAACTAATGTAAAACATCCTCAGGGATGTGTTTGCAGATATTATGTCTAAAGGGGACCAAATTGCAAATATCCACCTGCGCAGGGGCGTTTCTGCCATTCTTCATACCTTCCACGGATGTATCTGTATGTATTCATCCCACTGCCTCATTTTATCAGGCGGCCTAACAGCGTCCAAAACAAAGTATCCTAGGGAACAAACGAAGTGCTATTGACTAATGCTGCTAGATGCCGTCCCAAAACTGCAACCGAAAACGACAGGGAGGCTACGACGAAGAAAGCAAAGCAGAAAGGCGACGACGACGAAGAAGAATCAGGCCAAGCTGAAAAGCTCGAATCTTGCGAGCACAAGCACACCCAAGATGGATCCCGCACAAGCATCTGCGCACGCGCTCCGGATACCCCAAGATGGATGCAGAATCTATCAAACGAACTAACTTGGAGCTCGGGAAGCAGGGGAAGAGGGCTAGGAGATCGAACCGGTAGGTGACGAGGGCGGGGAGCGGGCAGCCGCGGAGCAGGCGCGGGAGGTGCTCGCGCGGGCGGAACCCGTCGATGAAGTCGAGCCGGATCTCGACGAGGTCGCCGCCGGTGGCCGCCGCGGCCGCCGCGTCGGCCTCCATCTCCTCCACCGTCCGCCCCACCAGCGGCACGCACAGCAGCGTCATCTCCTCCTCCTCTCGGCTGTCCCCGCTCGCGATGCGGATGCGGGCGATCGGCAATGACCGCGTCGGGTGGTGTGGTTGGTCTGGTCGCGGGCGGAGGCAGGAAGCGGGGTGGGCGGGGGTGCGAAGAGGGGGAGGGTGGCGTGGGTTGGTGCGGTGGGGGTGGGTGGTTTGGTGGAACGGCCGCTGGAAAAGTCGCGTTTTGCCGTCAAGCGGCGCCTAGCTCTGGCCAAATGGGCTTTTCCGCCAGCCGACCCAAAGCACGATAGTGTCGTTGATGGTCTACTCCACGCACGACACGGAGTAATGGATTGGATCACACACGGACCCACGGTACGAATAGTACTGGGCAAAGCATAGCCTGGTATGAGCATAGTTAATAAGACATGTTTAACTTATTTAGCCTATTAGGTATATTTAGCCTGGTAGGCACGATAGCGGGTCATTAGGCACGGTATACACAACTTGTTTAGCATAATTTTAGCCCGTTAGATATAATAACGGTTGAATTTTATAATTTTTTAGTCATTTATAGTCGTTTGAGAGTTTAAAAATCTGAAGAAAAAAATCTAAAATTTCTGTTATAAATAGACAGCAAACCCCCCTTATTCAACCACCATCCAACCTCCACTCTTTCCTCGAAATTCTTTTTACATTGCTATAAATAGGTAGCAAACCCCTCTCATTCGGCCACCATCCAACCTCCACTCTCTTCTCTTATAAAAATTTCGATCCACTTAGTGATAATTTGGTAAAATTCAAAATATTTTTGCTAAAAATCGAAATATAGCTACAGTCAAGTAAAAAAGCTAACAATATTAATTTTCATAGATTTTATTTTTCTTTGTTATGATGTAAAATAGATAATAGTGTATTTTTATATTTAAATTTTGTAGTTTTCTATTTTTCTCTATGGAAAGTTTTGATAAGTTTCCTACGAGTGATTTCAGAATTTCACCAAAGGATCTTGCATCTTCGGAAATGAAGCGGTTCCATCTCCACCTCAAACAGGAGAGTAGGCAAATTATCCTACATCCACCCAACAATTACCTGCTCCACAGTCATAACCTTAACTACGTCCACACCACAATATACACCCAGAATTACACCATCCTAAAAACGTCCGCACCAGATTAACTCTCCTTCATTCTCTCTCCTTACTCAACCATATCCGACGGTCATCCTTCAATGTATCTGCACATCATCTAATCTAGAAACCGCTCCGTTCTCTCCGCCTCCCCCGCGCTCCCCCGCTCGACCTGCGCTACCCCCTCCCTCCGCCTCCCCCGCGCATCCTCCGCTCCCTCCGCCTCCCCCGCGCCTCCCCTCCCTCCGCCTCCCCCGCGCCTCCTCCGCTCCCTCCGCCTCCCCCACGCCTCCCCCCTCCTCCCCCGCGCCTCCCCTCCCTCCGCCTCCCCCGCGCCACCCCCCTCCTCCCCCGCGCCTCCCCTCCCTCCGCCTCCTCGACAGGGGAGACAAGGAGAGAGAAGTCTCCTCGCGTCGCGGAGAGGCGGCGTTGGTCTCTGGCGGCTCGCGCCATCGCCATGGCGTCGTCGTCCAAGGCCTCCGACTCCTCCTCCCACCGGGGCCCCAAGGTGCGGCCTCCCGATTCCCCGCGGCCCTCGATTCCCCCACCCCGATCTCCCCAATCTGATCAGCTTTGATCTCTTCTGCTTGTTTTTTTTTCGTGTTCCGCAGCGGCCGGATCAGGGGCTGGGCAAGGACACCTCCGGCCTCGTCGCGCTCCACGGGAGTCTGACGCAGCTGAGGCGCCAAATCCAAGCCGCCCGCCTCGCCTCGATCAAGGCAAGCACTGATCACATCTCTGATAATTTTTGCGGGAAGTGCGAGCTTGGGTTACTCAATCTGGTGGTGGATTGGGTTGGGTTTTGTTTCCTGGCAGGAGAAGCTGGAAGCGAACAGGAGACATTAGCCTCCCCTGCCCCCGCCGCGCCTCTCGGGGAGGGCCAGATCCGCCGCGCCCGCAAGGCCCTCACCGATCTGACCATCCTCATGCTCGACGACAAGGGTGGCAGCGGCGGCGTCGTGGGCCAGCGCAACTTTTGTATACATTCATGTAACCCTATCAGCTATGGTTCTTGTGGCAGTTAGAAGCAATAGCTCATGAAGCTGGAAATGATGGGAGCATAACCAATATCGATGCTCTCAACATCCGGATCGATAACCAGGTTTGTAACTCCAATCGTTCTTGGATCATGACCCTATTTTTATTTAAACAATGTTTTTACATTTTTTTTGCATACTGGTATGGTGCATTTACAAATAAAAGAACTTTTGTAGTTGACAAATACCTAGCTCTAAATATTAGTAACAGTAGCTGTGACATAAATGATGAACATCTCTTGAAGGTGTGACCATGAGCAAAGCATCATTTTCCACATCTGTTAGCATGCATGTACTGTATTCACTGCACATTACCATATGTCTAAATTGTTATGTGCTTATGTATGTCCAGTATTCACCACACATTACCAAGCAGTCAATTATGAGTATAATAGTTTCTTATGTTTGCAGTTATCATATTCACATCATCATTTGTATATGCACTTTTTACTTTTTAGCATTTTTCTGTGGCATGAAATGCATTATATCTACTGATTAACACAGTTTGATTTTCATTGCAACATGGTAACAATGTAAGAAACCTTTTTTTTACAATACTATGAGCTGACATGAACCCATCTATGCTATGTTTAACATTATATTTTCAGTTGTGCCACTGTTTCTTATCAAAGTCCTATGTCCTCTTTCTCCTTTATTGGTATGCATGCCTTTGATGTAGTTGAATATGTAACCTGTATTGTGATTGTTCGAAAATTTGAACTTATCTGAAGCTAGAGTATGCTATATATTCAATCTATATTTCACTTAATCTTTTTTAATTTGTATCCTCATCCTCAGTAAAAATCATTTTCTCTGCAAAAATGTTTTGAGGTGTTTGCGTTACTTTGGAGCATGGACAAATAATGGGCTTACACTTTCAGATAAAACATATGAATTTGCCATCTCTTTATTTCATTAAAGACTTTAGGCCGTATTAGGTATGCAACTAATGTTGTGGCTGCTGAATTTTATACTATATATGCATTGCTTTTAGCCTGCTGATGTCTCTGCCCTGCTGTTAATCCCTAATAGAAGTTAGGCATGCATAGATATGTAATTGTGGGATTGTTACATGTCATTGCTGTGTTACACATATCATCATTTGAATTGACTTCAAATATAGGAGGCTAAGGTGCTAAATGTCTTTGCCTATGCTGTAGTGTTATTGTATAATTGAATTGCGTTGCTAATGGGCACTACATGCATCTTTATAACTGTCACATGTATCAATGTTATACTGTTTATATCCAACTATCTTCTGTATTCAAAAATTCACAATGCAAATATAACGACCTAACTGTGCTAGCAACACCTAATGGGAATTTTTGTTGTCAACATGTTGACAGCATCTAATATTTGTAACAATAAGCCTTTCTCATTCTTAATGAATATATATACTAGGAGATCAGCTGGCATTTAAAGGATTTGACCTTCATTGGTTCTTCTTTCTCTGGGTTTAGAAAAATCCTGCAATTCTTTGCGTCTCACTACAGCAGGTTCATTTTGTGTTTATATCGGAAAATACCACACAGGTTTGTAGGTATTGTCAACAGAAACCAGAGAAATCCATACGTTCTATTTGTGGAACTTCAGAGAATCTTTGGATTTGTGTAATCTGTGGTTATGTTAGCTGTGGAAGGTAAAGTATTTCATGTTAACTTTGAAAGTTGCAAATTTCACTAATAACTTGTTTGATTGATTAATGGGGGATAACATTCTCACAGGTACAAAGGTGGTCACGCTATTGAACACTGGCAAGAAACACAACACTGTTATTCACTTGAATTAGAGACACAGAAGGTTTGGGATTATGCTGGGGACAACTATGTCCATCGTCTGATTCAATCAAAAACTGATGGGAAGCTGGTTGAGTACAATTGCCATGGTGGTCACACAGCAAATGGTATGTGTTCGATATGCAGTGGCGATGCGGGAATCGATGAGGCTCTACTGAACAGTAAAGTTGAAGCTGTAATGTATTGAGTAAATAAACTTTGTGGAAATTATTAGCTATACCACCCTAATAAATCTGTATGCCTTGTTTTACAACTGTGTAATTTCCCTTCTTTTAGATTGTTGAAGAGTACAATGATCTCCTCACATCTCAGCTTGAAAAACAAAGAAATGTAAGTCTGTACATTCTCGTGCTTGTCTGGTAGATATTAATTATTGCATAGATAATGTTGTACCACTTGTTGCTGGTCCTTTATATTTACAAGACCTCCGTGTATCAAATTATTTTCATATAGTATTTGAGAAGGTAATTAAGTGAAGTTCTGATTGTTATTTTGGTGATAATGTAGTACTATGATACACTTCTGCTAGAAGTCAAAGAGGAGAAGGAGAAGGAAATTTCTGCTGCTACTGAGAAAGCTGTGAGCACAAAACGTCAAAAGTTACAAGTGAAGCTTGATAAGCACATAGAAGAGAAAAGGTTTCTTGCTGATGTAAGAACTTGACTATTTGCTAAAGCTAAATCTGAACATTAGAGCTTAAGAGTTAGTGTAGTCAGTAACTTTGTTAACATATGTACTCATAATTACTTTGATTTCTCTTCAGGTTAATGACAATCTTGTCAAAAATCAGGAGATGTGGATAGAAAGGATTCGAAAAGAACGAGAAAGGTATTTTTCTTCATTATGTTTCAAATTATCACAAAAACAATCAATGACTCTGCTTCTTGTTTGATAAAATCATGTCCTTATTCCAGCTTGGTAATGGTTTAGTAGGATAAGCATAGAATGTTTTCATTGCCTGCCAAATAACTGATGCTCTGATGTTTATGTGGGGTTTGTAGCTGTTAAAACTTCCATGCACAAGCACAACTCAATTCGGTACAGAAATTGTTTGATTTACCTCCCATTGTTCTCATGAGTGATCAAACTTCTTTTTGTCATTTCACAAATTATCTTTTGTGATACTATTTTGGGTCATCGTTGCAGGTGTTGAGTATAGTGATTATGCTAATTTAGAATTTAGAACATAGTTTCAATTTGGAGTTCCTATTTTACGCCTGATCTGAAATGGGTTGATTTTTTTCAGGGAACAAGCTGCCCTTAGACTGAGAGATAAAAAGACTGAGAAGCTGGAGGAGGAGGTTAGTATAAAGTAACTGTTGTTTTGTTCAAATTGTATGCTGTACTTAACAAATGATGCTTTCAGCCCAAAGCTCTTCATAGCATTGTGTGTTATGCCACACAAGGGAGTTAGCTTACCAGGTTTGTATATATGTTTTTCTCAGTTTTATTGTGTCACATGTGCTTGCAGATGCTAATTGACTCTTTACTTAATATCTTGTAGATTTGCCATGAATTTGAGAGGTTTAGCAAGTACCTGTCTGAAATAAAAGTTGTTGTGTTCTATGGTGGTGTTCACATAAGAAAACACAAGGATCTATTGAAAAATGAATGCCCTCATATTGTGGTTGGCACACCTGGAAGGATTCTAGCTCTAGCTAGAGATAAGGACCTTTCCTTGAAGAACGTGAGGCATTTCATTCTTGATGAATGTGACAAGATGCTTGATTCGCTTGGTAGGCTGTCATTTGCTGATCATCTTCTTATATCTACACTAATAATCCACCAGTTAAAATTATCCTACATCCACCCAACAATTACCTGCTCCACAGTCATGACCTTAACTACGTTTACACCACAATATGCACCCATAATTACACCATCCTAAAAATATCCGCACCAGATTAACTCTCCTCCATTCTCTCTCCTTACTCAACCATATCCGACGGTTATCCTTCAATGGATCTGCAGTACCCCTCCCCACCCTCCCTCCTCCCGAACCGCCTCCCCACCCACTCTCTGATCCCCCAGCTCGCGAAAATTCTGCTCACCCCGCCCCCAAGCCCCCGCACCGCGCCGCCGCCTCCCACCTCCCACTCCTCCGCTGCACTCCGCCCTCGCTCCTGCTCCCCCGCTCCGCCGCCGTCTCCTCCTCCCCCCACCCGTCCGCTCCGCCGCCGCCTCCTCCCCTCCCTCCCACCCCGCGCCGCCTCCCACCTCGCACCCCGCGCTCGAGGCCGCCGCCTCCTCCTGCCCCCACCCCGCGCCGCCGCCTCCTCCCCTCCCTCATCCGCCGCGTCGCCGCCGCCTCCTCCTCCCAACCCCGCGGAGATTTCAAATCCGCGGCAGGCCAGGGCCAGGTCTCCCCCGCCGTCGCCCCCGTTCCCGCGAGATCCGCCGCCGCTAGGGGGGAGAGAGGGCTACCATGGATGCCATGGAGGAGCTGTCGGAGCTCTCCGAGTCCATGCGCCAGGCGGCCTTGCTCCTCGCCGACGACGACCCCTCCGACGGCGCCGCGCCGCCCCTCCACCTTCCTCAACGCCGTCACCCTGGGCAACGTCGTGAGTATCGGGAGCCGCCGGCCCCCCGCCCGACGCCAAAATCCCCACGTCGCCGCCTCCTACCCTCCCCCCCCCCCCCCCCCCCCCGCGCTCCCGTCGCCTCCTCCTCCTCGATGACGCGCCGCCTGCCCTCCCAGTCTCCTCCAACTCCAAGCCCACCTCGCCAAGAACCTTCGCCCGCCGCCTCCTGGACACGCTCCACTCGCCGTTGTACCTCCCGCGCCGCCTCACCATCCCAGACAACCACCGCCACCACCACCACCGCTGCCGCCGCCTCCTCTCCGCCCCCTTCCATTTCGTCGCCTCCCCGCCGCCCTCACCTCCCGCCTCCTCTCGCCGCGGCTCCTCTCCACCGCCGGCCGCGACGACGACACCAACAAGCCATGGGCCTTCACGAGGGCAATCCGGACCCCTTCGCCAATGAAGACGCTGACGCCGCCGCCACCACTGGTGAGGCGCCACTAGGATCGAGCGCCGCCATCGAGGACCCGTGGGCGAAGGGCTTCCGTGCGGAGGATGGCGAGAAGGGTGGCATGTTCGAGGAGATCTACAAGGAGGAGGCGGCGTCCTCCCCCGCGCCGGGAAAGGCGGCACCGGCCGGCGACGACGAGCTGTGGACGCTGGGTGTGGAGGAGGAGAAGGATGATCCTTTCGCCGCGGCCGTGCTTGAGGAGGGGATTGAGGGGATCGGAGGTGAGGATGGTGGGCTCGTTGAGCTCGATGTGGGGGGGGGACGAAGATGCGGAGCGGCAGCGGCTGGAGAACAAGGCGAGAAAGCAGGAGCTGATGGAGACTCTCACAGGTGATCTAGAAGTGCCCATGTGTATCTGTATTTTGATTTCTTGGTAGTGTAGTAACGGAATTTGGCAGCATGAGGTGGTTGTGTTTTACAATCATTTTAGAGGTAGGTATGCTGGATTGCATGTGATTTAATATGGAAGTGTTTAGCACACAGTGACATATGCATATACTGATCCTCAAGTTTTGTATACTAAAATGGGTGAGGCACTCATGTATAAACTCTGAGCTATGCATGTTCTGGTCTGATGAATGCGCAAAATTGTATGTTCACGTGCCACAGCTATATGCATGTGGCATGCATTCAAGCAAAATTTGGCACCGCCAGATGCGATGGAGCCTCTGAAGACAGCCGTGGCAGTTGCAAGTTGGGGTATGATCACTGACAATTATTGGCATGTTAAGATTATACCACAAATTATCTTATTGTGTTCTTTGCAGTGTAGACTATGTTGTGCTGACAAGTGTTGATAGGGATGACCTTCCTGATGGTGGAAGTGGCCATTTTACCCAAACAGTGAAAGCTCTAAAGGTTTGCCCCTCATGCATCACTGTGGTAATTAAATTAGTGAATCTTCCGCGCTAAAGCTTTGGGACTTCTATTCAGGAGTTGAAGCCTGGGATATTGGTGGAGTGTCTAACTTCAGATTTTCGAGGTGACCTGGAGGCGGTTGCATCTTTGGCAAACTCTGGTCTAGATGTGTTTGCGCACAACATTGAAACTGTGAGGAGTCTGCAGAGAATAGTTAGAGATCCTCGAGCAGGGTAATGCTCCTGTGATTTTCATTTTATTCACAAAACATTATCCTTTTGCTTGAGTACCAAATTGTCAACATGCCCCCAGAGATCATGATACCCATATAGAGTTATCTGGATCATCTCAGGTCATAATGATACTAATGATTGGTAACCTACCACAGTTAGTGTTGAAAACCTGAAGTTGGCTGATAGAGAGCAGAAACAATTACTTGAAATCAGTTCATCATATTGGCATCTGGCAGCACTGTAATTGTTTTCTTATTTCCAGTTTCTTATCTCTACAGATATGATCAGAGTTTAGCTGTTCTGAAACATGCCAAAAGTTGCAAAGAGGGCATGATAACGAAGTCCTCTATCATGCTTGGTCTAGGTGAGACAGATGAGGAGGTAAAGAAAACCATGGCTGACTTAAGGGCCATCGATGTCGATATTCTAACTTTGGGACAATATTTACAGGTTTGATCTTTAACCCACTTTGTCGGTACTGTTTATATCCTCCTGGCCTTCCTTTGTTGTAAGTGTTGTAATATCCAAAATCTATACAGCCAACAGAAAGACACTTGAGAGTCAGGGAATATGTGACTCCTGAGAAGTTTGATTTCTGGAAGGAGTATGGAGAATCTTTAGGTTTTCTTTATGTTGCCAGTGGACCTCTGGTAAGCATTACATACAGCTGGTTATTCTTTTAGATAATATCTTCCTAGAAAAGGAATACTACCATTTTGGAAAAAATGATAACTTTACCAATGCTTGTTGTTGTCTAGAAAGTGAAACTGCTACCATTTGTATTTGCACCATCAACAGAACATGTTTTTCTTGGCTTTCCGGCTTGTAGAATCACATATGGAAGGACCGTCCTCCAACTAATGACTGGAAATGGTATTGATATCAGAGAGTATAATATGGTTCAATCAGATGTGAGCTTGCTTGCGTCTAGACAGCTAAAAGGTTCTTCAGTTAATGGTAGCTCACATGGGGAAAAGGATATCAATGAGGTCGAGCATTCAAAAACTTGGATTGATTCAAATTCATGTTGCCTTGCACTCTACTCAAAGCTGAGTGCGGATCAAGTTTTGATGCTGCAATCACCTATTGCTCTTCCAAAAGCTGTTAAGGTAAATTTTATCGCTTTTTTCCTTTTGTAGCAACCATTCAAATTAGAAGCAGATTTCAGCTAATGTTGTCGCCTTGCTATCATTTTTCATTCGTATATGGTCTTTCAAAAGTTGCTGATGTATTCATATTTGCACCAAACAGCTGGATACTTAACAAGAGATTCGTATATGTATTCATATTTTCGTATGATTCTAAGTATGAAGGTTTATATAAGTACCTCTCAAATTGTTACAGAGGGATGCCAAAGTATGACGGCTGCTGTTTCTGTATCCTATACACTTACATGACGATTCTCAAAGAGCTTTAATGTTTTCTTAATAAGTGCATATGCCTTTAGGTTTTAGTATATTCCTTTACTCCAGTTAGACATTGGAACTCCTCAGAAAAAGGATTACTTTCTTTGTGCTGAAACTCCTGGTGCGGCAAAAGCTTGGGTATCTACATTGCAGTAAGCTTTCTGATCCACGACTTGTCAAATATTATTATATTCTCTATACCGTTTTACTGTTGACTGGCTGTACAGACGTTTACAATTTTCTTTTCTATGGTTCTGCATTATTTTTATATTAATAGGGGAATATCTAATGCAAACCCTCAACTCGTTGCAAACACAAACTCCAACATAAGCCGTCCAATCAATTTGAGGGAGGATTGTCACCCATTTGATCACGGGATGCTAGCAGCACCACTGTCCCAACTCCCAATGGAAACTTCAAACTAGCATTCCCATGATAAAGATCTGAATCTCTACCCCTCTATAATACACCGAAAATTGCTAAGTGCCAATTTAAATGTTGTACATTTCTGTTTATGTTAGCAGTGCCAAGTCTCATATATTCAGTTTATTGTGGGGGGCAAACTGTGATATTTTTTTGGAAACATGTGATTTATGTCAGGCATTGGCTCATCCATACTTCAAAGGGCTCGCCAAGGTTGAGAGAGAACCATCTAGTCAGCCAATCACAAAAATGGAGTTTGAGTTTGAGCGAAGAAGAGTGACAAAGGAAGATATAAGGGAGCTGATATTCCGTGAGATATTGGAATACCATCCGCAATTGCTCAAAGACTACATCAATGGCACTGAGAGGACAACCTTTCTATACCCAAGGTTTTAGAAATCGTATCTTTGGACATATATGATACTTTAGGACGTGCATGTACTAACCTTTGTTCGTTGGTTTTTTGCACATGCATGCACTTTTGTTTTTAATTGTATCAACTCCTACTGACAGCAACACTTTTCTGCCTGTGTTTATGCAGTGCTGTTGATCAATTTAGGAAGCAATTTGCTCATCTAGAAGAAAACTCTGGAAATGGCCCTATAATTCCAATGGATAGAAAGCACACCTCCCTTCCTAGGTAGCATTTGATCATATGTTCCATGCTGTTCATTTTATCAATCTTTTATCATATTAATTCCAGGAGTTCAAAACACCCTAAAGCACATAGGAGAGCTTAGTAGAAGTGTTAGGGTCCCTTCCTGTGGCCTATGATTCAAATGGTCAAAGAACCATCTTGAGAATTTTCTTTAAGGAAAGGCCACACTTTGATTCACTGACGTTGGCAAAACTTAGATGCGCCTAATGACTATAGGTTGTCTCAATATAAGCCTTCACAAGAAGGTGATGTGGGCCTGTATTGATGTTGCGAAATAAAGGACACTTTACACTTCAGTACTATAGCTAGGATGTTAAAATGAATGTGCCTGTTGCCAAGCTCCTGCAGTACCTGGAAGTTAAGCATAGTACTAAACCAGGAGTAACACCTAGATCATGCTGAAATGCCTTTAGCGGTTGTTTGGATCATATATTTTGTTAAAACCAGATTTTGTTAAATTAGGTTTAGAGCCTAGCAACCTAAAACTTGTTTAGTTAGATAGGATAAAACCAACATAAAAATGTGTTTTAGCACAACCTATTATCAAAATCTGAGATCCAAACAACTATCAAGTTTGGAACTTAATTTCTTGGAACATACAGTTTTGGCCAATGTTGGAGTTGGCTCAATGCAATTGAATTTGGATGGTAGAACATTGAGGTCAATTTTCCAATGTTACACTGCTATCTTCCGTCCATCAACTTGAAGCAAGTATGGCCTTCTGTCCAATGTTACAGGTAGGAAGTGGAATACATGGATAGCGTTAGCTGTTTCCTGTGAAATGAGAACACTTACTGCTCTGAACTTCTAATGCACTGCAGCATTGGAATTTCATAAAATGTCCTAAAGAAGTATAATGGTACTATAATGTGGGGGAGTATTTCAATCCTGAATTATTGAGTGCCACACGTTCGCTTGATGCGCCAATTTTGCGAATGAAATATTGCGTTGTACTCTGTTCACGATGAATGAGTTACTACTTTGCATTATACGTGTGTTATGCATTATATACTTGTGCAAATAAAGCACCATATTAATGAATGATACAATATATGAGACGTGAATCTTAATGAATCTGATTGTTTATTTTATTTTTTTACAAATTTTATCTTATTTTGTATTTTACCGTAGCGTTAGCACGGGCACTATACTAGTTAGGTATATTTAGCCTGGTAGGCACGATAGCGGGTCATTAGGCACGGTATGCACAACTTGTTTAGCATAATTTTAGCCCATTAGATATAATAATGGTTGAATTTTATAATTTTTTAGTCATTTATAGTCGTTTGAGAGTTTAAAAATCTGAAGAAAAAAATCTAAAATTTTTGTTATAAATAGACAGCAAACCCCCCTTATTCAGCCACCATCCAACCTCCACTCTTTCCTCGAAATTCTTTTTACATTGCTATAAATAGGTAGCAAACCCCTCTCATTCGGCCACCATCCAACCTCCACTCTCTTCTCTTATAAAAATTTCGATCCACTTAGTGATAATTTGGTAAAATTCAAAATATTTTTGCTAAAAATCGAAATATAGCTACAGTCAAGTAAAAAAAGCTAACAATATTAATTTTCATAGATTTTATTTTTCTTTGTTATGATGTAAAACAGATAATAGTGTATTTTTATATTTAAATTTTGTAGTTTTCTATTTTTCTCTATGGAAAGTTTTGATAAGTTTCCTACGAGTGATTTCAGAATTTCACCAAGGGATCTTGCATCTTCGGAAATGAAGCGGTTCCATCTCCACCTCAAACAGGAGAGTAGACAATACCATCGTTAGCTTTTAGGAGTGCCTCTGTATCTGCAAGCACCAGAGAAAAGAGATCTGGTCCCAGTACATCGGAGGTGTGGATAGATTTAGATAAGATAATGAAGCGAGATGAAAACAGAGCTCACGTAAGATATGTTGTTTGTAAAATTTGTCATTATGAATTGTCTGCAAAGTCTACAAGTGGAACAGGGCACTTGATTAGACACCCAAAGATATAAAGAAAAACAATGGATAACCATGAGGCAGATGCAATTGAAGTACAACCCTGATAGTACGATACGTAGCTAGGATTATAATCTTGACGTAACTCGAGAATCTCTTTGTCATTTAATTGCCTCACATGATCTACTTTTAAACTTTGTGATTCTAAAGCATTTGAAAACTACATTAGGACTACACATAATCCTAGATTTTCTGCAATTTCTAGACACATAACAACTCGATATTTATATAAATACTATAATAATGGTCACGCTAAACTAAAAGAACTCTTCGAGATCTGTACATTTTTAGTGGCCTTGACCTCGGACATATGGAGTGGTCAAGCTAGGGAGAATTATCTTAGTATAGTTACTCATTATGTTAACGATGACTGGGTAATGAAAAAAAGAATTATAGGCTTTAAACTAAATGATGTAGCACATACGGGTGAGAATATTACTGAATGTATTATGAAAGTTATGAAAGATTTTGGTCTTACAAATATTTTTTGCAATTACCTTGGACAATACTGCAGCAAACTCTACGGCAATAGATATTCTCACTTCGTTATTTAGTACATACAACGAACCCTTCTGCACATTAGCGATGCACCTGTCATGTTATTAATCTTATAGTTAAATATGATTTAAAGAGGTTGGATCTGTATATTAAAGCTTTTCGTGATGCAATATCTTTTATAAATCATTCTAACTAATGAATAATATCATATAAGAACTTTTATGTTGCGATGAATGTATGTCCAAGAAAGTTTGGTTTGAACATGCCGGTAAGGTGGAACTCTACTTATATGATACTATAGAACTTTTACCCTTCAAGAGCACATTTTTTATTTTTGTTCGCACGTACTATCACAGCCATGACAGCAACACACTATTGACTAAGCAACATTTCCTTTAATTGTGCATCATATTCTTGTGATTGCAGGTCATTTGAAGGCTAATAAAAATGAGATGGTGTTAGATTCCATATTGATACGCATTTGCATTCACTTTAGATCTCAAAGCTAAACTTCAAAGATTTGCCAAAGTTCTTGCACTTCTGAGTGGCACTAGAGGGATATATTATTTAACTATTTTTCATATGTTCATACTAAATTGTTCGAAGTTTTATCAAAAGTATGAGCTAAAGTTTTCAGAAGTGAGGCAAAATCTTTGGTGCACCGGGTTTCTCCGGAAGATCAAGTTCTACAACATCAAGTACTGGAGCAATACATAACCACCGTAGTAGGGGGAACTATCCGCCTTTCTAAACAGCGATCCTGTGGATCACCAGGAAGAGGACTTCAATATTTTAGGATGGTGGCATGAGCATAAGATAGCATATCCGGCGTTATCTATATTAGCACTTGAGTGTTAACTATTCCTATCTTGACGGTTTCTTTATAATCTGCTTTCAATTTTTCTAGAAGAATATTGGAGGAGAGAAGAATAAGTCTCATGAGTGGGATGGTGGAACTACTTCTCACAGTGAAAGAATGAGAACAAACTGATTCATGAGCTCAACACTCTATAAAGAATAAAGAGTTGGCAGACACATTCAATAATCTTTATCTAGTCAATGACACTTAGAGCATCGATGTACATTGTACATTTTATCATTTTTTACATGTACTGTAGAGTTGTGGATTGTACTCTTTTTTCTTTGATAAGGTTTTCTCAAATTGAGTTATTACTTGGCAAAGTTTTTAACGAGATAGCCATTTAAAAATAAATAAAAGCCATTATTACATTCTATAATTTATTTTGTATTTTTAAATTCTACACATTTTTTGAATTATTACAAATTTTCAAATTTTTTTGGCTGAAATGGGCTAAACGGGCCTCCTTGGCCCATCATGGGCCCAAGCTGGCATGCATGGCCCGTGAGCTCAATGGGCTGTGTTGGGTCTATGGCTCAACCCACGAGCCAACACGACACTGCCAATATAGGCTGACGGGCTAAGTGGGCCATGTCGTAACAAGCTTATGTCATGCCGAGCTATACCGCCCATTTGGCCAATACTAGGGAGGACATAGCAGGTCATTACCAGGTGAGATTTCTAATGTTTTTTCAGAGCATGTATGCCATGCTATACTGTCGGAGCTTTACCAATGATGTAACCATCTCCCGTTGATCTCCCTCCCCTTCCCTGCCACTCCCCTCCCATCCCTCTCTCTTCTCCATCCGCACCAACTCCCACTCTCTTCTCTAGAATTAGCAGCAACTACACACCCCTTGTCCACCACCAGTGGTTGGTGATGACCTCGCTGCTTCGCAGCACCATCGTCTCCTACTCTCCATCGCCCCTACCCTTCCCAATCTAATATTCATAGGGCAGCTGCCTTGTTGTGCCTCCCTCCACAATCAGACCACCACCTCCCCTGCCTCCCTCTATATCCGGAGGGTGCAGTGAACCCATCGATGGTAGCAATGCGTTGTGCTGGCCATCGCGCAAGAGCGAGCGAGAGAGAGAGAGCAAGGGTGTGGCGGCCAGCAGTGATAGGGAGCGCAAGAGAGAGGATGGTATACCATCAGAATGATATATTGTTCCCTAGTTTTTCTCTTTTTTTCTCTTGTTCTATCTCATCTTCCCATCAAATCTGGAGAGCACATTTCAATACTTTGGGAAATTACGTATGTGCCACTATGAAGGCTCTATAGCAAAAAGAATTAATGTTGTGAACATACCATATGAATTAGAGTAAATTTGCTTCGTACCATTATGATCATTTGTGAGTTGCAAAATACTAGCGTAAAGAGACCAAGCTTACAAATACTATTGCAAAGACAAAAAAAATACTAGAGAATGTCGTTGACATTAGCTTTTCTTTCTAGGGTCATCGTTGACATCGAATGAGGAGGGAAAATTTTAGAAACAATAATATTGCCCCTACAACCTGACTTCTTCCTGATTCTCTCCACTTCTCCAAATTAGGTTGTCGAC
The DNA here is from genome assembly GCA_017311315.1 of Dendrocalamus latiflorus. NCBI lineage: Eukaryota > Viridiplantae > Streptophyta > Magnoliopsida > Poales > Poaceae > Dendrocalamus > Dendrocalamus latiflorus. The sequence continues at coordinate 42,707,378 of CM029663.1, forward strand.
GAGGCCAGGACATACTTGATGTTGTGCCTCGCTATCATCCATCAAAGAAGCAATTGTGTGAAGCACAGGGAGGCACAGTGCGGCGCTTGTGTCATGCGCGGTGGCGTGGCCCATGGTCTGATTTGGTGCAGTGGCTTGATGTGGCCCGTAGGGCATGCCTAGGTGTGCGGGTAACACGATGGCAGACTTGGAGCTGAGCGGGCAATGGAGGAGCAGTAGCCTAGCAGCGCGGATCATTATGACATCGTCAGGTTTGTTGAGGAACCGTCGCTGGCGACCAGTCCGAGCGATTCCTCTGCTTAGAATAAGAACGAATCAATCACAGAATCACAGAACAATAGATTGAACACAGAGAGGTAGAGAGAACTCCTGGTCTTTCTTTATTGCTTTCGATTGCATCAGGTGTACATAATGAATAGGTATAGGTCTCTATTTATAGCATACGGTGGGGTGCCTATATTGGACCAGGACTCTTGGTCCTGGGCCCAGGTTTCTCAACATTCCCCCTTAGGCACTCACCCGACATACTCATGCCTCGTTAAAACTCCATAAAAACCCAGTGGAAAAATTTGGAGAAAGAGTACATGATATATGTGATGCTGCGATGCACGAATTGCCTCATTAAAAACCTTGGTCGAGAAACTTCATGGAAAACTCGTCAAGGGAAAAAGAGTACAATTCACCCAATTTCATTTAGTCTTTAGGACTTTATTCTTTGGGTACTCAATCTTCATGATCAAGATTTATTAATGGGCTTAAGAGAATTCTCCCCCTGAATACTGCACTTCTCTAAGTCTCATCATCCCAATTCCACGCACGCATCTTTCAAAGCTAGATGCGGGGAATGACTTAGTGAATAAATCTACGAGATTTTCACATGACTTAGTATGCAGTACTTTAATCTCGTCCATCTTTTGCAATTCATGTGCATAGAAGAACTTGGGGTTGATATGCTTTGTGAGATAACTCTTCACATAGCCCGTTTGTACTTGTGTGACGCAAGCTGCATTATCTTCGTAGATAATCGTGGGGGTTTGCACAATGTTCATCCCACATGACTGCTGGATGTGGTGAACCATTCGACGGAGCCAAGCGCACTCTCGTGCGGCTTCGTACAGTGCTATGATTTCTGAGTGGTTCGTCGAAGTAGCTACAAGGCTTTACTTAGACGATTTCCATGAAATTGCAGTTCCACCACACAGGAATACATAACATGTTTGTGATTTTGTGGTATGCGGGTCCGACAGGTACGCAACATCTGCATAGCCAATCAAGTTCAGATCTTGATTCTTTCTGTAAAACAATCCAAGGTCCTTGCTTCCTTGGAGGTATCGGAAGATGTCCTTTATGCCCTGCAAATGCCTTTTGGTGGGCTCTGCACTGTACCTTGCCAACAGGTTCACGGCAAATGCAATATCCGGTCTAGTGCAGTTTGCTAAGTACATGAGTGCTCCTACTGCACTCAACTATGGGAATTCTGGTCCCAGGATTTCCTCCCCCTCTTCCCTAGGTCGGAAACGATCTTTTTATTGATGTAAAGACCTACCGATCATTGGTACTTTCGAGAAAAATGTCTTCTCAAAGCCAAACCTTTCAAGCACCTTCTGAGTGTAGCTCGACTGATGTACCAGGATTCCTTCTAGGACATGCTCAAGCTGCAGGCCTAAGCAAAACTTGGTCTTGCCCAAATCTTTCATTTCAAATTCTGACTCCAAGTAGGAGCTTACTTCTTTTATGTCTTCGGATGTCCCGATGATGTTCAGATCATCTACATACACAGATATTATACAGAATCCATTCTAAGATCATCGTATAAATACACAAGGACAGTCTTCATTTTTCGTGTAGCCTTTCTTGCAGAGAAAGTCGTTTAAGCGATTATACCACATTCTTCCAAATTGTTTTAGTCCATATAGTGACTTTCTGAGTTTCACACTGTACAGATTTCTATTTGCTCTATCTTGGTTCGGGAGAGGTATTCCTTCAAGGACTTTCATATAAATCTCCGAATCCAAGTTACCGTAAAGGTATGCAATCACAACATCCATCAATTTTATTTCTAAGTTCAAGTTCACTGCCATTGAGATCAAATATCTAAAGGTGATTCCACTCATGACTGGGGAGTAGGTTTCTTCATAATCAACTCCAGGACGTTGAGTGAAACCTTGTGCTACCAGCCTTGCTTTGTATCTCACTACTTCGTTTCTTTCATTTCTCTTTCGAACAAATACGCACTTATGCCCAACGGGGTGTATGTGGGGAGGTGTGCGACATACGGGCCCAAACACCTCTCTTTTGTTCAGAGATAGCAATTCAGTTACTATTGCCTTCTTCCAATCTTCCCAATCTAATCTTTTCTTACATTCAGCGAGCGATGCGGGCTCGGGATCAAGATCGATGATTGTGGTAATTTTCTTTGCGAAGTAGATATCGATATTTGCCGTTGTCCTATTCAGGGACTCTCCCGTGTGCACATAATTTATAGCTATTTCTTCAAGAGTTGCTTCTTCTGGAGCTTCACCTTGCACATCGCTTCTTTCAATTGCGGTGGCAAGTCCCTTTAGGTTTTCGGCTCCGATGTGTGCACACACATCCATGCCGATGGGGATATTCAGATCCGATATGCCCTTTTCTGAAGGTGTCATACTTGTGCCAGGTCTCAACTAGCTCCCCTTCTCATTCTGGGGGACTTCAGTGATCGGCTGTGATAAGTCCTTCTTATCCTTCTTCACAAGGCATCCCCGGTTACTTAGGATTCGAGGAACCGGAGTTCTCGTCCTCTTTTTTATTTTTCTGATGCCTCTGGACGAGATTAGGGATACCTTCTGCTTTCTTTGGTATTTCAACCCTCTCCGGTGCAGTGCATGCAGGCACATGCGACTTAGTCACGCTCTTCAAATCACTAAAGTGATCAGGCAGCTGATTTGCTAATGCTTGCAAATCAATTGTCTTCTGAACTTCTCTTATCTTCTGGACTTCTATTGTCTTCTGGACTTCTCTTTGCTTCACTATTGCGCGGGTCGTCTGCATGGATTCCCGTGGCTTGCCACGTAATTTTTTGACATTCTTCATCAAGGGGTTGATTTCCTCCCCCTAATATTGGGAAATTTTCGGTGGTGACCCTTGCGCTAGTTGCATAGGTGAATGGATGTTGTAGGCCGAAGGTCTAAGGTTGATGAAATTCGCTGTATGTAGGACTGCGTGTCCCCAACATGTAGTTGGCAAATTACATTTATGCAAGAAGGGTCGGGCAATAAATTTAATTCTTTTAATTAAAGCCTCTGCCAAACCATTCTAGGTATGGACATATGGTACCGAATGCTCAACTGCAATTCCCATCACCATGCAATAATCATCAAATGCCTTTGAAGTAAATTCTCCGGCGTTGTCCATTCTGATGGACTTTATATGATGATCTGGAAACACATTTCTGATGCGAATGATCTGCGAGATTAATTTTGCAAAGGCGTGGTTTCTTGTGGACAATAAACCCACATACGACCACTTCGATGAAGCGTCAATAAGCACCATGAAATACTTAAATGGCCCTGAAACGGGCTGAATGGGACCGCAAATATCTCCCTGGATGCGTTCCAGGAATGCAGGGACTTCGTCCTTCACTTTCAGAGTGGAGGGTCTAGTTATTAGTTTCCCGGTGGCACATGTAGGGCACACAAAATCTTCATGATTCGAAAAATTCTCATATTAATATTATGCCCATGCGAGTTATTTATTATGTTTCTCATCATCCTAAGACCTGGGTGGCCTAATCTATCATGCCAGAGACAGAAGGTTCAGAGCTTCTAAATACTGTCTTCAGAATAGTGTAGGCTGCAGGTGCCTTAATGTTGGTATAATATAGCCTAGTTTCTAGTGAAGAAAGTTTTTCTAATACACTTTTCCATTCTCTTTGCGCTTCGTAATGAGTAGGTATTCCTTACCGTACTCTTTTTCAATCTCAATGTGGAAACCATTGGCGCGAATATCCATTAAACTTAAGAGAGTTCTAGTCGATTCTGCGTACAATAAGGCTTCTTCAATGACCAAAGTTGTGCCCATTGTGGCTCTTCCCGAACCAATTATACATGCATCGCTTCTGTCGATTGTCGTAAGGTTGCCAATGCTCTTACGAATCGACTGAAAATACTTAGTCTCTCTTAAGATGATATGCGTTGTGCCGCTGCTAGCTAAGCACACTTCCTTCATAGGGCGCTACACGTGTTCTAATATAGGGTATTTTATTAATATGCATGAGAAGGCAATCAACACATAAATAAAACAATCCAGTATCATAACATATCATGCCATTGTAAGCTGAATAAATGAATGAATTCTTCCAAAAAAATAATCCAACCATCACGAGAAAATAACAATTCTTAAGTACCATCCATGCAAATTATAACATATTCTTCTACACAAAATAAATGACAATTAAAGTCTAAATGCATTCAGTGCACTAGACTTCTTCAGCTATTTTCTCAGGGGTAACATTCTCTTTCAAGAGAAATCATGGCATTGGTTGCTTCTAAGTCGAAAGGGGGGTGCTGTTGTCGTGATGGTTTCAACCTCCATTAGTGCAGGCAGCTTCTCAGAACTCTCCCCCTCAGCTGATGCAAAGTGGGCTTCATGCTGCCCTTTGCCATCTCGTTTTGGCTTGCTAGCCTTATTCTCACGTGGAGCATCTGATTTGCCTTTCTGAGCTGCGGCCATACCCTTCCTTCCCTTTTCTTCATCAAGGGTTTTCACATCTTATAGCTCTTAGCGTTGGCTTCACGGCCAGCGGAGCTCCCAGGTGACTGAGTGACGTAATTCTTGCAGAGAACTATGTCCTGAGCCTCCATAGCCTACATCACATCAATCAATTTGGCATATTCCTTATAGCCATCTTGACGATAATTGCGTGCGGATTGTACTGCATTGGGTGGAAGGTAGATAGGGTCTTCTCGATCTTCTACTCATCTATGATCTACTTGCCACAGAGTTGAAGATTATTACAAATCCTATGCAAGGCAGAATTGTACTCCCCGACCGTCTTAAAGTCTGATCCACTCCTGCTCTGTTTGAGAAAGAATGGTGTATTTTAGCCTCTCAAACCGCTTCTTGAGTGCGGTCCAGAGTGCTAGCGCGCTTTTCTCCGCCATATACTCATTCTTGAGAGTGAGGTAGAGGTGGTGCTTGAGAAAATGAAGTGCCTGATCATTCTCCTCAGGTGTGGGTTGGGCGTCATTCAGTCTGCCAATCCCAATAGCCGCGCGGAGCTTCTTGGCTCCAAGCACAATCTCGACATCGGATGCCCACGTCAGATATTTTTGGCCACGCTGGGCCAGCTCCTCGAACTCCCGGTTCGTGATACCAGTCATCTATATGTGTAATAAGTTTACTGCTGGTAAACATGCACAGAATAATTTACTGCGGGTAAATAAATGGTACAATAGGTTCTTGTAATGTTTCATAATTTTCTATTCATTTTCTATAATTTTACTGCTAATTTCAGTGATTAAAAGCAATTTTCAGCAATTACAATAAACCAAAACAGTAAATAAATACAGAAAATACAGTGAATAATAAAGGCAGAAATAAATAAGCTTCAAATGCTAAAAATAATTCAAAATTTCGATTCCCGAGACCCTTTTATGCTAGAATATAAATTTTCTGCGAATTCTGCAATTTATGTGGTTTCTACGCAAATTTTCAGTTCAGAGAAAAATTCGCGCAATTTTCTGATTTACCGAGCGGTTTTCTGAAAAATTCTGGACCCGCTCGAAAATTTGAGGGCTTATACGTAATTTTCGGAACTACGAGGCCTTTTCTGCAAGAATTTGGGATTTAAATTAAAATCTAAAGGGCTTATCTGCAATTTCCAGAAACTATGAAGGCTTTTCTGCAAAATCCCGCCCCTCACCCAAGTCAGGCCTTCCTTTTTTTCTACCGCACGGCCCATTGCCTTTTGGCCAGATTCGGCCCATCTCCCGCAGGCCCACCCGGCCGAATCAAGAGGAGGGGCAAGGGTAGGGTTCCCTACCCCTGTTCATACAGGTGGCGGCGGTGGCATTGCAAGGCGCGCGCGCGAGACCGGCGGGCTGCTGTCCGGGAGACGGTGCGGCCGCGTGTGGAGCCAGCGGTGCACGGGACGCGGTGGCGGCGCGAGGACGGCGAGCGACGCCGTGCGGGGCGAACGGCCGGCGACGGGCAACACCGTGCGAGGCGAACGACCGGCGGCGGGCGACGCCGTGCAGGGCCAAGCGGCTGGGCGCGGCGGCATAGAAGATCAAGTGGCGGCCAGCGCGCGTTCTGGGGCCGAAGCCGAAGAGGCGGCCGGTCGCGCGGAAGGCGAGGAGGCGGAGCGGCGGGTCAGCCGAAGTGGCCCGAATCCTGCAGCCGGCGAAGTGGATGGCACGGCGCGGAGGCGGCCATGCGCGTTGCCGGCACCGGTCTTCGAGCACGGGCAGCAGCGGCTGAGCCTCTTTTGGGAGGCAGCGACATGCCGGCGTGCCAAGGCAGGGCAAGCAAGGCCGCGGGCCGATTCAGGGAGGTCGACGTGCTGCGACCGAGGCGGAGGTGGCCGGCGGCTACGGAGCTCAAGCGGCGGCCAGCGGCGATGCTATGCGGAGCGCGGGTAGAGGAGCCAAGGCCGGCGACGGCGGCGCCTATGCGGGGCGCGAGCGACGCACGGTTACAGTTCTCGGTCGGGGACGCTTGAGCCTGGGCAGCACGGCTACAGGTCGGCGACGTGCGCGGCGGGCGAACCGACTTCGGGCCAAGGCACACGGAAGCCGAGCTGCGCGTGCAGTCTTGGGCCGGCGCTCCATGCGAGGATGCGAGCCAAAGCTAGGCGGCCGAAGGTGGCTTCCCCAGGTGGCGTCCGAATGGCCGGCGGCTGGCTTCGTGCAGCGCGCGCGTGCGAGGAGGCCGAGGTGCCGTGCGGGACGGCGCCGGTTACAGGCCGGCGATCGGCGGCCAACCGGCGGCAAGTCGGTGACCGGCGCGTGCGGGGCCGGCCGGATGCATGCATGGCTGCCGTACGGGGCCGGCCATGCTACTACGTTTTTCCTTTTTTTCTTACAGTGTATAACCGATGCAATACCAGATGGGTGCAGTGGCCGTACAGAGCCTTCATGCAAATTCACGAACAGAAACTTAAGGATGAAAAAAAATTTCGTTTCGTTTCTAATCTACAGTGCAATCAATATCTACCCTGTTTCGCGATCTACCGATCGACATTGTACTGGCGACTTCAGGTCTGCTCGCGGTAGATTAGGGCGGATTTGCACCGTAGAGATTCAATCTAGAATGCGAAAAGAAAATACAGATTCAAAGCAATCTAGAAAATTCAATCTGTGCTTCGATGATTACCTTCGTTCACCGGAGCGAAGTCGTGCTGATAACGTGTTGAGGAACCGTCGCTGGCGACTAGTCCGAGCGATTCCTTTGCTTAGAATAAGAACGAATCAATCACAGAATCACAGAACAATAGATTGAACACAGAGAGGTAGAGAGAACTCCTGGTCTTTATTTATTGCTTTCGATTGCATCAGGTGTACATAATGAATAGGTATAGGTCCCTATTTATAGCCTACGGTGGGGTGCCCATATTGGGCCAGGACTCCTGGGCCTGGGCCCAGGTTTCTCAACAAGGTTCTCTTTGGCGGTGCAAGTGTTGATGGCCATAGCAGCAATGACATGGTACGAGCTCCTAATCTACTCCTCTTGTAGAAATTCCTAATTTGCCTTCTCTTCTTGGGGCGAGATGTGTTGTGTACTTTTGGTGAATTCCAAGTTAATGAGACGAGTGATTGATCTTTTAAGTACTAATTGATAGGAAAATCTATCTCAACCACCACATCTTCCTTTGTTTCACTGTTTTCCAGGAGAAGATGCACATGATGGTGACTCCACAGCATGTGTGTAGCGTGCAACCTCCACTCACCATAGTCTCCAAATCTGCAAACTACCTCAATGTGGAGCATCGTGATGGCTAGACAGAGCGAAATAAGAGAACATAGAGTACTTGACAAAGAAATAGACAAGGGCACGCTTGACACTCCATGGCCAGCACAGGTGAAAGAGGAAGAACGCTGAGGAGAGAAGAGATGGGGCAAGGGCAAGAATGTCATTTCGCGCGCAACTAATAGGGAAATGTGCAGCGATGGTCTTTCTCTAATGTAGTGAAACAAAAGCAATGGGTGGTGCATGTGTGGGAGAGTGTTGAGGATGGGGGAGAAGCAACAATTAATTATAGAGGTGGCCAAATGGGCATCCTGGCTCAGCACATCACGGGCCCATATAGGCATAACCTATTTAGGTATGGATCTGTTTGGCCCGTTACTTAGACGGGCCATGATGTGTCGGCCCATAGGCTGAGGCACCGACCCAAGCATGACCTGATAGCCTCATGAACCATGTTGGGCCAACCTGGGCACGATTAGCTTGTCAGGCTGGTGTGGCCTATTCAGCCAATTTGGCATGAAATTTTGAAAAAAAATATAAAAAAATCTAGAAAATATATATAATTCAAAAAAATACAAAATAATATTATATATGCTTATAAAATAACCTATATAAAATTAAAAACTATAAAATAAAATCATATAAATATTAAAAAATGAACGGCCCTAATAGGTCGTGTTGAGCTAGGTAATGCCATGCCAGGCTCGACACTTTTCATGTCATGGCGGGCGGGCTTGCTCGACCTAGGTCTCCACCCAAGCATGGCACGAGTTATCGGGCTAGGCTAGCTTGGCCCATTTAGGTGGTGGGCCATGCTATGCCTGGACTAGCCAATAGTGCCATGCTTCAGGCTGACCTAGCTAGCACGACCAATTTGGCCAGCTCTAATTAGTTGCCTAGAATTGGGGGAGGGCAAGAATTAATTTGTTCGGAGTTGTTAGGGAATTCATTTTCTCATATTTTTATCATTTTCTTTAGATTTTTTCATAGTGTTTTGTTAGAGAGGAGGGGAGGGAGAAAGCACCACTGCTACCAACTCCAATTTTTTAAAGTAGTATAACTAATTCAATGCCCGTGCATTGCTACATATTAAAAAATTATACTACTGCAGCATGTCGTGCCACTGTCCGTGAGCTTGGATTACGTCATGCCCTTGCATGCATCGTGTGTCTGCAACACCATAGCTCTGCCATCATGCCCAACTGAGCTCTGTTGTGGCCATCATTGCACCTCCACTGCCATGCTCGACCTATGCCGCACCTTGGCCATGCAGCCATACCTAACCTCCGTCTAGGCCCTACCAAGACTAGAAGAGGTGACCTCACTTGGTGTCAACAAAGTGGGTGACCCAATGGCAACAGCATCTGCTACAAGCCATGGAAAGGATTTTTGTGAGAGAAGGAGGTTGTTTGTGAAAGGTTGTAGGATCGGATTATGGCAAGAGACGAGGGGTGAATGGTGCCTATTTAAAAAATACACCCCTCAAAGTATCCACTCAAAGGTTTCTCTCCAATAGCTATTAAAAGCTATGAAAAGAAATAGTTCATGCTCACTGAAACCATAAACCTTTTAAAAGAAGAAGCATGGCAGAAGCATTGTGACACAGTATGCAAAAAAAATCAGCAAAAAGGAGTAAAAATCTCATGGCCGGTCAGACCTCAAAGGGCCGGGCGGTCAGACCGCAGTAGCCAAGCCGGTCTGACCGGTTTCACTGGGCCGGTCTGACCGCTCCGCTAAAGCCGGTCTGACCGCCATCGATAATCCGGTCAGACCGCAGGCTAAGGAGCAGTCTGACCGCTAGGGTTTGCGGTCTGACCGGTTTTTTTGCTAACAGAGTTGTCAGCGGTTCTGAAATTTCAGTGACTTGCTCAAATCAAGGAATTTGTGATTTTTCTTCTTTCCTCCTTGAACCAAGAGGTCACAAACTTGATTTAAATAGCTCAGGGACTCTAGAAAACTAGAAAATTCATTACATGAGCTTGGGATCAAGATTTGAGCCAATAATCTAAAAACAGTGGAGGGAAAGGTCCAATCTCCAAATTTCTCATCAACCTCAAATCTTTTGCTCATGATCCTTTGCAATCAACAGAGAAGCATCCTCAGAAGAATAAGTATGCAACTTGAACCACTTTTGTCAGACTCACAAAAGAGAACTCATATGCCCCTGACATGAAACCCTAGGGAATCTAGAACAGAGGAAGAGCTTCATTTTGGATTTATGGGGAAAATCAGCTTCTTTAATTCATTGCTCTTGGGAATGATTAGCCAAGGGGCTTTGAAGATTCTCCCATCATTGAGCTATCAATAGCCAGCTACTCAAGCAAGAGAACAACTCTAAACACACAAGAAAGGGGAAATCAACAGAAAGAGCAGAAGAGCAGCTAGAAGCTGAAATCCATCACAAGAATGACAAGCAAGAGTCAAATACTTTAAATTGATTCATCCCCATGAATGATTCATACAGAGGAATGATTACAGATGATTTGGGCCAACTCTCACTACATGCTTCACTAGAGTAAACTCATGCAGGAGACATACTGCCACTACTCACTCCCTCTTTTGAGCTCTCCAGAATGCATGAAAAAATAGATGTTGCCCTCTTCTCACTCTCTCCTTTTAACAACAAGCCTCACACCCAAAGGAGAAATTCAAGAAGAGTCATACAAACCACACTCCATGCCTCACACACACTTGAGGCAAAAATCAAAGCACTCTTTTGGAGGGAAACAACCAGCCCTCCAACTCATGTCATGAGTCAATTTACCAAATTGCCCCTCAAACACCTTCCCGGAAGCTTCCCACGTCCGGTACCTTGACCGCCTGGACCTTGACTCCTCCCTGAGTCTAGTCCGGCCCGCTTCGCTGCACACGACCGCACCCGGCATCCCAACCGTCTGGACCTCAACTCCTCCCTGAGTCCACCCGACACCGACCGAGACCTCCGACTCCACCAGAGTCTAGTCCGGGTCTGCTCCGTCGCGCACGACCGCAACTGACCTCCAAACCGTCTGGACCTCCGACTCCTCCCTGAGCCTAGTCCCGGTTCTCCCGTCGTCGCCCGTCGTGTCCGTCATCGGTAGCTCCAGCTCCGGTTTCTCGTCTCCCGACTCGCAACCACCTCACCAGCCTCGATCATCTTCGGCATCACCGACCGTCTGGACCTCAACACCTCCCGTGCCTAGTCTCGGTCCTCCTCGCCTCACCATGACCTAGCTCCGAAGTCCTGCAGTCACACAGACAAGCAAACCGTCACATAGCACCGCACGAAACAGCATAATCAATATTAGCACAAGTAAAGGTACTCAACCCTAGAATACCCAAAACAAACTCAAACTCACTAAACCAACCGTCAATTACTCATCACCAACATGAGGATACCTCCACATGGTCTCTCAAAGGTTTATAGGGATGTAGGAGAGGTGAGAGTGGAGAATGCATCACTTTGTATTCAACAACTGAATCTTTTTTCTACTACTTAAAATAATGAGTTGGTGGTGGTCCACTCTCCCCTCCCCTCTCCTCAGCCATCCTATCTGGCCATGAGATAGGATCTAGGCCATCCATCTTGCATCCCTCCCCTCCTTTCTCTCTCATGGTCGAACTGCCCCTCCCCTCCAATTCACTCTTCAATTTTCCCCATTCCTCCTCCCCCAATTCATCCAAAATGCCTCCATTCTGCTCCTATTTCGTGAGTCTAGGGTAAGGAATGGCCAATCTAGTTGCCTCCTCACCAGCGGCTAGCGTCAGTGACCACCACTCCCACCACTGCCGTCTTTATCCCCTTCACCTTCGTCCTTCCTGCTCCGATGCATCACGATCATCCGCCGTAGGCCCGTCACCAATGTCATCCTCCCCATGGCCATAGATGTCATCTGTGCTGCGGTGGATCCGACCACCGATAATGACTCCCTGTCTAATTCAGTGCGCAAGGGAGTCTAAGAGAACGCAGGCTTCACTCGACGCAGATGGAGGCTCTCTGGCCCATGTTTGGTGTTCTCATCTTGTAGCTGTTAGTGGAGGAGAGCCTTCACAGCACCAGGGCCGGTGGCCTAGCGGACCCACAAGGCAGTAGGGATCTCAAGCAGTTCTACCTTGCCTTTGATGCACACATTGCCCTCAAGACACTGATGAGGCCTAGGCTGGTCTTCGTGAATGAGCCCACTGGTGCTCTTGATAGGTATGTATTGTTCATCATATCTCTTTCGCCACTTTGATCTTGTGTTTTTAGTTTGGTTGTTTGTAATCCATTACTTGTGTTAGTAGATCAAGGGAGAAATTAGTTCACCTACTGATGGCCATGGAGCTCTCCTATATCTCTTGGTCGTTGGTTTTCTTTCCCATATGTTTGTGGTGTCTTTTCTTTACCATATGTTTTTACCAAATCACCAACTTCCTACAAAAGGGATGAACAAAATACAACATGGGCACTGGTAAAGAAAAGCAAGATATGACTTTGACAAGGATTCATGTGTCTTGAGGGCAATGTGTTCACAAACCAAATCTTGCTTTTTTTTAAATGTTGGAATTTCGACAAGGATTCATGTGATCTATGGATGGAATAGGTTCCTAAGACCCTAAGCAAAATGCGTACAAAATTTCATCTCTTTTGGTTAAGGATTTTGGGAGCTGCACCATTCTTGGCTTTAGCTCAGGCTGATTTACTGTTCTAAAAATAGGAGAGCAATCAGATCGCTCCTAGGTCCAGTCGGATCAGCCATCGATTAGACCATTGGGTGCTCACAAATTAGAACGCACCCTCTATGACGGTCAGATAGGTGAGGTGTTGAGAGTTGCTTCTCTTGCACGTTTAAGGTTGTTGCTTTGGTTCTAGGCATGCAATTATGATCTTTGTAGCTCCGTAACTACTAGACTGAAGAATTTGTAAATACTTGGAGGAAATTTTGTATGACACCATTCACCCCTCCTATGTTATCATTGCTAATTCTACAAGTAGTATTAGAGCTTAGTTATCTCTTCTTAATAGATCTTAACCGGTCTTAATAGTCATGACATCACACAAGTATTCTACCAAGCCATCCATCCTCGATGTAGTTGACTTCTCTTATTCCCAAATGGTAATACCAAATATAAGTATGATTCAAATTATTAGACCGAAGCCTATTAGCCCTAATGTTATAGATAGACACTTCCTCAAGATGTAAAACATACAATCCATTCACCAATATAGCATGACCATAAAGAATATCATTCAAATAAATTGAACAATAATTATTTTTTATTCTAAACTTATAACCTTCTGCTCTCAAACATGAAGCAGAAATAATATTTTTGCTTAATGCAGAAACATAATAGCAAATATTTAATTTCAAAACTAATCCTAAAGGTAAAAATAATTGTAAAGTGTCAACAGCCAACGCAACAACTCCTGCTCAATTGCCCACACGGAGATCAACCTTATCTCTTGCTAAACTTCTACTCCTTATCAGTCCCTGCATTGAATTGCAAATATGAGCAACTAATCTGGTATCAAATACCCAAGATCCAATATGAGAAGTAGCAAGATTTATTTCTATAACATTTATAGCTGAAGTGGAAGTCTTACTTCTCTTCTTCTTTCTAAGTTCTGCCAAGTACTTCTTACAGTTTCCTTTCCAATGTCTAGTCCAATGGCAATGGTAGCAAATGGTGTCAGGTGCAGCGCCAATCTTGAGCTTCTAAAGCTTAGATTTGATACTCGAGATTTTATCTTGAGTTTTGCATGCACTCTTTCTTTTCCCCAAAGCCTTAGCCATCTTATTTTTGAAGTTGATAGGCTTTTGAACCATCATCGCATGATTAGAGCTTTACTTAATGCTCTCCCTGCTGACTTGAGCATCCCATGCAATTCAGTCATTAACTTCTCTATGCCATTCATATAAAAGTTCAAAATGATTGGATCAAAACTCGAAGGGAGCGACTGAAGAATCACATTAGTAGCCAACTTTTGATTAAAGGGAAAACCAAACTTTTCTAAACTCTCAATGTAACCTATCATTTTGATTACATGAGGATTGGCCAAACTTCCTTCAACTAGCTGGCATGCAAACAATAACTTACATGTGTTATACCTTTCAGCCCTTACCTGGTCCTCAAACATGCCCTTAAGACCTGCAATCATATTCTAGTCATCAATTTTCTCATATTACTTCTAAAGTTAGACTTCATGGTGGCAAGCATGAGATAGCTAACCTCTAGTGAGTCATTGCAATGTTTCTCATAATCATAATTTTCAGGATGAGTAGCATTTTCAGTTGGTTCATTAGGATATGGAACCTCTAAAATATATTCTTTTTTTCTTGCTTGAGAACAATTATCAAGTTATGATACTAGTCAATAAAATTTGTTCCACTTAGTTTTTTCTCAAGAATAGATTGCAAGTTAAAACTGGGTGCGGAGAAAGTGGGTGGTGGCATGGTCTACAATATAAAAACGTATATGCAAAATTTTAGCACTATGTTTATGTAAAATCTTTTATTAAATAGTTTAACAAAAGATACTCCCACCATATATTTAAAAACCATGTTCCCTCTAACAACATATAGTGAGTCAAGATCATATTTTACCAAGTCCTAGTGAGCTTTGGCATCACTGCTAGAAACCGAGCGACGTAGGTAAGCGACACTTTGCGAATTACAGCACATGTAACTTGTTTGTTGAGTGGCATCCATATATCCCGGCCTTAACACCATATCCCCAGGCCCAAAACTATTTTGATAGCTTAGTCAAGTTAAATAAATATTATGTATGAATGTGTCCAACACTTCCCCATCTTATTAAGATAATTAATGGCACCCTAATTTGATAGACCATCCAATTAACGATCAAAATATTGATATGTGCAACAACTAGAAGGGCATCAAGTTTTATTTATTTTTCTAGAGGGATACTATTCTATCATGTTAAAAACAACTAAGATAATAATAACATAAAAATAGTATAACAGGAACATCAAAACCATTCAGAGATAATTATATTAAACTGTGAGATAGTATAGCCCTTAGCATGACAATCTTCATCACCACGGTTTCTGTCCACCAAGCCATCATGCTTGACATCACAATATGCATCTACTAAGCTATTACTCTTAACAGCTAGTAATGAATTATGTATGAGAATATCAAGTATCATAAGTCGACACAAAAGTCGTTATACAATAATATATAGCCTATAGCTATAATTTAGCATGACATGCTGGCCATGAAAAACTCATATATGCATCACATACACAATGGGCCATACTATTCACATTAATCCCTACAAAATTAAATTATACGTAGAATCCAATTCTATCATATGATATGAACATATAAAACTATATAACGCACCAATAATTACCTAGTATGGTGGTCCTGTTAACCGGTTAGCTGGCGGGTTCCAATTTTCCAAGACATGAGTCCTATTCATGGAATTGTCCTTGAAAATTCCATCAGATGAATCATATTAACCCAATTCTAAACCAGTCTAATCAGCCTAATTTTCCATTGATCAATCATACTAGTCGGTGATAGTGACAAAGCCAAGTGGTTGGCCCTATACGGATGCACATCACGGCTTACCCCGATGGCTTAATCATGACTGGTAGGGGTAACATACGATGCAATCATGAACATGCACAACTTAAACTTGTATCAATGATCTAGGGATTTGGGTATAGCCTGTCACCCTTCTGCCTTTCATCCTTATTTCATCTAGTGGTACAAACCCACCATGTTCTACCCGACATGTGCCATGGACACAACCAGCACTAAGGAATTGATCTATGCCAACATTTTCAATTGTGTAAACCCTAATTCATACCAAGTTACCATGGTTCTAAGAATAAACTAAGGACTCAACCATGATCTAGGCAGCAAGGACTCAACCTATAAAGATTGCAAATGATATCTCATAAAGTACAATAATGGCTTTACAATTTAGTAGCCTTACACAAGATGCAACAAGATGAATGATTAACAATGAAAATAAATAGACATGGTGCTATCTAGGCGCTTCCTAATGCAATGCATATGTGTTGGGATATGTGTAGGCTACACTAGTACAAATTAAAATTTCTACCACGTAAAATAATAAGCCATGCGAGTAAGAGATCACATATTATTATCACTAAACGTGTAGTGTAGCCGAAGAAGAGTTGAAGCAACCTGGTTCAACACAGTGTGTGTCGATGTATTGGAAGTACTCAATTGTCCAACATCTCTGGAAAGCAATCCTCAAAAGCTGACCATCCTCTAGTAGCAGTCGATCTCCACAAGCAGATTGTCTTTTCCTCGGATCATCTCGATCAAAGCTGCAGTCGCAACTGCATCTCTACCAAAGTCCATAGGTCTAAGGATGGAACATCATGTGACCGTGTGCTAGAACTAGTGAGCATAGTAAGGCCTTCAAAAGGATGCAGCTAGGTTTTTTTGGGTGGTGCGATCTGTATCTTCCATAACCCTATGCCCCTTCATATAGAGACTCCTACCGGATTCTTTTTCAACACGAATAGAGATCATATTCAACTCGAAGTCTATCATTCAAACTCTAACTGTTCCAACCCATTAAGTGGGTGACTTTATAGGTTCATGTATATTTGGTTATAACTCAAAAATAACTTTCTAATCACTGGTCAGTAGTGGTCCTTAGCAGGACATATCGACCCCAAATATACGCAAATATCAATCTGTACAAACCTTATGATCAGTTTATAACTCCTTACAACTAGTTCATATCAGGTTATGACCAGTCCGTATCTCCATACGACCAGCTCGCACACCAGATTGTTATATGTCTAACCAGCTCATGACCACTCATATACCTATATGACAAGTTCATATCTGGTCAGATTAAATGACTTATTTGTGTATTCTACTTTTAGCTCATGATACCTGATTGTACTCCAGGTGAAAAATGTGTCATCCATGGAATGTTTAATCTTTTCCTGGTCTAGTGATGGATAACTTCATGTGATTGACTCTTCGACCACTCGTGGTATGGCCATGCGCTTTTTTATCTGACCACATCAATGGGCCCAGAGACATCTCTCCTATTATATAGGAGGGGCAAATCCCATATCCGACCAGTCACATTCCTCTGCATATTTCATGGTATACCCGAAAGCTACATTTATAGCTACCCAGTTACAATGTAGCATTTGACAACCCCTAAGTGCACTATTACACATGTAGAAAACTATGCTGATATCGGGTATAAGTATTATACATCATCATTGCTTGAGACTAACTGATGATACATGAAACATAATAATCTCAACATTGTCTTAAGGTGGGTCAATCCAATACCATATTCTCTAATATGTGTCCACATTATTGATTGGATATTCCCATATCAATGAGTCAGCAAACATGATCATTAATCAATACATGTGATGATCTATAATCATTATTGTCCCACATAATGATATAAGATCAGGACTAATTTAGAATAACATCAAAATATGAATAAAGGATTTCACGAATAAGTCACATACTTGTTGATCATGCAAAAGATATATATATATATATATATATATATATATATATATATATATATATATATATATATATATATTCAAGAGACAAAATAACATATTATTGAAAATATCATAAATATAAAAGCGATATAGTCATCTCCATAACTGCCTCTAGGGCATATCACTAACAAGATGAGGTCATCAGTGGCGAAGGCGGTGGAGAGAGAGGCACTAGCGGCACCTGGTGCAAGGCTAGAGCCTAGGGTGGCGCCTCCCTGTCCATGGTGGCGTGGAGATGTTGGAGAGGATCGTTTGGGATGTCCTACCCTGGTGTGGGGCGAGCTAGGGCCGGCTGCCCCCTTGGGTGCTTATATAGTGGTGTGTGGACCTCCACCTCCTTTCAAATCTTGTGCCTATTGAATCCCTAAGTTTTTGGGTGGTTTTCATGATCCAATGCTTTTCTTTAAGTCCCAAGGAACCTCTCAAAACAAACCATGTTCTAATGGGCTTTGAAATGGGCCATTTTGGAGCCTTTCTGTGAGGTGCATAGGGTGGTACGGTCGAACCCAAGGTTGAAATCTTCTATGTCCAAGTTACTACGCATAGAAATCTTCTATAGGCCATAAATTTCATGCACAAACTCCAAATAACATGTTCCAATAGTCCAAATTATGTACCTTGATGCGATCTACAAATTTCTAGTTGTGTATCTTGGATCCTAAAAATACATCCAAAGGTATAGATAGAGTTTTGGGAACCCATTATTCCGCAAATTCGATCCCAAGTTGGTTCCAAACTTAATATTTGGGCATAGAGGATCTAGTGAGGCATTGTACCTACATCATAAGACATACAAAATAGCAAAAACAACTTTTATAATAATTTATAATATAAGGGCAATGGTATAGACCGAATATGCAAAGTGTTATAAATGCAATGAATGAAAAGTAATATGCAATGATCATGTGGGATGATATGTAAACATGATTTCTGCAAATATTATTAAGTTTAGCTAATTTGGATGGCAATTTCTAGGAAATATTAGCAAAGGCATAAGCATAAGCGGTTGACAAACAAGATACGTTTTGGACGCATTAGTGGCCGACGTTGACGAAGGTGATGGTGAGAGGCACACCGAGCAATGATGCATCCCTTCTTCCTCTACTTCTGGCATGTAAGATGATGGAGATGTGTTCTTGGGCATCATCCCCTTGGTTAGAGGATCTAGGGATGGCTATCATGACCCACAAGTTCATAGGATTAATGTAGCACATTCTCTTAGAGTATTCCAAGGTTTATCAAACCGAAGAGAACAAGTTGTTGAGTTGTAGCGTAAGTAACTAACTAATAAATTACAAAAAATAATAAAATGCGAATATGAAAGATAAATGATGAATGCTATGTAAATAACAGTTCCTAGGCTTCAGAACACTTCATGGGGCTTAACTAAATAAGATATAGATTTTGTTTAATATGAGGGTGGATCCAAAGATGAATATGTTTGTCAAACATACCTCTTCTAATCCTAGCTCATAAAGTACCATAGCATCAATACGAGACAAGATTTAAGGATGCTCTTATTGTGGAACCCAAGCTATAGCTTTAAGTTGATAGGTTTCCATAATTCCCCCACATCAACTATCAATAATAGAGAGGTTCTGTCTGTCACTCGATGGCCTCTCCTCTCCATCTCATCTAGCAGTACAACCCCTCCATGGTTTTATCCGATATACATCGTGAAATGTAACCAGCACTAAGGATTTGATACATGCCAATGTTTGCACTAATGCAACCCTAATTCATGGCAAGTTACCATGGCATAAGAACAATTTAGCTACTCATGCATAATCTAGACTGCCATGACCACAATGTCTATAGATGAAACACGAAAACTTGTAGATCATAATAATGGGATTTTTACAATCTACTACTCTTTTACACAATACAATGAGACAGATGATTAAAGATGAAAACAGAAAAATGAGGTGCTTTCCAGAGCCTCCCTAATGTGTTGAAGATGATGGCTCACGGTGGAGATGGTGATGGAGGTCATCATTGGCAAAGACAGTGAATGAGAAGGCATTGGGGCACTTGGCCGAGGCCTAGTGCCCTTGGAGGCATCTCATGTGTTCTTAACAGCATGAAAGATGAGGGAGGGACCCTAGGGGTGCCCTCTATGTGGGGTGAGCTAGAGCTAGCTACCCTTTGGATGGCATTATATATTAGCATGTGGGGCCTCAACTCCTTCCAAAATTCATGCCAATACAATCCTTAATGTGTAGTGTGTTTTCCACACTTGAAAATATCTTCCTTGAACCCCTAGAAACCTCCCAAAATAAGTCATGTACAAAACAGCTTCAGAATGGCTCGTTTCAGGCCCTGTTGTGCATTCCCGAGAAAAATTCGACCTCATGTACAATTGGGAGGACTGTACCGCTCTGGTCATACCACTTTCATTTTATGCATTGGTTGTTTTCTGGAGGGCATAACTTATTCATCCGAAGTCCAATTAACACAGATCAACTAGCACCCTAGATGATGTGCAAGCTGGCTCGATCTTCATCATATGAACAATGGCAATTCCTCCTTTAGTCTGGCCTCAATAGCAACCAAGAATTGGCCGAACACTAGCTTAGTTCATTCCAACTTAGCACTTAACAATAAAAACTCCCACTGTTTATTTGTTGAGCAACCCACCAGACAACAATAATCAACAAAGATAACTAGCTTCAACTTTACAAATAATTCAGTAAGGACATACCGAATAGATGCAAACCTTAGACAAGGTTCTTGCCCACCAATTTGTGAAGATTGATCCACAAGGCATCAGCACAATTTAGAGAATTTGTTCTCCAAATTGATGCGCAACAAAACCAAACCCTAAATGGGTTCTTGGTCTCACGAACACATCGACATGGCCACCACACCGACTTGGTGATTTTCTATTTTCTCTTCAAAAATAAATGTCATCCATTTACATGGCCAAACCTAGGCCTATATATGGCTAACTCTTACGTATAGGAAACAAACCATACCAACTCTAACTGGGACTCAACTCCTTGGCCATGCACACGCAGTGCAACTCAGAAAAAGAGATGGAGTCCAACATGCTAAAAAAATATATAACAAGACACTCGGAATCAATTTGAAAGGTAGGAGATAACTTGTACCAAGAAACAAACCAAAAATAAAGCTAAGAAATCCAGGTGGAAATTCAAATATATTGGGATCCCACGTAGCAACCTTGTTCTTTATTTCCTGGCTCATGATATAGTTCCTCACATGTGTATCCTTCTAGCTTCTTTCCTTTCTAGCTCATGCCACCTGGTTCAACTCCTAGCTCCTGTTCTCTGGCTCCTACGCAATTCTGGCTTAGGCACTCCCGAATATGCTCTTCTGTGCATCACATGCTTAGCCCAAGGCCCTTGTGCTACATGATGTCCCCCTAGGCTGCGTGCTTGATGCCTCTTCCCATACATGCACCTAGCTGCATACATGCCCACTGGTGCATGCACGACTTGCCCACCTGAGCGACTCCACACCAACTCACGCGTTGTGTGTGCTGCACGCCCATGTGCATCCTCGACCATAGACCACCTATCCCATACACACATCTCATGCATGTCGTTTTGTGCACTTCCAAGCATCGCGCACCTTGCAAGTGCCATGTGCCTTCCTCCCCAACCAGCACCGGCTCCATGTATTTTCCCATGCACGTGATTCGGTCAACAAATTACACGTACAATCCCATCATGCCCATAGCTCAAGTGATCATGCTGCTTATGAGCACAATTAGGATTTTCCTCCTTCCAGCCTACCTCCCTTTCATCTGAAACAAATCCTTTCTTTTCCCCTTGTTGCAAAGCATCGCCAGATTGAGAGTTAGTACAAGATTGCAATTCAGGACCACCCACCAAAGTAGTGGATGCACTTTGGTTGTATCACCAATTTTTGGTAGTCCAATTGTTCAAATTATAGCTCTCGACGAGAGCTATAACTTAGTAGTGATGTTTGTTTCCATTTGAATTCATTTAGGTTCCCAAAAACACATCCAAAGGTCTGGACAACAATTCTAACACCTGTTATTTCTCCGGACTTTCCCATACTTGACTCCTCTGATCATGCTTCATCCATATGAGTTCCAAAACACCTTTATTCTGCATAAAGTCATATACAAGCTAATAAAACATGATTATATGATGAATTATGCAACAGTTATGATTAAGACTATCAATATCGAGTTTCATGCAAAAGTGACATATAAGGCATACATTGGAGAGCATATTAAGGCTTTTTTTATAGTGAAATCATGCTAAAAAGGGATAAATAAATGATACACTTTTTGGTGTTATCAGGATGGGAGGTGAGGAAGGCAATTATAGCCGTATGGACCTTTAAGCCCCTTCAAAATTGTGTGCCTACCAAACCTTGGGTGTTGGAGAGGTTTCCATGTGAACAATTGTTCCAAAAGTACCCAAAAGTTTTCCCAAGTCACCCTATTTGGACCCACTTTGGAACATACTATTTTTACCCTCCATGTGGTGGTATTGACGGTGTATGATAACAGGTAACATCTCGTTGTCTAGAGATCCATCTTTTGGCTACACACGTCTTTCAGAGGTCATAACTTCCTCATTTAGTGTCTGATTTAGATAAATGAGTTGTCATTTTGTATCCCTTGATGATATCTACAACTTTGTAGAAATGTTTTTTTTCATTTTAATCCATACAGATCCCAAAAAGTTCCTCCCAAGTTCTAAATTGTTTTTGGCACTCGTTATTTCTCCGGTTTCATCAAAACTTGACTCCTGTCTGCACATTTTGCTCTTGAGAGTTGAGAACAATCTTTATTATGTATACAAATGTATAAGAACTTACCAAACATAAGTTATTAATGAATTTATTCAATATTTATGTGCTAGGAAATAAATACCAAGTTTTTTGGGCAAAAGTGGTTCGTGGTAACGTGAAATATATAATGGTGCTTTCTTGGAGTGTGTAAGAGATAAAAATAAGAAACTAGTTCGATTAATTCTATTTGTTTTTGTGCTATATAAGTTGTTAGGTTGGGGTGGACCATGGAGCATTAGGGCCTGTTTGGGAGAGCTCCACCAACTTCAGATTCACGAAAAACGTGGATCTGGAGCTGGATTCACCGTGGAGCAGCTCCATGGTGGATCTGGGATTCGTCAAAGTGTTTGGTACAGCTCCACCTCCCTCTCTATCTCACTTCCACCTGGGCCCCACGCGTCAGGGGGGCAAAATGAAAAAAAAATCCCGGCGGCGCAGGCGCGGCAGCGGCCGGCGGGCGAGGCGGCTGGCCGCCGGCAGGCGCAGGCGGAGAAGAGGAGGAGGCGGAGCGGCCGGCGGGCGAGGAGGAGGCGGAGCGGCCGGCAGGCGCAGGCGAGGCGAGGCGAGGCCGGCGGCCGGCAGGCGAGGCGAAGGCGCAGGGGAGGACGGCGCAGCGACGAGAAAGAAGAAAAACGAACCGTTTTTTTTTGTGTAATCAGTGGCATGGTGGGTAATTTTCCCCAACTCCACCAATTTGAGTTTGGTGGAGCACCCCTTGAGGTGCTCCACCAATTTGGTGAATCTGGAGCTAGATCCATGGTTTTGGTGGAGCAGATCCATGATGGAGCTGTTGGAGCTGGAACTGTTTGGCTTGGAAAAGTGGATCTGGATCTGGATTTGGTGAATCTGGAGCTGGTGGAGCTCTCCCAAACAGGCCCTTAGTTACCGTTCTCTAGAACATTGATGAGTGGAGCACAACATACTATTGGCAGAATGGAACACATGTCTTTCGTTCTAGTTTGGTTTCTAGAATGGAACATTTCAAACATTGCAACAAAAATATGGTCTTTACAAAAGATATGGGATTACAATGACTAATTTTACACAAAATATGGTCTTTTCTCAAAACACAACAACAAAATAGAATTGCACATACCCTTTTGCAATGGGCAAATGGGTCATTTCACACACTCTAGGCACTCAAACCCTAGATCTAATGGCACCTATGTAACTAGTCTCGTAACAAGGGCAATCTCAGCGGCAATTCCTGTAAATAGAGCAAACTCCAGTGGCAAACTTTATGGCAAAGTTGAAAATTTCAAATCTTCGGGTGGCAAATATTGCCGCGAGCTCACCCCTAAAGGCCGAAATCCAGTCCACCCGCCTCCCTTACTTGTGGGGTCCCCGCGCTCTCCCTCTTCCTTACCTCCGCCACCGCATGCTCCGTCGCCGCCGCTGCTAGGGCACGGGCTCCCCGGGCGATCCGGGATCCCACGCCGCCGTTGCGCTTCCTCCGGCCAGCCACTCCCACGCGGCTCGTCGTAACCCCTCTGCTTGAATAGCAGCCACCGCCGCCGCCTCTGCTTCAACAGCAGCCGCCGACTCTTGCCTCAGCTGCTGTCGCCGCATGCACTGCCTCGCGGGTACGTCCCCTCCCTTCCCTGCCCCCCTCACCATCCGCCGCCGCTATTTCCCTCGGCCTCAGCGCCCGCCCAACACCGCCGCACCTAGGGCCGCCGAGGCAGCGGGCGGGTGGCCGTCGCCGAGCCCCTAGGCGCTGCCTAATGCCGAGATGATTCCTGAAGAGAATTTTTGTTGAGGTTTCCGTGTAAACCAATTGGCCACGATTTTCCTCGCAAACACCACGTTTTTTGGCCTCTATTTTGCCATTTCGGTTAGCATTGCGCTCAAGTATTATATCAGTTAGTGAGTACTTTTTCTATGGTTTAATTTGATTGCAGTTTGACACTAGTTTTAGTCGGTCATATGTCAGCCATGATCATCCTTCATTTCTGGCTCCACCACTTATTACCAGTTTCATGTTGTCTTCATCGGTGGATTTTTTTTGGTGGAAGTAAATTATGCAGGCTGTGTATATATTGTTGAATTGCAATATGTCCAATTTCTCCCACTGCCCCCTAATTGTCTTGTCACCCAGGTTGCTTCGTCCAGAAGAATTGCTGCATCCAAAGGTCTGCACGAGGTACGTGATCTACTTTGCTTCTGTGAGTGTTTTTCGCACTAGCATTGAACACCTTTTTTTGACGGTATTCGTGCTCTGTATTGTAGTCGCGGTTATGCATGTTTCCTATCATCTTGCGATCCTGATTTCTAATAGTACCTTTTTGGTTGGCATTTTTGTCGAGTGCATTTGGTCTTTGTAAAACTATGCAGCAAACAGCATGTCATTACAGCTATGTACAATTCTCATGTAGTTAGTCGTTGTGTAATGTAAGAATCTGGTTATTAACTCTGTTTCCTGCCAAGTTCTACATGGGTTGGCACAATCAGATGAATTCAACTTGTAAACCTCATGTTGATATGGCAAGGAGCTTCTAGCTAAATATGTGAAAATGGAATCATTGTGCTGATCATGCTACCATTTGTTGGATAGTTGTGTAGGATATTTTTCAAGTAAATGGGTCTGATCGAGATTTTTAAAGTGGGGATATGCCTGCATTTTTAATCTGATCGACACTATTATTTGAGTGCTCAAAACAGAGATATAACTGCATTTCAAGCATGTAGTCATTAGTTCTTTTTTGTGCGATGTAATGTATTTCTTCACATTAAAGTGCCAAATTCTAGGTCTTGCTAAGTTCCAATATTTACATAGAGTGCACATGTTTGTGTGTATCGAGAGTTGATTCTCTCTTCACGATAAAATGGCTATCCTTTTGTTGGAAATGGTAGGCTTATAATAACATGGTAGAAGTTTTTGGGTTTGTTTGGTTGCCAAAAACAACTCATCATACGTTGGTGGATGCTTGTTGAACTAGGTCATTCTGAATAGATTCATCTATGTTGAGTTTTGGTTGGTTTTATGAGTATGTGTGCATGGCGACAGGGGTGGATGTGACATGGGTCTGTGCCTCTGTGGCCCCCCCTTTGGCTGCCAGTGGTAAATTGTTGATATGGCGGTGAGTAGTTCGGTCATGGAGAAGGCCTTAACTCCTATCATCAATAATTATGCAAATTGAGCGTTCCTTGACAACGCCCTTGATTTGGAACAAATTATGGCACTGATTTTGCTCGGTACGAGAAACTCGAGCAATTAGTACGCGTTGCACTATAATACTCAAATACTTGTCGGCATCTTCGACGCCAACATGTTCCTTTTCATGATCAGATTCATCATCATGTCATGCAGGGTCATTTGCAAGCATAGAATATATTTCATCATCAAAATTACTAGCAGATAAATACACATCATCTTCGCGTATAATCAGTACACGCTTGTTTGGACAATCCCGCATCATGTGTCTATAGCCTTTGCAACGATGGCATTGAACGTCCTTAGTTTGTCCTGTCGATGCAATCGAAGATGAGGTTTTCGCAGAAGCTTGTGCTGCCGCTTGTGGTTGGAGGATAACGGTGGTGGTGCCATAGTGGACGGGGCAGTAGGGGTGCGTGGTGTCCATGAGTTCGTTCGACCTGTAAAAGAATTAGATCGTGTCCTCGTCTGGCGTCTCTGCAATTCACGTTCAGTTTTGCAAGCAAGATGAAACAATCTAGTAATGGAGTTGTAATATTTGTAATCAAGGATGTCTTGCATTTCTCGATTCAGCCCTCCCAAAAACCTGGCCATTGATGCCTCCTCATTCTCAACTAACCCACAGCGCAACATACCAATTTGTAATTCCTGATAGTAGTCTTCCACAGACTTTGCACCTTGTCGTAAGCATTCCAGTTTATTTAACAAATCACAAACATAATATGAGGGAACAAATCGATGCCGCATAAGCAATTTCAAAGCCTCCCAAGTGTTAGGTATGTTATTGGGATGTTGACGGCAATGTTCTTTCCACTAAACAGAAACAAAATCGGTAAATTCACTAGTAGCGGCCCTAACTCGTCTAATCTCGGGAAAGTCATGGCAAACAATTTTTTTGATTAACAGCTAGTTCCCAATTAAGATAACCATTAGGATCATATTTACCATTAAAAGAGGGCATAGTGAATTTAACCTTGGCAAAAGAATCATCGTGGTCACGTACCTCACGTCGTGGGGGTCCTTGTCGCATACCTTGTCGATTAAAACGCAATTGTTGATGAGCTCGATCGTTGTTGAGGTTACCCCTGTCATCGCCCCTGGTATCAGCCATGTAGTCGAATTCATCTTGTCCCTCTACCGTCGTAGCAGGGGGGACAGCAGACGATACTTGGGCAATCACCTCAAGGTGCACCATAATGCCTGCTAAAGAAGTGTTAGTGACGTCTTGCGCTCTCTATTGCGGCTAGCATGGCGTTTGTCTCAATTTGGGCGCCCTCGAGTTGAGCAAGTTGCTCATTCGTAACCCTGACATCCTCCTCAAGACCCTCCGTATGAAGGTTCATGAGGCGCCGGAAATGCTGTACGATTGCCTTTGTACGAGGAGTATGAGATGTATCCTGACTCGAAAGCTTTGCAGAACCTGCCATTGTTAGCAAATCACAAGAATATGTCCCTAACAACTATGAAGATGTGGTGGTTCAAAAGTTGCTCGCACTCAAACCTTCTATCGAATTCTTACCAAGCACGCAGGGGCGATTGGCAACCAGCGGTGCCAACGTATCTCCGAAGATTAGATGGAGCGATTGCCAGGTGAAACTCAGCCTGTACAGTGTAGAAAAGGTGAAGCTGGGAAAGCTCAAGTGTGGTAGCAAAGAGTAGCAATAATCAATTCAGAGAATACAAACTGAAAAATCGTTCAATGCCGGTTGGTGTTGGTCCTAGACTAGACTGAACTAGAGACGCGAGCCTAGAATACAAACGAAAACACCGCGCGAAAAAACTAGCAAACGTCACAATGGAGTTCAGAAGCTCGAAAAGGGATGTCGTCTTTACGAGGAACCTTAGAATCACTTGTAAAAGGGTTCTATCAATTTTGAACGAATTCTGAGAAATTTGAATTTTTTCGGACTTGCGGGCCCGTTTTGAGACCCTGAACGACGTCTTTTGGGGTCGAAGTTTCTGCTTGTGTGCCCGGGTGTGTACGCGTAGATAAAATCCACGGATTCCCCGGGCTTCTCTTTTTTTAGTGTATCTTCTCGTTTTCTTTCCAACGGATTAAGAAACACCCTGATCGGAGGTCGTATGCAAAAGTTGTGTGTTTTTCTCTCTTTTCTTTTTTTCTTTTTTTTGAAACCAGCTAGGGTTTCCCTTTTTTTTGAAAACCGAATCCAATTACAATGGTGAGACCAAACGTGAGTAGAACTCGAAACTCTAAAGGACTAGACACTAAGACCAGTAAAGGACACGACGATGCAATCGAAAGACGATGCAATCGAAAGTTCAACAATGCAATGTACTAAAAAGAAAAATTGCATGGCTAAGACTGGTTTGGACGTGATGATCTACTACTTTTTTGTACTGTAGGTAAAGAAAAGTAATCTAATCTATGGTAAACTGGAAATTCTCACCGAGCAACCTTGGGCTCTGATACCACTTGATGGAGGCGAGGTGGCTGATCTTTCGATGAGATTGATAACTATCGATTTTGGTGGAGGTGACTCGTGATCCGACTACAACCGTACGACATCGCTTACGCCTTAGCAATTGCTGAACCAACTCCGAGATGTTATTGACCTAGCTGGAGGCGCGATCAACCTGAACACGAAGTTCAATCCCTGCGAGCAATCGAAGAACTAGCAAGAATAAGATATAGGCAATCTGATATTGCAAATAAGATTGTAGAGTAGATGGTATTAAAAAACAAATGTGGGATCTCGAAGACTGTATTGACAGGTGGTCGTCTGACACAATTGAAGAATAGAAGTTTGCACAATAGCTAAACCTAAATTCAACAAAATCTGAGTTCTAGCAAAGGGAGGCGGCGGCTCCTTTATGGGGAGACGACCAAGGGTGGCGGCCAGGGAAGTGGGCGCATGTCCCTAGGTTTACAAGGCCCATGGGCCTAAGTGGAGGTGGCTCAGCACCCTTTTGACTTGGACTCTGAAACAGACACAGATTGTTTTGATGATTGTGGCTAGCTCGGATGGAATTTGAAGATGGGATGGATTTGTAGAAAAGTAGACTTGGTAAGCTTTCCATGAAGTCCAAGAACGTCCCAAACGGAGTTCGTATGAAGAAGTTACGTCTGTTTAAACTTAATACTATCGCAGCAATTCGAATCCGAATCCAGAACGAGCCCAACTCGAACTCTTGCTTTACGCGGACCCAAAGTGGCATGGTGATCTTCATTATGCTTTCTATGCATGTCCATGACTCCACATGCCTCTCCTTTATCCTTTCTCATATTCCTAAGCACAATTAAATCACTTGCATTAGGTAGCAGTCTATTCTTAGTAATATATAAACCTACGAATGAATTCACATGGTAATTAAGTTGGCGAGCATGAGCTCGAGTAAGTGGTCCTTGTAATACTTACTGTGGATGAGTTATGTGTGTAGGCGTGGTTGTATTCATAGGAAGGATGTCCTTATCGGAGTAGAAAGGGAGAAGAAACATGAGGAAAGAGGAAGGTGGAAGAGGGAAATGGGCGAGTTGTCAATTTGGCTGGCGAAAAAAGCCACATTGGTGCAATGTCATTGTCCAGTGCCAGCGTGGGCTTCTTTGGAGACTTATACAAGTTTAGGGGTATAAATATGCATCCTCTAGTTTATAGACCTACTTGAACCACCCGTGCATGTTTAGGGACCTGTAGTTCAATTTACTCTTTTTTTACTACTGCGCTTAATGTAAACGGTTTGATAATTTAAAAACATTGATATGTAATAAATTATCAAAGAAAAGCACACAACTCAACAATTGAGTTGTTGCTTTCATATAAATGTCAAAGAAAGGCACACTACTAAAAAAATGAAATATTTATTCATGAGTTGCATATGTGTTTCTGAACTGTTTGGTTTTGTTCATGACAGTTCAAGTCCAGCTTAACCACTCTATTGACCTGCTTAACCACCAAATCCAATTGCTATGCATATAGCATTGCAGCACAACTGCTGCTACCACATATACAGCTGCTATATAGAGCAGTGGCTGTTACTGCTCCTATGAGAAAATATTTTGACCAGGATGGGAAATATTATTCAATAAATGTACTCCGTTACAAAGAAACAATAGATGGCCTTGGATTGCTGATTATAATTTATCATTCCACTATTTAGAACAGCAGCTGTTACTTCTCCTATGAAACAAATAGATTGATCAGGATGGGAAATATGATTCCATAAAGTATCAGTGGTACTTACTTGCAAAGAAACAATGATGGTCTTGGATTTCTGACCTTATTTATCATTCAATTTGTTATGTCTTGCTAATTATATGAGAAATGGAATAAAACTGAAACATAATAAATCAACAATACGCTCAAGTGATTGCTGTTGAGAAAACGTATTTCTTGCATAGCTTTGTTCATCTGATCATCATGGTTTGTTATTACTTCAGCATGGAGTCCATGAGTGTGTGTGTGTGTGTATACATACATATACGTGCGTGTATATATATGTGTATGTTTTTGTTATTTATTCTTTCACAAATTTGCAGGACCTGGCATGCCAGAGGCTCTGTTTGCATCTGAGAGAACTGAGCCATGGTGTTCATATACTTTTGAGATTGTTTGGAAAAGGGCCTGAAAGAAAATTTAGGTTACATAGAGCCTTCTTCAGTTTGTAGCATTTTATTTGAAGGCTTGTGCTTTTTGGAACCAATTTGGTCGCAGTTTGATGGAGTGCAACAGAGAAGAGGCCTTCAAGGCCAGGGAGATTGCTTTAAAGAAGTTGGAAGGCAAAGACTTTGATGGTGCCAAAAGGATTGCGCTTAAAGCTCAAAGGATTTTTCCAGAGCTTGAGAACATATCCCAGCTGTTAACTGTCTGCGAAGTACATTGTGCAGCAGAAGCAAAGATAAATGGATTGTTGGACTTTTACAAAATTCTCCAAGTGGAGGTAACGGCGGATGAGACAACCATAAAAAAGCAATACCGCAAGCTTGCCTTTTCACTTCACCCTGATAAAAACAGTTTTGCTGGCGCAGAAGCTGCTTTCAAATTAGTTGCAGAAGCTAACTCAATGTTGTCTGATCGAACAAAACGATGTGCATATGACATCAAATGGAGGGTCGCTTCTAGAATTGCACCAAAACAGGCTACGCAACCAATGCAGGCTACAGAACCAAAGCAAGCTACAGTACCAAAGCAGGCTACATTACCAAAGAGGGCTACAGAACCAAAGCAGGCTACACAATCAATGAAGACTACAGAATCAATGAAGAAAACTGATGCAAATAGAAGTAGTGTGGCAGGATGTGGACCATCAGTTCCACCACCCACTGCTGGACGCGCATTCTGGACCATGTGCTTGAACTGTAAAACAAAATATCAGTACTACTTTGACATACTAAATCGTCGCATCCGCTGTCAGAACTGCAGTAAAGATTTTGTTGCATTTAAGCTAAATGAACAGGATGTGCCTTCTGTATTGTCATCAAATGCAGCCAATGGTCCTGGACAACGGAGTGGTGTTCCCAGTCGACAAGACTGTTCTACGAAGTTCTCTTCTGGTGGGAACAGAGATGCGAAGCCCTGGGTGAATGGAGCACACCATGATGAACAAATGAAGAGGAGTGCCAGTGCAGGTGGTGAGGGTACGGTTAACCACGCAGAGACAGGTGGAAAAGGGGGAGTTGAATTTTCAAAAGGGAATCTGTCTAAATCTTCTACACTGAATACAGATGATAAGGCAGCTGATCCAGATGTTACTGAGAGGCAAAACCCAGGTAGTAGGGTAGATACATCTGCAGGGCCAGGTGCCACAGGGATCCCTAGTCCACGGAGATCAGCTAGGAGAAAGGCAAACGCTGATGCTAGCAACAACGTGAACTCCCCTAAGAAAAAGAGGCGATCAATAAAAGATTGGATGTTAAATGCTGACTCGAGTTGTAAGCAAATGTTTCCTGATAATGTTGCTCGTGCTGACAGACAAACTGGTGAACCTCATGTCTCTAGCAAATCACACAACCAAGAGAAAGGAATTGCTACCAACGGAGGCAATCAGGAAAACAACAAGAAAGAAGTTACCCACGATACAGCTGCTGAGAAAAAGCCTTGCAATTCTGGGAACTTTTCCTATCCTGACCCTGAATTTTTTGACTTTGATAGGTGCAGGGATGTCAGCCTGTTTGCGGTTGATCAGATCTGGGCACTTTATGATGACTGCGATGGTATGCCACGATATTATGCTCGAATAAGACGTTTTGATGCTACCAACTTCAGAGTTCAGTTCACTTGGCTGGAGCATGATGCAATGAATGAGGAAGAGGACAAATGGACTGACGAAGAACTGCCTGTGGCTTGTGGGAATTTTTTCTTAGGAAAAACAGAGGTCTCACAAGATGCTCTCATGTTCTCTCACATTGTTTCATGGGTGAAAGGCAGAAAAAGGTGCTCATATGAAATATATCCCAGGAAGGGTGAGGTATGGGCTCTTTATAAGGATTGGAGTATGCAATGGAGCTCAGATGCAGATAACCATAGAACCTACGAGTATGAAGTTGTGGAAGTCCTGTCAGATTTCACAATGGAAGCTGGTGTTGCTGTTGCCCCCTTGGTCAAGATTAAAGTATTTGTGAGTCTGTTTGCAAAAGCAAAGGACAAATCATCATTTGTTATACCATCGAGTGAACTACTTAGATTCTCGCACAGTATTCCTTTTTTTAGAACAAAGGGAAATGAGAAGGTAGGTGTTCCAGCTGGATTTCTTGAACTGGATACCGCATCACTTCCTAGTGACCTGGACGAAGCATTTCCATCAGTTACTCTTGATTCTTACATGCCCGTTGACACGACAATGAACAGTGGTTTCGTTAATATTACTGTTATTAGTACACCAGGTCCTGGAGGAAAACAGAACGATCATTCCCTTGAACGAACCCCAAGTCAGCAACAGAGTGCCCGGAGCAAATCTGGTTATTCCTCTCCGCAATTTTGCCCCTCCCCTGGTACTTTCACATATCCAGACTCAGAATTTTTTAACTTTGAAGAAGGCCGATCATATAATAAGTTCGAACGTGGCCAGATATGGGCTCTTTACAGTGATCTTGATAAATTCCCCAAGTATTACGGTTGGGTGACCAAAGTTGATGTGGAACCGTTCAGAGTGCATTTGACTTGGCTCGAAGTTTGCCCTCAACTGGAGCAGGAGAAGATGTGGTTAAAGCAGGATGTACCTGTGAGTTGTGGGACATTTAAAATCCGTAACTGGAGGATCAAGTATGACAATAATGATGCATTCTCTCATTTAGTAGAAACTTGCCAGGTTGGTTGGAAACGATACTTTGAAATTCACCCGCGAGTAGGTGAAATTTGGGCCATCTACAATAACTGGGCACCTAGCTGGGTTCCTTCCAGCAATGATGCTTGTGAATATGCCATTGGTGAGATTACTGAACGCACTGAAGCTAGCACAAAAGTCTTATTTCTGACTCAAGTAGATGGTTACAGAGTTGTGTTCAGGCCTGACAATGGAAAGGGTATTCTGGAGATACCTACAAAAGAGAATTTAAGGTTTTCTCACCAGATACCTTCTTTCCGTCTGACAAAAGAAAAAGGTGGCAAACTCCGTGGCTTTTATGAGCTGGATCCAGCTGCTGTTCCTGATTCTTTCCTGTTCCAGGGCACCCACTGACTTGCAGACATCGAAGTTGACTGTTCTGAAGATAGTAAAACTAAATTACTTCCCATTTGATAAAGTAGTGATCTGGTTGTATGATCTAGTGTTCTCATACGCCACACAGCTGCAGTGCGAACCAAACCGTGCTCTTTTCTAATGCAGAGGCCTCGGTAATCTTCATTTTGTGCCGAGCGTAAATTTGCATATTGCATTAGTATTTGGTATGTGATGCCTGTGGTCCAGTGATCAATCTCTTTGTCAGTGTTGTCTGCAGCAAAGAGCAAATGAGGAATTGGGCTATCTATACTCTTCTTGCAATTTATTATGAGCTTCATGATCATCTCAACTGTTCTACTGTAATTCTGGTGCCTAGCATTTTTTGCCATTTGTGTTGCCGACCTGATGAAGCTGCAAGGACCTGATGGTTGCAATATAGGTTGCTTCCTGTTGTATTTCTGATATTTGTGCTCGTGCATTTGGTAGATGATCTTTTGCATGGATACTTGTTCTGGTTTCTGTTTAGGTTTCCTGCACTGCCAAGCTGGATGTGTTCGCAGATACGTTTATGCGGTCTTCTGGTTCCTGGATTATACAGAATTGAAGTTCCATGTAATGGTTGGAAGCTTTATTGGTCCCTATACCAGTCTTTCTATGAAAGTTATTCAGGGATTTTTGATGATATGTGATGTGAATGTTGGTTCACATCGGGATAACTATCGTGCAGAGGATGGCCGGACAGCGTGGCTTGAAGGGGTAGGGTTTTAGAGAAGAGGTGTAGACATAGATTGAGACGAGAGAATATTTGGTAGAGAATAGATTGTTTCTTTGCTTCCAAAACACGACGCTGACCCTCTATTTATCTGGAGGAGTCCCTAATACAGAATACTAGTAACATGACCGTACTCTACTGCTAGCAAACGGCTAAGGCAAACATGACTCGGGCATTAGCTAATACTATTTACAGCAAAGGCTGAATGTCTCCTAATTCTCCTGGACTACTACAGCTGAACGTGGAGTACACAGGCATGCTTGGAGCGTCAACTTCTTCCTGGACGTCTTGCCGGCTGGCGGCCGCCAGTATTGGTCTTGTGCTGCCCTTGCACGTATGTGCTGCTGCTGCTACCTAGCCTATGTCCACAACAATATGCCACCCCTTGAGTAGGTGTTTCAGGAAACATGGTTTGCAACTTTGTATC
Organism: Dendrocalamus latiflorus; assembly: GCA_017311315.1. Lineage (NCBI taxonomy): Eukaryota > Viridiplantae > Streptophyta > Magnoliopsida > Poales > Poaceae > Dendrocalamus > Dendrocalamus latiflorus. The sequence continues at coordinate 42,741,594 of CM029663.1, forward strand.
TATATGCCATTGAATATCTTCGTATATATGTCTATAATATTACACTGATGTCTTACTAACATATGGGTATGTCCTATATATAAGCCTCACTATGAGTGGTATATTGTAGATCATATAGTTATTCGGTGGTATATTATAGATTTTCTTATTTTACATATGCGGAAAATACTGGCGCATAACCCTAAAAAATATGGATGCACTTTCATTTGGGTGTTTTTCTCAGTAGAATTATGGGTAAAAAATTCGTCCTATTTACTTAAAAACTATAATCAAGGACAAGTTCTACAGAACACACGCTGTTAGAATTTTACAAACTTATTACATGGCTTATTAGATAAAAGGATTATGAGGTCATGAACTAACAAAACTAAAGAAATCATGGACCTGAAGCAATAAAACCTGGGGGTTGGGGGATGTGATTTGCTAGTTGCTACTTTTGTTGATAGCATATAAGAACATCTCCATAAAATGAAATTTCATCATTTGAAAATTAAGAATTATTAAAGTGCTTAAAATGATAAAATCGATATTAGAGTCAAATACGAAAATAATGCGGTTCAGATGTGATTGTAGGTGATGTCTAGGCATCTGTCAGCTTTTGTTCTTTGAAACAATCACGTTGAGCCCTTTGACCAAATTAAGATTTGTGCAAACCATTTGAGAACGATCTCCGTAAAACAACTCGGAGAGCACTTCAATGGTCCGCTGTGATGGGTATTATAATGGGCAGCAATTGCCAAATTGGTGCTTCAATTAAAGGATGTAAATGTGTAGTTCAGGTTGCTATAGCAAGTTGTTATCCTTTGCAATTACCCTCTGCAGGTACCAATTTGCTGAATAGAGAGGTGTAGGCAATGAGTTTTCTAGCCATCAATTTGATCTTCATGTTCATGTAATGTAGTCAAAACAATTGTTTTGAAGTATTCGACCATTTAGGACTGGGAACATCATTACTGGATCGTTTTACATAATTCTGTGTTAATCAAAGAATTGTTGAAAATATATAGCCTGTTGGGGTGTGTAAGCAACTAGGCCCCCAATTCGAGGGTAATTATGTTTTGGTGATTAATGGATCTTAAATCATCAAGACTAACATGTGTTTGAAGTGCTGAAAGAGGTTAGGTTTCGATGATGGCACTGACTGATCCTTGGGCATATGTGTTGACCCTAGTTGTTCAAATGATGGCAAAGCATGGAGTTTTATGAAGATTAAGGACATTGTGGCTAGATGATCAAAGGAGTTCATTGTAGCATTAGGTCTTTGCTTTGCTTTGTCTGTGCCATTAAGGGGGAGTCGAAGGCTAGTAGCTTGAGCAGTGGAATCGATAGCAGCATCACCTCGATGACACAAAACACGATGGCCTCAACTCAGGATAGAACTGAAAACACCGATGTGCTCGATGGCCATATCTTTTGCAATAAGAACAGATGACTCGATGCTGAAAGAGGCCATTGACAAAGAAGACCATCACATGCCATGGCAGTCCAAGCAATATATCAACACAAAACACAACAGCAACTGACTCCACCCAATAATGAAGCAACAGAATAGTACCAGTAGCAGCACAAGAACAAGAAGCACAGATTAACAACACCTGAGAACGATGACCAGCAAGGAAATGCTCACAATGGATGGCTGCTGCTTTTGGCTAACTGCTGATGGTTACGAAGATGACGCCGGTGATGATGAGGAAGGGCCGGCTGCGACGAATTGAACTCGGTGATGGCTGACGGCGCCTGGATTGGGTGGAATCCAGCCGCGATGAGCTCCGGCCGTGACGGATCGAAGGGATCTAACGGCGACTGGAACCGGGGGAGACTCCCAATTTTGGCGATGCGAGGCTTGACGACGGCTTGGGGAGAAGATAGCTGAGGAGATCGTTAGAGACTCACCGGTGACGAGTTCAGTGATGGCGACGGCTAGGGTTGGGTAGAATTTGCTCTGATACCATGTGAAATTAGAGAGAGAAAAAAAGGGAAGATTTGCTATTCACAACCATGCATTTTATTTATTATTGAGAGATATATATACACTCTTGAGGTTAATTGGCTACATGGGCCAAGACATTAGATTCTATATACATACACACTTGACAATACTAAGCTCAACAACGTGTGGATCAAAGAGATATATATATATATATATATATATATATATATATATATATATATATATATATATATATATATATATATATATATATATATATATATATATATATTATGTCATGGGTACTACAATTAGACATATACTGATTTCTGACTTCTATTATTTTGTTCAGAAGTGATGTTCAGAAGTTTATTTTGTGCCTTTGGCAACTCCTTGGAATTTCAATAATCTAGCTTCTTTGGAAATTTTGCACATTGAACAACCTGATTTGGTACCTACATTCGTGCGTTAGGTGTGCTACAAAATCGCACTTATGTTCTGTGTGACAGAACTGAACTATGAGCAGCTGTAACAAAAGAGAGCTAATTACTTCATTTGTTACCTTCAAGTTTCAGATTTAAAAATTAACTGGGCTACCATTTTGTTGTGGCTGCTACCCAATTTCGTTGTCGTCGCTGAAAAGAGACAACCAGATATTTTTACCATTCATCCACACAGTTCTATCCCGGGAAAGTGCTAGCATTTCATTTATAATTAGTGCTCAGATGTGGGATGTTTCTGTTGTAGCATTGCTATAACCGGAAGTACAGGGTACCTCTTTCTCTATGAAAGATGGTGGAGTTAGATAGAGCTAGAAGTAGAAGAGAGAGAGAGAGCTCATGTGTAAAATGAGTGAATTGCCCTTGCTCATACCTCTCTTGAGGGTTTATATATATGAATGGGGTAGGGTAGGATGGGAAATTTCCACCCTACCCTTTAATAATTACAAAAGGTGATGATATATTGGTACATTTCTCTATACTATTGAGTCTATTACATATTGGTCCAGTTGCAAGGCCTAGTCACGGGGGGTTGAGCCACCCCTACAACATTACTTCTCGACAGTAAGCGCTGAGGTCTCGATGGGCAAGCTGATGTGACCAACTATCCCAGCTCCCGTCCCTCGCCAGCAAGCACAATAGTCCCGATGGGCGAGCCGATGCAATTGGCACTCCAATCCCTAGGGGTGTGGATGTCGTAAATCTATTGGTGCCAGATTCTTTCGCTCGGCCCGGACTTGAGCAGCGCATAGATGTGTGTGAGGAAGTCTCACGCAAAAGGGTATGGTCGTGTCGTCGATGTCCTATTTTTGACTTGGGTGGCACATGAAGGTGGAGTTGTGGGCCAGGCCACCCCTCCGAGACGATGCCTACGAGGAGAGCAGCGAAGTCTCACGACGTAGACGAAGGCGCCCTATGGAGGTGGAGCTTTCGAGGCGGAGTCACAAGTTGGGCCACCCCTCCAAGGCTATGCCTACGAGGAGGGTGGCGAATACAGTCGGACGAAGTCAGGACCACGAGGTGTCGGAGGAAGCATCTAGGACAACGAGGTGGTCAGACGAAGTCACGATGATGAGGTGGCAGATGAAAGTCGACGACTCGATGAATGCTTGAAGAGCGCATGCTCCAGATCCACCCTTCGGACGAAGCGTCTACGATCGCAAGCTGTCGGACGAAGTGTCGGTGACCACAAGGCGGTCGGACAAAGTCAACGACGGGACGAAGACTTCAAGCGCACATTGCGTCCCCACCCTTCGGACGAAGCGTCTACGACCGCAAGGCGGTTGGACGAAGTGTCGGTGACCACAAGGCGGTCGGACAAAGTCGACGGCGGGACGAAGACTTGAAGCGCACGTTGCGTCCCCATCGTTCGGACAGGCATCGACAGGGCCGACAGAGTTTCGACAACGATATGGTCGGACAAAGTCATGACCGCCAGACAATCGGATGAAGTCACTGTGTGACTAAGCGTGTACGGCCATGAAGTGGTCGGACGAAGTCTCGACTGCGATGTGGTCGGATGAGGCGCCTACTACCACGAGATGGTCGAATGAAGTCACGACCGCGAGGCGGTCGGATGAATCATCTACGACCATGAGGTGGTCGGATGATGTGCTAACCGCGATGCGGTCAAACGAAGTCGGCGACGAGACGAAGACTTGAAGAGCGCTCGCTCCGTCCACCACCATTCGTACATGTGTCGATGAAGTCTTGACCGCGAAACGGTCAAACAAAGCGTCTAGGATCACGAAGTTCTGACCGTGATGCGGCCAGACGAGGAGTCTACGACCACGAGGTGGTCGAACAAAGTCGGTGGCAAGACGAATCTCCGACGTGCGCTGTTCGTCCCGCCCCCTTTGGACTCGAGGTCGACGAAGTCGGCGGCGAGACGAATCTCTAGTGCGTGGTCTGTCCTGCACCATTCAGACTTGGCGTCGATGAAGTCTGCGACAAGACAAAGCTCTGACACACACGGTCTGTCCAGCACCCTTCGGACTTGGCGTTGACGAAGTCGGCAGTGAGATGAAACTTTGACTCGTGGGTCCATTCTGCACCCTTCGACTCGGGGTCGACGAAGTCGGCGGCTAGACGAAACTCTGATGCACGCGATCCGTCCCGCACCCTTCGGACTTAGGGTCATTGAAGTCAATCGTCGAAAGAAGAGTTAAGAAAGAGAGAGTAAAGCTACATCTCATACAGGATACAACATATTTGAGAAAACGAAGAAAATTAGAGGATGTGGATTGAGGAGGGGGAGAGACAAGGTAGGATAAGAGTAGTGACGGAACTAGAACGAAAATGATCGAGTTTAACTACTTTATCATACGTATAATAATATATATAATTTTTAAGTAATCTTTACTATTTAAAAAGAGAAGTTGATTGCGGTACGTTTTTTCGCTCCTCTCCCCTCCTCACAAGGATTGTACCGACTTGTGGGCCTGTTGAATTCCAACGTCCTCCCCCGTCAGTGTTTTCAACTAGGAATCATCATCAGCTGTAGAAATATGCCATTCAATTCAACTAATTATATACAAGGGGAAAGTAAGAGAGATAATCCAATATGTAACAATATCTTCTCCTACTACTACTCTACTTATATGGTCAATTCGACTATGCGGCACTGAAAAAAAAAACCAAGTCAAGCCAGACGAACGGCATGACCGCCGGAAGCAGTTGCCTGCATCTGAAACAGTCCAACGAAGCGCAACCCACGGTTTGGCCGGCTGCACATGTTGACGACTTGACGCACGCATCTGAGATGGTACGCATGAATGCGGCAATGCCGCACCGCACGTATCATTTGACACCTCCGATCTGCAGTCTCCAGAATCCAAACGCATCTCCCCAAATTCCACTCTGTTTAATTTCCTTTGTACTCCAGTCTCTTTACGCGTGCCAAATGCTTCGTGGCTTCGTGCAGATGCAGGAGAGATTAAACCGGCATTTCTTGACGGGCAGAAAGACTTCGATTTTAACAAACAGAGGCCTAGCATCGTTCAGATAGGCTGGTGTTGGTCAGATTCTTGGAGTAGCTGGCCAAATGCTTCCCTGCCTGCCTGTCAACACCAGCGAGGCAGATGAGCTTGCGCTCCGGAGACTTCCTCTGTTACCTGTACACCATGCACACAGCCTTTTCTTTCTTTTGTTTTCTTTGACAAAGGACGACCATACTGTTGAAAATATAGGCAATATTTTAATTCCAAGTTTTATTAGAAGACAAAAACAGTAAACTAATGATGCAAAACTTACAACTAACAGCAAGCTACTCATCATACTTTAGAATGAACTTTAGAAAGTATATATTAACCAAGTCGAACGTGCTCTCGAACGACTTACTTGTTAGCCTGATGAAGAACAGGAAGCCGCGCAGGCTTGACGCAGTGCAGAACGAAGATGTCGCAGTGCAGTGAGCGGTCGCGCAGATGCGCTGCCCAGAAACCTTATTGCCGCCCCCGTGCAGGTCTTCACGGCAGCAACGGTTCGGAGATACCGCTCCTCTTCTTCGCGGTGCACGCCGGGAAGAAGAGTCGACGAGGTTCAGACGGCGCAGCACAACAGCACACAAAAGTTTTGAAGGAAGAGAATGGAGGCAGTCCGGTTCTGACCGCATACTCTGGACGTCTCCAGGTATACATATAGACAGACTAGTAACTGAAATGATTAAAACAGCCATTTACCCACTGGTAACTGACACATTCAACCAGTCAGTTACTGTCTGTCATCAAACCCAATAAAGCCTCATTCAAATGTTTGAATCTCATTCAAACAGAGAGATAGTGGTGCAGGATTCAGCAAAAATAGAGATAGACTTGGTCTGCCAAGAGGCGCGCCACGTCACGGCACGGTCGCGCGTCGCAAGTCACAAGTCACGCGATTTTCACGCGAAAATACGCGGATACGCGCGCGCGCGTGCGCGTGTGTGTGACTAGACAGATCCATCCTCATATCATCTCTTTCCATATTCAAGGAGTGGGGAGGATTCCACCTTATAAATTGGTCTTCCTCCCCCTACCTTAGCAATATGGTACTAACCATGCATGCTTTGGGATTCACGAAAATGGGCCTCGCTCATTGGGCCATTTTCTAACAATCCCCCACCAATTCCAAAGCAGAATTAGAAGTCAAAGATATTGTGCTAAAGACTGTTAATATACCAGTCTTTTAGTGTAAGTCCTATACGGGTTGAACTTGCACCTAGAATGACAAGATTCATCTTCTCACAGCTGATGAATGGACTATGCCTTGAATTCACAGCTTTTTGTGACCAGATTTCACTTGAAATCTCAACTAGTACTAGGCTGCCAATGAACCACGCCTAAACGGAGCGTTATATGGTCATGCTCCCTTATCTGCTCATGAGCTTTCTAGAGAATGCCCCGTTCTCGTGAACTGCGACCACACAGTTAGGCTCAAGTAGGTGTATTCTTTCTAGGTATCCTGCAGGCTAATACCTTTTCCTTATTTGGACAACAGAATACATTAAGGCTTTATGCCAACCTTCCATACAGTTGAAAGTACATTTTTATTAGGACATGGGTACAATAAATATGTACTCTCTTGTTACAACATCAATTTGTTTTTCCCATTGCCTAAGTCACGGGATCTCCGATCAAGAAGGTATGGGTTACCATTGTGATGTAACTTAAATGGGCCTCATTCCCATATCCATAGATGCAACGAAAATCGCTTTCCGTGCTAACCCCTTTGTAAAAGGGTCTGCCAGATTTTTCTCAGTGTGAATATAGTTCACAGCAATCACTCCGGAGTTTCTTAGTTTTCTGACAGATTTAAGCCTACGCTTCACATGTCTAGAGGACTTCATATTATCCTTTGTACTTGTGACTTGGCCAACACTGTTTGATTGTCACAGTACATTAGGATTGCAGGTATTGGTTTCTCAACCAATGGCAAGTCCAATAGAAGCTCTCTCAGCCATTCAGCCTCAACTGTGGCTGTATCAAGTGCTACAAGTTCTGCTTCCATGGTTGACCTCGTCAATATGGTCTGTTTACAAGACCTCCATGAAACTGCAGCACCAGCTAAAGTGAATACATAACCACTTGTAGCTTTGATCTCATCCGCATCAGAGATCCAATTAAAGTCACTGTATCCTTCTAAAACAGAAGGATGCCCAGTATAATGTATTCCAAAAGATGTTGTGCCTCTCAAGTAGCGCAACACTCTTTCAAGTGCCTGCCAGTGATCATCTCCTGGGTTAGAAGTAAACCGACTTAATTTGCTCACAGCAAATGAAATGTCATGTCTTGTGGCACCAGCTAAATACATTAGTGACCCAATAATTTGTGAATATCTTAATTGATCTTTTCCTAACCCCTGGTTCTTTCGAAGTTTAATGCTCGCATCATAGGGTGTTGGTGAAACTTTACAGTTTTCAAAACCAAACCGGCTTAATATTTTCTCAGCATAATGGAATTGAGTCAAAGTAATCCCATCCTTACTTTTGATCAATTTAATATTCAGAATGACATCTGCCTCTCCCAAGTCTTTCATATCAAAACACCGAGATAAGAAAGATTTGACCTCGTCAATTACGGGAGTGTTTGTTCCAAATATAAGTATGTCATCTACATACAGACATAAGATCACTCCTTGACCCCCACCATAACGATAATACACACATTTGTCGGCTTCATTCACAACAAAGCCAGCAGATGTTAAAGTTTTGTCAAATTTCTCGTGCCATTGTTTTGGTGCTTGTTTTAGGCCATACAAAGATTTCAATAATCTGCATACTTTATTTTCCTGTCCAGAAATCACAAAACCATCTGGTTGATCCATATAGATTTCTTCCTCCAACTCTCCATTAAGGAAAGCTGTCTTCACGTCCATTTGATGAACATGTAGACCATAGGAAGATGCTAACGCAAGGAGCACTCTGATGGTAGTTAGTCTGGCGACAGGAGAATAGGTATCAAAGAAATCTTCTCCCTCTCTCTGGGTGTAACCCTTGGCTACAAGCCTTGCCTTGTACTTCTCAATAATTCCATCAGGCCTTAGTTTCTTTTTAAAAATCCACTTACATCCTACAGGTTTACACCCTATAGGACAATCTGTGATCTCCCAAGTCCCATTAGACATAATAGAGTCCATCTCGCTATGGACTGCCTCTTTCCAATACTCAGCATCAGGAGATGCATAAGCCTCCGAAAGAGTCTTTGGCACATCATCCACGAGGTATACAATAAAGTCGTCACCAAAGGTTTTCTCAACCCTTTGTCTCTTGCTCCTGCGAGGAGCTTCTGCGACTAGATTGTTATCCTCCTCAGGGATATCACATATTGGTTCAGAAATAGTGGGAAGTTCAGAAGTTTGATTATTTTCACTTTCAATATTATCAGTTTGAACATTCTCTGTTCGTGAAGTACTGCCTGCTGTTCTCATAGGAAAGATATTTTCAAAGAATGAAGCATCTCTAGACTCCATTATTGTATTAGCAATAATCTCAGGAGTTTCTGATTTAACTACTAAAAATCTATAGGCCGTGCTATTTTGTGCATATCCTAGAAAAATACAATCGACTGTTTTTGGTCCAAGTTTTCTCTTTTTCTGCAATGGTATATTGACTTTTGCCAAACACCCCCAAGTTCGCAGAAAATTAATGTTAGGTTTTCTCCCCTTCCATCCCTCATACGGAGTAATCTCACTTTTTTTAGTGATTACTCTGTTTAGGACGAAATTTGCTGTTAGAATAGCTTCCCCCCACCATGCCTTAGGCATACCAGCACTCTCTAACATGGCATTAACCAAATCTGTCAGTGTCCGGTTTTTCCTCTCAGCTACCCCGTTTGATTGGGGTGAATATGGTGGTGTAAATTCATGGGCTATTCCATGCTCAGAACAGAATTGGGAGAATTCATGAGAGACATACTCTCCTCCACGATCAGACCTTAATCTTTTTATTTTCTTTTCTAGTTGGTTCTCAACCTCGGCCTTATAAGTTTTAAAGTAGTTTAAAGCTTCATCTTTAGTTTTCAGCAAATACACATAGCAGTAGCGTGTTGCATCATCAATAAAAGTTAGAAAATATCTTTTGCCTCCTTTTGTCAATAATCCATTCATTTCACACAAATCTGAATGAATAAGATCTAAAGGTGCCAAGTCCTTTTCATTCTCTAATCCCTTAAAGGGTTTTCGAGGTTGCTTTGCTTGCACACAGGACTGGCACTTTGATCCTTTGACAATTTCACATCTTGGAATTAAATCTAATCTGGACATTCTAGCAATACTATCAAAACCAATATGACAGAAACGAGAATGCCAAATATTTGCCTCACATTTATTTGAACCAGTTGCAATATTCAAATTATAACAAGACTCTAAGATACTTAGGCGGAACAAGCCTCCGCTCTCATAGCCTTTACCAACAAATTTTCCGAACTTAGACATTACAATTTTATTTGACTCAAAAACTAGTTTATAACCATCCCTGCATAGGAGAGAACCACTAGCGAGGTTCTTCTTTATTGTAGGCGCATGCTGTACGTTCTTCAAGTGGACAATCTTCCCTGAAGTAAGCTTCAGATCCACCGTGCCAACACCAAGAACAGAAGCATGTGACCCGTTTCCCATTAGGACGGAGGAAGCCCCTGCTGCCTGATAAGAGGAAAACAAGGAAATATCAGAACATACGTGAACATTAGCTCCAGTATCAACCCACCAATCAGTGGATTGACAAGCTGAAAAGACAACAGGTGAATTACCATACCCTCCTGAAGTCGAGGCCTCGCCTATGGTCACGTTAACAGCCTTCTTCTTAGGCTGTTCACCATCTCTGATTTTGCGGAAACGACAGTCCTTCGCCATATGACCGTCTTTACCGCACACAAAGCAGGTGATGTCCTTCAAATCCTTTTTCTCAGTTTTCTTCTTAAAACTAGTTGTCTTGTTCGGTTTGTTGGATTTGTACTTCTTAGCAACAGTCTTTCTCTGTATGACATTTGCATTGTTCTGGCCAGATGTGCTAGGTGCATCTTTTGCTCTTGCTTTTTCTTCCATATCGAGGGCTGCAATGAGATTCTCAACAGAAATCTCTTCCCTCTTATGTTTCAAGCTAGTAGCAAAATCCCGCCAAGAGGCAGGGAGTTTAGCAACAATGCCCGCAGCCACAAACTTTGGAGGCAATGCACAGCCCAAGTGCGCAATCTCACCGACTAGTAGCTGGAGGTCATGAGCTTGTCCAACTATGGACTTAGCCTCATCCATACTAAAGTCGAAAAATTGCTCACATATGTAGAGCCAACGACCTGCCTCTGCCTCCGCATATTTTTGCTCTAGTGCATCCCACAACTCTGTGGCGGACTTGTAGTCCATGTACATATCATAGAGCTGATCTGCCAGAACAGTTAGAATGCAGCCAAGAGCAGTATTGTTCGCAGCCTCAAACTGCATATACTGCTCAATCGTAAATGGATACTGTGGGTGGATAACCCACCACAGCCCCAAAGACATAAGCCAAAACTTGACTCTAGTCTACCATCTACGAAAATTCTGGCCAGAAAACCTCTCAGGTTTCATCGCATCAGAAGCATTAGCCATTTCTGTATTGCAACAAAATTCACAATAAGGTTTCTGGATTGTTGAAAATATAGGCAATATTTTAATTCCAAGTTTTATTAGAAGACAAAAACAGTAAACTAATGATGCAAAACTTACAACTAACAGCAAGCTACTCATCATACTTTAGAATGAACTTTAGAAAGTATATATTAACCAAGTCGAACGTGCTCTCGAACGACTTACTTGTTAGCCTGATGAAGAACAGGAAGCCGCGCAGGCTTGACGCAGTGCAGAACGAAGATGTCGCAGTGCAGTGAGCGGTCGCGCAGATGCGCTGCCCAGAAACCTTATTGCCGCCCCCGTGCAGGTCTTCACGGCAGCAACGGTTCGGAGATACCGCTCCTCTTCTTCGCGGTGCACGCCGGGAAGAAGAGTCGACGAGGTTCAGACGGCGCAGCACAACAGCACACAAAAGTTTTGGAGGAAGAGAATGGAGGCAGTCCGGTTCTGACCGCATACTCTGGACGTCTCCAGGTATACATATAGACAGACTAGTAACTGAAATGATTAAAACAGCCATTTACCCACTGGTAACTGACACATTCAACCAGTCAGTTACTGTCTGTCATCAAACCCAATAAAGCCTCATTCAAATGTTTGAATCTCATTCAAACAGAGAGATAGTGGTGCAGGATTCAGCAAAAATAGAGATAGACTTGGTCTGCCAAGAGGCGCGCCACGTCACGGCACGGTCGCGCGTCGCAAGTCACAAGTCACGCGATTTTCACGCGAAAATACGCGGATACGCGCGCGCGCGTGCGCGTGTGTGTGACTAGACAGATCCATCCTCATATCATCTCTTTCTATATTCAAGGAGTGGGGAGGATTCCACCTTATAAATTGGTCTTCCTCCCCCTACCTTAGCAATATGGTACTAACCATGCATGCTTTGGGATTCACGAAAATGGGCCTCGCTCATTGGGCCATTTTCTAACACATACACACTTCCTTTTCTTCTATGCGTCTATCCAGCTCTGCTTCCAACAGTATAGACAACTAGCTGCGTAAGCGCGGCGACACACCGCGCTAGCTACCGTGTGGACTGAAGCAAAAGAGACGATAATTCATGGGGAGTTTCTTAAAAAAATCGAGTATGCATACGTAATTTCAGAAAAACCAAAGGTCTTTTTGGCAAAAAAACAAGGACCTGTAAGGATCTATACGTAACTAAAAAAAGGACCTATACGTAATTTTAGAAAACCGCGAGGCGCTATCGAACAAAGGATACGCAATTTCGGTGAAGCGGAGGGTTCTTTCTGAAAAAAACCTGACAGGGTCCTTTTCGCGAGAATGGAGGACCTTTACGTAATTTCGGAAACACAGGGACTTTTTCGTAAAAAAGCTGACGTGAACGCGGTGAGAGCCGGGGAATCCCCGGCTGTAATATAGGTATTATACATATTGATAACAGCTAGCCTAAGAAGGCTAATATCTTCATCATGATTTTATAGTATCATATTATTACATGTGTTATCTATACACTATTTATTTTTTCATTGTAATACACGGACACGTGATTAATAACAAAAACGTAGGAACAAGAACGCATGTAAAAAACATATGATTGAGAAAAACAAAAAAAATGCCGGAATAGGTTGTTTGGATGGACGATGGAAAAACGCGGGAATTTTATAGGGATTTTGAGAATAATAATCACATTTACTTATTAATCTTTTTTTTTTTGAGAAAATTTACTTATTAATCAGCTGTGCTCTCAGAGCACACCGGCCCGCCTCGCTTAGCCGAACGAGCAAATACCAGCCCACGACACACCAATGGAAACCCAGCCCATTAACTAGACCGACCATCTACCCCTGGCTGCGGCCATCCATCGTCTATAAACCCTAGCTCCCCCCTGCAAGCACCCTCCTTCCCGTCGCCGGCTCCCCTCCAAGCCAAGATGGTGAAGAAGAGCAAGAAGAGCAAGAGCAAGCGCATCACTCTGCGGCAGAAGCACAAGGTGCTGCGCAAGGTGAAGGAGCACCACCGCAAGAAGCGCAAGGAGGCAAAGAAGGAGGGCAGGAACCACAAGAAGAAGGTCGAGAAGGACCCGGGGATCCCCAACGAGTGGCCCTTCAAGGAGCAGGAGCTCAAGGCACTCGAGACGCGCCGCGCGCAGGCCCTCCAGGAGCTCGAGCTCAAGAAGGAGGCGCGCAAGGAGAGGGTAAGCGCCTGCTTCTCTCTGATTTATCGGTGCTAAATTGTTAGTATCCGGAGCCAAATCCATGCGCCACGATGCCCATGTTTCTTCAATTTATAGCCGAATCTACCTCCTGTTGTTAAATTTCAGTGTGCAAAATTGCAAAAGATTATTCTTCCATAGGTAGTAGTAGATGCTTGCCTGGATTGATTGCCTACATGATGAAAGTTTATTTCTTTTATTTCGTAAACGAGGTCATCCATTGCCTGTGTGTAGATAGCCTATCATCGGCGAGATTTTGAGTCATCGATTGAGATGTGGGCTGAAGGCAGAACTGGAAACAGGGTCCATATGGTAGATAGCCTTGTCGTTGGTGTGGTCTGCCTACATAACTTCGGGTCTAATTTTTGTTATCTGCTGTAACAAAATGCAGCAATTTTGGGAAGATCTACATGACATGGTTAGAACTTAGAAGTGTGCCTAATAGTGAGAAGTAGAGAAGTTTTTTTTAAGGAGTTGATTTCAACGGTCATATCGGTGCAACTAGTGGGGGGGGGGGGTTTCAGAGGGTGCATGGGGCTTTTGGTTATGGTGATAGGAACCAAGAAGGATAAGGTATCTGAACTTTACTGTAACCTATGATCTCATGATAGCTAACATCTTTTTAGAAATAGACATTCCCATTTAAGTACTTTTAGCAATGATCAACATTCTAACCAAAACGATTTTGTCCTTGTTAGAAGGGAGAATAAATGAGCCTGCATAGATTGTAAGGTTATACTTGGAGAGTGTGTTGTCTAACAACATAAGTTGGTAGTCTCCTATTTTCGTTTTCGGATTTGGGTTCGACATGCTCAAGTCGCGAAAGCCACGAGGACGAAGTGGTGGAAGCTCAAAGGGGACGTCTCACAGGCCTTTAAGGAGAGGATAATCGCTGAAGGGATATGGAAACGTGGGAGAAGCGAATAGTATGTGGACGGAGATGGCAACTCGTATTAGGAAGCTGGCTACGGAGGTGCTTGAAGTGACTCAAGGGATAAGATGCGAATCGAAAGACACTTGGTGGTGGAATGACAAAGTGCAAAAAGATATCAAGGAGAAGAAGATATGCTAAAAGCACATGCATCATGATAGGAGCGAAGACAATGTATAGAAGGATAAAGCAGCAAAAAATAATACAAAGAAAGCGGTGAGTGAGGCATGGGGCAAGGTCTATGAGGAAATTTATTAGAAACTAAATACAAAAAGGTCGAGAAGATGTGTACAAGATGGCCAAACTTCGAGAAAGGAAGACAAGAGATTTTAGCCAAGTTAAGTGCATCAAAGACGACACTAATAGACTTTTGGTGAAAGGCGGCGAAATGAAGGATAGGTGGAGAGATTACTTCAACGAGCTGTTCAATCGAGACAATGAGGATAGTATGATTGAACTGGATGATATCGATAGCCAGTTTGTTTGAAGAATTCAGGAGTCCAGAGTAAGAGAGGCCTTAAAAAAGATAAAAGTGGATAAGGCGTTGGGGCTTAATAACATTCCTATCGAGGTGTGGAAATGCCTTGGAGAAGTGGCTATCGTTTGGCGAACTAATTTATTCAATAGCATTTTTAGGTCGGACAAGATGCCTAACGAGTGGCGGAGGAGCACATTAATACCAATTTTTTTAAAATATAGGAGACATTCAAAATTGTACTAATTATAGAGGAATTAAGTTCATGAGTCACACGATGAAGTTTTGGGAGCGAGTGATTGAGCACCGTTTAAGAAGAGCGATTAGAGTAATGACAAACCAATTTGGTTTTATGCCTGAGAGGTCGATCACGGAGGCGATTTTCTTGACATGATAGTTGATGGAGAGGTATAGGGAGCGAAAGAAAGATTTTCACATGGTGTTTATCAACTTGGAGAAAGACTGACAAATTGCCAAGAAAGATCATGTGGTGGGCACTCCAAAGGAAAAAGTACCAACAAAGTATGGTACCCTAATCAAGGATATAATCAAGGATATATACGAAGATGTTGTGACTAACGTCAGGACATGTGGTAGTGATACTAATAACTTCCCTATTAAGATATGACTACATCAAGGGTCAACGTTAAGTCCATACATTTTTGCCATAGTAATATACGAGATTGCGTGGGACATACAAGGAGATATCTTTTGGTGTATGCTTTTCGCTGAGATATAGTGCTAGTTGATGTGAATAGGATATGTGTCGATTAAAAGTTGGAGTTGTGGAGGAAAATCTTAGAATCGAAGGGTTTTAGACTTAGTAGGATTAAAATTGAGTATATGAGGTGTGATTTCAATGGTGCCAGGGTTGATGATAGAGATATTAATCTGGACGGACAAGTAGTGCCTAGGAAGGATATTTCTCGATATTTGGGATCGATGCTATAATGGGACGGTGAGATTGATGAAGACGTGAGCCACAGGATAATAGCGAGGTGGGTGAAATGGCGCCAACTATCGGGTGTACTGTGGGAGATGAGGATGCTGCAGTGGATCTATGGTCACAATATGAGATCGAATCCGCAATGATGATATACGTAATAGAGTGGGGGGTAGCAACAATTGAAGAGAAGTTTGTCTAACATCACTTGAGATGGTTTGAACATCTCCAATAGAGGCTTTCTGAGACACTGGAATGTAGTGGAATTTTAAGACGTACCGAAAACATTATAGGAGGCAGAGTTCGACCAAGACTAACGTAGGAGGAAGCAGTTAAAAGAGACCGAGGGATTGGAATGTATCCAAAGAATTAGCTTTGGATAGGAGCACATGTATCGGAAATATGACATAAGAAGGTTTAAAGACGATATTTTAAGTTTTCGGTTCAGATGGCAGGATGTAGGGCTTAGGGTTTTAGCATTATAGGTCTTATTACAAAGCTCTCATTTCATTGACCTTGAGAAAGTTTTATTCCTAGTTTACCTTAACTTGTTTAGGACAAAAGACTTTGTTGTTATTGTTATTGTAACAAAATGCGTGCCAGAACCAAGATTGCTCTGTGTTGATGACTTTTTTGTTGTGGAATTTTGGCGCATCAACTGAGAAGTGAGCTGAATGCATGTCTGGAATTAAGGTCAATGCGGTAGTGAGCATTATGAGATTTTATTAAAAAATTTGTTTACAACACTACACATTCACTCGTTAGAAACATGGACTTGCCTGGATACCAGGATAGAGCGATGATTAAATGTTGTCCTGCATTTAGCTTCATTTATGTAATGATGTTCCTTGTTTAGTTTCATGTATATATGTATTTTCTTTTTTCCTTGTGCTGGCTGTACAGATTGAATATTGTGACCTCCTCTTTTCAGGCTAGGAAGAGAAAGCTTGGATTGCTTGAAGACGAGGATATTGCTAATTTGGCCTCTGCAGCTTCTGCGCAGGGCAGTGAATTTGCAAAGAAGGATGCAGCAAAGGAGAGTGCTTCTTTGGCGGTGGCTAAGAGCAATGGTGAATTTCTTTTCCCCATTGCTGGTTTCTTTATTGTCTTACTGCTTGCAGTTACATTATTTACTAAATTTACGGAATGTGTCTCTAGATCATTCAGAGAGGGCCTTCTACAAGGAGCTAGTTAAAGTTATTGAAGCTTCCGATGTGATTCTCGAGGTTCTTGATGCAAGGGACCCACTGGGCACTCGTTGCATTGACATGGAAAAGATGGTTAGGAAGGCTGATCCAAGTAAACGGATTGTGCTCCTTCTCAACAAGATTGGTATGATGCAACTTTTTATTTTGTTTCGAGTTTTCTCGTGTGATGTTTTCTATGTTTGTACATCTCAATTTCAATTCGTGGATTCTAGATCTTGTTCCCAAGGAGTCGGTGGAGAAGTGGCTTACATATCTAAGGGAGGAAATGCCAACTGTTGCATTCAAGTGCAATACCCAAGAGCAGAAGACCAAGCTGGGCTGGAAATCATCAAAGCTTGATAAAACAAGCAATATACCACAAAGCAGCGATTGTCTTGGTGCTGAGAATCTGATCAAATTACTCAAGAATTATTCCAGGAGTCATGAGGTAACTGACCCTGATGTTTTTTTGTAGATAATTGGGGGCTGTCAGTGTTTACGTGTATCTACCTTCTGTCAGCAGTCTCACTGCTTGATTGTTGTTAGGACATCTGATTTTCTTGTTTACATAGGCTATAATAATTGAGAATTGCATCCTTCTGCAATGGCATCTTATATGCTTCACCTATCTTGATGCTATCGTGTGCGTGGTACTGTTCATGTGTGCATTGTAGCACATGGTTACTGTTCACCATGTTACTGTAGCATATGTACTATAGCAGCATGTACTGTAGCACCACACGTATTATGCATGGTTTGTTATTTAGAAATCTATCTATTAGGTGTTTGGTATTATTTATTAGTTAGGCAGATTATTATTAGATTGAATTGTTAGATATAAGTTTTCAAATAGATCATTTCTTAGGAGTCAAGTTGGATCGTCCCTATAAAAGGGATATCATGTATCTATTATGAATTAAGCAAAGATGAATAAATAAGTCTCTAGTCCCTAAAGTCCAGCTGCGGTTGTTGTCTTGATCGCTTATTCTAGATCTATTCCTCCCTCAGATGGTGTCCACTTCTCCTAGTGCCGTTCTACTTCAAGTCGTCGTCGTCCGACCTCTCTCTGACGAATGATTATCCCCTTGTGCTAGTTCACAACATATAGGATCTTCGTTCCTTGCTTGTGTCCTGCTTCATGTAAACCATATTAACATTGATGGATAGAGTTCTTAAATCTTTTTTATTTTCAAGAGCAATATACCTAAATTTGCTATCTTGGCATATTCGAATTTGATTGTTTAAAGTTCTTTCCCTTCTATGTTATCATGACAATTTGATAGCTACTTATGTGTGCTTCTACTTTTTGCCTTTTGTCCTAGCTTCTTGTGCTTTTATATTCCCAATTTTGTCATGCCTTGTAACCATTCATATATACCTGTGGAGTTGCCTTTTCTTTCCTGCTTTGTTTTGGCCTTTCTAAATAATTTTTGTTATTGATGTGCTTGCAGCTCAAACTAGCAATTACTGTGGGTATTGTTGGGCTTCCTAATGTTGGCAAGAGTAGTCTGATCAACAGCTTGAAGAGGTCCCGTGTGGTTAATGTCGGTTCCACCCCAGGTGTTACTAGATCAATGCAAGAAGTTCAGTTAGACAAGAAGGTGAAGCTGTTGGATTGCCCTGGTGTTGTGATGCTCAAATCTTCCAACAGTGGTGTGTCTGTAGCCCTTCGCAACTGCAAAAGAGTTGAGAAGATGGACGATCCAATCAGTCCTGGTTAGTGTTGTCTTGCATTCTCTTTTGTCGTCGTTCCAGACAGTTCTGCTTACATTTTCATTTATTGTAGCTACGGTTATTTTCTTCTTGGTTTATTATGTAGATACTATTTCATCCAACACTAAGCTAGTACATAATGTGGCTGGAAGTACATCATGACATGACTTATTCCATATACTTTTGTTTATTTTTAATGCTTTCAGTAAAGGAAATCCTCAATCTTTGCCCGCACGAGACATTGCTGTCTCTGTACAAGGTGCCAAGATTTACTTCAGTTGATGATTTCCTTCAGAAAGTTGCCACTCTCCGTGGGAAATTGAAAAAGGGTGGTATAGTGGATGTTGAAGCTGCTGCAAGAATTGTTCTTCATGACTGGAATGAGGGTACAAAATAATTTCTTCCGTATCAACTTTGCTAATTCTTCTATGTAAACTTTTTTATATATCTTAATATTTCAGTATGGCTCTCCCTTACTTTTCTAAAAAAAAGTTTGTTAATTCTTTATTTTGTTTCCAAGTCACCTGATCCTCTTGTTGTTAGGTAAAATACCCTATTATACACTGCCACCTAAAAGGGATGCCGTGGAGGACTCAGATGTAGTAATTATTTCAGAAGCTGGGAAAGAATTTAATATTCATGAAATTTACAAAGCTGAGTCTTCATATATTAATGGCCTAAAATCCATGGAGGATTTCCGTCATATTGAAATTCCATCTAATGCCCCACCGGAGATCGATGAAGAGATGCTGGAGGTAATTGTTTTACAACTTCAGTGGTTTGCCTTGAATTCAGCTGCTAGTTAATGTCATTACTGTAGATTTTTGTAGTCATCTTACTATTTCTTGTTAGTTCTATGCTTTAGTACCCAATGTCTTCTTACTGGGCCATGTTGTTTTTAGTGATTGTGATGATCAGATGCATCCTTTATTGTTTCTTGTGTGTTTGTGTGGTTTCTGGGGTGGTTTAAGCTTTATATGCTTATGTTAGGTAGGTGGTTACAATCATTCTATTTGATCTACACAATCTTTAAGTCCTTGTTTTACTTTTATATTGATTCTCTATGAGTAATCCTTGTAAGAAAAATAGTTATAAATTGCAGACCTGTTATAGAAAGTGTTTCATGTCCTTTAGGAGGGAAGGAAACACATTTTATAGAGCAGAAAAGAATAATTCTTGGGAACTCTCTAGAGAACTTGTTCTGCCACATGGTTCATATTGAAATAGTTGGCAATACGTGCTTGTGTTTTCGGAATCATAAATGGACTTCCATTAGGAACATCATACTTGGCACTCATGATACATGGTATTGTACAATTATATAATTTTTTGTCTTGCACTAAGCAGGATGGCAGGAAGCAGAGTGAACCTGTCCAGGAAAACCGTGACGAGTCAATGTCTGATGTAAATGAACGTGAAGGAAGTAAGGCGACCAGTGCTAGCACACAACATGACAAGCTGTACACTGCCGAGGGTATACTTGATCCTCGCAAGAAAAAAGCAGAGAAGAAACGGCGCAAGGCAAACAAGTTCAGCGTGCTGAGTGACATGGATGCAGATTATGATTTCAAGGTGGATTATCAAATGAAGGATGCACCGGGGAATGATGAAGATGACAGCAACGGTGGAGATGAACCCAAGGATAGTGACCCTATGACTGGTGTTGATGATGCATGAAATAACTTGGCAGGTTGAGAAAATGCGTGGTAGATCATATTATTATGATACTATGGCAAGGGGGTTGCAAAAATTATCCCACAAGTTTTGTACTCGTAGTTGAATGAAAACGACAATGAATGCTGCTTGTTTCTCTGTTTTTCCCATCCTTTTCTTCATAGTTCACATTTAAGCAGTTGAGTGGTTAGTTTGATCACAGTTCATTAAATATTAACTTAGAACTCGTAAGAGACTCGCTTCAATAGTGTGACGGCGTTATTGCACGCACCAATTTGGGCTTGTGGCTGTTTGTGTAAAATGCTCAAGCGGTTCTTTCTGCAGGAAAATACTGGAGTATGTTAGGTTGCCAGAAATTTTGGCTCACCCAATGGTGCCAGATTTCAGGTGTTCTGTTAGAACGGCATGAATTCATGCGTTCATATTTTAAGGGGGCCTAAACAGGCCAACTGTCACGGCCATGTCAGTTCTTAATCCAGACTTTTACTGTGACGAAGATTGGCAACTCAAAAAGGTGGTTGCTACTTGCTAGATGTGCTTGACCTACGTATCCTGACGATCTAAACCATGCCAAGTAGCACCAAACGTTCGTGGTAGGATTGTAGGCTGGCATGTTTTAGAAGTTTAGCCCTTCCACAAGGATTTCAGTGGGAAGAAAACATCCAACGAGGGTAACTCTTCAAATTGCACAACTATCACTCTCTGCTAATATAAAGGAGTTTACCTATCATCCCACCACTCCCCTCACACTAATCGCTCCAGGCGTAGCCTCATCTTCTCATTTTTTGCGTCGACAAGTAGGTCTACATCACTAGCCTCCCTTCTTTGAACCGCTCACTCGCTTCCCTAATGGCTCCCCACGACGATCTCCTTCCCCTATGCGGTTGTGCTCTCCTCTCCGAGTCTTTGATCTGCGCTACCCGCTCCTCCCCTTATCCTCCCCATCCATTTGCTGCAATGACGCCTTGCCATAGGCTGGCATGTTTTAGAAGTTTAGCCCTTCCACAAGGATTTCATTGGGAAGAAAACATCCAACAAGGGTAACTCTTGAAATTGCACAACCATCACTATCTCTACTAATATAAAAGAGGAGTTTATCTGTCATCCCACCACTCCCCTCACACTAATCGCTACAGGCGCAACCTCCTCTTCTCATTTTTTGCGTCGACAAGTAGGTCTACATACTATCCTTCCTTCTTTGAACCGCTCACTCTCTTCCCTAATGGCTCCCCACGACGATCTCCTTCCCCTGTGCGGTTACAGCCTCCTCTCCGAGTCTTTGATCTGCGCTACCCGCTCCTCCCCTTATCCTCCCCATCCATCTCCTGCAACAACGCCTTTCCATATTTGCCGGCAAGACCCCCATCAAGTGATGCTAGGGCAATTCACTTCCAGTTGCACTGATGACAAGAGGAGGTAGCGGGGATGGGAGGCACCGGCGGCAACGTCAAGGGACCAAAGAAGGCACCGGGAGGGAAGGGAGGAGAGGAGGCAGTGGTACCTTGGAGGAGAAGTGGCGATGCAAGGGAAGGGAGGGGAGGCGGCGATGACGCACGAGGAAGAGACAGAGATGATGGCGTCCTTCACTCATCGCGTCACTGTCTCAAGTTCCCTACACTGCGTCCTCTTCATCCTAATCCACCCCTGCGATGTTGCCGCTTCCTGCTCCGCACCGGTCGCACAAGCATCGCCACCTCCTCCTCACTTACAACCGCCATGTCACATGATGCCACCATCCTCGCCTCAGTGCCTTCCATTACAATCGTGTACATCGACGCTGCCATCTTCCTCTTGGGGGTCGCCGATGAGTAGTCCTTGTTCCCCCTCTTACACCACTGCAACACACACAAAAAGACACCCAAAAATTCCCTAGAAATCAGATTGAAACCGAAACCCTAGTTGACACTAGCTCGGATTGGAGACAGGAGTGGGATTATACCTCTCGATGGAGGCCGATGGCTCGCCAAGTCACCATGGTGAGACCTCATATTACACAGTTGGTAGCAGTGGCCACCGTGCTCTAAGGTGCGATGTAGTGTTAGAGGCGGCACCGGCGTAGCTACATCACTGGCGTTGGAGGAAGTGGCATTAGCGTGGCCATGGGACCCATGGGTCAGCATCGGCTCCCTGCAGGACTGCACAACCAATGAGAGCGATTGTGCCATGGGAGTGGGGCCAGGTAGGAACTGGAGCTAGTTAGTGTTGGAGATGGTGGCGAGGCCACCAGACCTGAGGAAGATGGTAGGTGGCTAGGGTGTCAACGTTGGCATGGTAGGAGGCGGTAGTGTTTGAAGGTTGTAGGAGGATGAGGGAGGAAGCCACCAGACCGGAGGAAGATGGTCGGTGACTAGGGTGTCGATGCAAGCACGGTAGGAGGCGATGGTTCTTGAAGGCAGTAGGAGGAAGAGGGAGGAGAGAGCACCTAGGGGGTTGGCTAGCGGCGAAGAAGGCTGTCGGACTTGGTGGATCAGCCGGTGGTGATAAGTTGTCTTGGTGATGGTGCTTGTGGGCAGCGATAGTGCAGGAAAGTGGGGGGGGGCAGCGGAGGAGGATAAGGCGAAGCTGGGGAGGACGCCGGTGACGAGGGAGGCCACCGAAGGTGGCGGGTGTGGGAAGCGGCGCAAGGGGGAGAGAGAGGCGGTGAGGGAGTTAAATAGGGAGAAAGAGTGAGGGGGTAGATAAGGTTGTGGTGGGTTAATAGCCAATGGGATTGGGCTGACCAATTGGGCCGAAGGAGGTCGAGAGTTTATTCCTTTTTCGCTTTTTTTCTTTTTCTTGTATTAAATCCAACATATAATGAATAACTAAAACAATAGGAATGAATTACCTTTAAAATCATGTCAAATTAGGAAAATTTGCACAACATGCATAATTAAGGTTTCGTATCATATCTTCTTATGCTCTTATATCATTTTCTTTCTTTTTTAGAACTATTCTAGAAGATGTACAAGTGAAAATTATATCTACAGGCATGAGAAAACTTCGAGACATGAGCGTCAATATTTTGGTTGCAGCTTGTAAATTACATCTCCTTCGAACACGTAATTCAATTAGTTCAAATCAACAAACTTGACGCTCCAACGCTAACAACATCCAAATGTGTAGTGTCATTTAGAATTCCAAAAATATGTTGTGTAGAACTGTATTGTGCCATTTTATTCATTTTGCAGCTCATCAATCACTTGGTTAATTAGCTTATGATGCTTACTCATTGCTTAGAGTAATAGAATCTAACTTACAGGGCTACATTTCGGCCGTTAACACTCGTTTGGTAAGAAATCTCTATTGTTGTGAACTTCCTTCGTGTCTTCTCTTCTTCTTCAGTGTCAATATATATATATATATATATATATATATATATATATATATATATATATATATATATATATATATATATATATATATATATATATATATTTCATGCTACTTTCAGAAATACTTGTTGCACATGTCATTTTTATTGTCTTCAGAAATATTGTAAATTTTATTTGTGTTGATTTAATCATTTTATTTGTGTTGATTTAATCTTTAGAGCCATTATAATTCATTAAATCCAGTTGCATCCGAGGTACGTGAATAAGAAGCAATTGATGATCGTGACACTCTCCTCCATACAGTGCAAGATCTCTAAGAGACCATGTGGAGATATCCCTATGTTTGTGATGAGTAATTGATGGTTGGTTTAGAGAGTTTGAGTTTGTTTTGGGTATTCTAGGGTTGAGTACCTTTTACATATGCTAGTGTTGATATGCTGTTTCGTGCGGTGCTATGTGACGGTTTACTTGTCTGTGTGACTGCAGGACTTCGGAGCTAGGTCATGGTGAGGCGAGGAGGACCGGGACTAGGCACAGGAGGTGTTGAGGTCCAGACGGTCGGTGATTCCGAAGATGATCGAGGTTGGTGAGGTGGTTGCGAGTCGGGAGGCGAGGAACCGGAGCTGGAGCTACCGGTAGAGGACACGACGGGCGACGACGAGCAGACCGGGACTAGTGTAAGATCGAGGAGGCCGACTAGAGGGGGGGTAAATAGGCGGTTTAAAAATTCTCTACAAATTAACACTAATCAATACAAGACCTTTTCTATTTGCCTAAACCAAGAAAACAATGCGGAAGCTAAATTCAAGTTAGTTTAGTACAATAGCGCTTAAGTCAAGCAAATTCGCCTAAGTGCACCAACAATGCTATCCTAGGTCAAGGTTTGCAATCTTAGGTTTACAAGCAATCAAATTGAGTCTATGAATGTAAATTGCTTGAATATAAATTAAGTACAAGGAAACAAATCACAATCGACACAACGATGTTTTACCGTGGTGTTCGGAGACTTGCCGGTCTCCCCTAATCCACGTTAAGGTTAGCCCGAACAAATCGGACCGGCTCCACGAATTAAGCCGAAACACCTCGTATCCACTAGTGGTAGCTCTTTCCCGCTCCGGGTAGGTGAGCTCCGACCTTCACAAATTCGCCGGGTCTTCTCACAACCTTCTTGAGAAGATCACCGCGCATGACGCCTCCAACGCCATCTAGGAGTCGGCAAACTCCAAGAGTAACAAGCCAAGTCCCTCACTTGACTCTCACCACGTGCAACAAATGCAGAAGCTCAATTGGACACTAAGTCCACCTCTAGATGCAACATATGCACTCTAGAACCTCTCTCGCTTCTCACAAAGTGCAACACATGCACAATTGAGTGGAGAGCCTCACTCTAGCTCAAGAACACAGGAATGAATAAAGCAACAACTTCTCCAACCGGCCACAAGAGGGTATTTATACCCCACACAAGAAAACTAGCCGTTGAAGCCAAACCCCTGAAAAATCAGGAAAATCGGAACTACCGCAGTACAAATTGCGGTACTTCCGTTTTTCTCGCCAACGGTCAGAAAACTAGCCGTTTCTCAGCAAAATCGGAACTACCGCAGTTCAAATTGCGGTACTTCCAATTTTCCCGAGGCCAAGTCATTCAAAAAGTCGCTCTCTGGAAAAAACGTTCCGCTCGAAAATCGGAACTACCGCAAAAATCGGAACTACCGCGGTACAAATTGCAATACTTTCGCAAAAATCGGAACTACCGCAGTACAAATTGCGGTACTTCTGTTTTCGGTTTTTCAGCACAGATGACACTTGGAAAAACGGTCATAACTTTTGACTCCGATGTCGGAATTCAGTGATCTTGGACTCTATGGAAAGCTTATTCAGAGGGCTACACAACCCATCTATTTGCATGATCTCAAACATATTAGATCAATGCAGAAATCATAAGATATCCAAAGAGTCACTACCACCGTCTAATTGTCAAAGGAAAAAGCGACAAACAATCTTAGACTATGCCAAGGGATAATGCATGATCTCCAACTTTTGCAAAACATATTTGCAAACTTAGATCATGCTACAAGGATTAGGTACATGGACTTCTCACATTTGCGAAACACATTCGCAAACCTAAGTCATATGCCACAAGGATTATATATGAGCTTCAACCATTTGCAAATATAAGCCTCATATCACAAAAAATGAAAACATGGACTTCAAGCACTTGCAAAACACATTCGCAATGCATAGTCCCATGTTGCAAAGATACTATTTGCAAAACACATTCGCAAATATAAGCCTCATGTCGAGATGAGCTAGAGCAAGTGAGGTTTGAGCTATCAACACATAATGAGACTCAAACTACTAGACATGACCCCTCTTAATAGTACGGCAACCTACACTAGCAATCCGGTCTTCCAACCAAACACCAAGACCGGTAAAAGACTAGGAACATATTCTTAGCCCTAGCTAGTCATACCTTTGCCTTGGGTCATCGTCTCGATATGCATCAACTCATGATGCACCCTTTCATCAACTCCATAAACACATGATGGTCTTCTTTGACTTGATGATCAACACATTATCATCTCCTCATGCATCAACTCATGATGCGTCTTCTTCTTTGATGGCCTTCAACACATGAATCCATCTTCTTTTCGATCTTGACTTGATGACCTTCAACACATGAAGTCATCCCAAGTCGTTCTCATTTGTGGAATCTAATCTCTGCATCCAACTCATGGAAACCGCTAGTGCACAAAACAATTGTCATCGATTACCAAACTTCACAATTTTGGTAATTCATGACAATCTCAACAAATAATGAGATATGAAATTGATTTGCAAGTATACAATATGTACACAACAAATGTATACTCCAAGATAAGCTGTAAACAAATCTTACTTATCCGGTTGTCATTAGTCATCCAACCATTAACACATAATGGAGAAGTTAGATGACAACCCGATTGCACATGAGTGTGTGTGTGTGTGTATATATATATATATATATATATATATATATATATATATATATATATATATATATATATATATATATATTGCACAAGCTATATATACTCAAGTATGTATTTCAAAGTAAAGATCCCAAATATGCATATGAAAGAAGCATGGATCAATACTTATGAAACTCCAAAATATAGAGAGCTCCCCCTAAATGTGTGCATACAAGTGTATATAGTGAAGACATATGCACATATTCATTTTAGACTAATTGAGGAGTTCAATCTATATTTTGGATCTAAGGAATGCATTTGTAAATGAGAAAGCGATTTCGAATGCATACCTCTTTGATTTCACCTTTTCGTCCAAATAAGACTAACCAAACATAAACTCAAATAAACATATTAGTCTCATAAATTCATTTATCATTTTCACCAAAACATTATAAAGTATATGTCATTAATATCATAATGTCATAATGGCATTTGTCATTAACACCAAAACCAATTTAAATGGAGCTTTATCTTTCAACTAGGCTCAGGGAGGAGTCGGAGGTCCAGACGGTTGGAGGTCGGTTGCAGTCGTGTGCGACGGAAAAGACCAAGACTAGACTCAGGTGGAGTCGGAGGTCTCGGTCGGTGTCGGGTGGACACGACGGGCAGCGGCGAGTGGATCGGGACTATGCTCAGGGAGGAGTTGGAGGTCTAGATGGTCAGGATGCCGGGTGCGGTCGTGTGTAGCGAAGCGGACCGGACTAGACTCAGGGAGGAGTCGAGGTCCAGACGATCAAGGTACCGGACACGGGAAGCTTCCGAGAAGGTGCTTGAGGGCAAATTGAAGATTTGACTTAAGTTTGGAGGTGGAAGGCTGATTTCCCTCCATTTGGTTTGACTCCTTGACTTTTGCCTCATGGGGTTGTGAGGTGATGGAGTGGAGGTAGTATGACACTTCTTGAATTCCCTTTTTAGGTGTGAGTCCTGGTTGTTAAAAGGGGATGGAGAGCAAGGGGTGTAAGCATGCATTCTGAGAGAGAGCTCAAAGGAGTGAGGGTGTTCACTACGTGTAGTTCTGGAGTGAGTCCAGTGTGAAGCATGTAGTGTGATTTCCTTGTATTAATTGCGTATGGGGATGTAGTGGTTGTAAACCTGTGTAATCATTCATCCCTCTTCCTCAAAATCAATATGAGAAGGATTGAGTTGGAGTTCTTCATTTTCATGACTTCTGTGATTTGCCTGAGTTTCTTTGCAGTTCTTAGTTTGTGTGATTTTGAGATGAGTTCTTGAGAGAGTAGTTCTTGTTTTCCGCTCTGAAAGGGGAATTTGTCTCAAGGTCAAGTGTCCAGTTTATCCCCAAGAGCATTTGCAAGATTCAATGCAATTTCTCTCTCAGCCTGATGCTACACTTCCTCTGTTATCTACTGTAGCTAGGTTTTCATGTCAGGGGATGATGAGCCCTTGTGATTTCCCTTCAAGGTTTGACTCTATAGTTGTCCCTTCTTGTTGTGAGACCATTTCCAGATGAAATGCAAAGTTTCGTAAGCAAAGGATTGAAGATTCTTGAGAAATCTGAAAAATAGCTTCATTCTCATTTCATTTCCAGATTTGTGCTCAAATCTCAAATTCCTTGCTCTCTTGGTGGATTCCGTTGTTTCCTAAGGTCCTTTTGCTATTTAGTTTAAAGTCTCTTTCAGCTAGCCTAAAAAGAACCGAAGAATTTCCTCAATTATTCAGTCTTTAGAAGTTCTGCAAATTTCAGCCTTGTCTTCAGCCGAAAAACCCGAATTCTAGGGTTTGGGCAGTCTGACCGGCCTGTACATGGCGATCTGACCGGCCGGTCCACGGCGGTCAGACCGGCCCAAGAGTGGCGGTTCGACCGGCCGACTAGTGGCGGTCTGACCGGCCCACAAGAGGCAGTCTGACCGGCCCGTGCGGTCTGACCGCCCGATGCATTGCGGTCAGACCGCCCCTTGCTGATTCACTCTGGGTTGATCGTTTCTTTGCCTCTTTTTATTTGCCTCACCTTCTTCCTTGTGTGTTTGAAGTTCTAGAGAGCATGAATCATCTTCATAGCTTTTCATAGCTATCGGAGGAGATTTCATTGTGAATACTTGGGGGCGTTTTTAAAGAGGCACTATTCACCCCCCTCTGTTGCCATATCCGATCCTACAATCTCTTATGTATTCACTCAAGTAACCAGACAACTTCATAATTAGTTAGTAGTTTGAGATTTTAATTCACCTATTTTTAATTATGCCTATCTTTTGCGTAGATATTCAAGCTGTTAGTGATATGCCCTAGAGGCAACATGGAGATGTTATATATATCACATACTATGTTTATGATGCATTAGTTTGTTCCTTGAAATAGACATTATCATTATTGATCAATGAGTATGTGACTTATTCATGAGACTCTTAATGTCAAAATGTTGCTATTTCTAAATGATCCCTGATTATATATCATATGAGGAACAAATATGATTCAAAGATCAGCATATGTATTGATTGATGATCATGTCTCATGGATCATGGTATGGAGATACCAAATCAATAATATGGACATGTGTTAGTGAACATATGTTGGATAGACCCGCCATGAGACACTGCAGAGATTCCATGTGTCATCAGTTGGTCTCAAGTAGTGTTTATGTGGAATCCTTAGACTTGAGATCATCATGGTTCCCAACATGCGTAGTAGCTTATTTTGGGACTACTAAACACTACTCCGTAACTGGGTAGTCATAAAAGTAGTCTTTGGGTTTGCCATGAAACATGTAGTGGGATGTGAATGATCAAGATAGAATTTGCCCCTCCTTATGGGAGAGATATCTCTGGGCCCCTCGATGTAATGGATTATGAAAGTGCATGGCCATGCCAAGGTGATTGAGGAGTCAATCACGAGTTTATAATCCATCACAGAATCGAGAGAGTGATTGAGCTATTAAGAGGATGACACATGTCTCGCCTTGAGCTTAATCTATATCGTGAGGCAAAGGGATTCGTACATGAGAACATTACAGGTTCAGCCGATATGATCTTTACGTATACTTTGGGATTAATATGTCTTGCTAGAGGCCGCTATTAACAGGGTGACCGGAAAGGCGTTTCCGGGTCGCGACCAAATATACGTGAACCTACAGGGTCGCACACTTAACGGGTTGGAACACTAATTCGAATGTGATTCGGATGTGGGTTCAATTCGGATAGAGATCCAGATAGACTCCTATTGTGCCTCGGTCCACGAGGCCCAAGTGAGGAGGTCTATATATATGGAGGCGGGGGGGGGCTGAGGGATACACGCTTCTGTTCCTCCCGAGCAAAACCCTAGCCGCCACCTCCCGAGCCAAACCCTAGCCGCTCGCGAGTGCTGGTACACTCGCGATCGGCGTTCCAGCCTCTGACGTGTGGATACCGGTGGAGGCGCTGCTCGTTGCGGCGTTGGTCGGCATCAACAACCTACAGATTGGATTTGCTCGTGGTGTAGTTGATCACGTGGAGGAGACGATCTGTTCGGGACGATCGACTACTTCCACTACTACCTCGACGCGCGTGGTTGGATCGGCTTCTCCAACTCTTCTTCCGCTGCGCTGCGCGTCTAGTGGTAAGGATCCATGATCCCACCTTAGCATGATGTCCTGGTGTGCGCGGTAGAATTTTTTGTTTTCTGCTCTCGTAGCATACGCGTATTCCTTCACAAGCTATAGTGCTAACATATATGTCAGCACATGCTTTAGTTCAGCTGATATCGGCATGTTAATCTAACTTGCTTTCTCTCTAGTTTGAACTAGAAAATATGCTTCCAACTGACCGGAGAAGATCTATCAATGAGCTGTAAGTTATAACAAGGCACTGTCTAATAATTTGTTTTCTTTACATTATTTCCTATCTTAATATGGTTGCTTTTAGTGTTTTTTATGGTGTGAACCAACCAATTCATGTTCTTAGTTTAGTGTATTAACAATAAGGCTATCCTCTAGCTATCCAAGAAACCACTGATAATTTTTCTAGCTTGTCAATGGTCATGCTAATCAGTGATTCCTCTTCTGAACGTAAAGGCTAGCTTGGAAGGCATGCTAAAAACCCCTTGAAAAACTATCTCACATCAATGATATTTTAAATTATGGTTAGACGACAGTATTGTATTATTTGGGTTTGGGTTCACGTTTGATGATACCTATCATTTTCTTTTAGG
Source organism: Dendrocalamus latiflorus (assembly GCA_017311315.1). Taxonomy (NCBI): domain Eukaryota; kingdom Viridiplantae; phylum Streptophyta; class Magnoliopsida; order Poales; family Poaceae; genus Dendrocalamus; species Dendrocalamus latiflorus. Next base: position 42,772,168 of record CM029663.1, read on the forward strand.
ATCCCGTTGCAACGCACGGATACCTTACTAGTAAGACGAAACTATGAACAAATTGTGGGCATTGTACACAACACTTCAAAGTGAGTAGCCTTCCCACACGTGGCGGCGCTCCCCCGCGGTTGCTCACCTCCGACATGCGCGAACGGTGCTGCTCGCGGCACCCGCTGTCAATGGGGAAATGCCGGGGGGCCGTCGCCACGCGCATGCTGCTGGCAACAACAACGAGAGAGCGCGAGAGAGGAGATGAGGAAGACAGGAGCTTGTAGGCCACACCCGTTCTGAAGCTAGCGTTTGAGAATAAGGATAGAAGCTATGCAAAAGGCTTGTACCACACAGTATAGATCAACTGCTTTCAGGTAAAAATATTAAATCCCAGGTAGTATATCTCCAACGAAATATGACAAGCAGCTTTCTCTCTCTCAGGTTCGAAAACGCAAGAACTTCATATACACATGAACTTATATACAGGCAATTTGCTAGCAATTAAACGGACTTCCTTGAGGCGCCCTTAACTACTGAGCTCCTTGATGAGCGATGGGTTTGCTATCAACCTCGATCTCGAGAAGGCGCTCAACTGGTTGCCTGCATATTGGGCATTTTTTGGTCTGAAATCTTAAAAGTTGAGCACACTCCCTGCACAGGCACTGCAAAAGAGCACAAGACATTATTTTACACATTTTCTTAAAAACCAAATGGACCGACAAGGTTCAAGGATAAATGCACTATGGTATTTCACCAGCGTTGTTCCTACGTACTTACTTCTGATGCATTCTATTGGTCAATTTATCACTGCGGTTAGAAAAAAGAAAGAAAGAAAGAAATATTACAGGCAGCTGCTGATTCAGTTGTCTTATTGAAATTTATGATCACCAAAATTGAAGAATATTGCATCATCAACTGCCTCAACAGTTAGGCTTGTTTCACATTTGGTCCCCTAACTTAAAACGGTTGCACTAGAGAACCGAATGTGGGTGAGCTCTGTTTGCAGTGCAGGTCTGCAGCCTTCATTTTTTTTCTTGGCCACATGAAGTGCAATTTGAATTATTCTGTGTGCAATATACTATATGAAACAATACTCCAATATTTGTAGCTGGATATGATGGGGAACAGGTAAGAACGGATATTACAATAACTAGCTTAACGGCAAGATCAAGAGAACTTTCATGAAAAGAAAAGAAGAGAGTCACTCCAATGCTTGCTAAGCAGATTCCTTAATTCATTGGACAGTAACTGCAGTTATTTTTTTATGGTTAAATTGGGATTGGTGAATGCACATGTGGCCCGCTAATCATGAATCGCCTACTCCTCCTGTTGTAGGGGTGGCCTAACTCTCCGTGACTGGGCATTGCAATTGGCCCAATATGTAATAGACCTAATAGTATAGAAGAATGTACCGATGTACTCTTACTGTTTGTAATTATTAAGGAGCAGGATGAAAAATTGCATCCTACCATACTCGTGTATATAAATCCCCAAGAGGGGCATGAGGAAGGAGATTCACTCATTTTATTATCAGCTCTCGTTCCCTGGTTCTCTTGGCTGTCTCCTATGGAGAAGGGTACATTGTACCCACTGTTGTAGCCATGCTATAACACCTCCCTTTCTCCCAATTGTTCTGTTCTTCCTCCCATCCTACAATGGTACCACCAATCCATACAGCAAATGGTACCACCAGTTCACCACCAATCCATACAGCCATAGGAACCATCCACACCTTTCCCTGCCCTCTTAACATATGATCTGGTTTATCCGATAAGCACCCAGAACTCTACAAGAAAATGACACAACTGTTCTTGCCAAGCCTATTTCCATCGTAATTTATGTTTAAGCAGACACAGAGTTATCATTTTTTTCATTTAAAACCGGTTTCAATAACCATAAATCTTATGGCCAGATCTTGATTCATCTAAAGAATAATCAGTAGTAAAGGATAACTTACCATATGCCTGCACGGAAGAACAGTTGTATCTCTTGGTTCTGAAAGGCAAATCACACATTCTTTCCCAGAATCATCCTCATGAAGATTCCTATCAGCGGAGTTCCCAATACCATATATCTCCTGCAAGACATATCTAGTTCCATTTACCCAGAGGATCTGCTGCACAACACGAACCCCATATTCAGCATTGTCTTTCTTCACAAATACAGCAAATTTAACCAGACATTTTGATTCTTCAGCCTCATGTGCCCCCTCTAATTCTTGGTTGCTTGGCACATCCATTTCTACTTTGAATGCAACAGGGAATACACCACCTTCCCCAACCTTAGTTAGCTCAGATTCATCAAACAGTGAGATATCAATTCCTGTTCCACTTGGTTGCTTGAACTCCTGACCTTGACCTTCCTTGAAAGTTACTGTCACAGGTTGGAGCAAATTTTCCTTTGTGGCCTTCAAGACAAACTCGTCATCTTCTTGTGCAAAGAAGGAAACAGTTATGCTGTTCACAGGAAAAGTTAAGAATCAGCCTGTTGGTTAAAGATGACATGCCAGTATTACCAAAAAAATTAAAAAAAATAAGCTATGCCTACGAGTTATAACTGGGCACATGAGACAGGTACCAAGGATAAGATACTACTAAACACTACGGAACCAATTAAGGACATAGCATAAGATACTACTAAACACTAAGGAACGAATAAAATTAAGCTCAAAGTCTAATTCTAAGCCTCTAAAAACTACTCTAGTTACTTTCTTCAACTTGAATTTTTCGCACTCAACACTGAGCTGTGCACCCAATATATGGTAAAGTAATACATTTAAGAAAGATGTCCATCCTTCAATAAGACAACAAGTACATTTGATAAGGACACCCCAAATCTGTTGCAATAGGTGTCTGATCCTATGGTTACTTGGACTCCTACTTGAAGCATCGGAACAATTGATCACATCCTTTGACCAATATAAAATGGCCCAATTTCACTCAAATGGAGGCAGAAGCACACAATCAAAAGCATCATGGTTCCAACAATATTTGTCCATGATGAGCTCTCCGGCGGAAATTCTACTTAGTATACTAATCACACAATCTAAAGAGCCCAATGCACGGCTACCAAAATGAAATTGAGATAATTCATGATATACCGTTCTAAAGAATGGTGTAGCCCGGAATATCCCTCCAAAGAATGACTTTCACCGCACATCACTCTAAAGAAGTTTAGATTCAACACATGTCATTTCCTCTATTTTGTTGCAAATTAAAATATTTCCCCTTTTTGGCATGGGAAATGACTGTTTTGCCCATGTGTCCTTTATTTTCATGATTCCAGGAAATACCACTCATCATGTCCTACCGTGTTCTCTGGCTCAACCAAACCGATCAATCACCTAATTCGATGGTGTAACTTGTACTGCTATCCACCACACTGTATCTTTAAACTCGGGTGGCATATTTAGCCCAGCCATTGAGTAATAAAGAAGGCAGAAAAGTAACTTTGATTGGGTTCAGTCGAACAAAGGAAACATTGAACCAGATGAGTGGTATTTCCTGGAATCATGAAACATTGGACACGAGCAAAAATATTCTTTCACGTGGGAAAAAAGGAAAAGGTTTTAATTTGTAATAAAATAGAGGAAATGATATACCTTGAATCTAAATTTCTTTAGAGTGTTATGTGATGGAAGTCATTCTTTGGAGTGGTATCGTGAATTATCCCAACCAAATTTCATACCTGCATCTAATCAAGAAACCAAGATTCCAAGAACTAGGAGAGAGCGAGGCATGGGTAGAGGGGAAAGAAGGAGCGGGGACCTTCCGGGGGCGTCGGCGTCGAAGGAGAAGGCGACTAGTAGGCGGCGGCCGTCGTCGTCCGGCTCCAGCCGCAGGGTCTCCCCCTTGACGTTGACGCCGGCGTGCACCGCCACGGCCCTGTGCCTCTCCACGTGCGCAGGCACCGGCACCGGCGGCGGCGTGGCTGCACCCGGGGGCCAAGGGGGGTACCGGTGGTAGTACGGAGGTGGCACCCCATGCCCATGGCCGTCAAGAGGTGGCGGAGGAGGAGGACGAGGGTTAGCGCCGCCACTGCTTCCGACGTTGCCCATTAGTGCGACGTCTTTCGTGCTTCAGGTTTTAGGTGGAAAAAATTGATCATATACCCTCCATTTAGATGAAAATTAAGGATTTATCCTTCTAATCTCCTGATCCACGTGCCAGTGACTTATGATGACCCCACGTGTCATTGAGATATGAAGGGTAAATCTTCAATTTCCCAACTAAAGGGAGAGTATATGATCCAATCTCCCTTTTAGGTTTCCTTCCTCTGGTCGTCGCCAAGAAGCCAACTGAACTTGAAGTTTTTGTTGGAGTTTGACGTTGACTGCCACAATTTTGTGATTTTTTCTCTTTTAAAAGATAACACAAGAAAAAAAAGAAAAAAAAATGAGTATAATCATCCTGTTTCTTGCTGCTTCTGCTTCTTGCTTCTTCTGGTTTCTAATTTTCTAATTTTATTTTTTAAAAATTTTAGTTTTTAGGCTTTTTTTTCTCCTTTTCATTTGTATTGTGCGTTATGATATAACCTTTTTATTTTTAAATATAATTAGGCTGAAAAAACTAGCAGTAGTTATAGTGTATTTTCAGTCGTTATAATATAAAAGAACCAAAAACCTAGATTTGTAAGTCCAAATAAGCACTACCTCAAACATGCAATGAGGAAAACCATCTGGCAATAAAAATGTAGCACAAGTAACTATTCTAGCGATACATATGTATAATTATTTTGCACCGTTCGACTTACCGAAGAGATTAGTGGTGATCGGTTCGGCTGAAAAGCTCGTGGCTTATGGCTGAAAACACTGTAGCTGGCTGAAAAAGCACTGTAGCTGACAGAGGCTTATTTAGCATAATTAAATTTAAAAAAATTTAAAAATAAAAAAATATGTTAGCCCATTACGTATAATACAAACAAATACGGGAAAAAAAGAATCGGCAAAAAAGCTCAACAAAAAGCCAAAAGTTCAGAAAAAGACGAAATTTATGAATAGTGAAAAATAAGCCAGAAGCCATAAGCCGAAGTCGAGTTGATCAGGGCCGAATCATGAGGTGTCCACAACAGACTTGCTTCCTTGTGGTCTCCGACCCCCTCACTATTTCCCCTGACAGACCAGTGTATTTGCCGCCCATTTCGCTTCCATTACCACCCTAGTTCAACATCTCTTAAATATTTATTGGCGATCAACCACATGAAAGCGTTCTTTTATGTTTCCAAAGGAAAGATACTGTAGCTATTAATTTACTATTTTCATGCTGTTTACTCAATCTTACTATTCACCTAAAATTAATTTGCACATTAGCACTGTAAGGTTTATCGAACAAAAGGAGCAAAGAAAAGATAGTTTCTCTTTTAATGCAATTAAATATATCACTTGTAATAACTGCAAGTAATAAAGTAATGAATAACCGTAACTGCAAGTAATAAAGTAAGGATGATTGTAACGGCAAGTATAAAATAAATGACTAAAATAACTAAAAGTAAAAATGACTTGCTAATAATAAAAGGCTAGGTATTGGAGATTTCAATTCACGGTAGATTAGGAGATAACAACTTACATTCGTAGGGTAGTAGAATTATTTCTCTTTTATGGTTTCATAGGCGAGTTATCCTATGCTGTCGGTTGTTCGCTCGGGAGATCCCAGGCTCTATTGTGCACCTCCCACCTTGACTGTGCTAGCACTATTTCAGTATTAAGTTATGAAAACCAGATCAACGCATTGGGTTTAGTGATAACTCATGGTCCTTGGGTTACAACATTTTCTCTTTGACACCCATGTCTATCGCCCTACAAGTCACCGACTTGTTGCTATAATAAGTGGCTATCCTACATATCAGAACTATTGTTTTATGGTCATATTGCCTAGTGCCTTAAATTAGATAACACACATACGCATAACAAGTATAATCAATGCCTCCATTGAAACTGAATGCATCTAAAATATATAATTAAATCATGGTTGTATCTAATGGTGGAGAACGTTAACGGATAATTTGTTTTATCTGATATTTGTATCCGAGAAAACACGAATGTGGTAAAAAAATCTGTATTCGAAAATGTTCGTATTCGTATTCAAGAATATTCGTATCCGTATTTGAGAATATTCATATTCGCATTCGTATTCGAGAATATTCATATTCGTATTTGTATTCGAGATTATTCGATTCATATTCGATCTGTTTCTAGAACCCATGAAAAACCCACACGAATTTTATGATTCAAAATTTGAATTTAGGCGGTTTAAAATCGGTAAAATCGCTAGGAATCCGTTTTATCCGATATTCGTATATGAGAAAACGCAAATGTGGTAAGCAAAACCTGTATTCAAAAATATACGTATTTGTATTCAAGATTATTCATATCCGTATTTGAGAATATTCGAATTTATATTCATTTTCATTTTAAAAATATGGATTCGTATTCATATTTGAGACTATTCGATGGCATCCGATCCGTTTCCATTCCTAGTTGTATCTCTACCACTACTATCTATCCCCTACGTCGTCTCCACCTACACGAGCTACTCACACATATGTAAAGGATTGAAATAAAGGATGATCACTGTAGAAATGAAAAGAAAGACACTTCCCTCTTTAATTACCAATAGATGTTGTTATGCAAACGAGTCTCCAATTGATGATAGACGAAAAGATGTCAATAAGCTACGATGTATATACTTTTTTAGCTTGCGATTGTCACCACCTCTAGCGATAGCTCGCCAGCACCATGCGTTAATATATGTTACCTCAATCAACACGATATAGATAAGTCATATATGTAATGGTCTTAATGTAGTGTGCTAAGTTTGCGATTGGGGAGACGATTCTCAAGTTTTGAGTTAATGTGTAAGTTTATGATTTTGTTCGGTGAAATTTGCGAGGATATTGTAGCATTTTTGAATGTCGTACTTTTTTGTAGCAAAAAAGTTGAATTTCATAGACCTGTATTCTCAATCACCGAGTAAGTAGCCACAATCCACAAAAGAACGATCGGGTGCATTGCGGCCTCCAGCATGGCAGGCGCGGCGCCAAACGCGCGGCAAATGTCCCACACGCAATTCATCGAGCACCTCCGCGGCGCCGTCGCGGCCGCCCGCCCCCGCGACGGCGCCGCCCTCCACGCCTGGGCGCTCAAGTCCGGCGCCGCCTCCCACGCGCCCGTCTCCAACTCCCTCATCACCTTCTACTCCTCCCTCCCGCGTCCCCTCTTCCCCGCCGCCTTTGCCGTCTTCGCCGACATCCCCGGCGCCGCCCGCGACGTAGCCTCCTGGAACTCCCTCCTCAATCCGCTCTCCTACCACCGCCCCCGCGATGCGCTCTCCCACTTCCGCTCCATGCTCTCCTCCTCCACCATCCTCCCGTCCCCGCACTCCTTCGCCGCCGCCTTCACCGCCGCCGCCCGCGCGCACTCAGCGTCTGCCGGCGCCGCGGCCCACGCTCTCTCTTGCAAGCTCCCCTCCGCCAGATCCAATGTGTTCGTATCCACCGCCCTGCTCAACATGTACTGCAAGCTGGACCTAGCCTCCGACGCCCGGAGGTTGTTCGACGAAATGCCACACCGCAACGCGGTGTCCTGGACCGCCATGATGTCAGGGTATGCTGCGGGGAAGTGCTCCGAAGAGGCGTTTGACCTCTTCCGGCTGATGCTTTGGGAGTGCCCGTTCGAGAAAAATGAGTTCGTTGCTACGGCAGTTCTTAGCGCTGTTAGCGTGCCATTGGGTTTGCCCATGGGGGTGCAGCTGCATGGGCTGGTTGTGAAGGATGGGTTGGTGGGGTTTGTGTCTGTAGAGAATTCGCTTGTTACGATGTATGCAAAGGCTGAGTGTATGGATGCAGCATTGCATGTCTTTGAGTCATCGAAGGAGAGGAATTCGATCACTTGGTCGGCGATTATCACTGGGTATGCACAGAATGGGGAGGCAGAGTGTGCAGTTAGGATGTTCTCGCACATGCATTCTGCTGGGTTCTCACCAACGGAGTTCACCTTTGTTGGGGTACTCAATGCGTGTAGTGATGCAGGAACATTAGCGGTAGGGAAGCAAGCACATGGTTTGATGTTGAAGCTTGGGTTTCAGGTGCAGGTGTATGTGAAGAGTGCACTGGTGGACATGTATGCCAAGTGTGGCTGTATTGGTGATGCAAAGGAAGGGTTTGATCAGTTGTACGAGGTTGACATCGTCCTTTGGACAGCGATGGTTGCCGGGCATGTGGAGAATGGCGAGCATGTGGAAGCCCTGATGTTGTATGCCAGGATGGACAAGGAGGGCATCATACCCAGTAACTTGACTATAGCTAGCATTCTTAGAGCATGTGCTGGCCTTGCAGCATTGGAGCCAGGGAAGCAATTGCACACACAAATCTTGAAGTATGGGTTTGGTTTGGGGGCTCCTGTTGGAAGTGCCTTGTCTACAATGTATTCAAAGTGTGGGAACCTTGAAGATGGCATGACTGTCTTCAGAAGGATGCCTGATAGGGATGTTATTGCATGGAACTCGATCATTTCTGGTTTTTCACAAAATGGGCATGGCAATGGCGCACTAGACCTATTTGAGGAGATGAAGATAGAGGGCACTGCACCTGATCATATAACATTCATTAATGTATTGTGTGCTTGTAGTCACATGGGACTAGTTGACAGAGGATGGGTTTATTTTAGGTCAATGACCAAAGACTATGGTATAACTCCTAAGCTGGATCACTATGCTTGCATGGTTGATATTCTTAGCCGAGCAGGGATGCTGAAGGAAGCAAAAGACTTCATAGAGTCAATTCCTATTGACCATGGAACATGCTTGTGGCGCATAGTACTAGGAGCATGTCGCAGTTTACGGGATTTTGATGTTGGAGCATATGCAGGTGAACGGCTGATGGAATTAGGTTCTGGGGACTCCTCAGCATATATATTGTTGTCAAACATCTATGCTTCCCAGAGAAAATGGAATGACGTTGAGCGTGTGAGACATTTGATGAGACTCCGAGGAGTTAGCAAAGATCCAGGATGCAGCTGGGTTGAGCTTAATAGCCGAGTTCATGTGTTTGTTGTCGGGGAACAGCAGCATCCTGAGGCGGAAAATATAAATGCAGAGTTGAGAAGGCTAGCTAAACACATGAAGGATGAAGGATACCATCCAACATCTAAATTCTCATTCGATGAAGAACTAGATGCATTGGGAGAATCCCACGAGGAAGATCAATTTGAGTTGATATCAGCAGCTTTTAGCTGACTTCCCAAACAAAACAAGAAGAGTAAGTACTTCGATTGTTTCCACTAGAAGTCAGAATAGAAAAGAAAACTAAAATTATGGTGTAAATTGTAAAATGTTTGTGGGAGTATCTATTTTTGAATTTATTTTTTGCAAGACAAAATTCACTGTTTCTATGCATCACTGTTAAATGGGACTTTAATTGACATTTATTATCTTATGTAACTCAGTGTCAACGCCATTATAAATTCTTCAAAATTTATGAATCAAATCCTCCTGTTGCGGTATTCCCAACCTGCTAGTTGATATTCTTTTCCCAGTACAATTGTTATTTGCCCTGACACTTCGTTTAAGCCCCCTTTTCAGTGCTTACCATGCCTAGATAATTCAAAGGAACTTTCAAGGACTTCTGCAACCCCAATTGTCCTGGAGCTCCATTTTAGTGGTTTTTTTTTGAGATTTCATGGGTTCGAAACATCAAATGATCTTTTTTTAGTATGTTCATTTTTTTTGCTTTGGATCAGATTAGATGGCAAAATAATAAAATTTAAAGTATTAGTAAAATTGAACTGGTAGACAACTAAACTTTTAATTCATTCATTGCCACCATTATATTCATGCAGGTTTGCATATATATATATATAAAAAACAGGGGCACCATGGTGCCCAGACTCCATGATTGAGACTTTCTATCTATAATTAAGACTTTCCATTTATGATTGATTCGGCATGCTAAATTAATGACATCCTTTCCAAATCGATGATTAATATATTATATATCATTGCGCTTGTACGCATCTAAAAGCAACCCAAAGGCAGAGAGGTTTGATGCCTAGATACCATGGTGCCTTATTTCAGCGTCCTATATGTATATATATATATCGCGATGTAGAGTATGAGTATGTTGGATACATACATGCACAGCGCGGCGACTCGCCTAGCGTCGCCGTGGCATCTAGGCGCCCCTCACTCACCTTGGTCGCCGACTCCGCCGTAACAACCATGCATCATTTATCTTCTGTAGTTCAACACTCTATGACTCAAGGGGCTGGGATTAATTCCAAACCACAGCAAAACCTTTGCAAAATGTTGGTTATGGAACTGTCTAGTATTTTTTATGTCGCAATATAATGTATTTTGTGCTTATGTAGATTATTGTTTCTTCTGCACATGCATATTGTAAAGTTTACTCATTTTATACACTATGTTTGAAAAAGCCATACAAAATTGACTAATTGTAAATATGACACTACTTCTGTAGATACTTGGGTGAGAATTTTCCCATGGCATATAAAAGGAATTCAATTGATCCTCTGTGATTAGGGTGTAAAAGAAATTTCAGGCTTGCGCTAGAATGTCATTACAAGCCTGGATCTGCTTCGCATTGTTGTGTCAATTGCTTAATTTCATTTTTCTAGTCTTGGGTTTTGTTTTTTATCACCATGTACTTATAAAGTCATGTATTCGTATGCAAGCGTAAAATCGGCAAAATTTTTGAACAAAGCTTAGCGCTGCAGCCATACCTACTTGCCTGATGAGATTGTGACATGTGCCCAATGTAAGAACTATCAGAGCATAAAGAAGGATTCAATTGATTGATTGGTCGTTGCTCGTTTCCCATACTTCAGAGTGCTAATCACAATTTTCTGCTTTTCTCAGATGAGATATCTTCTTGACGTCTTAATACATTGACAAATGTATCACTTCAAGTACATGAGGTTTGTTGTGCAGTCCATGACTGAAACATGATGGTGATTGTTTGATGAGGTATAGCAGGAAAGACTCAGAATATACCTTGTTTCTCCCAAGAACATAATGGAAGACTTGAGAACAACTTGCGGACTGTAGGGCACTTACTATTTTTTGACAGTAAGTGGAATCCTCATGCACCATGGTTCTCAAAGTGAGCTGGTATCTGCATGATGATTTCTTGTGGCCACATGCTGCAGAGCTGCATTGTAAAAATGTGGCGAGACATTACATGGTGATTTCCTAATATCCACATGCCGCAGAACTGCATCTCAAAAGCAGTGAGACATTAGTGCAGGTCGTGATACTCTTTACATGGGAATTCAAATTACTTCTTCTGAAAATAGTTGGCTTTCGTGACTGTATTTGGTGAGTTAGGACAATTGTATACACTTGTGCTACTGATTGAACATGTGGGATGTCACGCCTGGGTCTCAGATTGTAGTTGTGAACTGCAGGTAGCCGAGAATTTGAGGACGTCGGAGGTGCCGTGCTGAAGACACGGCGGTCAGACCGGCAGGGGCGGTCTGACCGGAAGAAGAGGAGTTGAGCCGGAAGAAGTGCTGCGGTCTGACCGGGAAAACTAGGGTTTCCAGTGGTCCAACCGGAAAAGGGAGGGTAGAGTTGAGGTAATTCCTTTTCATGCCTTTATTAGTAAACCTCTACCCCTTTATATATAGAGGAGAGTCCTCTCGGCTAAGCCGAGGTTACAACTGACTCCTAACCCGAATACAAATCATATTCTAACCGACTTTGATACTAATTCCGACTCAAACTAAACACAAACCCTAACCTGAGGTTCTTGCCGCCTCAGCACTTGCCGTTCTCTGCAGAAGGCTGCACGGCATGAGTCCTCGCGTAAACTTGCCCAAATCTTCCAACTCTGACATTTCTCCCCTCCTCGACAAACAGCTCGTCCTTGAGCTGGAAGAATGGATATTGGCGACGAAAGGTCTCCAGAGTCTCCCATGTCACCTCAGATGCTAGGCAACCATCTCAATGTACCAGAATCTCACACATCCCATTGTTCCATCTAGCCCGAATCACATGATGTGCTACGGGAGCAATGCGACCATGGTGAAGTGCAGGCAGAGCGGGTGGTTGAGTTGGAGGGTCTCCATAATATGGCTTGAGCAAACTCACATGAAGCACATCATGGATACGGGTTTTGGCTGGTAATTGGAGGCGATACGCCACATCCCCAACTTTGTCCAAGATTTGATAGGGCCCGAAATAGCGAGGAGCCAATTTGCGGCTCCCATTGTCGGCGATGGATAAGGCTTGGCGGTGGTGAAGACGAAGCCATACCCATTGCCCGACATTGAAAGAGACCTCTCTATGCTTGGCATCATAAACTTGCTTGTGATGCTATTGAGCGAGAAGGAGGCGGTCCCTGATATCAGCAATCAACTGGTCCCTCTCCAAAAGGAGCTGATCAACGGCTTGTAAGCGAGTAGACATGGGTAAGTGTGGTCGAAGCGTCAGAGGATCTTGGCCATATACCACCTTAAAAGGTGTCTCTCGCAATGAAGTCTGAAACGATGTGTTATAGCAATATTCAGCCCATGGCAACCAATGAACCCACTGCCGCGGCCGATCCCCCGTGATGCAACGGAGATACATTGTAATGATCTTGTTGGTAACCTCTGACTGGCCATCCGATTGTGGATGAAAAGCTGAGCTCAAATTGAGTTTAGTACCCGTCAAACGGAAGAGCTCGGTCCAGAAGGTACTTGTGAACACTGGATCGCGGTCACTGACAATCGAGCAGAGAACCCCATGAAGACGGACCACCTCATCGAAGAATACTCTGGCCACTGAGTTGGCAGTATATGGGTGAGCTAATGGAATGAAGTGCGCATACTTAGAAAAACGGTCAACCACCGTAAGGATGACTGATTTGCCATTAACGCGTGGTAAGCCCTCCACGAAATCCATAGCGATATCATCCCAAATCCGCGTAGGAACTGCCAACGGCTGCAGGAGACCGGCCGGATGGAGCTGGACAAATTTATTGCGTTGACAAATTTGGCACGAGCGGACGAAATCCTCTACTAGGCTACGGTCACTTGGTACATGGAAGTTAGCCCGAAGACGATGCAAAGTCTTTTGTACCCCTTCATGGCCGGCTGTATGTGCTACACTCAAGATGGACTGAAGGGACGGTGAAGATGGCAGTACATGTATGCGGTTATTATGCAGAATCAAACCATCGACAATCTCCCATGGCTGGCCCAAAGATCCTCCCTCAATCTGTGTACGCAGCGTGAGTAATTCCGGGGCAGCTGCAGTTTCAGCACGCAAACCTTCAAAGAGAGCAAAGTGAGGGAATGAAACTGCGCAGACAGAACCCTCTTCTTCAGCACGACGTGATAATGCATCGGCCACAACATTCAATCGGCCTGGTTTGAATACCACCTGAAAATCATAGCCAAATAGCTTGCTAACCCAACGATGTTGAGGGATGGTGGAAAGACGTTGATCGAGGAGAAATTTGAGGCTATAATGGTCAGTCTGAATCTCAAACCGGCGCCCCCACAAATATGGTCTCCAATGCCTGACGGCGAGCACGAGACCCATGAGTTCCCACTCATATGTTGCCAAATGCGAATGGCGGGCAGCCAACACCCGGCTGAAATATGCAAAGGGCCCTTGGCCTTGATGAAGGACAACCTCGATGCCGGATCCGGATGCATCGCATTCCACCACAAAGTTAACATCAAAATTTGGGAGCTGCAGCACGGGGGTAGTAGTGACCGCAATCTTGAGGGTTTGTAATGCACGTGCTGCCTCGTCCGTCCAGGCGAAGGCATTCTTTTTAAGTAGCCGGGTGAGTGGTTCCGCAATTGTCCCAAACCCTTGTATGAACTTGCGGTAATAACCTGCCAATCCGAGGAATCCACGAAGAGCCTGAATTGAGGTCGGTTCCGGCCAATCATGGACTGCTTGTACCTTGGTGTTGTCTATAGCAACTCCTTCTGCCGAGATGACATGTCCCAAATACGCCACGGTTGATTCGCCAAAGAAACACTTGGAGCGTTTAAGGAAAAGCCGGCATTGAGTCAAGAGAGGACTGCCCGAACATGACGCAAATGCTCCACCCAAGAAGGACTGTAAATGAGGATGTCATCAAAGAACACCAAGACGAAACAACGCAAATATAGCCGAAGAATACTGTTCATGAGGGCCTGAAATGTTGCCGGAGCATTTGTCAGACCGAACAGCATCACTAGAAATTCAAAGAGGCCTTCAAGAGTGCGAAAAGCCGTCTTTGGAATATCCGGAGGGTACATTCGCACTTGGTGATATCCTGAGCGAAGATCCAGCTTTGTGAAGAATTTGGCCCCCCTTAACTCTTCCAGGAGCTCATCCACCATGGGAATCGGGAATTTGTCTTTTACTGTCTGGCTGTTGAGGGCACGGTAATCGACACAAAAGTGCCAGGATCCATCGTGCTTCTTGACAAGGACCGGTGAAGAATAGGCCGAGGTACTTGGGCGAATAATTCCCTGTTTCAACATCTCCCCATATTGCCGCTCCAGCTCGTCTTTGAGAAGTTGAGGGTATCGATAAGGTCAGACGACGATAGGAGCCGTTCCCGGCACGAGATGTATATGGTGATCTTGTTCTCGTGCAGGTGGTAACCCCTGAGGCACGACGAACAGGCTGTTGAACTCTTGCAGCAGTGTATCCATCAAAGTTGGCCCGGTAATGGAACAGACTTGCTGCGGCCGAGGTGCAGTTTGCAAGCCGTGCCACTGAACCTTGTGATCTCCCCGCCAGAAGGTCATGCTCAACGTGTCAAAATCCCAAAGGATGGGCCCTAAAGTGCGGAGCCACTGTACCCCGAGAACCAAGTCGAAACCATCCAATGGAAGGGAGTAGCAATCCATGATGAAGTCCTCCGGGTTGATCCGTAGGTCCACTAATGGGCAAAACCCTGTGCTCTGCACCCTATCTCCATTGGCGACCATCACCCGCAAGCCGTGGCGCGGTTTGACAGGGATGTTGGCACGTTGAGCCGCTGCAGTCGTGATGAAGTTACGCGTAGAGCCGGAATCTAACAGGGCGAGCAGGGTTACTCCGCCTGCGGAGACCTGAAGCTGCATAGTTTGCGCCACTTGTGGAGCAATGCCTGTTGCCGCATATAATGAGATACTCGGTTCTACTCCATCCGAAGCAACGTCCAAATCAGCCTCATCATCCGAGCCTCCGTTGGGAGCAAAGAGCAGGAATAAGCGCTTGCAGCGGTGGCCAGGAATAAATTTCTCATCACAATTGAAGCAAAGGCTTGTCGTTCGCCGCTGCTCCATCTCATCAGGCGTGAGGAAACGGCGCTGAAGCGCCTGGCAGGGCCGGCCTGCGCCTTGCGCTGTTCTTGCGGAAGATGGTGCTGGGAGGGTGGGCAGGGCGGGTCGACTTGGTGGTGGTGTCAGTCGGGCCGTAGCTACCGGAGCCGCCACTGTTGCCTGCGTTGCAGGTGGTGACGGTTTCTTGGACAACACACCCGTGTCTTGTCCTGTAACTTGCGCCCGTCGCTCGTAGGCTCGGGCGAGAGCCATTGCCATCTGCAAGTTTGCCGGATTTTGGAGCTCTACGTCGGTGCGGATGGGTTCTCGCAGGCCTGGGGTAAATAACTGCACTTGCTGCCATGGCTGGAGGTGTTCTGTCCGGCACAAGATGGCAAGAAATTTTTGTTGATATTCCTCCACCGTACCAGTCTGTGTTAACTCCTTGAGTTCACCTAATGGATTGTGCCGTATGGAAGGACCAAAACGTAGATTGATGTATTCCTTGAAGCGCTGCCAATTGGGTTCCCCTTCATCCCTCTCTTACTGGAAATACCATTGCTGCGCCACCTCAATCAGATGATAAGATGCGAGCCACACCTCGCTTTCCGGAGTTTTCTGCCCACGACAAAATTGTTCGCATCTCTGCATCCAGCTTAATGGATCCTCTTGTCCGTCGTAAGATTGGAACTCCAGTCGGTGGAAGCGGGGCGGCTTCTCCGTTGTCGGCCAACCCCCGTTTCCCAAGCTGCTTGTTGCTGGCAGAATTCCCGCCGGTGCTGATAGCAGCCCATCTCCTTGTGGTTGCCTTTCCAATGCCGCGAGCCGGTCTCCCAGCTCCTCCCCTCTGCTCTGATGTTGATCGAAGCGTTCCGCCAAATCATCCATCCGTTTGGTTAGGCTTGCCGTCAAGTTTGCCATCTGTTCCACGATTGCCTCAATTCGATCGTCAGCCATTAGGCTCTGATACCAAGTTGTCATGCCTGGGTCTTAGATTGTAGTTGTGAACTGCAGGTAGCCGAGAATTTGAGGAATTTGGAGGTGCCGTGCTGAAGACACGGCGGTCGGACCGGCAGGGGCGGTCTGACCGGAAGAAGAGAAGGAGTTGAGCCGGAAGAAGTGGTGCGGTCTGACCGGGAAAACTAGGGTTTCCAGCGGTCCAACTGGAAAAAGGGAGGGTAGAGTTGAGGTAATTCCTTTTCATGCCTTTATTAGTAAACCTCTGCCCCTTTATATATAGAGGAGAGTCCTCTCGGCTAAGCCGAGGTTACAACTGACTCCTAACCCGAATACAAATCATATTCTAACCGACTCTGATACTAATTCCGACTCAAACTAAACACAAACCCTAACCTGAGGTTCCTGCCGCCTCAGCACTTGCCGTTCTCTGCAAAAGGCTGCATGGCATGAGTCCTCGCGTAAACTTGTCCAAATCTTCCAGCCCTGGCATGGGAAAACTCATGAAAATAGCAATACAGCGGGAGAATATACTCTGAAACCTGTTAGTGGAATGCTGAAGTGGTCAAATAGATATATATCCTGCTAGACACTGAGGTAATCAGGTAATAGTTGATATACCACTTGATCAACACATGAAGGACGATTCTGTCTCGTGGCTGTGCCAGAACTCAGGTGTATGCTGTCCAGTCAGTATATCGTCTGCTTGTCAACTCACTAGTGAGGATATATGGGAGATAATCAATATGGTGCCACTGAAACATTGCAACGAGGTTCTTACTGTTTAAGTCTGGCCTGCTGTATGGAAACTACAAGTAATACCAAAGGTATACGTTTTTTTGTGTTGTCACTGGTCACTACCAATGTACCACTGTACTGGTTTCTGCTAGCCCGCACTAGTACCATATTCCATAGAAGGGGCAATTTGCTTGGTCGATGCATACTGTGTGGATCTTTTGGAGACTATCCTCCATGCCATGCCCTGGTGCAATATGTGCATGCATGACTATTGTGGGTAGCTCTGAAAAACAAACTATCTGCAAAAATACTCAAGATGCAGCACCCTATAACCTGGGAAACAGACCTGTTGGTGCCTTGGTGGGCTGTTTTGTACAGCAAGAGGAACTTCCCATCGTTATCATGAGCATGCATTAAGGGGGTTGATCTAGTTCACGGTTGTGACCAGGGATAGAAATCTTGATACCGGAGAAGTTCCCGCCTGGCGGTTGGTAATAGTAACCGGCCGATTACCGGAAAAAACCCAGTTAAAATTTGAATATGTTCTGGTTACCGGAAAAACCCTTAAAAAACTTAGGAACACAATAATTGATACATATTTAGTTCATACAATATGTAATCTAGCATAAAAAAATATCTAAACCAAGCTAATAAGTGTATTATACAGTTATAAATGTAAATTTACATTTGAAAATTTTCGACCGGTTTTTTTGCAGTTATAAATGAATTTGCTGGGTTTCATTTCCAGTTTGTTACAGAGGGAAGCTGCTTTGGCAATTCATGTGTGTGCCACTGTGCAGACAAGTGTTGATCTGGTTGGATGCATGTATCTTTGACAATGTTTTCACAGAATTTTTGCTCCGTCCTCTTGACTCTGAGATGATTGTACTTCATGAATATAGCTCGTGCTTCCTGGGCATGGAAAAACAAATTGTGGGCCTGTTCTTTTTGGCTGGAGCTTTTGGATTGTGGCTGCGGTTTGTGACTTTTTGGTTGTTTGTACGAAAGATTACAGAATAACAGAAACTCACGTGCGGTTTTTACAGATATAAATAAAGTTGGTACAGTATGTATTACAATTAACTAGTAGATCCTATCTTGAAAAAATACTCCATTTAGAAACTAGTTACTGTAGAAAAGCCGAAAAATAGCTTTTAGAAGCTGAAAAGAACAGGCCCACATGCTATAAATATAATAATACTACAGAACTACATTTCCTTGCAAATCCACAGGTATCATTTTCATGCGCCTAATTTTTATACTTTTATATACATTGTTGGTCAAAGTCGGGAAAATTTAACTAGACCCATGCCTCTGTTAAATCTATCTGTAGACAGAGGATTAAACGAAAATAGTGATGAAGTACCTGAATGGAATAAACATCAGTGAAGAGTGCCCTCTTCCATCAATCTAATCAAGGTTGCTGGAGTCATACCAAATTTCCATCTTAAGATTGTTTGGGTGCATGGCGCCAGCGTTCTTGATTGCATTTAGTGCAGCCATGTCGGACTCCTTTGGAACCTATAATTCTGACTGACAAGCTTGAGATTCTCAATGCCAGGGCGTGTGTTTCCGTGACTCTGCTTCACATGCACTGAACAAATCAACTCGTGAACCTTTCTTCAAAAAGTCAAGCACGGGAACTTGGATCACAGGAAGAACATCTTGAGGCTTTGGAAACCCGTTCCTGGAAGGAATAATCTTCTCTTTTGCAGGGTGCTACTGCCTTGTATCTTGCATTGCTTGGCTCAGCCTGGTTCCATAAGATAGAATTAGGGGCGGAGCCAGGCTTAGCACAAGTCCTAGGTTAGCTGGTTTTGAGCCGACTTGGGCTTTTATTTATAGACTTTCACACTCAAGTCACTAATTTTTCATGGGCTTTGTTTTTCAGGCTTTGGGCTATAGCCCACCTAGCCCGAGACCTGATTCCATGACGAGATAGAAAGCTCCCTCAAATTGGTCAAAGTGCCAAGTTCTTCTGATTGAGCTGCAGCAAATACTGAACTCTGCTAGTGTCTGGAGAACTCTCATGCTCCTGAGTCCTGTAAACTTCCACAAACCATCGACAAACTAGGTGTTACAGCTTTTGTAGCCGAACAACCCCAATGGGCCACCCTTGGATGCATTTTAGTAGCTCCCAAGTTGTGTTCAATTGTCGCTGACCCCAAAAATGGGTTCTTCTCAACCCCCTGAGTCCACCCATGCTCTCGGTTTTCGCCGAAGATGACCGTAGCATCGGGAATCGCCGTCGCAAATCTCCCCTGTTTCACAACGGTAGGCTCCGCTCTGTCTGGCCGCCGTATTCCGGATAGAGGGTCCATAGTCTACCGGGTAGATGATACATAAAGAGATGAGCAGTGAAACAACCTTGTTTTCTCAATTCAGTCATGAGGGTTAAGGAATCTTGTGGGTAAAGTTGGGCAGCTCTGCAGAGTCATTTATAAAAGTATTCGAATACACCGTGCTTCCGGTTGATGAAGCTGTGATAATTGGGTGATTCCAACAACGAGGCATAAGTAGAATTCATGAAGTTGTAAATTTGGGAAGTAATGATAAGTTTTATCTGATAACAGAAACCCCCTATTATAAGGAGAACTGTTTTAACTTTATTTGTTTGCAAACAAAAGTGCATCCACATAAAATAATATACTGCTTTACCCCATTCCATGGCAATCTCTTGTATATAGTTAATTAGCATTTCCCATGTGACTTGTTGAGTACGGTTGATTATACTCATACTTGCTAAAATCATTAACAGAAAACGCTTGTCAAGAAAATGAAGGAGTTTATCAAGATGACACTCAGCTGTACGATGTTGACGACGCCTGATGTTAGGGTTTAGTTCTACACTCAGGTTTGCTTGTGGAGTTTCTTTTGGTAATGCATCTTTGAGTTGTACACCCTCTTTATGTAAAACTTGGCTGCTAAGCTTTACTTCTATAATAAAGTTTGGTTTTATGCTTAAGTTTGCATTGGCAATGGTATACACTCATCTACAGTACTCGCAGCTGAACAATTCTGGGCAGTTGCGATGATTTTCTAGCAGCCCCAGAAATGAGGGTGTTACAATTCCCAATTGTATTACATCTTGGTCAGCAAGTTCGCATGTCTTGTGTTGACCACCAAAACATAGTCATTTCCTAGGTGTACAGACTTGCATCACTCGAAGTTTCCTATGTCTCCCGATTTCTCATGCCAAATTTCTGTTTAATACATTCACCATGTGCAGGTTTCAGGTCAAGCGAGAGTGACCTCACTAGCTTCTACCGTGGTCGCCAAGCAAGCAAAAACACTTACCTGGCAACTAATGCTATATAAAGCCTGCAGCTGCAGCTCATAAGTACAAAGGAAACACAGTACACAGAGACCAAACGTAGAACTTGGTTCCATTAGTTCACAACGCTCAAGCGGCCCAGTTTCTTTTTAGCTTTTCAGCGATTTTTAGCTTCTCTCAGCAATAACTATTAATTAAGCTAGGGTCCATTCAATTTGTTCATGGGAGGAAGCAACAAGAAATTCGGCACCGGTCTCCGGTCGGCCGTGGCGTCTTGGTTCGCGTGCTTTCGCCCACGGAAGGCTGCGGGCTCCGGTGGCCACGCCGGGAATGATCCGGCAGCCGGGATGGTCGCAGCGGCCAAACATTTCTCCAGTGCTCATAAGATAAACTTTGGTTAAGTGCTAGTATATGTCATGTTTTGTACATATCATGATCGCATTTTCAGCTTGTGTGTAGTGCCACAGATGTACAGCAAGAGTATATTTTAAGCTTTAATTTCAAGAACTATTTTGGTCCGTTCAGTTTGGCAAAACGGCCATTCTAGTCCCTGATGTAGTGATGTGTTAAAAGGGCCAAATAGGCCCTTCAAGTTTTCAGTTTGGATCAAAGTGAGGCACCTCAGCTGACTTGTCTCGCCAGGTGGGTGTGCTAACTCTGCAACCATTCACTCCCGGCTCATTGAGCTGAGTCAGCAGTGGCTAAATGACTCTTGTGCCCCCAGATCTTTGCAAATTGTCACCCAAAGCTATTCCCCTTTTCTGGTTCGACCACTGTGGCAAGTTTATACAATTGAGCTATTTGGTTTGATGAATGAGTTAGTTCATCACCATATCATTCCTTGTAACCACAATGCTCACAGAATAATGAGAATGTGGTCATCTCACAAAAAAAATATGGATTGGCCTCATGATAGACCAACTTATCTCAGAATTAATCCATTCCTCAAACCCTTGAAAGTCTTAACAGGGCATCGACCAATTGGTCGCGGTGAAATTAAACAAATATTGTTTCTATTTATGTTGTTCACTTAAATACCTCTTTTAGTGCTAGTTTCTTGTTTAAATCCAAATTCAGAAACCCTACTTGTCACATTGTTCAACATGTATGTTATCATAATTGACGACCTATGCCAGAGTAATTACCACAACATGGAGTGGATCTATAACTAAGGCATGTTTCTCCTGTCGACCGCAGTTACAAACTTTAACCTCTTAATGAATTCCATTCAAGGACTCCATTTTTCAAAAGAATTTTCGGCTCTGAGGATGGATGTCCTTCCTAACTTAAGGGTGTTTCAAATGAAATCCTAAAATAATGTGGTGGTCTGCCACTGGCTGTAGTTAGCATAGCCTGTTTGTTGGCTCTCAAATTGACCATGGTAGAGAACTGAGCGCTGATCGGTTGGCAGGGCGTGGCGTCGATTGTAACAACCCAAAAATTTTCAAAATTTTTGAATTTCGTGAATTTCAGTTGAATTCAAATTCCTTTCCCAATTCAGTATTTCCCAGGTAAATTTCGCTTTCCTTCTTGGTCTTCCCGCCTTCTCTAACCGCTGGTGCCGTTTCGAAATCCGCTTCCTCTCCTGTTCCCCTCTGCCACTCGGCCGCGCTCTGTTCGCCGCAGCCGCCGCCGCCGCCAGAGCATCCTCGCCGCCGCCAACTCTGACAACGCCTGCACGGCCATTGCCACATCTCTGACACCCCTTTTAATACCCATCATCTCGCCCACGGCCACGCAGCGCAGAAACCTCCCGGTTGCCACCGTCGCAGTCCACGAGCCGCTACCGCCGTCGCCAAGCCACTGCTTCCACCGCCTTGCGTGCACTTCGAAGCCGCGCCAACCTTCTCTGAGCTTCCTTTAGCCCTCAATTCCACGCCCGAACCACTCCCTTCCAATTTCGGCCACCGCGACGCCGCCGCCACCGTGACCTAAACGGTGAGCTCCAAATCGTAATTCTCCGAAAATCACAAGCGAATCCATTTCGTCCACTGCATCACCAAAGCCTCATGAATCCAACCATGACCTCGCCGACTCCTCCCTCGTTCCCTTGACCGTCGGCGACGTGCACTGCCGCCGTCCGGGCCATGTCGCCGTGGACAGCTTCCTACGAGCCGTATGATCCAAAACCACCACCAGCGATGACATCCCCATCTACCATAGATGCTTAAATGCCCATGCCATTTACTGGAATCTCACTGGAGCTCCGCCGTGCCTTGGTGTTGCTCCGGCACGCCCTCCTCGCTGCCAGCCAACTCCGGCGATCCTCCGTCTTTGCGCACCCTAAAAATAGAACCCCAACACATCAATGACCCCATCGATGCCCTTGCTCACCGTCGTCGATCACCACCGGCGCACGCGCGAGCTCGCCATCGAGCTCCTCTCCTCAGGCGCCATGGCACAGAGCCCAGCCAGGTCAGGCCGAAGGCCTGGCCGGCCATTCACTTGGGCTAGGCCGAGTCGGCCCAAAGGCCATGATCCGGCCCAACCAATTACTGTTGACCTAACACTATGCAATCCGGTCCGATTAAATGTTCAAACCCGAATGCAAATACTGTTCAGCCCCACTACTGTTTATAAGTCGAACCCGTTATGAATAGTAAGTATCCTGTATTCATCTAGCCCATTACGATTTATCCAAAATACGTTAAGCAAGTTTATATCTATTTGATCATCACGAACCCATTTAACCCATTTTTAACTCTGTTTAACCAAACCAAACACTGCTTAAACCTATCTATCTAAACACATATTCTTTTATGTCTTTTCTGTTTATTTTATTGTATTTTATTCCTAACTTGTATTTTGTAAAGCAAGAACTTATTTGTGTTCGTTCTTTTTTTTTGCGCTAGCATCTGTATTCGACTGATTGTTCAACAGAGAAGCTACTAGAGTAATTAAGGTGATGCGGCCCAATTATTCCCTACTAATCCAGTTTGTAATTATGATATTTTACGCTCGCATGTACATACTTGTGCCACAGAAGTAGTTGCTGTGTATGCATCTGAGAAATACACGTGTGGGATAAGTTCCATGGATCAGGATTTGTATAGTCAGGTTTGGAAGGCAACAAGAAAAGATATGCGAGCTACCAATGGAATTAGAGTTCAGGTGCTGCACGACTATCTTGTAGATAACAAGGAAACCAAGTCCAAAAAGTATTCTGCATGCATGAGTTACTTCTTTTGTCGTGGCCATCCACCAGAAGACCAATGGATTGCTTTTAGTGCATTAGGAACCAATCGGATCAGGAGCATGTTCCCTAGATGTTTTTTAGGCTATGAGACAACAGAAAAGTTCATCTGTTAAAATCCCAAGAAAACAGAAAGCCAAGAAAGATCTTTTCTATTTCTTACGCTGCAATTTTTGCCAAGTACCAACTAGGGCCGGTGCGTGCAAGACCTGAGTCACACACTTACCTATGTCTACATGCATTTGGGTGGGGGCCACCTGCAGAGGGAGAGTACCTATTTACAAGTTTAGGTGAAGAGATTACTAGTTTTTTAAGTTGGTTTAGTTAAGTTCTTTCTAAAACTGGTGGTTTCTCATAAAAACCAACCTAGTTATTGTCTGCACGACATTAGGTGTGTGCATTGTGTTTGGCCTATGGTCGCACGGTTTGGGTCAGTTGTCAACTATAAAAGGCTATGTACTGCATCCCTTGTAATTAGAATTGTGTGCGTGTTGGCCTTTGGGTATTAGGATTTATCTCTGTTCTATTGTGTTTTTGTGAATTCTAATTTAGGATCATCTTGGCGTGTTGGTTTCTATTGTTGTGTAGATATTTGCCCGCTAATCTTTGATTTCTATTTATCGATCACATGCTGCGGTGTGCACAGAAGTGAAATTATCTATCTTAATGCGAGTTGCATTTTGTAATTCACGTTCCACTTATATCTAACTGTTCTACCGCTGAGAAAGACCAGGCAATCCTTGGATTCAATCTCATCTCTAGGTTTGATCTGCACCATAAGGTGGATGGTGTAAACCTGAAGCCTATAGAGAAATAGTCAAAGACTCCGGATAAAAAGGCAAATCACATGTGTTCATTGTGCTGATCCTATATTATTTATTAATTATCAGTGCTTTTATTATTACTATTTGTGCACTGTTATTTATTTAAAACAATAATTTGAATAACATGATAATTAGAATAGGTCCTACTATTGAAAAAGCCATTATTGTGGCTACAGACTAAACAGTAAAATAAGAGGACTAGGAGAGTATGGGAATGAATCGAGCTTGCTTTCCGTGCTCCCCTAGGGGGATATTTATACATGACCATAAGGCCTTATTACAATCACACCCACACCTTAGGATACTATTACAGGGGTATTCACATCTTTTTATGTCCTCCACTGAATCTTTTAGCTCAACAGGTCGAATGGGTAGGGTAGAGGCCATCCCCACAACAGGAGTCTCTCATGGTAAAAGGCTTCATCTCAAACAGGCCAAAACCATGTCGCGCAGGCCTATTGGTCTGCTCCGTCCCTTTGGATTGGCAAGAGGAGTTACATCCAAGCTTGTGGACCGTATACTTCCGGTCTTATGGATCGTGTTTAATCACGGCTGGCGTGACTAGGGACAAGCGGTGCCCATCGACTGGCTTTCAACCCACCTCTTCACGTCTGGGCGTGAATTCTAAAGAGTCGCCCGAAAAAGACATGCACCTTTAAAGCACGATGCGTTAGGCGAAAAGACGTCTTTGCTAATCTTCTTCGTCTCACCTCTCATAGTGCCGTTCTTGCTACTTTCGCCATCCACGCTACCTTTGCATTCGCTTGCACCCCCTTCCGTTGGAGCCACTATCGTTGGTCCTCTATGTTGAACTAATGACTCGTGGAAATGATCCTCACTCTCGTCGCAATGGTCGTGGCGTGTCTTCAAGCCGCAGTGGTGCATCTGGCCACCGAGGCTTGTCAGCGACGGAGGTGGAGTACGAGCTAATCGATTGGGATTCATCGACAACAACAAGCGCTGGAATGCAGCGAAGAAGGAGCATGGTGTGTGCACCAATGCGCTAGGGTGGAGCCTGGTGATCGAAGATTTGATCCAATCTTTGGTTTGTGATGGCAAAATCATGAATCGTGAGTTGGTCTGCCTACCAGCTGCCGGCGAGGTGGAGCCCCACCCCTCTGAGGTGGAGACGGTCGAGTTCACCGTGTACTTCAATGTCGGTCTCTGGTTTCCGCCGGTGATGTTCGTTGGCGAGGTGCTTAGGCTTTATGGGCTGGAGTTGGCTCAGCTGACACCAAATGCCATCGTCCGGCTGGCGGTATATTGTTGGGCCTCTTGGGCGGAGACGATGTGGCCTAGCCTCTGCTATTCGCTTTTTTGCATGACGCTCGTTGCCAGCCGAAGAAGCTCGCGGAAGGTGAATATTCCAACTTTGGTAGTGTCAACTTCGTCCTTCAGTCCGCATGCACGAAGCTGTTCCCAGCGAACTCGATGAGGACAAAGTGGGAGTCCGGCTAGATGCGACGGTGGTTCTACCACCGAGTGGAGGGTAGTAGTAGCCTGAGATGGTCAGGGCGGCAAATGGATTTCAATATGTCCCTGTCAGTGACCCTCGACCGCGATGACAAGCAGCGCGCCCAGAGGCTCGTCGGGGTCGCTCTTCGATTCAACATGTGGTACCTCGCGGAGGAGTACTGCATGTATGGTGTTTCTCCATTGATGAGTCAGTGGCATGTGCAGTCCAACCCCGCCCGCGATGACGGCGTCTGGCCTAGTGTCGCTTCACTGCCGAAGCTGGCAGATCCAAGTAGGAACGCCTTGAGCACCACACCTACCTCCATTGCCTATGTACGCTATTAACGGTGCTTTTATACCCTTAGCAGGAGTCACCTTAGATGAGGCAGAGAGCATCGCAGCCATGTTCCTGGGGCTGTATACCACAAAGGAGCACAGCCTATGGGCCTCGGTAACAGCCAACCTCGACCGCGTGAACCAGGTATGTGAAGCCCTCCGTATTCCTATGGCAGAGCACACCAAGCCCGGTGGCAGCCATTTGAGTAGTAGTGATGATGGGGCGGAGGCCCCCTCTTCGCCGCAGGGTATGCGATCACCCCTCGTGGTACAACCACCGCGATTGGAGCGCCACCATAGGGGTGATGCTGGTGAGGTCTAGGAATCCGCTATGGAGACTGAGTCAGAGTATGCCGCCTATGGCGACTCGGGTCTTGAGGCAGCATAGGACCATCCCTTGGGCAGCATGGAGGCGAGTCCCAGGGCTGGCAAAGTTGGTAGATCTGAGGTTGGCGTAGGAAGCGACGCCCTCGATGTGGTCTGGGGTGTAGCCCCATTGTCACCTGCATGCGAGGTCGATACAGTGGCTGAAGTGATGACATGCAGATGAGAATCTCTAGCGTTGTGACCACACGCGCGGCCCCACTCGTTGAGGCTTGTCCAGAAAGTCAGGCAGCGAAACGTGCCCAAACGTGTCCCCCACCCGTGGTCTCTTGCGTGGGATTTTGATTGGCGATGATAGCGTTCACGGTTAACCCTGAGTCCGATACCGGCACCACAACCCCCGAAGTACGCTCTAAGGCTACCGTTGCTGATGACACTTCATCGGGCTAGGCCATGGAATCCATGGGCACCGGCAGCCTTCGATCGACCTCCCTAAACTGTGCTGCAAGTGTAGGTAACTTATTTTCCTCTCATGATTTCATGAGACTTTCTTCGATCTGATCCTTGACACTATCCTCGACTTCAGCTTGCCCTCAATCTCTGGGCCACACACAGGACTCCAGCGACGGATCCGCTCATGGCCTGGCTGGCGCTACCGTCATGGATGTGGCTTCAGGTCTGGCCCTTCCCACCGCTACCGCTTCAGAGTCTAGCGGATCATTGTGGCGGACTTTGTACCCCGTTCGGAGGCACTGAGAGGTTTTCAAGGGGCCACAGACTTCACGGACACGGCTTGGACTAGTGCGCGCTATCTTCATGTAGTTTAGAGCTCTCGGAGAGTGCCCTTGTGTAACATCCTGAAATTTTATTTTTGAAAATATGAAGCCCTTCAGTTATTTCGTCAAATATTCTATTTGAGTTTGGATTTACATGGTGTTCTTAAATTTTGGTTGAGCTCCCAAAAGTTAAAGAAGTTCAAGAAAAACCAAAAACAAAATCAATATTAGTAATGCCATACATGGGAATATGCAAATAAAGGAAAAATATATAAAATCTTCTTTTGAAAATAATGGCATGACTAACAATAAAATTTAATGAATAAAATGCAAACACAATACGTACACATATAGGTATATGTATGTATATACAAATGATGCAAGTAAGAGTTTATCAATATAAGAAATAAGTATATATATATATACATACATATACATACATACATACATATATATATATATACATACATACATACATACATATATGCAAATTGAAATAAGCCAGTAACAATAACAACATGTGAGAATATATATATACATGCACACATATAACCTAAATGATAATAGTAATAGAAACTCTCATTTAATATAAATATACATATATATGGCCGGGCAGCCTCCACGTCGCCTCCTTTCCCCGTTTTTCTCTCTCCCACCCCCAAGCGCAGAGCTCCCCCTCCTTCCTTTCCTTTTCCCCTCCTCCCTTCTTCCATGGCCGGGCAGCCTCCACGTCGCCTCCTTTCTCCTCTCCTAGGCCCTCTGCTCCGCGCCGCTCCCGCCAGAGCACGCTGCCTGCCACACTCTGCGCTGCGCCGACCCGTCCTCTCGCCCTGCCACGCGCCGCGCGCCGAGCCCCGCGCCCGGGCAAGAACCGGCGGACCGCCCCGCCGACCGGTCTTCTGCCACCGCGCTTTCCCCGCCCCGCTACAGCTATAAAGGCCGTCGGCTTCTTTTCCCTCTAGCCTCGCTCCACTTCCCTTCTCCCTCACTCTTTTCTCTGATTTGGCCTTCTCCCCAATCCCCGGCCGCCGCCGCCATTTCCACCGCCGCCCTCTCTGGTCACTCCCGCTCCGATTCCTCCCGGGAGGAGCACTCTCGCGGAGCCCCGAGCTTCCCCGATGGTCGCCGGAGCTTCTCTCCCACTCCAAGCCGCCAGCACCATGAGCTACCCCGCGCCGCCACCGATCCGCGCCGCCGGCCCACTGTGAACCCGCTTCGGCTCGGAACAACCACCGGTGAGCTTCCCCGCGACGCATCCATGCTCACGCTACTCTCCGATCTTTCCCTTCTTCACACCGGCGCCGCCGCACCATACCACCCTTGCCCCGGCCGCCGAGCCTCGCCGCCGACCTTTCTTAACGCCGTCCCGAGCTGCGCCACCCCCTCCACCGGTTTACTCACCCTCCCCGCAACGCGTTTTGCTAGTCCCCGACCGCTCCCCGGCCACCCTTCGCCGGTGACGCCGCCGCCTATCTTGCACCGCCCCTCCCCTGTTTCTGGCCGGCCGGCTATTTTGTTTTAACCCCAATCATTCGCTCACTTCTTCTATTAACGATTCCCACACTACACCGCCAAACACCGAGTGCCCACTTGGCTACCCGAGCGCACGCTAGCATCTACAGCCTCTCAGATCTTGAGTTCGATTCAAGCCGGCTGCAACTCTTACCCACATTTTTCTTGATTCCACTTTTGTAGCTCTTTTGAATTAATAAAAATCTAAGATTAACCCATAGATGCTACAAAAATTTATTAGACTAAAAGTAAACATATTCAATGCTCAATCATGGATCAATTATCATATGCTATTAACTAATATGCTTGAATATTTGTTTCCAAGCCTAACTAATAATTAAATGCAAGTTAAGGAATTGAGAAGGAATCTTGTTTAGATTGTGCTATCATAAAATGATGATTTAGCAAAAGAGGATGGTCTAAGGAATATATTATAAGCCATGGCATAATAGTAAATGTTATAAGAATTAATCTTTGCAAAGCTTAAACCATAAACCATTGTCTTCATGCCCTAGCAATTAGGAGAATCCTATTTGACTATTAAATGATGTGAACATTAAACCATAAATCTTTAGACTATGATACTCAAATTGAATTAGAAAATTATATTGCATATACTTGAATTATGATTAAGCTTTAAATGATTATAATCAACTCATTCCACCACAGACCTTGCCTCAAATCACCCATTAACTCATAATAAAACTAAATTGAGTTTATTCGGATTTATTTGGATCTTTTGAGTTATTTGATTTTATTTGGATTCAGTCGTTTATCGCGTAATTAGAAACTGGAGTCCTGAAGATTCTACGGATCAAGCGTAGCCAAAGCAAAGAGAAGATAAAGAATAGAAGCTCAAGAGAAAGCATTGAGTGAGCTCAAGACCGCGGTAAACCGCGCCAGGCGAGTCAATACTTTGATCATGTTGAACCTACATTTTCTGCAAATTATTTTTGTTTAAATTATCAAATTACATGCTGTTATTTTATATGCAAATACATGTTTAATTTAAGATTTCAGTTATATGCCCATTGTTTGCTTGATTAATATTACACCTCCTTGGAATACTTGAATATGTGAACCTTGTCGCCCTAGCAAAATTATAATGGTAACTTTTGAAAATAAGTCCCTAATTATATGCCATGCTTAGTACTGCATAAATACTCAGGGGCACTGAAATGCCCTAAACATCATTGTCATGTTAAATCATGAGAAACTGGTTTGGGCAGTCATGGTGGGAATGACTGGTATGTTTTGACATGATTATTTTATGCTCCCCAAAAATCCTAACTTGCTTAAATATCTGAGCGGATGGTTTGGGGGTT
This sequence comes from Dendrocalamus latiflorus, assembly GCA_017311315.1. Lineage (NCBI taxonomy): Eukaryota > Viridiplantae > Streptophyta > Magnoliopsida > Poales > Poaceae > Dendrocalamus > Dendrocalamus latiflorus. Next base: position 42,802,111 of record CM029663.1, read on the forward strand.
GGTATGTGGTGCGGTGGGAGCACAAATTATGGAGTGTGGTAGAACCGCTCAGATACCACTAAGGACTGAATCTTGTCATGACCTCATGTGTAAAACAGTACAACCACAAGTCTGTAAAATACAACTTGGCTAAGTAAATTTATCGAAACCCCCGGACTCATCTCACCGGTAGTGGACAGGAGTTGATATGCAAGGGCAAGGGGAGGCCTAAAGGGACACTGAGTGGAGGGTGAAGTTTCCCAGTCGTACTAGCGCAGAGGGGAGTGGAGCCCGTACGCTAGTAGCCGTGGGGAACATCCCGTGCAACGTATGGGACCCACCACAAGTGGGAACGGCCCATAGGGTGAGATGACAAAAGGGACTAGATACTTTGAAAAGTCACTGTGATGGTCTGCTCAACCACACTTCTAAGGAATCGTGTGGGGCAATGAATTGATTGTCTCTTGTGGTGAAAGTGTACAAACTCTGCAGAGTCAAAACTATTTGAATAGCCGTGCCCATGGTCAAGGGCGGACATGGGAACTTAACCAGATATAGTTCTATTTCAAGAACTTTGTGGGTGGTAATGGAAAAAGTGGAGGGCAGTGGAAAACCCTGATTTGAATTGTCCTGGGTGTCGTCCTAGTGGTAAGTTAAGCGGCTATAACGATGAAAAATGTTATACGGTGTGATGCCGTATGTATGGAGAAATTATGATGATATTAGGCATATGGTGTGATGCCATATGTATGGAAAATCCTGTTAATATTCTTTGAACATTATGTTTTGTTCCAAAGCTGCTAGGTCTCAGGAAATTTTATGTATTGTATTTCAATTAGTGGCATTTCTATTCTTATAAAATAAAATATGGGAAGAATAAATGGAGTCGTAAGAAAAGAAGATGGCTATTTATGGTAATTGCATAATGAAGTTGGTGGATTCATGTGATCATAATAGGGACAATGTTAATGTGGATTCTGGGAGAAATAAATTGGTGGAGTCAAAAATGAATATATATAGGTCATATAGATGATTTAAATGATTGTTGGAGAATTAGGGAGTGAAAAGGTAGTTGCTAGATTAATTCCTGGGAGTGGTTGGCGATAATGAGATTAATAGGCTTTGATCAGATATTGGATGGATGAATTGGATTTTTAAGAATTTGGAGGTAAGGTAATAATGCTTGGAGTATAAACCTAGTCAATGATATTCTTGGTGGATGGATACTAGTAAATTAGTAGAGATAAATAATGGAAGATGAGGTTGAATATTGGAAAAGCAAATTATGGTTGTGGATCAATAACAAAAGGATTGGATTTAGAATACAAAAGATATTGGTGGATTAAATAAGTGATATTAGATAAATAATGTCACTAGCTGCTTGGAGTTTTAGGCAGTAATTGCTCGGGGATTAAATAATTGATGATATTCGCTGTTTGGAGTTCTAGACAGCAAACCATATAGAGAGTGATGATTGGTTGATTAATTAAACGATGTCGCTCTCAGTTTAGAGTATCAGACAATAATCAATATAGAAGGAATCAGGTAGGTGGATTAGTTAAATGATGGCACTCGCTGTTTGGAGTCTTAGACAGCAATCAGTAAGGGAAGTGTGTCTTTGGTGGATTAAGTCAATTATGGCAATCGCCGTGTGGAGTTTAGGTAGGAATAATAACACTATGATGTGATAACAAAAATGCTGCTAAAAGCGATTTTTGGCAAATAAAATAACCCGAGCCTCTCCTTTGTTAAGCCATGCATACTATTTATTTGCATTCTGTGTATTGGCTCGCGGAGCACGGGGTTGGAGTGCTCACACTCGCTTTTGCGACAAAATTCAGAATTCAGGAATCAATTCACCTCGCCTCAGCAACAAGATTGGACAAGCTGGCCGAGAAGATGAAGATGTCAAGGGCTAGGTCGCGAACCTCCAGTTGGCTGCCTGTGGGCATGTCCTGAAGGTCCCACCTGTGTGCTTCATTCTTCCGCTGCTGCAATTTAATGATTTCGGCCTAATCGGCCCATGAGTAAGTCTACTGTTATATTTACGCTTCCGCATGATATGTATTTTGATATTCATTACTGTAACTGTGAGCACTATCTACTGATCTAGGGAATAGTGCAGTAAAATCACAGAGGAATCCGGATTGTAAAATCTGGGTCCCTACACCTTGAGGCCATGGAGTTGAAGGTACATGAACGCTGATGGTCTGATTGGTGTGTTCTATATGATTGCTAAGCATGGCTTTGTGTGTAGGCCCTCGCTCTTGCTCGAGCTGTTCAAACAAAAGCAGTAGGAGCAAAGTAGTCTATATGGTCATAGATAGACTTACGACCAAAGAGTAGTCACAGTAGGACTTACGATTCTGTGGTCATAGATAGAATTACGACCAAGGAGTAGTCGCAGTAGGACTTATGACTATATGGTCATAGACAGACTTACGATGAAGGAGTAGTCACATTAGGACTTATGACTATGTGGTCATAGATAAACTCATGATCAAGGAGTAGTCGCAGTACGATGTACGACTATGTGGTCGTAGACAGACTTACGACTAATAAGTAGAGGATTATTATATCCTCATCAAGATTCATATTATTAAGCTGAGCAAGATGATCAAAGCTAATATGACATAATCTACGGTGCCAGAAGAACAAATCCTTAGTGTCCAAAAAATAAGGCACCTATGATAAGAAGAGGCTGAATACAAAAAGCCACCTTTAACAAGCGACCAACTCGACTAATTTTGTATATAAGATCCCTAGATGAATTTAAAATACATCATGAATGCTTTTGAATGTTCACCTCAAGATTTTTATCTACCAACTATGAAGCTGAAAGCAAGTTGTAGCTCAACTTACTGACGAGAGCGACGCCCTTTGAGATAAACTCGTCGTTGACACGCACGATGCCTTTAGCAAGAAGTCATCCTTGGGAGTTATCCCTAAAAGTGATCATCTCATCATCAGGGACATGAGTGAGGAAGGAGAATCATCGTGAGTCTCCGGTTATGTGGTGAGAACAACCATAGTCAATGAACCATATGCTCTCCTTCGTTTTGCGACGAGCCTACAGAGCACAAACAATCGTCAGTACCTTAGTACTAGGGTTAGACAATAAATATTTAGGTATCCAGTATTGAGATAATCGATGAACAGGAGCAAAAGCATGCACTGATAAATATTTAAGTGAAGCATTATCATCTAACATATTTTGACCAGATAGTCATTGAGACATCGATTCGACCATAGGGTGGTCTGACCTCTTCAGTAGAGCTGGTCTGATTATCGACTGGTCTAGATGAGTAGAAAAAGCTGGTCAAAAATGATATGACCACCTACTTATGTTGGTCAAAAGCTGGTCAAAAGCTTTTGCAATACCAGCAGATCTAAAGACAATTTATGTTGGTTCAGATTCTATTTTAAACTTTCTTGGTTCGAGTACCTTGACAACTTTAGGAGGAATGTTCTTAGCATGCTCAATAAAATTAAATACTAGACCATGATTATTCATACTAGTTTTCGACTTGTCTAGGATCATATTCAAATTCTTCTTGCCAAAGAAAACCTCTCTAAAGTGTTCTTAAGATATTCATTTTCTTTAGACAGTGAGGAACACGATGAGTACTTAACATATTCATTAGCATGATCATTAGAAGCATTAGATCGAGCAATCTCTCGTTTTTAGCAAAATCATTAAGTTATCTAGTCAATACTTCTATTTCAACGTTAAGCTTAGGGCAGTTATTGAATTGATTTCTGAGATAAATTAAGTCTAGCCTATAGCAACTCACACTTAAAACATGCTTTAGAAGAGTTAGACATAAGCTTTTCAACTTCATCATTAGTAAGTTTAAGTTTTTCATCACAAAAATCATGTACCATTTTTAGTTTATCAAATCTATCAGTTACATCTCTAAGTTGAACCAGATAAGTTGCATTAACAGATCTAGTAGTTTCTAACTCATAATGTAAGACTTGACTTCAAACTCATCATATGGTGGTCTTACCTCCTCAAGATCACTGTAGTCATCATCGTTATTGCTTGCCATGAAGCACTTGCCCATGAAGTCATCAGTGTTCTTTTTGCCTTTGACATCATCTTCATCATGGTTGTCATCGTCGTGGCTCTCAAAATCACCATCACTTAGTTCAAGGCATTTGATGGCTAATAAAACTTTTTTTAGCAACTTTGTGATGGAAATATCCACCCTTGGTATTATTCTTGGATGGTCGACCATGATAATTCCTATCTTCTTTGTTCACTTTCCCTTTGAGCTTAGGGCAATCCATATTAATGTGGCATGGCTCACCACACTCAAAGCACCTGATCGGACCTGGAGCTCTACCTCACTTTCTCATCCTCAAATTGTTGAGTGCCTTGTACGTTTGTGAGGAGATTAATACCAAGTCCTCTTCAGGGAGCTGCTCGAACTGATCTTCTGAAAAAGAGGACAAAGCAAAAAAGGAAACACAAGACAATGCACTCAATGAAGCAACCTATATGGGGTTAGTCACTAGTGCTAAAGATGAAGATTTAGCAGTCTTAGATGGCAACGCTTCCATCTCATAGGTTTTCAATCTAGAGTACAGATTATCCATGGTTGAAGTATTTAGATCGATGGCTTGATTAATGGTCATGATGGCTATCAACTACTCTGAACCTAAAGACTTCAAAATTTTAGTTACATTATCTCCATCAGTAGGAAAAACACTAACTCCGTGTAAGTTTGGGGCAGTTTGCCCTTCCCCAGCTTGGGGCAGTTTGCCCGAATGTGGTTGGGGCCACCACACTCGAAGCAAATCACGTGTCCTCCTCTCTTTCCATCCCTCCTCCTCTTGTAAGCATGGGAGAATCTCCGAGCTAGGAGGGCCAACTGCTCATCCGCAAGTTGCTCTAACTGATCATCAGTTATGTCACAGAGAGCAGCAAGGGAGAATCCACATGGCAAATCAGAAGAAGGACCAGAAGCCGAACTGGGATCAGTGACTAGGGCCATCGACTGTGACTTCGACTTGTGAGAGACAATGTCAATCTCGTGAGTCTTGAGGCGCGAGTACAGCGCATCAAGAGTCAAAGTCGAGAGGTCCGTGGTGTCCTTGATGGTAGTCATCTTCATCTCCCAAACACGAAGGTCGAGTGTAGCGAGCATCTGTCGAGCATTATCTGAGTCGGGGTATGTGAGACCGACCGCTCGGAGGTTGCTCAAGATCTTGTGGAAACGCGCAAAACACTCATCAAGGGACTCGCCAGCGAGCATTTCAAACTTGTTGTAATCTCGCTTGAACTGGTCCTGTCGCACCGTCTTTATTTGGGTGGTGCCCTCATGGTAAGCATCGAGGGTCTCCCAAATATCGAAGGCGGACGAAAGATGAGATATGCGGTCAAACTCGATACGACTCAAGCCCTGGATAATGATGTTCCTTGCCTTAACATTTGCCTCAACATCAGCCATATTCCTAACGTTGATGTTCTCATCGGTAGGAACAACAAACCAGACCTTGACCTTACGCCAGATGGCATACCCCTGAGCCTGGATGTATGTCTCCATTCAGCTCTTCCAGAAGGGGTAATCGATGCCATCAAAGACGGGAGGCTTGGTCGAGTACTTGTCCGTCGCCATGGCTCTAGAGACTGGTTAAGATCTATGAAGAAGAGCTAACCGGCTCTGATACCAATTGTTGGACCGAAATGGCGACAGAGGGGGGTGAATGTCGACTTTTAAAAATTTGTCCCGGACAAATCTCCAATCAAAAAGATCTCCTCCAATAGCAACGAGTGCTATGAAGAATAAAGATTTAGGCTTACTGGAGATCTAAGTACTCAGAAGAAGGAAACACTGCATTCAAAAGGAAAACCTAGAAGGCATAGTAGAGAAAGACATGAAAAGCATCATATCCAGCAAGGGGCCGGTCAGACCGGTAGAGGATGGCCGGTCAGACCGGTAGAGGATGGCCGGTCAGACCGGTAGAGGATGGCCGGTCAGACCGCTCGGGAGTAGCCGGTCAGACGGCACGGCCAATGGCGGTATGACCGCCGGCCAAGACCCGGTCTGACCGCCGGTTTAGAACCGGTCAGACCGGCCTCCCCGCAGTCTGAAAACAGCAGTGCGACAGAAGACTGAAACCAAGAGAAAAAGATTCAGATCTGCAAAAACTGAGAAATTGGAACTTTGCTTCCAATCCTTTTTACCCAGAGCAACAAAGAAATATTCTAAATAGCAAAGGGGGACTAGGGACCAAGAGAATCCATCTCAAAACCAAGAATTGAGGAGATTCTCTAAAAACTGAAAATTACAGAGAGCTGTAATGAAAAATCAAATTCCCAATTAATCTCTAATTCTTTGAGCATGAAACTTGGAGATTATCTTGGGAATAGCCTTGGGAGACAAAGACTACAACCTGGACACAAACTCTTGAAGGAATTTAGAAAAGCATCTCAAACCCTAGAAATGCTAAAAAACCTGAAGAACTACAGAGAGGGCACACTAAATCCAAATTACTCAGTGGTCTTAAGTTCTTTACTTGTGGGATTTTGCAGCCAAGTTAGCAATAATTAACGGACTTCTCAGACCAAAAATCAGACCATCTCATGAAGGGAATCAAGAAAACAACCAAAACCCTAGAAACAGGAAATGAAGAACAGAGAGACCCAAAAGTGAAATATGAGATTAAATGAGTTTTGCTCTTGGGAAATATCGATCAAATGATCTTGAGCCATCATCCCAACCTAGAGCAACCCATTATGGCACTCCCCAGCAACAAACAACAAGGAATCAAGAAACTCAAAAATCAACAGAGAAGAGCGTCGAAGGAAAAATAACCAGAGAGCCTGGGACTCAATAAAACTCAACCAAATCCATCTCATAATGATAAAGAGGAAAGGAGATACATGATTGATACAAGAGAAATGATTACAAGATTCTCAATCCATCTCCAACCTCTCCCAACTCAAGAACATAAGCTCTCTCTACATGTTTCTTGGAGAGACACTCAAGAACACATCGAAGAGGGACAAGAAGCAACAGAACTCTGCCTCTCCTACCAACTAAAGCCTAAAGCCAAAACAACCCTCTAAAGCTCATTTTGACTAAAGCAAACCCTAGAAACCCTTGGAGTGCATGAGTGGGCATGCAACCACCAATATCTATTTATAGCCCTTGGCTAACGGGTTTCCACCCCGTTACGCCCGCTAGAACCCGCTCCCCGCTTTTGCAGCCTCGCAAAATTACCATTTCGCCCCTCCTGCACCTTCCGGGAAGCTTCCGCGTTTCTTGTCGTCCACGACTCGCAACCACCTCGAGTTCACGCCGTTTTCGACACATCTCGACCGTTCTGACTTTGACACCGCCCGTGTCTAGTCCGGTTACCTGGTGTTTCGTCACGACTCCGTCTCGACGTCCTGCAGTCAACACAGACAAGAAACACATCAAATAGCACCGCTCGATACATGAAAACATTATGACATCAACAATTCATACTTACGCATGATAGAGCCAAAACCTGTCAAAACATCATGATGTGCAACCTAAACCCTTTGACCAAGTCCGACCGAGTCCATTGCACGACGCAACGACATGGTCCGAACCAACCAAATCAAACTCGACTTCCCTGAACCAATGTCAATTACTCATCATACACACGGGATGACCTCCACATGGTCTCTCAATCTCTCCCTTGATGAGTATGTTGACAAACCCCGAAAAAGCACAAAGTTGAGTTTGAAATGCAAGAAAGAAGTCAAACATGGTCCAAAGGAAAGAAATGAAGCTAATGACCATGTCGACACAAGGAGCAAAAGAAAGAACAAGTTTTCCTCAAAGCTCCCAAAATGGCTTTTTCTGCCACTATTCTCCCCCTTTTGGCAATAAACACATCAAGGATGCAAGGAAGAGAACAAGTCATGGAAATGGATGAAATGGCTGAAGTTTGATTACTCTAAGCATGTAGAGCCATGAGAATTATCCAAGATGACCAACAAGTATTACATCAAGCCATAACTCAATAGAATGCTATCTAGATCATGACAAGATATATATAAGCCAGCTAAAACAAATAGATGACAATCGGAAATTTAGTGCAATTTGAGAGCATGTCAAGTCATCTATGATCAAAGTCTAGCTAGAGGTATCCAAGGATGATGCAAACCATGTCAATAAGCTAAGCGGAATCAAGAAGCTAATATTGAGTCGATTTAGAGTGCTAGAAGTTCAGAAATGAGACATTTTAAGTACTTGGTTCTGTTGTAATTAAGCAAATTGAGCACATTTGTCATGAAATTTTCTTTTGACGCTCAAGGTTGATTTTAACCAAAATTTTCAGACATGTGCTAGATCTCAAGCCTTATGCGACCATTCCAAGCAAGAAGCTTAAGGAGATGATCTTGGTCATCCAAAACTCCCTCTGAGTTCATGCCAAGTGCAATGGCAAGCTGTCTCATGAGAAAGAATTGGTGAGATCAGTTTTTTCGCACAAAAGAGACCTTTTTGCATCCATAAAAGATTGTACTAACTTATGCATCATCAAGAACTAACATAGCTCAATCTAAAGCTCAATAGAGGTTCAACGCTCAACTCAGCCTATTTGACATGGCATGAATCATAAAAGGATAACTCAAGAAAGACTAGTCTCGAAAGCTAACATGACAAGTTTTAATTCAAGTTGAGCAATTTTAATGAACTTATCATGGCAAAAGCTCGTCTACACATATGAAGTCATGATCAAACTAGCAAATAAAGCACAAATCATGGCAAGATGTAAAGCAATATAAACATGTCATGAAGGATAATAATCAAGGCTCAATGTAGGTATTTACAATGCAAAATGACATGCAAGAAATCCAGCTCCCCCTCAACATGTGATGCAACTTTTAGTTCAAGTTGAGTTATGTCAAATTTAAGCTCCAGAAGCTCCCAAATGAACTCCCCCTGAACCAAAGCAGTAAATACAAGAAGCTGGCAAGAAAAACCAAAAGGGCAGTCCTTAAAGCATAGATAAGATATAGAGGAAACTATGGCTCAGACTGACTCTCATCTACCCCATATGACTCCGGGATTATCAGCTGGTCTACTAACAACCTAGGGAGCAAACACGTACCTTGTCTACCTGAACCAAAGCAGTAAATACGAGAAGCTGGCAAGAAAAACCAAAAGGGCAGTCCTTAAAGCATAGATAAGATATAGAGGAAACTATGGCTCAGACTGACTCTCATCTACCCCATATGACTCCGGGATTATCAGCTGGTCTACTAACAACCTAGGGAGCAAACACGTACCCTGTCTACCCGAGGGTGGCCCAACCCTCACTAGAACCTACAAGAAGTGAGTAAGCTCCACCTAGAGAGAAGAAAGACAGCCAATAAGCAGCATCCTGGAATCACAAGATGAGAGCAAGAAGTCTAAGCAGCTAGGCAAGAGAATCACTCTAACCTATGCTAGAATGACTAACCCAAAGCACCCCAAATGCAATGCAACAGATAGGAGTAAGAGCATAATTAATATAATAAAACAGTGAAGCACAAAGCTCCCCCTCACAACAGTCTGTAAGGACAAACCACCCCAAGCTCTCCCCACAGAGCTGAAAACCTAGAGCTATCCAAAGGCTTGGTGAAGATATCAGCCAACTGGTGGTCACTCTCCACAAACTGGAGCACGATGTCACCCTTCTCTACATGGTCTCTAAGGAAGTGATAGCGAATATCAATGTGCTTGGTCCGAGAGTGCTGCACTGGGTTTTTAGCAATGTTAATCGCAGAAGTGTTATCACAAAAGAGTGGAACACTGTCGATAACATACCCAAAGTCCCGCAGGGTCGAGACCATCTAGAGCACCTGGTTACAGCAACTGGCTGCAGCAACGTACTCGGCCTCTGTGGTAGACTGTGCAACACCGGACTGCTTCCTCGAAGACCAAGAAACGAGAGAAGTGCCAATGAACTGGCTGGTGCCCAAGTGCTCTTCCTATCTATTCTACAGCCGGCAAAGTCTGCATTCGAATAGGCTCTCAAGGAAAGACAGGACGAGGAAGAGTACCAGATACCATAGTCAATGGTAGCTCGAAGGTACCGAAGAATGCGTTTCACCGCCTGGCGGTGAGATACGTGAGGAGAAGCCTGAAACCGAGCACGGAGACACACAGCGAAGTGTATGTCCGGTCTCGAGGCAGTGAGGTACAAGAGGGAGCCAATCATACTACGATACTCCTTCTGATCAACTGGCTCGCCGTCCTCATCTGGGTCGAGTGAAGCTGATGAAGCCATGGGAGTGGACACCGGCTTACCATCACTCATATCGAAGCGCTTCAGGAGGTCTCGTGTGTACTTGCCCTGATGCAAGAAGGTACCCTCCCGAGTCTGCTTGATTTGGAAGCTAAGGAAGAAACTCAACTCGCCCATCATGCTCATCTCAAATTCCGAGCTCATGACATCGGAAAACTGGGAAACAAGAGCATGTGAAGAGCCGCCAAAGATGATGTCATCCACACAAATTGGACAAACAGAAGATCAGTGCCATACCGGCGGATGAACAAGGTCTTGTCTACTTTACCCATCTCAAACCCATGACTGAACAAGTAGGACTTAAGCGTCTCATACCAAGCTCTAGGGGCTTGCTTAAGTCCATACAAAGCTTTGGAAAGCTTGAAGACATGGTTAGGGTATTTGGGGTTCTCGAAACCTGGAGGCTGTCTCACATAGACTTCTTCCTCAATAAAGCCATTGAGGAAGACACTCTTGACATCCATCTGGTAAAGCTTGAAACCCTTAGAAGCTACAAAGGCCAGCAGGATTCTAATAGCTTCAAGTCTAGCTACAGGGGCAAAAGTCTCCTCGAAATCTAGACCCTCAACCTGGGAGAACCCCTGCGTTACCAGTCTAGCCTTGTTTTGAACAACCACCCCATCCTCACTATGCTTGTTCTTGAACATCCACTTGGTCCCAATGACATTGTGACCACGTGGGGGCTCAACAAGCGACCAGACCTTGTTCCTCTCAAAATTTTCTAGCTCCTCATGCATGGCATTGACCCAAGATTCGTCAGACAGAGCATGACAAACGTCCTTGGGCTCAAAGGAGGCAACAAAGGTAGAATGGAGACAGAAAAGTGACGTGGCAGACTTTGAGCGTGTGACACGCTCGAAGAGGTCTCCAATAATCTGCTCGGAAGGATGGGCTTTCTGGATATGTCTAGGAGGTCCAGGATGAGATGAAGAAGTGGCCTCTACCTCACGAGCTGATGAGGTAGGGACAGAGCCACTAGCTCCAGAAGAAGCAGAAGGCATGGGCTGATCGCCTCGAGGTGCAGTGGAAGAAGGCACCTCAAGGGGTGGATGAGGGACTGGATCGGGTAGACAACCCTCATCTCCATCGTCCTCATCATCCACAAAGATGGGCTCGGACTACTCTAAAGAACCTGAGATATCGGGCCTAGTCCCCGGACTAGCCTCGTCGAAGGTCACCTCACAGGTTTCTACCATTTTACTAGACTCGCAATTCCAAACCCGATAAGCCCGCGAAGAAGTCGAGTAACCCAGAAAGATGCCATCACAAGAACGTGACTCGAACTTGTCTAGGTTCCCAGACTTCAGAATGAAACACTTGCAACCAAACACACGGAAATGTGAGACACTGGGCTTTCGCCCATATCTCAACTCATAAGAAGTGCGATGCAAGTGAGCCCGAAGAAAAACTCGATTTGAGACATGGCACGCGGTAGCTATAGCCTCAGCCCAAAAGTTCCACGGTATAGAGTACTCATCGAGCATCGTCCTGGCCATCTCGACCAAGGTACGTTTCTTCCTCTCCACGACGCCATTTTGCTGTGGGACGTGCAGAGAAGAGAACTGGTGCTCTACACCCGAAGAACATACCACTTCCCTCCTGCTGACTACACTCGAGCTGGTCCAACTGTGTCCATGTGGAGCAGCTATCCCGGTGCATCGGTCATAGTCACCGTGACCGGAGGGTGAGAAGCGGCAACCATCTTGCCGTGCCGGCATGGAGCGCAAACAAGATCTTTGACCATCTTGAGCTTCGGCAGACCACGAATGAGGTCGTGACCGCTAACTCGGGTCAAATGGTCAAATCCAATATGACCAAGTCTCCTATGCCAGAAAGAAAGGTCGCGGGACTCAGAAGCAACTAAACACTTGAGAGGATCACCAGAAGACTCAGAAAAATCAGCACGAAAGATCCTCTCAAAACGAGAAATCCCGCAAACCAGACTACCCGAAGAATCAAGAATTTTGCAAGCGTTTTTCTTAAAGCTCACATCAAAACCGTCATCGGTAAGCTGAGAAACAAAAAACAAATTATATTGCAGCTTACTAACCAAGGCAACATCTTTCAAAATGAAAGAATCATTAACACGCACTGCACCTTTGGCAATGACGCTCCCAGATGAAGCATCTCCGAAGGTGATCGTCTCATCACCTGGAGCACGGGCAAGGGAAGAAAACCAACGGGAGTCTCCGGTCATATGACGAGAACACCCGGAGTCTACAAGCCAAACCTTTCCCTTCCCTGCCCGGCGAACCTGAGTCAACAAGAGAGTAAAGTCTCAGTACTGGGATAAATCAAAAGTGATTTTGGCACCCAATACTGAGTAACACGTCGAGCAGATGAAGTAGTTAAACACGACTGACCTCTATCTACCCTACGCTCTCTGTCACTCAAAGCAGCAGACGGTCTCTGAGTAGACCCGAATCTGTTGTTGGGCTTGACTGCTACAGAAGAGCAAGTCAAGATATCAGCAACATGCTGATCACGCCGTGGGTAGCTATCTCGATGGGGGAAATGAGATCTACCCTCAGGACGACGGAAGTCACGACCAAAGGGAGCACGAGGACGAAAACCAGAAAACTCGGAAAAACCAAGTCCTAGATGCTACCCAAACCCATCAACAGAAGCAAGCCTAGACCTCGTGTTGGTCTTAGGTGCACTGAAGGTTTGGAGCAGACCCTAAATACGCCTAAGAGACTCAACACGGTCTCTACGCATGATCTTGGCGCGCCTGAAGCATCGATCGATCAGATGTCCGTCCTTCTGACAGAAGGTGCAGTGGTACTACACCTTCTGAGAGGTAAAAGTAACACGGTGAGGCTTCGCCTTCTGAGAGGCCGAAGTTGCAGGGGGAATCACCTTGCTGTCAGAAATCCCTTGGACAAAGCCCACTGACTTAAATTGGACTTTCTCGGTCCTGGGCTCAGTCTCGATCACACCTGGTGCTATGTGTCTGAGCACGGCAGGTGGATGCTTCCTCGTGTCCTCATAAAAATCATATCCTAGACCTTGATTAAATCTGTAAATCTTGGACTGGTCTAGAATAAGATTCAGCTTCTTCTTGCCTCCTACAAATATCTCGAGAGTGTTCATAAGGTACTGACACTCCCGAAAGAGAGAGATGCAAGAAGAGTAGGGGGAAGAAGGAACAGCAGAAGGTAAGGAGGTAGAAGAAGAACCAACAGTAGAGGAAATAATGGCTTGTGCACGCACAGCCGACTCTGAGGGAACAGTCCTACTACTAGCCAGTTGGTTCATGTCGCTAAGCGTCTCAACCTTACCCTTGGGCTCCTTCCCCACCTCAGCAATCACATCACAATGAGTTGATGGCTTCTCTACTAAATCCTTAGTTAGCTTCACACATTGTTCATTCAAAGCAACGAGTTCAAGTTTTAGTTTTTCACATCTCACGCATGGTGAGCTAACAGGGTCCTTAGTCGCAAACTGAGCCAACTTGTTGTTATGATTAACCACTTTTTGGAATTGCTTGGAAACAGATTCAAGTTCTAGGGTTAATTTTGGACAATTGGTGCAAGATACAACAGGCTCGAGTAAAGAAGCACGCAACTCAGCAATTTTGTGATATGCCTATTTTAGGTTCATCTTCAAGTTATTGCAATTTTTACATGACTCGGGCAGATCTAGAAGCATGGTATAAAGACCTCTAAAAGCATTGTCCTTATCCTCACATGAGGTGCAAGCACTGGTCTCAGCAGAAGTAGATGAAACAGGAACTACCCTACTCATCTCAAGCTCAGCCAAGAGACTAATATTCTCCACCTTAACAATATTAAGTTCAGAGGACAGACTATCATGCGAGGTCCTTAGTTTCTCCATGCCACCCAACAGAGCACAACATGTATCACAATCATCACGGGAGAGAGCGGATGTAAGTGAAGTAAGCTCCCGTGATAATCTATCTACTTCCTTCTCCAACTCGCTAACCCTAGCTCTAGCTCTAGCATGAAATCCACCTAACTTAAGAAAAGCATGATTGAGTTGGTCGTAGGTGGGGGATACCTCGTCGGAATTGGAGTACAGCTCGCTGTCGCTCACTTCGCCCTCAAGGGCCATGAAGCACATGCCGGAGAAGTCATCGCCGCCCTTGGGTTCTTGCTCGTCCGTTCCATCGTCGTCGCTCCACCCCTCCACCTCGCTGAGATCGAGATCGTCGAAGGCGGTGAGGACGCGGTGGAAGAGCTTCTTGGCCTTCCTGAAGTCGCGGAACTTCTTCTTGCCTTGTGCGGGAATTGAGGGCTTCCTGTTGCGGTTCTTGTCGGTGTAGTCATTCTTGCCCGAACCGCCGTAGTCACCTTTGCCCTTCCCCAGCTTGGGGCAGTTTGCCCGAATGTGGTTGGGGCCACCACACTCGAAGCAAATCACGGGTCCTCCTCTCTTTCCATCCCTTCTCCTCTTGTAAGCATGGGAGAATCTCCGAGCTAGGAGGGCCAACTGCTCATCTGCAAGTTGCTCTAACTGATCATCAGTTATGTCACAGAGAGCAGCAAGGGAGAATCCACACAGCAAATCAGAAGAAGGACCAGAAGCCGAACTGGGATCAGTGACTAGGGCCATCGACTGTGACTTCGACTTGTGAGAGACAATGTCAATCTCGTGAGTCTTGAGGCGCGAGTACAGCGCATCAAGAGTCAAAGTCGAGAGGTCCGTGGTGTCCTTGATGGTAGTCACCTTCATCTCCCAAACACGAAGGTCGAGTGCAGCGAGCATCTGTCGAGCGTTATCCGAGTCGGGGTATGTGAGACCGACCGCTCGGAGGTTGCTCAAGATCTTGTGGAAACGCGCAAAACACTCATCAAGGGACTCGCCAGCAAGCATTTCAAACTTGTTGTAATCTCGCTTGAACTGGTCCTGTCGCACCGTCTTAATTTGGGTGGTGCCCTCATGGTAAGCAGTGAGGGTCTCCCAAATATCGAAGGCGGACGAAAGATGAGATATGCGGTCAAACTCGATACGACTCAAGCCCTGTATAATGATGTTCCTTGCCTTAGCATTTGCCTCAACATCAGCCATATTCCTGGCGTTGATGTTCTCATCGGTAGGAACAACAAACCGGACCTTGACCTTACGCCAGATGGCATACCCCTGAGCCTGGATGTATGTCTCCATTCGGCTCTTCCAGAAGGGGTAATCGATGCCATCAAAGACGGGAGGCTTGGTCGAGTACTTGTTCGTCGCCGTGGCTCTAGAGACCGGTTAAGATCTATGAAGAAGAGCTAACCGGCTCTGATACCAATTGTTGGACTGAAATGGCGACAGAGGGGGGTGAATGTCGACTTTTAAAAATTTGTCCCGCACAAATCTCCAATCAAAAAGATCTCCTCCAATAGCAATGAGTGCTATGAAGAATAAAGATTTAGGCTTACTGGAGATCTAAGTACTCAGAAGAAGGAAACACTGCATTCAAAATGAAAACCTAGAAGGCATAGTAGAGAAAGACATGAAAAGCATCATATCCAGCAAGGGGCCGGTCAGACCGGTAGAGGATGGCCGGTCAGACTGCTCGGGAGTAGCCGGTCAGACGGCACGGCCAATGGCGGTATGACCGCCGGCCAAGACCCGGTCTGACCGCCGGTTTAGAACCGGTCAGACTGGCCTCCCCGCAGTCTGAAAACAGCAGTGCGACAGAAGACTGAAACCAAGAGAAAAAGATTCAGATCTGCAAAAACCTGAGAAATTGGAACTTTGCTTCCAATCCTTTTTACCCAGAGCAACAAAGAAATATTCTAAATAGCAAGGGGGGACTAGGGACCAAGAGAATCCATCTCAAAACCAAGAATTGAGGAGATTCTCTAAAAACTGAAAATTACAGAGAGCTGTAATGAAAAATCAAACTCCCAATTAATCTCTAATTCTTTGAGCATGAAACTTGGAGATTATCTTGGGAATAGCCTTGGGAGACAAAGACTACAACCTGGACACAAACTCTTGAAGGAATTTAGAAAAGCATCTCAAACCTAGAAATGCTAAAAACCTGAAGAACTACAAAGAGGGCACACTAAATCCAAATTACTCAGTGGTCTTAAGTCCTTTGTAAAGGAATGCGCGTAGGCTACGAAAGCAGAAAACAAAACTTTTCTACCGCGCACACAAGGACATCATGCTAAGGAGGGATCATGGATCGTTACCACTAGACGCGCAGCGCAGCGAAAGAAGAGTTGGAGAAACCGATCCAAACACGCATGTTGAGGTAGTAGTGGAATTAGCCGATCGTCCCGAACAGATCGTCTCCTCCACGCGATCAACCACACCACGAGTAGATCCAATCTGTAGGTTGTTGATGCCGATCAACACCGCAACGAGCAGCGCCTCCACCGGTATCCACACGTCCGGGGCTGGATCGCCGATCGCGAGTGTACTAGCACTCATGAGAGGCTAGGGTTTGGCTCAGGAGGTGGCGGCTAGGGTTATGCTAGAGGTTAACAGAAGCGCGTACCCTTCAGCCCCTCGCCACCATATATATAGACCTCCTCACTTGGGCCTTGTAGACCGAGGCCCAATTGGAGTCTATTCGGATCTCTATCCGAATTGAGCCCACATCCGAATCATATTCGAATTAGTGTTCCAACCCGTTAAGTGTGCGACCCTGTAGGTTCACGTATACTTGGTCGCGACCTGGAAACGCCTTTCCGGTCACCCTGTTAATAGCGGCCTCTAGTAAGACATATTAACCCCAAAGTATACATAAAGATCATATCGGCTGAACCTGTAATGTTCTCATGTACGAATCCCTTTGCCTCACGATATAGATTGAGCTCAAGGCGAGACCTGTGTCATCCTCTTAATAGCTCAATCACTCTCTCGATTCCGTGATGGATTATAAACTTGTGATTGACTCCTCAATCACCTTGGCATGGCCATGCACTTTCATAATCCATTACATTGAGGCCCCCAGAGATATCTCTTCCATAAGGAGGGGCAAATTCTATCTTGATCATTCACATCCCACTACATGTTTCATGGCAAACTCGAAGACTACTTTTATGACTACCCAGTTACGGAGTAGTGTTTAGTAGTCCCAAAATAAGCTACTACGCATGTTGGGAACCATGATGATCTCAAGTCTAAGGATTCTACATAAACACTACTTGAGACCAACTGATGACACATGGAATCTCTGCAGTGTCTCATGGCGGGTCTATCCAACATATGTTCACTAACACATGTCCATATTATTGATTTGGTATCACCATACCATGATCCATGAGACATGATCATCAATCAATACATATGCTGATCTTTGAATCATATTTGTTCCTCATATGATATATGATCAGGGATCATTTAGAAATAGCAACATTTTAGCATTAAGAGTCTCATGAATAAGTCACATACTCATTGATCAATAATGATAATGTCTATTTCAAGGAAAAAAGTAATGTATCATAAACATAGTATGTGATATATACAACATCTCCATGTTGCCTCTAGGGCATATCACTAACACTTTGCTTGTGGGATTTTGCAGCCAAGTTAGCAATAACCAACTGACTTCACAGACCAAAAATCAGACCATCTCATGAAGGGAATCAAGAAAACAACCAAAACCCTAGAAACAGGAAATGAAGAACATAGAGACCCAAAAGTGAAATCTGAGATTACATGAGTTTTGCTCTTGGGAAATATCGATCAAATAATCTTGAGCCATCATCCCAACCTAGAGCAACCCATTTTGGCACTCCCCAGCAACAAACAACAAGGAATCAAGAAACTCAAAAATCAACAGAGAAGAGCACCGAAGGAAAAATAACCAGAGAGCCTGGGACTCAATAAAACTCAACCAAATCCATCTCATAATGATAAAGAGGAAAGGAGATATATGATTGATACAAGAGGAATGATTACAAGATTCGCAATCCATCTCCAACCTCTCCCAACTCAAGAACACATCGAAGAGGGACAAGAATCAACATAACTCTGCCTCTCCTACCAACTAAAGCATCACCAACTAAAGCCTAAAGCCAAAACAACCCTCTAAAGCTCATTTTGACTAAAGCAAACCCTAGAAACCCTAGGAGTGAATGAGTGGGCATGCAGCCACCAACATCTATTTATAGCCCTTGGCTAATGGGTTCCCCGTTACGCCCGCTAAATCCAACGGAACCCGCTCCCGCTTTTGCAGCCTCGCGAAATTACCATTTCGCCCCTCCTGCACCTTCCGGGAAGTTTCCACGTTCCTTGTTGTCCACGACTCGCAACCACCTCGAGTTCACGCCGTCTTCGACACATCTCGACCGTTCTGACTTCGACACCGCCCGTGTCTAGTCCGGTCACCTCGTGTCTCGCCACGACTCCGTCTCGACGTCCTGCAGTCAACACAGACAAGAAACACATCAAATAGCACCGCTCGATACATGAAAGCATAATGACATCAACAATTCATACTTACGCATGATAGAGCCAAAACCTATCAAAACATCATGATGTGCAACCTAAACCCTTTGACCAGGTTTGACCAAGTCCGACCGAGTCCATTGCACCACGCAACGACATGGTTCGAACCAACCAAATCAAACTCGACTTCCCTGAACCATTGTCGATTACTCATCATACACACGGGATGGCCTCCACATGGTCTCTCATGTTTTATTTTTGGTAGTAACATTAGCAGAATCCACATAAGGTTGAGAAATATGTTTTCAGACATCACTGCCTTGAGCCTCAATGTAAGCTTTCATACGACACTTTCAAAAAGCAAAATCAGTGCCATCTAGCATGGGAGGATGATTCACATTCCTCTCTGATTCCATCACTACCTGCATTGATACCACTTGTAGGATCGAATACTGCAATTGGGGGAGGGGGGGTGAATAATTGTTGCCGCTTTTTGAAGTCTCCTGATGGTCAGTGGAGCTTACAACCGCTCAGTAGATCTAAGGCAAGGTGAGGCAAAGGCATGACAACAACCACTGGGAGGCGGAGTTGAGGCGGTGAGGTCTCCATTGGCTGATGGGTTATCCTTAGTGAGGCACTGCAACCAACCGATAGCCTCCCCAACCATCTTCTGGGTTGCCACTGCCACCATCACTCGCAGCGTCCTTGCACTTTTTTAGGTGAAAGTTCAAA
This sequence comes from Dendrocalamus latiflorus, assembly GCA_017311315.1. NCBI lineage: Eukaryota > Viridiplantae > Streptophyta > Magnoliopsida > Poales > Poaceae > Dendrocalamus > Dendrocalamus latiflorus. The sequence goes on from CM029663.1 coordinate 42,821,449, forward strand.
ATTTCTATTTGAATGTTTCAAATTTGAGTTGCATTTTTTAAAACTCAAGTTGAAAGTTAAAATTCCCAATTGAAACTCCTCAAATTTTGCACGCGAAAGTCAAGTTTTTTCAATGGTAGGAATGGTGGCCAGCCATCAAGTTACTTGGGTGTCCCCGTGGTCATCTACTAAGTAGAACTTTCTAAAATTATTATTGCCTATCTAAGTGTCCCACGAAGAGCATCTTTGTGGTTATGCCATTTTAACTCCTCATGTTTCCACATATAGCTCCAGTATTTAATTAGCTCTCTCCATATGTCACGCCTAATTTGATCGTTATTTGATCCATTGAGAAGGGTAGGACGATTGTTTAAAAAGGGGTAGGGTAGGAATTTGTAGGATTGAATACTACAATCAGAGGGGGGGGGGGGTGAATGATTGTTGCCACTTTTTGAAGTCTCCTGGTGGTCAGCGAAGCTTTCGACTGCTCTACACTCAATTACTTGGTCGTCATATACTTTGGATGGTTTCGCCCACTCAGCGCTTGATCACTCGATCGCTTCAGCCTGTAGGATCTACAACCAATTTGCACATGGTCATAAACTTCAACCTACCAACACTCTTCAAACAAATCACGAACTAGTCTCATTCAAGATGCTCTTTATTTCTAGATTTTCGTGGATTTACAAAGTGCCCTCACAAGCACTCCTAAAAGCCCTCTCGTCGAAAAGCCCTCAAAAACCTTCTCTAATCTCTCTAAAAACCCTACATTAACCCATAGCCTCTCCCTGCTTTTATATGTTAATGTCACAAACCGTGTCTACCTCAAACGTGAACTCAAAACTTTATCTCTTTCAAAAACCAACGGACCCGAAACCCTTTTGGACACGGGTTTTAACCAAACTCTAAATCTTCTCAGTTATGGACTCCATCCACAACTCCTAACTCATCACGTGATGAAGTCTCCAGGATAGCACCTCCTGTATTTTCATCACACACCGTTACCTCACGTATCGAAGCCTCTAGGATAGCACCTCTTGTTGTCTCTCCACACATCACCACCTTTGATCTCCACATTCCTCAGCATGAGCCCAACCACTTCATGAAATCCTCGACCGCCTAGACCTCAGATTTTCCATCATAGTCCTGGTCCTTCTCGTTAAAGATCATGACCGTCTCCACGCCCATCTGCACATGCAAAGACCAAAGGAATGTTTTTTCCCAGCACAAGTTCTTTCTATCTTTACCGACATTAGTCCACACACTCAAAACACACCTTTAATCATCCATCAACATCAATCAAATTAGCCACAACCATAAATTCTATCGCTTTTTAGAAACAAGCCTTATATTACTCATTATGACCGGTTACAACCGCTATGCACAGACCGGTCGCTAGCTCATTGAGTACTTGAAAACATAAGTACTTGGAAATTCCTATCGCTTAGCTCAGAACACTCAGAAATCACAAGTATCGTAGCACTACTGACTACCAACCAGTCACCATACTAACTACTGAGCACCGATCGCGAAGTCTAAGACAACATATCACTAAGTCTATGACTACCAATCACAAAGTCCATAGCTACCCACCACCAACCAGGCACTGTAGCAACGATTACAGACTATCTAGTACCAATCTAGTACTATAGCATCAGCCAACGACCGATTATTATTGCTCACTCTATCGATCACCGATTGCGGTTGACGCCTCTGACTACCTACCGTGGTCAAAAAGCCGTGGTCGACCTGTCGTGATCATCTACCATTACCAACCTACCGTGGTCATCTGCTATGGTCGATTGCCATAGTCGACCTGCCTTGGGTGGCTACCATGGTCGATCTGCCTTGAGTGATTGTCATGATCGATGGACCTTGATCATCTGCTGTGATCAACTGTCGCCCTGAAAACTCCAGCAACACAAGTGCATTGGCCAAAACTTTTACAAATGCAAATTCCAATGAAACCTAAATGTCAATTATTCATCATCACTAAATACACGACCACCATATGGTCTAACAAATGCCATGATATCACTGGGCACTTGTTATAATTTTAATTACCTACGAATAGTTTCTTGGAGATCATGAAAAATCTAGAACACCAATAATAGTTCAGAACATACATAGTACTATCTAGTTTTTTCCTACCATTTCTATGCCAATACAAATTTATTTATTTAGTTAATATTTTGTGAATTGAAAATGCGGTGTTAATTTGAGACATCTCTTTTTGAGAGATTATGTGAGAAGTTCTAGGATATTGTGTGATGAACCATTGCCAAATTTGTGGAGTTGGATTTTGAATTTTGCTCAATTTGTATTTTGCAGAGGTTGTTTTGTCAGAGAAACCAGTTTGACAACTAGAGATTTGCTGGTCAGACAGCATGGCGATTTGACTACTGGGGTGTTGTTGGTCAGACCACCAGGTGGTATGACTGAGGGTTTAATGGCGGTTACAATATTCCAAACATGGTTGTTTGCACTGGGCTCGACTGGTCTAACTGGCCTTTGGTTGGTAGTCAGATTGGATTTGAGGGCTATTCTTGAATTTTGAGAATTAGGTTTTTGATTGAATTAAATTATGTTTAGTCACTGCATTTATGTTGCATGAAGCAAGTCTTAACTAATGTGGGTCAAATTGTGAAGAACTTATGCCCGAAAATGATTTCTTTGTTTTTGGATGTGCAGGAAAGCTTGGATTCAATCATAGTTAAGAGTGAGGATTAGGGCTACACTTGTGGAGGAGCTAAGGCCCAGAATAGTCAAGAATGCTAGGTGAGATGGTTGAGCTCAAGCATAGCGTAAGGAAGGCAGAAAATGTTGAAGGGAAAGTTTGAGTGACAGGTTGCACCAGGTGGCTTAGTCGGTCCAAGTGAGGTGTTCTTCAGTGGAACCAAAATGAGAGGGACTTGCTGTGCATGGCAAGCCATTGGTGCACCTACATGTAGCAAGTATGTGATTGCTTATAAGGGAAGATGAAGACCAAGTCAAGGCAATGGGATTTTGATAGTTTGCCAAATATTAGAAACTTTGTTGGATCAAAACTGTAGCACTTGGGAAAACGGTTTAGGCCATAGAGATCTTGAGAAGATCAAGTAGATTAGGGGCTAAAGACTTAGCAGATTCAGGCTCATGTGCTTTGAAAATTGTGTATGAGTTTAGTGAGCAAAACCCATCTTGTGTTGGGTTAACGGGTTCCCCCAAATATGCTAGTGGATAGTAACTCCATATCGACTTTTTGATCCAACGATCCTGCTACTTTTGCTATAGCACTAGGGTATCAATCTAATCTTTGTTTTGACTATTGCTTTCATGATTCCTTCCTTGTATTTGTTGCCTATTTCCAATTTGTGTTGTGTGGTTGTGATGTACCTTTCACTCATGGAGCGGATCTTTCTCCAGTCTAGCAAGTTACATGTCACCCCTCATCAGATCACAGCTATACAGGGATCCCAAACACCCATAATGGTTAGTGCATTGAGTTTTCCTAACTTATTTATTAGAAATGACATTCTTCTAACAAACTAATAGGCTATTTTAGTAGCAAATTCTGGATGCAGAGACCCTCGAATGTCCACATTCATGACATTTTGCTATTTCTTATCACCATTGTGCTTTGGAATTAAGTGCCGAGTGCTTTGGGTTGACAAACATTGTCTTTATAAAGTTATTGTTTGCTGCCATCCAAGTTGACGCGGACAATCCTAACACTAACCTATCATCTCTTTTATCATGTACTACCTCTAGCCTTTTATCAAGCACGTTAGTACCAAATATTCTAAACATGCAAGCACCTATTGGACCAATCACAAGAGCCAAAGCTAAAGTACTTAATCAATAGATGAATATTCTCCTAACTGAGTTAAGCATTGATTTACATGAAGATTGGCTACTACCTAATGCATATGCTCTATATATTATTAGGTTGGAAAAGAAAGAAACATTAGAGGCCAAAGAGAGTTTGATCCAAGAGGAACGAACTAAGAGAGGAGATATAATGCCTACACACGTATTGGGCTAGAGTAGAGGGGGGAGAGAGCGCCCATGTCGAGGACACAAGACCAATCAAGGTTCAGTCAACATAGTGCTTACAGATTTTATCTACAAACACTACTACAAAAAGGCTAATACTAGACACTTCATCACAGACGCTTAAACAAAATCGTCAGTATTAAATACAATCATAGACGGTTATAGTTTAGAAACCGTCTGTGTTACTGCTAGTGCTAAAATCACCTGTGAAGAGGTAATATCATAGACGGTTCATGGTGAACACCGTCTGTGAAGTATCATAGATAGTTCTTAGAAAGAACTAAGAACTATCTGTATATTTCCAAATATCACAGATGATTTTTCCTTTAAACCATCTGTGATACTTCACAGACGTTTTATATTACAAATCATCTATGATAATTAAGTCATCATAGATAGTTTGTATTAAAAATCGTCTATGATAATTTCACTTATTAATTGTAGACCCGTCGACCCTCACAGATCTATCTTAAATTCAAGATCTGTTCTCACAGGCTGTTGCTTTGAGGTGGTGGGGCTTTGAGGCCATTTGGTGAAAGGAGACCGTGGATTTGGCAAGAATGATTGTAGATCCATTTTTCTTGACTATCTATGGTTATTAATTTGTTCCTAATTGCATTATATTTTAGATCTAGCTTTTAGTAAAGGGAGAATTAAAGATGGTTTAGATCTAGCTTGATGTAGAGAGAAGATTATTTACATCTAGTGGAGAAATATTGATAGAAGGTTTGCAGACTTTGGTGCAGAACCGAGGAATATAAGATTAGAATTGAGTACAGATGGAATGAATCCTTTTAGTAACATGAGTAGCTAACATAGCACTTGGCCTATGACTCTCTGTATCTACAACCTTCCTCCTTGGTTGTGTGTGAACCGAAAGTATTTTTGCTATCGATAATTATCAAAGGGCTAAAGGAACCTGGGAATGATATTGATGTGTACTTAACTCTGTTGGTGGAAGATCTAAAAACACTGTAGATTGAAGGGGTACAGAATACATACAAACGAGAGAAATTGAATTTACACTCCTTGTTGTTCTACACCATAAATGATTATCCTACCCTTTCTAACCTGTTGGGCCAGAGTACAAAAGGGACCAAAGTATGTACTCACTTCTTAGATGATACCAAGAGTGTGTGGCTAAAGCACTCATGTAAAACCGTGTACATGCATAAGTTCCTTCGGAGGGCTCACCCATCCCGTAGGATGAAGAAATAATTTGACGGATAGAAGGAGGACGGTTCAACTCCAAGGTATTTAATTGAAAAGAGGTCTATGATATGGTTAAGGATTTAGTTGTTGTGCTCGGAAAGGGACGTAAATTGAGAAACTTTGAGAAGAACATCTAGAAGAAGAGATTAATATTTTGGAACTTACCTTATTAGGAGCATGAGAGACCATGTGGTTATGACCCCATGGGTGTGATGAGTAATTGACATCGGTTTAGGAAAGTCGAGTTTGGTTTGTATGGTCGGACCATGTCGTTGCGTGGTGCAATCGGTGTCGGTCGGACTTGGTCAAAACTGGTCAAAGTGATTAGGATGCATATTGTGATAATTTGACTGATTTGGGCTTCTTCATGCGTAAGTATGTTTCTTTGATGTTATTTATGCTTACATGTGTCGAGCGGTGCTATTTGATGTATTTCTTGTTTGTGATGGCTTCAGGACGTGGCGAGACACGAGGTGACCGGACTAGGCACAGGTGGTGTCGAGGTCAGAACGGTCGGATGTGTCGAAGACGACGGAGACTCGAGGTGGTTGCGAGGCTTGGATGACAAGGAACGTGGAAGCTTCCCAGAAGGTGCAGGAGGGGCGTTTCGGTAAAAACGCAGAGCTGCACGGGTGGAAGCGGTTCTGTTCGGGATTTAGAGGGCGTAACGGGTTGGAGACCCGTTAGCCAAAGGCTATAAATAGGAGAGGGTGTCTCCTTGGGGCTGCATGCATTCCAATGGATTGAGTGGGTTGTTAGGGTTTGCTTTAGTCAAAATAGCCTTTGGGAGGTTGTTTTGCCTTTAGGCTTTAGTGGGTGAGAAGTGCAGAAGGTGTCTCCCTGGGTGTGTTCTTGTGTGTTCTTCTCTCCAAGAAACATGTAGTGTGTGTGTCTTGTGTTGGGAGAGGGAGAGGATGAATTGATACTCTATGTAATCATCCCTTGTTTCAATGTCCATGCGTATGGGGACTCATCTGTAATCCTCGTTTGATTGGGAATGAAATTTCTGAAGTTTATCTCTCGTGCTCCTGTGTTCTTCGTTGTGTTTGCTCTGTGTGATTCTTGAGTTTTTCGATTTCTTGTTGTTTCTTGCTGAGAAGACCCAAAATGGGTTGCTCTGTGATGGAAATAGGTCTCAAGATCATTTGATTGGTTTCTCCCTAGAGCAAAGTGAATGAATCAAGAATTTTCATTTTTAGTTTCTCTGTTCTTGTTTTTCATTTCTAGGGTTTTGGTGAGAATCATGTTTCCTTTCATGAGATGGCATGAAACTTGGTATGTTAAGTCCCGTGGCTATCAATTAGCTATTCCCAAAGTTTCTTGAGCAAAGGATCAAAGATTGGGGAGTAATTTGGGTTTTGGTTCAGTCTTGCAGAAATTTCAGATTTTTGTCATAATCTGAAATTCTTGCTCTCTAGTTTGATTTCTTTGTTTTCTAGAGCCCCCTTGCTATTTAGTTTGTTGCTGTGTTGCTCTGGGCTGAAAAGTTTGGGAGCAAAACCCTCAATTCCTCAGTTTTTGAAGATCTGAAATTTTGCCCGAAGTTCAGTTTTCTTAGTCTGCTCTCGGGTTGCCTGGGATCAGGGGAGCGGTCAGACCGGAGGTGTAAGACTGGTCAGACCGGCTCATCATGGGCGGTCAGACCGGCCCTATATGGGCGATCAGACCGACGGCCAGTGAGCGGTCTGACCGGCCCCCCCTTTCCAGCCTGTGTTGTTTTCTATTGTTGATGAGTGTTTGGCCCTTTTTGGTTTCCCTGTTTGCAGTGCTGATTTCCTCTGAGTGCTCAAGTTTCCAGAGAGCATTTCCCACCTTCTTCTTCATAGCATTGGTTGCTATTGGAGAAAGATTAAGGTGTGTACTTGAGGGGGATTTTTAAAAGTCGACATTCACCCCCCCTTTGTCGCCAACTTCGATCCAACAGAGCACCTAGAAGTTTCCACTGCATCGATGTCGTGCACGTAGAGAAGAATATATGTGACAGCCTGATTGGTCTCTTACTAAACATTTGTGACAAAACAAAGGATGGTGTCAACGCACAGCTTGACTTAGTTTATATGGACATTAGACTTGAGTTAGCACTGACAAAAAACTGATAAAGGATGGATGTACTCTCCCCCTGCTTGTTACATTCTGTCAAGGCTGAGAGAACTGAACTGTGTTGTGCTTGCATGGTGTGAAAGTTTTATCTGGTTACTCTGTCAACATGAAGAAACTTGTTTCGATGAAAGATTTGAAGTTAATTGGCATGAAGTCTCATGATTATCATGTGCTTATGACACATATACTCCCTATTACAATTAGAAGTGTTTTGCCGATCAAGGTTCGAGAGACAATCAAGAGGCTGTGTTATTTCTTTAACACAATTGCTCAAAAGGTCACCGATCCCAAAGGACTAGATGCTCTACAGGACAAGGTGGTGATGACTCTATGTTATCTTGAGATGTATTTCCCTCCATTGTTTTTTGATATCATGGTCCATCTCATTGTTCACATTGTGTGAGAGATAAATATGTACAGGCCCGTGTTCCTGCGTAGCATGTACCTGTTCGAGAGGTTCATGGGTATTTTCAAGTCCTATGTACAGAATCGATCTCGGCCGGAGGGCAGCATCGTTGAAGGTTATGCAACCGAAAAGGTCATTGAGTTTTGTGTCGATTACATAGCTCAGGTCAAACCAATAGGGGTGCCTCGATCTCGCCATGTGGGGAGGCGCGAGGGTATCAGGACCATCAGAAGGTAAGTAATCACTCCAGATATAGATGTGTATGCTTAAGCCTATTTCATAGTCTTGCAACACATGACTGAAGTGCCCCTGTATATCAACTAGCATAAGGACATGCTTCGGCAACAGAATCCAGAACGGCCGAATGTTTGGATCAGGAGACAACACAATAGTCGGTTCAATCAATGATTGAAGGTGTGACTCGCTAGGAGCTCATCAAGTGATATGCTGACATGGTTGGCAAAAGAGCCAATATTTGCAGTTGTGACATGGCAAGGAAAAGAATTCTATATGCAAGCCTAGGATGTAAAGTGCACTAACTAATACAATGGTGTCCGCATAGGTGCATTCAGTACCGATGGGTTAAGGAGCTCCTACTATGGGTTCATAGAGGAGATTTGGGAGCTTGACTACGTGTTTTCAAAGATCCCCTATTTCAGTGCCGTTGGATCCATCTCCCACAGGTGAAGGTCGACAAGTACGGTGTCACTACCGTGGACCTCAAATGTGTTAGTTACAAAGATGAACCATTCGTACTCACTAACCAAGTTGTTTAAGTTTTCTATGTAACCTACCAGGCAAATAAGCGCTACGTAGTTATTCATGGAAAAAGGAGGACTATTAGAATTGAGAATGTAGTGGACGAGGAAGAATACAATCAATTTGACAAGTTGCCTCCTTTTGAAAATGGAATAAGGGTCGAGGAAGAAGAATGTGACAAAACTAGCTACATACACGTCAATCATCATAAAGTGATAATTTTTAAAGGAAATAAGTAAGTGGAATGATGAATGAAATATTTATATGTCGTATGTTTTGTATTTACATTTATGTATATGAGAATGTATGATATATATGTGAATTTGCATTTATGTATATGAGAATATGTGAATTTGCATTTATGTATATGAGAATATGTGAATTTGCATTTATGTATTTGAGAATGTGTGATATATATGTGAATTTGCATTTATGCATATGATTGAAATGTGATTCACAGATGGTTTTATTTTTGAACTGTCTGTGATGTGCATTTATCACAGATGGTTCTAAAGTAAAACCCGTCTGTGATGTAAATTTATCACATATGGTTCTAGAGTAGAACAGTCTGTGATGTGAATTTAGCATAGATGGTTCTAAATTAGATCTGTTTGTGATGTGTATTATCATAGATGGTTATAGTTTAGAATTGTCTATGATGTCTAACGTATTTATATTCGGACTCTAGGATTTGCCAGTGCTCCCATGCACTCAGACTCCAACGAGCATGAGTCACCGCCTCCTTCCCGGCTCGCCTCCTCCCAGGGCACGCCTCCTCCTCCCTCGAGCCGTCGTCTCCTCCCCGAGCACACCACATCCTCCCTCGAGCCTGTCGCCTCCTCCCTGAGCATGAGCCACCGTCTCCCCCCCGAGCACGAGCCGTCGCCTTCTCCCCCGAGCCCATCACCTCCTCACTGGTGTGCCTCCTCCTTGAGCATGCCTCCTCTGTGAGCACGTACACCGCCTCCTCCCCGAGTGCGCTGCCCTCCTCCCCGAGCAAGGTAGTTACCCCGGTCATGACCTTAGTGCTCTGCTCTGTCCTCATGGCTCATGGCCTCATGGGGTACATCATTCTTGCAACAAGCCTTGCCCGTACTGCCTTCTCGGTGGCTTGGATTGCCACTGCCTAGTGAGTTTTTAGTTTCTAAAATTTCTATCCTGCATAAAGGTTGTCGTGCTAGTAGTTCAGTTCATTATCTTTGAAAATATGTGAATAGTACTATCACTGGGAGGACTTTTGCATAATAGATTGTGGGCTTTTTGAGATTGCTCAATGAGAAAACTAGTCAGATTACAGATCATTGTGACTATCAATTGAAGTATTCTAGTAGCTTTTGATTTTATCAATAGATAAGATAGATACTTCTATTTCGATATAGTTACTGTTGTCCTAATTATTACTGAATTCAGTTGATACTGTAGTAGCATATATCTGTTATATACTTCTAGTTATTGTCGAAACTCTATTTGGCACTGCAGTAGTAGCTCTCTATTTCTATTTGTGCTTAAAGCATGCTATTGACTTTGTCTCCTATCTGAGATAATTTATACATTGTCATACTTCTGGTTATTGTCGAAACTCTATTTGGCACTATAGTAGTAGTTCTCTATTTCTATTTGTGCTTAAAGCATGCAAAATAGTAAAGAGATAGTCACTTTGATTATTGATATATTGACAAGAGTGGAAGAAGGCCAAGATTTAATCTTGTGCAACTCCTCAACTGAGAGCAAATTCACAACTTTAAACTGTGCAATATGTAGTTCATAAATGCCCACCCTTTTTGTACGGTTCAACATATTATCATGTGTTAATTATCTGAATGTTTTATCTGTTTTGAGTGATAATATGTTTATCTTTATGTCATTTACGAAATGCTTGATATATGCTTTATTGTTAATACTTGGAATTGGAATTAACCTAAAATTATTGCTAAAACCTCCTAATTTTCAACAATCCAAGCCACCGAGAAGGCAGTAGGGGCAAAGCTTGAATTGATTCTTATTGTCATTTATTACTGGCAGCCATTTCACTAGTACTCTCTGTTTCTTCATCACTTCTATTGTCTTGTGAAGATGTCGTCTGCTCATTTTTCATCATCATCGCCTCATGCGGGTGATGCACTGTTTTCTAGAAAATTCAAGTGCATGGAAGAGGACTATCAAAAAGGCCTGAAGACCAATTTATCATCATGATGTCGATGCATCTGGGACCCATCTCAATCCTCGTCAACCAGTGTCCGCATTCTGGAGAATGGTTGGAATAGTTGCACTGGAATGGGTTGAGATCACATACTATTCACAAAAGGATTTGAGCCAAGGTTAGAAAAATGAGCTAGTGATGGAAATTTTAGATCATTCGAGATTCTGGAAGAACACCAAGCCTTCGTGCAACGACATGCATTGCTAGCGGTGTGCAAAGCATGGAAGAACTTCAAGAGCATGCTTATCAAGCTATACGCGGAGAAGGATCTGACGTCCTTCCAGAAGTGTCCGTTCTTGGAATCGTGCTATAAGGGTGTGTTTGGTTGCTGGGATGGGGTGGGATGGTTCCTTTGACCAAGTCCATCCATGTGTTTGGTTTGAGGGATGGGGTGGGATGGAATGGTCCAAAGTGGGATGAGTCTGTGCAAATTTAGAGAATATTCTTCTTAGATGCTGGACCATGTGGTTCCACTTTTTTTGTGGAACCATCTCATCCCATCCCCATCCCACTCCATACCAGCAACCAAACACACCCTAAGAGTTTGTAGCGAAGAAGATGATAGATAATTTAGGAGTGAAAGTGCAGTGCACAGAGCCCTCCAAGCAAAAAACAAGCACCCCTATGGACTCAGCACCACTAGATATACAGGTAATATCCCACAATAGAGGAAGGAGGACGGGCAGGCAATCATGTGGGAGGTCTCCCCGCAATTTGCTGGGATCCCTGATGAACGCATCTGAAACTGGATAAGAGCAAGGTCATCTACCATGTCGTCAGGGCCATCTCTTTCCGAAACCCCACAGATGAGGAAGTGTCCCACTGTCTGGTAAGATATCAAACTACCTAGTTTGTAATTACTCCATAACTTCATAGAAAGTGAAATGACATGTCAGGCTCTTGTAGGAAGCGCTGAGTGTAGAATTTTCCCAAGGCTCATTCCAGGCAGTCAGGGAAAGAGATATACTCTCCGTGGCCCTGGGAAACAACGAGCAACCGGGTCGCACGAGAAGAGTTGGTCTTTATGTTTCATGGAAACTGAGATTCTCAGAGGATTCCAAAGTGTACTATAGTAGGAAGAGAGCCAAAGCCGAGCACGAGGCAAAGCTATGAGAGGAGATCACTAATGCCATCAGAGATGAGATGCAATGGCAGATGGAGAGCATGCAGGAAAGGTTTAGGGGAAATCAATTGGAAGCCCCACCGTTCCTGTGCTAGCCAGCTCCCAACCGTAGTAGCTACGCGTCCAACGCTACCTCAGAAAGTGACCATAGATTTCTTGTCAATGACATCCTGGTAATAATTATTATATCTGGAATGCTCGATCTATTGATAGGCTTGTTAGAGTAGCTAATTTTATATCATATCATTATGTAAGTGGCTATGAAGTGCAAGATCTAAGTGAGATACGTCTCTGTTGCCATGTAAGCTGTTTGGGGTCAGGCGTATCCATCCGATGCTGGGCTCTTGGTGCATGGTGTAACTCTAGCGCTAGGTTTCACAAAAGTGAATGTGGATGGTGTCCATGCCAATTTCGAGGTCGTCCTACTGCAGATGCCCCTCAATGATGAGGTCGTGACTCTAGGGCAAGCCATTGAAACATTCATCCGGTAGCCTAAGAGGGACATCTGCCTGGAGAGTCCTACACCGGTGTCAACTTTACATAAAGGTCCTGCACCGGTGCCAAGTCCACGGGAGCTATTTGCACCAGAGCTACCAGCACCATAGTTACCTGCACTGACACGGCCAGGGCACAGTAAATCACATGCATCTACATGTCATGCTCGATTGACAACCATGAAGTCAACCTCTAAACATTGAGGTGGCAAGGGCAAACCAAAAAAGACCAATGATATCCCCTACTTGCCGTTGGCCCAGAAAGTCATACTAGACAAGTCGTTGGTCGTTCTGATAGAGCGCCTCAAAACGCTAGGACTGGATTGCCAAACATTGCATGCGTGGTGCATAGAACAGGCCAACAAGCTAAAGGGAAAACGACGCTTAGGTGTCAACGTCAAGTTCAGGCCGTGTCTCACTCATTTGATGCTGGACACTGTAAGTGTGTATAATCATGATCTATGTTCATGTAATACCGATAAATGTCATATATAACTCATTGCTTTTGTGTGTGTATATATACATGGTGACTGAAGCCAAAGTAACGAAATCACCGGTAGGTTTCCTCAACCCACAATTGGTCTTCATAAATATCATCAAGAAGAATGCATCCTTCGTTGAGAATTACATGATCATGACATTGGTGGCTCACCACAACAAGAATTCACACTTATGCCCTACAAACAGGGGTAAGTACTGCACTAGTGGGTATACTTGTTGATTATACTTTATAAGCAACACGAACTTAAGTTTAATGACCATGATGACATACCTATGTAGGTTCCATTGGATTCTAATTGTAATTATACCAAAATGCAACATGGTAATGTACCTTGATTCCCTAAAGTGGATCAAAACCAACTTTACAGTTGTCCAACAATTAATTGACAAGTAAACATATTTTCTCCATAGATAACTCTATTGTAGTCTTTCCTTCTTTCGCAACGACTAAGGCTAACTTTTTGGAATCACATAGGTCGTTAGTCAAGTACGTTGCTTTTGTATGAAAAATCCAAGAAGTGATCAATGCCCTACGACATGATCTAGATTTTCTAGTATTTGCTAGTATATATTAATCTTATATAACACTTCGTAGTAATGCCTCTGAAATTGATAATTCTATTTTTACAGTGCCACTAGTAGCCACGTAGTTATGAAGTATGTGATGTCATTGCATATGTCAGCAACTAGATAATATCATCGCATGTGTCAGCATACTTAGCCATGAAGTATGTGATGTCATCATATATGTCAGCAATCAAATGATGTTAACACACATGTGAGCATATAATTGAAGTCAACATATATATCATGACCAAAGTTAAGGTCATCATTTATGTCATTGCCTTTCTTAGACATTAATTAATGAGATGTAAAGTTAAATTTTACAACTTAAATTAAGTAGTAGCTCTAGTTGTAAACAACCTACCATAAGTTATAAATAGGACATGATGATGCATAGAAAAAAAGCTTAACAATTTAAAAAATCTTAACAATTTAAAAAATAAATATTTATTTGTTCTAAGATTTGAGTGAAACATTTTCACCCCTAAGAATTGATCCATCGTTCATGTGTTAGCCTCCACAATTACAAGAACACATCGGGATTTGGGGGGAAAACTTATCTTGTACAAGACATGAAAGAAAACATTAATTAGTTAGAAATTTTTATTTCCTCTATAATACCTTTGGAACGAGCCAATCCATTACAATTTGATAGGAAGTCTAATAGGTAAATCTTTTGTTCTGAACACCTATATCAAAAAATTTCGTATAAGATCAAAGTCTTCTAAAAATCCTCCTTTCAGTAGGCTCTAATTGTAATCTTTAATGTGAACATTGAACAAAGGGTATGGCCCGTTTGAAATAAATCAAATAATACCTGTAGCATGAACCTATGTAAAAAATTACGCCCAATGAAGAATATCGTGAAATTTGTTGGGCACAAGTTTACAGTTTACACGTCGAACTACCAAAATGCCCAACAAATATGGATAAAAAATATTATTTAAGGGATAGGTCCAGTTATTTTTAGATCTCGAAATGGTGCACAAGAATTTAATTACTGATAAAAGAAGATTTTTCATCTAGCTATTGTCTTTGGTAGTTTCTCTTTTAATTTTAGATATCAAAATGGTACACAAGATGCACGTTTATTTACTGATACAGAGGATATTTCATCCAGCTCATGTATTTAATAGTTTCTCATTTATTTTTAGATATCAAAATGGTACACAAGATGCACATTTAATTATTGAAAAAATAAGACGTTTCATTCCGCTAATGTCTTTGATAGTTCTCATTTATTCTTAGATCTCAAAATGGTATAAGAGATGCACGTTAATTTATTGAAAAAAAAGATGTTTCATCCAGCTAATGTCTTTGGTAGTTTGTCACTTATTTTTAGATGTCATAATGGTACAAAACATACAAATTTTTCACTGAAAATATAAAATATTCCATTCATCTAATGTTTCTATAGTTTCTCACATATTTATTTATTGTTAAAAGAAAGATGTTTCATCCAGCTATTTTTTCATAGTTTTTATTTATATTATATAGATGATACAAAAGATACACCTATATTTATTATTGATAAATGAAGTCTTTTTATTTACTAGAATTATCTAGTTTAATATTTACTTTTTGTTTATTCTGAGACTGAGAAAATTATCTTTTATATTGGATCATGATTTTGGTTGATATAGTTTCTCTCTTTTATGTGTTACTTGGATGAAGGAAATCTTTGGCAACTGTTAGCGTTTTTCAATAGAAGATATTTCATTTGTCTTCATTTGTCCTATATCCTTTATGTTGCTTGTTTGGTGTATATCATGCCCGTAACGCTCCGGAAAAAGATTTACTTTTGATTCACCAAATAACTTCAAAACCATGCTCTCATCTATGGACACTTCATAGCTTCCAACATTTCCAATCCATTTGTGCTTGGATTCCAAAGAGAGATGGCCATTACGGTATATGGGCTGCCAATGTCGACCAACGTAGCACGCGTCCTGGCATGTTTGGAGGAGGCTGGGATGCAGTACGAGGTTGTTCCCATTGATTTCTCCACGGGTGAGCACAAGAACATGGAACATACTGCTCGTAATGTAAGTAATTTATAACTTTCTGTTTGTTAATGTTTCTACTAGGTTGAATGGACACTATACCAAACTATGGCTTATTACTATTAACACGTAGATTTACATGCTTCCCATTCTTGTTTTAATTATGTTGTGTTTGCCTCGCAGCCATTTGGTCAAGTCCCAGCTCTTCAGGATGGTGATTTGATTCTCTTCGGTGAGATAATATTTTGCTTTCCCATTACGCAATCATGTTCTTAATTCTCCTTTCTTATTATTCATCCATACATATGTTAAACTATTTTGACAGAATCACGTGCAATTTCAAAGTATGTGCTTCGCAAGAACAACTCTGAACTTCTGAAAGGGGACAGCCTTTCTGACTCGGCCACGGTTGATGTGTGGCTAGAGGTTGAGTCCCACCAATATGACAGGCCCATGGCTGTGATCATCTACCAATGCCTCATCGTCCCTGTGTACCTTGGTAGAGAAACTGATGCGAAGCTTGTTGAAGAGAATTTGGAGAAACTTAAGAAAACATTCGAAGTGTATGAGGCTCGCCTATCAAAGTTCAAGTACATAGCTGGAGATTTCATCAGCCTGGCGGATCTGAGCCATTTCCCAACTGCATACTACTTCTTGGCTACTCCCCATGCATCACTGCTTGATGAGTACCCTCATGTGAAGGCTTGGATCAATGACATATTGGCTAGGCCGACTGTCAAGAAGGTTGTAGAGATGATGAAGGCAACTGCTTAATTAGAAAATCAGTGTACCTGTCGCTATGCTGCTTGTGTACCTTCCGAGATCCTGTTTTTTGAGAATAAGTGAAACTTAATAAAGGATGCACTAGCATAAGCTTTGGGTGATTTGCTTAATAAGTAAACGGGTCTCTTGATTTCTCAGTTACGAGTCAAAGCGCGTGAGCGGCACAACGTGGTCTTAAATGGTCTGTCAACCACTCTCTAAGGCTTATGACTTTGCAGAGACAACACAAACTTCAAAAACCAAACTCAATCTTTTCTAAAACAAGGGTCAATTACTCATCACAAACAAGGGGCAATTTTTTTCTCAAAAGCTCCAGAAAATCCCCCTGTTATATCTTTTTTCTCCATTATTCTCCCCCTTTGGCAATAAAATCATCAAGATGCATAGAAGGAAATAGAACAAGAGTGAAATGGAGTGACTGTATTTTGTTTATTTTACGCATAAGGAGCCATCAAGATTATCCAAAATGACCTTTTAAGTATTACACCAAACCATAACAAAAGAAAATGCTATCTAAATCATAATAATTCGTGTATAGACAAGCTAAAGACAAATAAGCCATAATCCGAAATTTAGATGTATTGCTTAGCATGTCAAGTCATTCGAGATCATAGTCTAGCTAAAGGTATCCAAAGATGATGCAAACCATGTTAATATTCTAAGTGTAACCAAGAAGCTAACATTGAGTCAATTTAGAGTACTATAAGTTCAAGAATGAGACATTTGTTCAAGTACTTGGCATTTTTTGTAATTGAGCAAATTTAGCACATTTGACACAATTTTCTTTTTAGAAATCTATGGTTGTTTTCAACCATTTTTTTGTTTAGTCATGTACTAGATCTCAAGCCTTATGCGATCACTCCAAGCAAGAAGCTTAAGGAAATGATCTTGGTCATCCAAAACTCCCCCTGAGTTCATGCCTAATGCAAGGGCAAGTAGTCTCATGAGAAAGAATTGGTGCGATCAATTTTTTCACACAAAAGAGATTTTTTTTGCAATTTCTGAATTTAGTTCAAGAACAGTGAGTTAATACTAACTCATGCTTCACCAAAGAACTAGCATAGTTCAATCTAAAGCTCAACATAGACTCAAGACTCAACTTAGCTTATTTGACATGGCATGAATCATAAAAGGATAACTAGAGACAGACTAGTCACAGATCTAACATGACATGATTTAATTTAAGTTGTGCACATTTACTCAAGCTATCATGGAAAAAACTAGACTGCACATAGAAAGTCATGATAAATCTAGCACCCTAGCACAAATCATGGCAAGATGTAATGCAGTTTTATCATGTCATAAAAGGATAATAATCAAGGCTCCATATAATTATATTACAATACATAATGCTGAATTTAAATGACATGAAATGCAAGAAAATCCAGCTCTCCCTCAGCATGAGAAACAATTTGGTTCAAGTTGAGTTAAGTCATCTTTAAATTCTAGCAAATCTCAAATGAACTCGCTCTGAACCAAAGCAATAAACAAGAGGAAAGAAGCTAGGATAAAAAGAACAAATGGCAGTCTTTAAAGAATAGACAAGATATAGAGAATACTATGGCTCAGACTAGCTCTCATCTACTCCATATGACTCTAGGACTACCAGCTGGTCTTCTAACACACTAGCGAGTAAACACGTTCCCTGTCTACCCAAGGGGGCCCAATCCTCACTAGACCTATAGGAAGTGAGTGAACTCAACCTAGAGAGAAAAGACACAACTAATAAGCAGCATCCTAGAATCATAAGATGAGAGGAAGAAGTCTAAGCAACTGAGAGAAAGAACCACTCTAGTCTATACTAGAAAGACTAACCCGAATGCACCCTCATGAAATGCAACAGAATGAAACAAGAGCATATAAACAATGAGATACATAAAAGCAAGAAGCTCCCCCTCACAATAATCTATAAGGCAGACCACCCCAAGCTCTCCCCACAAGGTCGAAAACCTCGAGCTATCTAAAGGCTTGGTAAAGATGTCAGCCAATTGGTAGTCACTCTTCACAAACTGAAGCACTATGTCACCCTTTTCCACATGGTCTCTAAGGAAATGATATCTAATATCTATGTGCTTGGTCCTGGAGTGCTGCACTGGGTTCTTGGTAATGTTAATGGTAGAAATGTTATCACAGAAGAGTGGAACACTATCTATGACTAACCCAAAGTCTCACAAGGTCGACACCATCCAAAGCACCTGACTGCAGCAAGTAGTGGCAGCAACATACTTGGCCTCTGCGGTGGACTGTGCAACATTGGACTACTTCCTAGAAGACCAAGAGACAAGAGAAGTGCCAATGAATTGGCAAGTGCCATAAGTGCTCTTCCTATCTACCCTACAGCCAGCAAATTCTATGTCGGAGAAGGCTCTGAGGGAAAGACAGGAAGATGAAGAGTACTAGATACCATTATCTATGGTAGCTCGAAGGTACCTGAAGATGTGCTTCACCGCCTGGCGGTGCGATACGCGAGGAGAGGCCTGGAATCGAGCACACAGACATACAACAAAGTGTATGTCTGGCCTCGAGTTCATGAGGTATAGAAGGGAACCAGTCATGCTTCGATACTCCTTTTGATCTACTGGCTCTCTATCCTCATCTGGATCGAGTGAAGCTGATGACACCATTGGAGTTGACACCGGCTTGCTGTCACTCATATCAAAGCATCTCAGGAGGTCTCGAGTGTACTTGCCTTAATGCAAGAATGTACCTTCCCTAGTCTGCTTGATCTGAAAGCCGAGGAAGAAACTTAACTCACCCATCATGCTCATCTCAAACTCTGTGCTCATGACATCAGAAAACTGAGAAACCAGAGCATGAGATGAGCCACCAAAGATAATGTCATCCACATAAATCTGGATTAGAAGAAGGTCATTGCCATGCCTGCGAATGAATAAGGTCTTGTCTACCTTACCCATCTCAAACCTATGACTCAACAAATAGGACTTAAGCCTCTTACACCAAGCTCTAGGGGCTTGTTTAAGTCCATACAGGGCTTTGGAAAGCTTGTAGACATGGTTTGGGTATTTGGGGTTTTTGAAACCTGGAGACTGTCTAACATAGACCTATTCCTCAATATACCCATTGATGAGGCACTCTTGACATCCATCCAAAGTCCTGCAGGGTCGAAGCCATCCAAAGTACCTGCCTGTAGCAACTGGCGACAACAACGTACTCGGCCTCTGCGGTGGACTATGCAACACCGGGCTACTTCCTAGAAGACCAAGAGACAAGAGAAGTGCTAATGAATTGCAGGTGCCAGAAGTGCTCTTCCTATCTATCCTACAGCTAGCAAAGTCTGCGTCTGAGTAAGCTCTAAGGGAAAGACAGGAAGAGGAAGAATACCAGATACCATAGTCAATGGTAGCTCAAAGGTACCGAAGGATGCACTTCACCCCCTGGCGGTGAGATACACGAGGAGAAGCCTGAAACCGAGCACAAAGACACGTAGAGAAGTGTATGTCCGGTCTCGAGGTAGTGAGGTACAAGAGAGAGCCAATCATGCTTCTGTACTCTTTTTGATCAACTGGCTCGCCATCCTCATCTGGGTCAAGTGAAGCTGTTGATGCTATTGGAGTTGACACCGGCTTGCCATCACTCATGTCAAAGCGTCTCAGGAGGTCACAAGTGTACTTGCCCTGATGCAAGAAAGTATCCTCCCGAGTCTGCTTGATCTGGAAGCTAAGGAAGAAGGTCAACTCACCCATCATGCTCATCTCAAACTCGGTGCTCATGACATCCGAGAACTGTGAAACAAGAGCATGAGAAGAGCCGCCAAAGATGATGTCATCCACATAAATCTGGACAAGTAGAAGGTCATTGCCATGCCTGCGAATGAACAAGGTCTTGTCTACCTTACCCATCTCAAACCCATGACTCAACAAATAGGACTTAAGCCTCTCATACCAAGCTCTAGGGGCTTGCTTAAGTCCATACAGGGCTTTGGAAAGCTTGTAGACATGGTTTGGGTATTTGGGGTTCTCGAAACCTGGAGGCTGTCTAACATAGACCTCTTCCTCAATACTAGTAGTATGCCCGTGCTAACGCTACGATAAAATACAAAACAAGATAAAATTTGTAAAAAATAAAACGAACAATCAGATTCATTAAGATTCACATCTCACATGGTTCAATACATTAAGTCAAGGTTAATGCAATCCATAATACAAGTAGAATTTTGTTTGTGAAATAGTTAAGACTGAAAACAAGACAAATAAGTACCAAAAGAAATGGCAGAAGCTGCTTAATTGAAAAATATGGAAATTTACCAGGTGTCGAAATTGATCCTTGCTCCTTCCGGGTATCCACGACCTCTTTCTCTGGACCCAAGGTAAAAGGACCTACAAAATAGGTTTATCAGATTTCCAATGATGGCATGCCGTAAAATGTAACAATAAATTTGTCAGAAATGAAAGGAAATAGTACAAAGAATAAAATTTTGGCCAAAGCATCAAGTATTACATTCAACTACATCAGTGCTCGTGAATTAATTATTAACACATGCTTTCTGAGTTAAAAGCAAAAATGTGATTGAAATGTCATATATTTTCCTTTCCATGATATAAATAACTACTACAAATGCAACACATGGACACCCAGCAAAAATGCATAAGTGACCCCATGACAAATTGCAGAAAAGCAATTGGCATGTATTAATTATAAGCTTTTTATGGAAACGATACAATATGTATTGATTAGTTATCCTTAGGAGCCTTAAAATTTTAATAACATATAGTAGGATTACAAAGGCCGACAGTCTGCTTTGGAGCAGCCCTTTTTTGGGTTAAAACCTATTTTATATAGTGTTTTCAGGATTGGGCACAGCTCAACCGGCGCAACAGATTTATTAGCTTCTGGATGCAATACACTTAAACTATCCTGACTCAGAAGTTCATAAAATGCATCGACTGCAGAGACACCCTGAAATGAAACGATAACCAATCTTAAGGCACATATCTACAGCTCTTAAAAGTTCACGTAACAATCAAAATGAAAGGGCAAACCTGAATGGTCCCTTTGCCTTTTATGCTGTCACCCATTTCTAGAGTCAGTTCCCCTTTAGCTAACTTCTGCCCATACCATGCATTGCGACCCTTCAACAATGTGACATAAGTGTCTGCTAATAATGGCCCAGCAAGTTTTTCAGGCTCTTCTTCCAGAAGGTGGGTGATGTAGATCATTTCAGATGTGCAAAGTGCAAAGTAAACGGACTTGCTGGTTGCACTCTCATTGGTTAGTGCTGCCACCATACCTTCAAGATAACAGAATGTTCAGAAAGCTAATTGATGAGGAGGCAATGAAAAAATATGTAGAGGGTCATTGAACGTCCAGCCATGCTCATAGAAGAAAGTTCAATGCGCCATGCGTATCTCATTGCTTCTTATCTAATGGATCTTTCTTCTTGATAATATTGCCAGTTAAGATATCAGTATCACTAACAAGAATCTTTTTCTTTGTGGCATTGTATTTCGTAGGAAGCAGTGCATTAGAAAAAGCATTATAACAAGGTACTAACTGCTGAGGAGATCGATTAACGGTGAGCACGTATTCCAACATATGAGGGCGAGTTATATATGCCAAAGGGCACAACAATATATGGTTTTACAGTGGCTACAGAACATTAAAAAAACAGTGAGACAAGTAAATAGAAGTTACCAGCACCAATGGCATATACATTTTTCAAACCTCCCATGACTTCGTGAGTAATGAGGTCACTATTATCCCACACGATAAAATGAGGCTGCCTCAAAAATTTAGCAAGAGGTTTCCTCCATTTGTCAGCTCCACAAATACGAGCATTTGCATATTCTTTATTATAAATTTCAGAAGCGATATTAGGGCCACCAAGATATAGAATGTTCTCCAATGGAACCCCAGCTGCATTAAAACCAATAATACATAAACCACAGGCATAAGTCAGAGATGGAAAGCAAAATACGTAAGAGCTAAAACAAAACATGAAACTCAGCACACACCACATGGAATGGAGTTTGAACAAAAAAATCTGAAATGCTGGACAAAAGCATTGCATTGTTATGTGAGCAGAAAGAGGAACTGGAGTGTGCTACTAATCTAGGAAGAGCCTGCTAAACTAAATACATGTGATGGCTAAAAGAATCTCTAAGCAACAGAAGACATGAGTCATGACCAATAACTTAATTGCAAGGTCAACACTTTGTTGTTCCTCCACATGTTGAAGAAACATAGAGAAGATTATATAAAGCCAAACCATGCCAACGAGTACAGTTAAATAGATGATTCAATGAGAAAAAGGCATTTCTGCAAAATTTAGAAAGATTCATCTCTGAAGTTCATTTTTCTCCAATTCAATAGAAAGTTATTTTTCATGTAAATTTTTGACAGCAATACAACCGATTACATCTTGAATTCACAATAATTTATAACGTAGTTTGAAGCAAAGATAGATAATTGCAATTGCAGGTACTAAATTGAGGAAGCTCATGGTTAGAGCTTCGAGTTCGACATAATTGCGGAGAACCAACAATAGAGGGCAACTTCAATTCAGTAAAGAAAGGACACAATTGTATGATTGGGCAAAGAAAAGGAAAGGAACCTCACTTGCATTGCTAATCATCTGCGTCGGAGTTATGATCCGCGGCACGGGATCCAGGGACGCCTCTATCCCTTTCGCCAGCGAGATGATGACTGGGGCAGAAATCCTCTCCTTCCAGTACATTCCAATCTCCCCAAACACATCCCTGGTCTCCGTGGAGGGCAGCCCGTTGATGACAATGTCGGCGTCCCAGACGGCCTCCTGCAGGTTGGTGACGACCTTGAGCGGGCAGAGCGGCGTGTCGATCATGTTGAGGCAGAAGCCGTCCCGGAGTATCTCGTCGGCGTAGAGCGTGCGGTCGCCGAGGCGCCCCTCGACGTACTTGAGGTAGGCGCATCGACGGATCAGGCGGCGCAGGACGTCCTCGCGGGCGTTGATGACCTCGAAGAGGTGCTCGGCGGTGGTGCGGTCGACGGTGCGGCGCCAGAAGCCATCGCCGGCCCATCACTGGCATGAAGCCACCATGGCCGGCACCTGCCGCTCGGCCTTACCGCGCCTGCACGCGCGCCGCCACCGGCCGCCACGCACGCCTCCCGAAGCCGGCCGACGCACCGGCCTGCAGCTGGCCCCTACCGCGCTCGGCTGACCGCCCCCAAACGGGCCACACCGGCCACCTTGGCCTGCAGAAGCCGTGCAAGACGCGCCGCACCGCGTTGTCACTGCCCAGAGTAGCCGCGCCAGCACGCGCCGGCCTCCCCGCGCCCGCGCCCAGAGTAGCCGCGCCAGCACGCGCCGGCGCCACCGCAGCCGGCCTCGCCTGTGCCGCTTGAGCCGCCCGGCTGTAACCGCTGCTCGCCCGGAGTGGGCCGTCTGCCTTCTCGCCGATTTGCATCGGACTCGGCTCCGTCCGCCGCCCGCAGCTGCCGCACCCACCCGCGGCTTCGGTCTCCCGCCTCGGCTCGCCGGCCAGCAGCCGCGCCCGTGCCTGGCTCCGGCCGCTGCCTCCCGGGCATGCGCCACCGACCTCCGCCAGCCTCCCGGCCCCTCCGCTACGCCCCGCATGGCGCTGCTCCCGCGCGCCGCCTCGCCGACGGTCGGCCACCGCCCGCACCCCCTTGGACCACCGCGCGCGCCCCTTGACCGGCCGCCAGTAACCCCGCCTCGCCGCCAGCCCCGCATGGCCCCGTCCGCAGCCACGCGCCGCCGACCGTCGCCCCGAGATCCGGCCTGCAGCCGACCGCTCCGCCGCTTGCTGCGCGCCCCGAGGCCGGCCGACCCCATCCTGCCACACGGCCCGAACGCCGCCTCCCGCTCGGCTGCAGCCGCCGCCACGAAAAATGCGGGCATGGGAAACCCTAAGCGGTGGGGGAAGGGGGTTAAGCCGGCCATGCGGGCCGACCAAATGAATGGGCCGGCCAATGCGGGGAGGTGGGCGTCGCCTTTGGATGGTTGGATATGAGTGGGTAAGGAGAGAGAAAGGTGGGAATTGATTTTTGATCGTTGATTTCACTGGTTGGTTTTTCTGGGGACACGAATTGGTGTGGACGTAGGAAAACTCATGACTGCTGGGGGCACAATTTGAGGTGGTCGTAGGAAAGAACTGAACTGGTGGATTTTAGGGGTAGAGATACCCATTGAGGAAGGCACTCTTGACATCCATGTGGTACAGCTTGAAGCCCTTAGACGTTGCGAATGTAAGCAAAATCCTAACGGCCTCTAGCCTAGCTACAGGAGCAAACGTCTCCTCAAAATCTAAACCCTCACCTAGGAGAAACCCTGAGCTACCAATCTAGCCTTATTTCAAATGACTACCCCATCCTCACTCTACTTGTTTTTGAAGACCCACTTGGTACCTATAACATTATGACCTCTAGGGCGTCAACAAGCGACCAGACCTTGTTCCTCTCAAAGTTTTTTAACTCCTCATGCATGGCATTTACCCAAGACTCATCAGAAAGAGTATGACAAACATCCTTAGGTTCAAAGGATGCGACGAAGGCAGAATGAAGACAGAAGTGAGACAAGCCAGATTTTGAGCGTGTGACGCGCTCAAATAGATCTCCTATGATCTGTTCTGAACGATAACGATTCTGGATGTGTGGGGAGGTCCTGGATGAGAAGAGGAAGTGGCCTCTACCTCATGAGCTGACGGATAGGAACAGAGCCACTAGCTCTAGAAGGTCTAGAAGGAGAGGCTGATCTCCCTGAGGTGCAGTGGTAGAAGCAGGCATCTCAAGGGAAGGATGTACTGGATCAGATAGACAACCTTCATCTTCATCCTCATCATCATCCATAAAGATGGTCTCAGACTGCACTACAGAACCTGAGACGTCAGGCCTAGTGCAAGGACTGGCCTCATCGAAAGTCACCTCACAAGTCTCTACCATTTTGCTAGTCTCGTAGTTCCAGACTCTAAAAGCCAGCGAAGAAGTCAAGTAACCCAGAAAGATACCATCACTAGATCGTGACTCGAACTTATCTAGGTTCCCAGACTTCAAGATAAAACACTTGTAACCAAACGCGTGAAAATGAGAAACTGTTGGACCGAAATGGCGACAGAGGGGGGGTGAATGTCGCTTTCTAAAAATCGCCCCCAACACGTATCTTCTTCTCCAATAGCTATGGGAGCTATGAAGGTAGAAGACCAGTGCTCGCAAGACACCCCAGCAGCAGGAAAAACACAAATACAGAGACCAGCAAGCGAGAAAAATCAAATCGTGAAAATTCTGGCCTCAAGCGGTAGTACCTCTCCCGGAGCGGTAGTACCTCTGAGCGGTAGTACCGCTATGCCGAGCGGTAGTACCTCTTACCGTTCAGACTGTCCGAACGTCTCATCGCTCCCGATCGGAATGGTCCGAACATGAGCGGTAGTACCGTTGAGCCGAGCGGTAGTACCTCTGAGCGGTAGTATCTCTCCAGGAGCGGTAGTACCTCTCGAGAAAAACAGCAAACAGGAATTTCTGAAAACTGAGAGATTCGCAATGATTCTTGGATTCTTGGCTTGGGAAACTTTGAGGATAGCTAGGGAACACTCCCAGAAGACTAAGCCAAAAGTCAATAACAAGAAATCCACTCCAAGAATCAAGAATTTCAGATTTGGGTAAAAATCTGAAATCTTGCAAGAACCGAGCCAAAAACCAAATAACTCCCCAACCGTTGATCCTTTGGCTATGAAATTTTGAGGGAAGCTAATTAATAGCCTCTGGACTCTTCATACCAAATTTCAAGCCATCTTAACAAGGGAATCAAAATCTGGACCAAAACCAAGAAACGAAGAACAAGAACAGAGGAGGCCAAAACTGAAATATGAGAATCAAACTCGGTTTGCTCTTGGGATTAAATAGCCAAATGGCTTTTGAGCATCACCCATGTCATAGCAAACCATTTTGGCACTCTCCAGCAAGCAAGAACTCAGAACCACGAAAATCAAGAAATCTTGCAAAGAGGAAAATGAAGAACAGAAGCTACGAACAGGGAAAACCAAACTTCAGATTTCCATTCAAACTATTCAGGGATTACAACTGAGCTACGTCCCCATACCCCGATTGATACAAGAGGAGTGATTACAATCTCTCATCTCCCTCTCAATCCTCAAGAACACCAAGAATCTCACAACTTCTTGGGAGGAGGAACACACAGAGAGAGGAGACTCACATAGAAACCATCGTAGAGACACAGAGGGAGCACACTCTGCCTCTACCACCAACTCACACCAACTAAAGAGCTAAAGGAAACAACCTTCCTAAAGCCTCTTTTGACTCTAAAACCCTAATTCTATCACAAGTGCTCAAGGAGGGCATGCAGCCCCTCCTCTCCTTTTATAGCGCCTGGCTAACGGGTCTCCGCCTCGTTACGCCCGCTACGTCCAACGGAGCCCGCTCCCGCTTGTGCAGCCTTGCGAATTTCCCGATTCGCCCCTTCTGCACCTTCCGGGAAGCTTCCGCGCTCCTTGCCTCGCACACCTCGCAACCACCTCGAGTCCACGTCGTCTTCGACACATCCCGACCGTTCTGACCTCAGCGCCACCTGCGCCTAGTCCGGTCCACCGTGTCTCGCCACGACTCCAACTCGACGTCCTGCAGTCACACAGACAAGAAACATGTCAAATAGCACCGCTCGACACATGAAAGCGTAAATACCATTACACTTACCACAGATGAAGTCAAAACCTGTCAAAACATTAGAATATGCATCCTAAACCCAAATGACCAGATTTGACCAAAGTCCGACCGAGCCCGATTGCGCCACGCAACGACTCGACTCCGAACCACTCAAACCAAACTCGACTGACCTAAACCCTTGTCAATTACTCATCATTCTCATGGAGTCACGACCACATGGTCTCTCAATCTCCCCCTTGATGAGTATATTGACAAACTCAGAAAAAGCATGAAGTTGAGTTTGATTTTGAAGAATCCAACATGGTCCAAAAAATGAAATGAAGCTAATGACCATGTCGACAGAAGGAACACTAGAGCAACTACTGAAAGAGCAAAATTGAATTCCAAAGCTCTAAACTGTTCCCAACAGACTTTTTCTTCTCTATTCTCCCCCTTTTGGCAATAAACACATCAAGATGCAATAGAGAGAATATGACATGTCAATGGATGAATATGACTGAAGTTTGTTTATTTAAGCATTTAGAGCCATGAGAATTATCCATATTGACCATAATGTAATACACCAAGCCATAACTCAATAAAACGCTATCTAGATCATGACAACATATATATAAGCTAGCTAGAGCACATAGATGACAATCTGAAATGTAATGTATTTAGAGAGCAAGTCAAGTCATCAATGAGTAAAGTCTAGCTAGAGACATCCAAGGATGATGCAAGCCATGTCAATAGGCTAAGCGGAACAAAGAAGCTAACATTGAGTCCAAATAGAGTGCTATAAGCTCAAGATTGAAACATTGGTTAAGGTACTTGGTTCTGATTGTAGATTAAGCAAATTGAGCACATTAAACATTGTCTTTTGAAAGCATATGGTTGTTTTCAACCCAATTTTTTGTTTATGTGCTAGATCTCAAGCCTTATGCGACTACTCCAAGCAATAAGCTTAAGAAGATAGTCTAGGTCATCCAAAACTCCCCCTGAGTTCATGCCTAGTGCAATGGCAAGCTGTCTCATGAGAAAGAATTGGTGAAATCAGTTTTTTCGCACAAATATGGTGGTTGTCAACCAACATTTTGTTTTATCATGTGCTAGATCTCAAGCCTTATGCGACTACTCCAAGCAAGAAGCTTAAGAAGATAGTCTAGGTCATCCAAAACTCCCCCTAAGTTCATGCCAAGTGCAATGGCAAGCCGTCTCATAGGAAAGAGTTGGTGAGATCAGTTTTTTTCGCACAAAAGAGATCTTTTTGCTTTTTAACACATTGTACTAACTCATGTATCATCAGGAGACTAAAACAGCTCAAACTAAGGCTCAATATAGATTCAACGCTCTACTCAGCCTATTTGACATGGCATGAATCATAAAAGGATAGCTCAAGAAAGACTAAACTCAAATGTTAGCATGACAAGTTTAATTTAAGTTGATCAATTTTACTTAACTTATCATGGCAAACACTAGTCTACACATACGAAGTCATGATAAATCTAGCATATAAAGCACAAATCATGGCAAGGTGTAAAGCATTGAAGCATGTCATAACAGGATAATAATCAAGGCTCAATGCAGATTGATTATAATACTAGAATGCTGAAAATGCACGAAAGACCAGTTCCCCCTCAACATTAGATGCAACTTTTAGTTCAAGTTGAGTTAAGTCAAAATTAAGCTCCAGAAGCTCCCAAAAGAACTCTCCCTGAACCAAAGCAATAAATCGAGAAGCTGGCAAATAAAACCAAACAGGCAGTCCTTAAAGCATAGAAAAGATATAGAGGCAACTATGGCTCAGACTGACTCTCATCTACCCCATATGACTCCAGTACAATCAGCTGACAGTAAATCACACACTAGAGAGCAAACACGTACCCTATCTACCCGAGGGTGGCCCAACCCTCGCTAGAACCTACAAGAAGTGAGTGAGCTCGACCTAGTGAGATAAGAAGCAGCTAATCCTGGAAGCACAAGATAAGAGTTAGAAGTCTAAGCATCTCGGCAAGAGAAGCACTCTAACCTATGCTGGAAGGACTAAACCCAAATGCACCCCGAGTGCAATGCAACAGAAATGAGACAGAAGCATAATCAATATAGTAAAGCAGTAAAGCCCAAGCTCCCCCTCACTACAGTCCGTAAGGACAAACCACTCCAAGCTCTCCTCGCAGAGCTGAAAACCTCGAACTGTCCAAAGGCTTGGTGAAGATATCAGCCAACTGGTGGTCACTCTCCACAAACTGGAGCACTATGTCACCCTTCTCTACATGGTCTCTAAGGAAGTGGAAGCGAATATCAATATGCTTGGTCCGAGAGTGCTGCACTGGGTTCTTAGCAATGTTGATCGCAGACGTGTTATCACAAAAGAGTGGAACACTGTCTAAAGCTAACCCAAAGTCCCGCAGGGTCGAAACCATCCAAAGTACCTGGCTGCAACAACTGGCAGCAGCAACGTACTCGCCCTCTGCAGTGGACTGTGCAACACCGGACTACTTCCTCGAATACCAGAGAAGTGCCAATGAACTGGCAGGTGCCGGAAGTGCTCTTCCTATCTATCCTACAGCCAGCGAAGTCTGCATCCGAAAAGGCTCTCAAGGAAAGACAGGATGAGGAAGAGTACCAGATACCATAGTCAATGGTAGCTCGAAGGTACCGAAAGATGCGCTTCACCGCCTGGCGGTGAGATACGTGAGGAGAAGCCTGAAAACGAGCACACAGACACACGGAGAAGTGTATGTCTGGTCTCGAGGCAGTGAGGTAAAGAAGGGAGCCGATCATACTTCTGAACTATTTCTGATCAACTGGCTCGCCATCCTCATCTGGGTCAAGATAGGTTGTCGAAGCCATGGGAGTTGACACCGGCTTACCATCACTCATATCGAAGCGCTTCAGGAGGTCACGAGTGTACTTTCCTTGATGAAGAAATGTACCCTCCCGAGTCTGCTTAATTTGGAAGCCAAGGAAGAAGGTCAACTCACCCATCATACTCATTTCAAACTCGGTGCTCATGACATCCGAGAACTGGGAAACCAGAGTATGGGAAGAGCCGCCAAAGATAATGTCATCGACATAGATCTGGACGAGCAGAAGGTCAGCGCCAAGCCGGCGGATGAACAAGGTCTTATCAACTTTACCTATTTCAAACCCATGACTCAACAAGTAGGACTTAAGCCTCTCATACCAAGCCCTGGGGGCCTGCTTAAGTCCATACAACGCTTTGGAAAGCTTGAAGACATGGTTTGGGTATTTGGGGTTTTCGAAACCAGGAGGCTGTCGGACGTAGACCTCTTCCTCAATAAGGCCATTGAGAAAGGCACTCTTGACGTCCATCTGGTAAAGCTTGAAACCCTTAGAAGCTGCAAAGGCAAGCAGGATTCTAATGGCTTCAAGTCTAGCTACAGGGGCAAAGGTCTCCTCGAAATCTAGACCTTCAACCTGGGAGAACCCCTGAGCAACCAGTCTAGCCTTGTTTCGAATAACCACTCCATCCTCGCTCTGCTTGTTCTTGAACACCCACTTAGTTCCAATAATATTGTGACCTCGCGGGGGCTCGACAAGCGACCACACCTTGTTCCTCTCGAAATTTTCTAGCTCCTCATGCATGGCATTGACCCAAGACTCATCAGATAAAGCATGAGAGACATCTTTGGGCTCAAAGGAGGCAATGAAAGCAGAATGGAGACAGAATTGAGATAAGCCAGATTTTGAGCGGGTAACACGCTCGAAAAGGTCTCCAATGATCTGCTCTGAAGGATGAGCTTTCTGGATATGTCTAGGAGGTCCAGGATGAGATGAAGAAGTGGCCTCTACCTTGTGAGCTGACGAGGTAGGAACAGAGCCACCAGCTCCAGAAGAAACAGAAGGCATGGGCTGATCACCTCGAGGTGTGGTGGAAGACGGCACCTCAAGGGGTGGATGAGGGACAGGATCAGGTAGACAACCGTCGTCTCCATCATCCTCATCATCCACAAAGATGGTCTCGGACTGCTCTAAAGAACCTGAGATATCGGGCCTAGTCCCCGGATGGCCTCGTCAAAGGTCACCTCACAGGTCTCTACCATTTTACTAGACTCGCAGTTCCAGACCCTATAAGCCCGCGAAGAAGGCGAGTAACCTAGAAAGATTCCATCACAAGAACGTGACTCGAACTTGTCTAGGTTCCCGGACTTCAAAACAAAGCACTTGCAACCAAACACACGAAAATGAGAGACGCTAGGCTTTCGCCCATATCTCAGCTCATAAGAAGTGCAATGCAAGTGTGCCCGAAGAAAAACTCGATTTGAGACATGGCACGCGGTGGCTATAGCCTCAGCCCAAAACTTCCGCGGTGTAGAGTACTCATCAAGCATCGTCCTGGCCATCTCGACCAAGGTACGGTTCTTCCTCTCCACAACGCCATTCTGCTGAGGGACGTATGGAGAAGAGAACTGGTGCTCTACACCTGTCTCACCACAGAAGCTCTCAAAGTAGGAATTCTTGAACTCCGTGCCATTGTCACTACGGATCGCTCGTAAGGCACCTGGGAGCTCTACAGAAAGCCTACTGAAAAGACCTCGGAAATGCGAAAACGTCTCATCCTTCGAGGCTAAGAAAAACACCCAAGAATACCTCGAGAAGTCATCGACCACAACAAGAACATACCACTTCCCTCCTGCTGACTGCACTCGAGCTGGTCCAACTGTGTCCATGTGGAGCAGCTGTCCCGGTGCATCGGTCATAGTAACTGTGACCGGAGGGTGAGAAGCGGCAACCATCTTGCCGTGCCGGCATGGAGAGCAAACAAGGTCTTTGACCATCTTGAGTTTCGGCAGACCACGAATGAGATCGTGGTCGCTAACTCGGGTCAAATGATCAAATCCGATATGACCAAGTCTCCTATGCCAGAAAGAAAGGTCGCGGGACTCAGAAGCAACTAAACACTTGAGAGGATCACCAGAAGACTCAGAAAAATCAGCCCGAAAGATCCTCCCATAACGAGAAATCCCGCAAACCAGACTACCCGAAGAATCAAGAATTTTACAAGCATTTTTCTTAAAGCTTACCTCAAAACCGTCATCGGTAAGCTGAGAGACTGAAAGCAAATTGTACTGCAGCTTACTAACCAAGGCAACATCTTTCAAAATGAAAGAATCATTAATGCGCACAGTACCTTTGGCAATGACACGCCCAGATGAAGCATCTCCGAAGGTGATCGTCTCATCACCTGGAGCACGGGCAAGGGAAGAAAACCAATGGGAATCTCCGGTCATGTGTCGTGAACACCCGGAGTCTACGAGCCAAACCTTTCCCTTCCCTGCCCGGCGAACCTGAGTCAAACAGAGAGTAAAGTCTCAGTACTGGGGTAAATCAAGAGAGATTTTGGCACCCAATACTGAACAACACGTCGAGCAGATGAAGTAGTCAAGCACGATTGACCTCTATCTACCCTACGCTCTCTGTCACTCAAAGCAGAAGGTCTGTGAGCAGACCTGAAGCTGTTGCGGGGTCCGACTGCTACGGGAGAGCGAGTCAGAACACCGGCAACATGCTGATCACGCCGCGGGTAGCTATCTCGACGGGGAAACCGAGATCTACCCTCAGGACGGCGGAAGACACGACCCGGAGCAGCACAAGGACGAAAACCAGAAGACTCAGAAAAACCAAGTCCTCGATGCTGCCCAAACCCGTCAGAAGCAAACCTGGACCTCGTGCTAGTCTTAGGTGCACTCAGGATCTGGGGCTGACCCTGAATATGCCTAAATGCCTCTGCACGGTCTCTACGCGCAATCCTAGCGCGCTTGAAGCATCGATCGACTGTGTGTCCATCCTTCTGACAGAAGGTGCAGTGGTACTTCACCTTCTGAGAGGTAGAAGTAGCACGGGGAGGCTTCGCCTTCTGAGAGGCCGAAGCTGCAGGTGGACTCACCTTGCTGTCAGAGATCCCTTGGACAAAGCCCGCTGATTTGAATTTAACCTCATCAGATCTGGGCTCGACCTCGATCACACCTCCTACTATGGGTCGGAGAATAGCAGGTGGATGCTTCCTCATATCCTCATAAAAATCGTATCCTAGACCCTGATTGAACTTGCAAATCTTGGATTGGTCTAGAATAAGATTGAGCTTCTTCTTGCCGCCTACAAATCTCTCGAGAGTGTTCATAAGATACTGACACTCCCGAAAGAGAGAGGTGCAAGAAGAGCAAGGAGAAGAGGGAACAGCAGGAGGTAAGGGAGCAGAAGAAGAACCAACAATAGAGGAGAGAATGGCTTGTGCATGCACAGCCGACCCTGAGGGGACAGTCCTACTACTAGCAGGTTGGTTCGCGTCTCTAGGCGTCTCACCCTTACCCTGGGGCTTCTCCCCCACACCATCAATCACATCACAACCAGATTGTGGCTTCTCTAGTAAGTCCTTAGTTAGCTTCACACATTTGTCATTCAAAGCAACGAGTTCAAGTTTTAGTTTATCACAACTAATGCATGGTGAGCTAACAGAATCCTTAGTCGCATACTGAGCCATTTTCTTGTTGTTGTCAATCATTTCTTGAAACTGTTTTGAGACAGATTCAAGTTCAGCAGTTAACTTTGGACAGTTCAAACATGAATCAATAGGCTCAAGTAAAGAAGCACTCAACTCAGCAATCTTGTGATCTGCCCGTTTTAGGTTCATCTTCAATTTATTGCAGTTTTCACAAGACTCGGGCAGATCAAGGAGCATGGCATAAGGTCCTCTAGCAGCAATGTCCTTAACCTCACATGAGGTGGGAGAAGTAGTCTCATCAGTAGTAAGTAGGGTAATAGCCATCCTACTCAACTCTAACTCAGCAAGCAGACTAACATTCTCCACCTTAATAGAATCATGCTCAGAGGACACACTATCATGCGAGGTCCTTAATTTCTCCATATCAACCAGCAAAGCAGAGCATGTAGCACAGTCGTCACGGGAGGGAGCAGATGTAAGTGACGTAAGCTCCCGTGACAGTCTATCTACTTCCTTCTCCAACTCGCTACATCTAGCTCTAGATCTAGCATGAAATCCTCCTAGCTTAAGGAAAGCTTCATTAAGTTGGTCATAGGAGGGACATACCTCGTCCGAGTCGGAGTACAGCTCGCTGTCGCTGAGTTCGCCCTCGAGGGCCATGAAGCACATGCCGGAGAAGTCGTCGCCGCCATCCTTGGGCTCTTGGTCACTCGTCCCGTCGTCGTCGCTCCATCCCTCCACCTCGCTGAGGTCGAGGTCGTCGAAGGCGGTGAGGACGCGGTGGAAGAGCTTCTTGGCCTTCCCGAAGTTGCGGAACTTCTTCTTTCCCAGAGCAGGTACTGAAGGCTTCGTGTTGCGGTTCTTGTCGGTGTAGTCGTTCTTGCCCGAACCGCCGTAGTCACCTTTACCCTTTCCAAGCTTGGGGCAGTTTGCTCGGATGTGGTTGGGGCCACCACACTCGAAGCAGATGACTGGTCCTCCTCTCTTTCTGTCTCTCCTACCCTTGTAGGCATGGGAAAACCTTCGGGCTAGGAGGGCCAGCTGATCATCCGCAAGCTGCTCTAACTGATCATCAGTTATGTCACAGAGAGCAGCAAGGGAGAAACCGCAAGAAGACTCAGAAGAGAGACCAGAAGCTGAACTGGGATCGGTGACCAAAGCCATCGACTGTGACTTCAACCTACGAGAGACAACGTCAATCTCGTGAGTCTTGAGGCGCGAGTACAGCGCGTCAAGAGTCAAGGTCGAGAGGTCTGTCGTGTCTTTGATGGTGGTCACTTTCATCTCCCACACTCGTAGATCGAGTGCCGCAAGCATCTGACGAGCGTTGTCCGAGTCGTGGTATGTGAGATCGACCGCTCGGAGGTTGCTCAAGATCTTGTGAAAACGTGCGAAGCACTCATCTAGGGACTCACCAGCAAGCATCTCGAATTTGTTGTATTCGCGCTTGAACTGGTCCTGTCGAACCGTCTTGATCTGGGTGGTGCCCTCATGGTATGCGTCGAGGGTCACCCAGATATCGTAGGCGGACGACAGGTGGGAGATGCGATCGAACTCGCTACGACTCAGGCCCTGGATAATGATGTTACTTGCCTTAGCGTTTGCCTCAACATCATGCATATTCCCAGCATTGATGTTCTCATCGGCAGGAACAACTAACCGGACCTTGACCTTGCGCCAGATAGCGTACCCCTGAGCCCGGATGTATGTCTCCATTCGGCTCTTCCAGAAGGGGTAATCGATGCCATCGAAAACGGGCGGCTTGGTCGAGTACTTGTCCGTCGCCATGGCTCTTGAGACCGGTTAAGATCTATTAAAGAGAGCTAACCGGCTCTGATACCAATTGTTGGACCGAAATGGCGACAGAGGGGGGGGGGGGTGAATGTCGCTTTCTAAAAATCGCCCCCAACACGTATCTTCTTCTCCAATAGCTATGGGAGCTATGAAGGTAGAAGACCAGTGCTCGCAAGACACCCCAGCAGCAGGAAAAACACAAATACAGAGACCAGCAAGCGAGAAAAATCAAATCGGGAAAATTCTGGCCTCAAGCGGTAGTACCTCTCTCGGAGCGGTAGTACCTCTAAGCGGTAGTACCGCTATGCCGAGCGGTAGTACCTCTTACCGTTCGGACTGTCCGACCGTCTCATCGCTCCCGATCGGAATGGTCCGAACATGAGCGGTAGTACCGCTGAGCCGAGCGGTAGTACCTCTGAGCGGTAGTACCTCTCCAGGAGCGGTAGTACCTCTCGAGAAAAACAGCAAACAGGAATTTCTGAAAACTGAGAGATTCACAATGATTCTTAGATTCTTGGCTTGGGAAACTTTGAGGATAGCTAGGGAACACTCCCAGAAGACTAAGCCAAAAGTCAATAACAAGAAATCCACTCCAAGAATCAAGAATTTCAGATTTGGGTAAAAATCTGAAATCTTGCAAGAACCGAGCCAAAAACCAAATAACTCCCCAACCGTTGATCCTTTGGCTATGAAATTTTGAGGGAAGCTAATTAATAGCCTCTGGACTCTTCATACCAAATTTCAAGCCATCTTAACAAGGGAATCAAAATCTGGACCAAAACCAAGAAACGAAGAACAAGAACAGAGGAGGCCAAAACTGAAATATGAGAATCAAACTCGGTTTGCTCTTGGGATTAAATAGCCAAATGGCTTTTGAGCATCACCCATGTCATAGCAACCCATTTTGGCACTCTCCAGCAAGCAAGAACTCAGAACCACGAAAATCAAGAAATCTTGCAAAGAGGAAAATGAAGAACAGAAGCTACGAACAGGGAAAACCAAACTTCAGATTTCCATTCAAACTATTCAGGGATTACAACTGAGCTACGTCCCCATACCCCGATTGATACAAGAGGAGTGATTACAATCTCTCATCTCCCTCTCAATCCTCAAGAACACCAAGAATCTCACAACTTCTTGGGAGGAAGAACACACAGAGAGAGGAGACTCACATAGAAACCATCGTAGAGACACAGAGGGAGCACACTCTGCCTCTACCACCAACTCACACCAACTAAAGAGCTAAAGGAAACAACCTTCCTAAAGCCTCTTTTGACTCTAAAACCCTAATTCTATCACAAGTGCTCAAGGAGGGCATGCAGCCCCTCCTCTCCTTTTATAGCGCCTGGCTAACGGGTCTCCGCCCCGTTACGCCCGCTACGTCCAACGGAGCCCGCTCCCGCTTGTGCAGCCTTGCGAATTTCCCGATTCGCCCCTTCTGCACCTTCCGGGAAGCTTCCACGCTCCTTGCCTCGCACGCCTCGCAACCACCTCGAGTCCACGTCGTCTTCGACACATCCCGACCGTTCTGACCTCAGCGCCACCTGCGCCTAGTCCGGTCCACCGTGTCTCGCCACGACTCCAACTCGACGTCCTGCAGTCACACAGACAAGAAACACGTCAAATAGCACCGCTCGACACATGAAAGCTTAAATACCATTACACTTACCACAGATGAAGTCAAAACCTGTCAAAACATTAGAATATGCATCCTAAACCCAAATGACCAGATTTGACCAAAGTCCGACCGAGCCCGATTGCGCCACGCAACGACTCGACTCCGAACCACTCAAACCAAACTCGACTGACCTAAACCCTTGTCAATTACTCATCACTCTCATGGAGTCATGACCACATGGTCTCTCAAAAACACTGGACTTTTGCCCATATCTCAGCTCATAAGAAGTTCGATGCAAGTGTGCCCTCAGGAAAACTCTGTTTGAAACATGGTACGCGGTGGCTATAGCCTCAGCCCAAAATTTCCTAGGTGTAGAGTACTCATCTAGCATCGCCTTGGCCATCTCGATCAAGGTACAGTTCTTCCTCTCCATGACGCCATTTTGCTGGGGGGACGTGCAAAGAAGAGAACTGATGCTCTACACCTGTCTCATCACAGAACTTCTCAAAGTAGAAATTATTGAGTTTCATGCCATTGTCACTGCGGATCGCTCGTAAGGCACTAGGGAGCTCAATAGAAAGCCTACTAAACAAACCTCGAAAATGACTGAACGTCTCATCCTTCGAGGCTAAGAAAAACACCTAAGAAAACCTCGAGAAGTCATCGACCACAGCAAAAACATACCACTTCCCTCCCGCTGACTGCACCCTAGCTGGACCAACTGTGTCCATGTGAAGAAGCTATCCTGGTGCATCGGTCATAGTCACAGTGACTGGGGGATGAGAAGCAGCAACCATTTTGCCATGTCGACAAGGAGCACAAACTAAGTCTTTGACCATCTTGAGTTTGGGTAGACCACGTATGAGACCGTGACTGTTAACTCGAGTCAAATGATCAAAACCAATGTGACCAAGTCTCCTATGCTAAAAGGAGAGATCACGGGACTCTGACGCAACTAAGCACCTGAGAGGATCGTTAGAAGACTCAACCAAATCAGCACAAAAGATCCTCCCAAATCTAGAAATCCCGCAAACAAGACTCCCCGAAGAATCAAGAATTTCGCAAGCTTTTTTCTTAAAACTTACCTTGAAATTGTCATTAGTAAGCTGAG
Organism: Dendrocalamus latiflorus; assembly: GCA_017311315.1. Classification (NCBI taxonomy): domain Eukaryota; kingdom Viridiplantae; phylum Streptophyta; class Magnoliopsida; order Poales; family Poaceae; genus Dendrocalamus; species Dendrocalamus latiflorus. The sequence continues at coordinate 42,859,208 of CM029663.1, forward strand.
AAACAGAAAGCAAATTATATCGTAGCTTACTCACTAAGGCAACATCTTTAAGAATAAAGGAATAATTAATGTGCACAGTACCTTTTGCGATGACTCGACCAGACTAGGCATCTCCGACAGTCTCATCGCTTGTAGCTTGGACTAGGGAAGAGAACCAACAGGAGTCTCCGGTCATGTGATGAGAACACCCAGAGTCGACAAGCCAAACCTCTCCCTTCCTAGCCCAGCGGACCTGAGTCAACAAGAGAACAACATATGCGACTCAGTACTGGGGTAAATGAGAACAGACTTAGTAACCCGGTACTGAGTCACATGATGAGCAGAAGAAGCAGTCACACCTGAATGACCTCTAACTATCCTACGCTCTTCGTTTCTTAGAAAGCTAGAAGGTCTAAGAGCAGACTTGAAGCTGCTGCCGGATCCGACTACTATAGAAGAGCGAGTCTGACCAATAACAACATGCTGATCACGCCGCAGATAGCTATCTTGATAGGGGAAATGAGATCTACCCTCCCTCAGGACGACAGATATCCTGACTAGAAGCACCTCGAGGACCGAAAACATAAGCAGAAAAATCAAGTCCTCGATGTTGCCTAAACACCTCAACAGAGTTTTCTATAACTCTATACCTTGTATTGGTCTTAGGTGCACTTAGAGTCTGAGGCTGACCCTGAATACGCTTAAGAGTGCGAACACGGTCTCTCCGCGCAATCTTGGCGCGTCTGAAACATCTCTCAATACCATGTCCATCCTTCTGACAGAAGGTACGATGATACTTCACCTTCTGGGAGGTCTAATTAGCATGATGAGGCTTCACCTTCTGAGAGGTCAAAGCAATAGGTGGTACCACCTTACCGTCAGAGATCCCTTGGACAAATCCCGCAGATTTGAACTCAATTTTCTTAGTTTTGGGTTCGACCTCTATCACACCTGCTGCTATAGGTGTAAAACAGCAGTGGATGCTTCCTCACATCCTCTGAGAAATCATATTCTAGACCTTGATTGAACTTCCAAATCTTGTATTTGTCTAGAATAAGATTCAGCTTTTTCTTACCTCCAACAAATCTTTTAAGAGTATTCATAAGGTACTGACACTCCTGAAAGAGAGAGGCATAGGAAGAGTAGGGAGAAGGTGAAGAAGAGACACCAGGAGGAGAAGAAGATCCAGAGGTAGAAGATTGAATAGCACGTGCATATCTCTCCTTGTGCATGGCCACCTCAATCTTGAGGATTTCACAAGATACACAGGAGGCAGTCATAATCCTATCCTTTAGGTTCTCGTGACTCCGCCTAAAGGTCTCTAGCATTTCCTTAGATTTCTCCCCCACTTCAGCTTAGAAAGAACAATTAAATTGAGGTTTCTCTAGTAAGTCCTTAGGTAGCTTCACACATTTATCATCCAATGCAACCAATTCAGATTTTAGTTTTTCACAGTTATTGCAAGGTGAACTAACAGGAGCCTTAGAAGCGTATTGAGCCATTTTCTTGTTTTGATCACACATGTCTTGAAATTGTTTAGAAACAGATTCAAGTTCATCAATTAATTTAGGACAATTGACACAAGACACAATAGGCTCAAGCAAAGTAGCTTGCATTTCTGCAATTTTATGATCTGCCTTTTTTAAGTTAATCTTCAAATTATTGCAACTTTCACAAGTTTCAGGAAGATCCAGAAGCATAGTGTAAAGACCTCTAAAAGCATTGTCCTTATCCTCACATGAGGTGCAAAATATAGTCTTAATAGAATCATATGAAATAGATGCTACTCTAGTCATCTCTATCTCGGTTAGCAGACTAACATTCTCCACCTTAAACAAGTCTAATTCAGTAAGCACATTATCATGAGAGGTCCTTAGCTTCTCCATATCATCCAGCAAAGAAGTACAAACATCACAATCCTCACGGGAGGAAGCAGATCTAAGTGAAGTAAACTCCCATGACAAGCTCTCTACTTCCTTCTCTAGATCACCACACCTAGCTCTAGATCTAGCATAAAATTTCCCTAGCTTGAGAAATGCTTCGTTGAGCTGGTCGTAGGAGGGGCATACCTCATCGGAGTCGCTGTAGAGTTCGCTATCGCTGATGTCAGTCTCATTGGCCATGAAACACATGCTGATGAAGTCGTCGCCATCCTTGGCATTCTTGTCTTGATCATCCTTGTCGTCGTCGTCGCTCCATCCTTCCATGTCGCTGAAGCTGATGTCATCGAAGGTGGTGAGGATACGGTGGAAGAGCTTCTTGGCTTTGCCAAGATTACGGTACTTCTTCTCTTTGCCTTGGGCACGAGTTGGGAGCTTCTTGTTGCGGTTCTTATTGATGTAGTCATTCTTGTTTACGCCGCCATAGTCGTTCTTTCCCTTCTCTAGCTTGGGGCAATTTGACCGAATGTGGTTAGGGCCACCACACTCAAAACAAATCATTGGCCCTCCTCTTTTTATCTCCCTAACCCTCTTGTAAGCATATGAAAATTTTCTAGCTAAGAGGGCTAGCTCATTCTCTAGAAGCTGCTCAATTTGATCATCACTAATTTCACAGAGAGCGGCTAAAGAAAAGCCAGAAGCACCATTAAAAGATGCTTCGGAGGCAGGACTGGGATCGGTGGCCAAATCCATCACTGTGATTTCGACTTACGAGAGACAATGTCAATCTCGTGAGTCTTGAGGCGTGAGTACAATGCATCAAGAGTCAAGGTTGAGAGGTTAGTCATGTCCTTGATGGTGGTCACTTTTATCTCCCAAACTCGCTGGTCTAAAATAGAAAGCATTTGACGAGCATTGTCCGAGCCAGGGTATGTAAGACCAACTGCTCGGAGGTTGCTCAAAATCTTATAAAATATGGCAAAGCACTCATCTAAGGACTCACCAGCGAGCATCTCAAACTTGTTGTACTTTCTCTTGTATTTGTTCTGTCCTACGGTCTTGATTTGGGTAGTGCCCTCATGGTATGCATCGAGGGTCACCCAAATATCTTAGGCCAACGAAAGATGAGAAATGAGATCAAACTCGTTTCTGCTAAGACCTTGGATTATGATGTTCCTTGCTTTGACAATTGCCTCCACATTTGGCGTATTCACCACTGTGATGTGCTCATCGGCAGGAACAACAAACCGAGTTTTCACCTTCCTCCAGATTGCATAGCCCTGAGCCTGTATGTAAGACTCCATCCTACTCTTCCAAAAGGGATAGTCGATCCCATCGAAGATAGGAGGCTTGGTGGAATACTTGTCTGTTGCCATGGCTCCAAAGACTGGTTAAGATTTATTGCAAAGAGCTAACCGGCTCTGATACCACTTGTAGGACCGAATAGGCAACCGGGGGGGGGGGGGGGGCGCTGGTGAATGGTGCCTTAAAACCTCCCCAGGTATTCACACAACCCTTCTTCTCTAATAGCTATAGAGCTATGAAGTTAGAGATTGAATGCTCATTGGAAACCACAAAAAATAGATCGAAAACAGACGCTAGCCAAAGAAGTCCAGAGCAGTCGAAAACTCTCTGCCGTGGTCGAAACGACCAAGCGAGTGACTGTCTGTGTACAGAGTGGTCAAACGCCAACTTGTGATCAATCAACCAACTCGAAAGAAGACAATCGGTTCTCTAGTCATAATCACATGATCGTAAGCCAACAGGTGGTCGAACGATTAACGTGGTCGAAACTAGATAACCGCGACAGAGGATCAGCGTGGTCGAAAAGGGTGCGATGCGGTCTGGTACTTGACCATGGTCGAAACCAACATTCTCGTAAATCCGGTCGATGTACTAGACAAGGCTTTGCATAGATTTTGACTACACAAGACCAGAAATACCAGAAGACAAGAAGTTGACAGAAATAGCCGTGGTCTTAGCGCATCCGACGAAATAGAGGAAGGTCGAGAGGTGCACACCCGCAAGACCAAGAACTCAGAGAATAAACGGCCAAGAAACTTTGCACACAGAAAGATAAAGATCTCCAGAAGTTGCACTGACAATTAGTTGAAAGATTGGCAACAAAATCGAGATCTCTGCTAGAAATCACGGAGAATGCTTCCGACCATGTCTGAGAGGAAGATGAACTACGATCAAACCTTGCTCTCGGGAATAGACTAGCTAAGGTGGCTTTGAAAATGATTCCCAGCACAGAGCAAGTCAGATCTGGAACATACCAAGCAAGCACAATCTCTCAGACAGAAGAAAAGAGAAGATAATATAGAACCGAGAAAGCGCAATAAAATCATCCAAACATCAAACAGATAAAAGAACTCAAATAGAAGCACAAAGATTGATGTATTGCACTTATGGAGGTTTCTACAGCCACTCCATCCAGGAGGACCAGGAGCACAAGCACTCCAACACAGAGAACAACTCACACAAGAATAGAAAATAAAACTCCAGCGCTTCACCAAACAACCACACAAGCACTGGTGCTCTACCCTCCTATTTATAGTCTTCAGTAGCGGGGGTAACCCGTTAACCCCAACTAACATCGGGTTTTACACACATGACAACCCGCTAGCAAAGACAGAGCACAATGCTTTAACAGAAACCGCTTCCTTTGCAGGCTTGAGTCAATTCACCAAATTGCCCCTTAGGCATCTTTCTGGAAGCTTCTTGTTTGCTTGCCTCCCACACTCGCAACTACCTGGCAGCCCAAGTCATCTTTGGCTTCTTCCGATCGTTCTGGACCTCAACACCACCTGTGTCTAGTCCTGATCCTTCCAGCCTCACCATGACCTACTTCCAAAGTCGTGCAAGCACCACTGATAAGCAAAGCATCACATTGCACCACACAAAACACTGAGATCATAAATCTGCATCAGAAGAATGTACTCGGAAATCACCCCAACTGGTCGTAAACCACTTACAACCACTTGAAATCACTGGATAAAAGGTACTCGTAGCACTAGAGTAACTCCTAGCTAGATACGACCACCTAGCAAGATGACACGACTACCCTAGAGGTCGGTACGACCACGAGAACAGAAGCTACGACCATCGCTAGCAGCCTTCGACCACACACAAGGCTGCTACGATTATTGCTACCACAAGCTACGATTTACTCGAGCTGATCGCAACCACTTCCGACTGCTGAAGTCGAAGCTACGTCTTACCAGAGCTGATCGCAACCACCTTCGACCGCTAAGACAGATGCTACGACTTGCCGGAGCTGATCACAACCACTTCTGACCGCTAAGATAGACGCTACCGACCACCGACCACGGCGGTCGAAGCTACCGACCACGTGGTCGAAAATCCACTTTCAACTACCAATCACGGACAACGTGGTTGAAGACCTGTCTGCCGACAACATGGTCAAAATCCACTTTCGACTACCGAACGTGGTCGAAGACCCGTCTGCCGACAACGTGGTCGAAAACCGCTTTTGACTACTGATCACGCGGTCAAAGCTTCAACTGCCGACCGCAGCGGTCGAAGCTTCTGACCACCGACCGTAGCGGTCGAAGCTTCATCTGACTTCCAACCATGGCCAATTGAAGCTTCCGACTTCCGACGACGGCCAATCGAATCATCTGACTTCCAACCACGGCCATCCAAAGCTTCCGACTTCTGACCACTACCAAACGAAGCTTCCGACTTCCGACCACGGCCAATGGAAGCGTTCGACTTCCGACCACGGCCAACCGAAGCTTCCGACTCTCGACCATGGCCAGTCGAAGCTTCCGACCATGGATAACGTGGTCGTAAATCTTCCAGCCGACCACGACGACACACAACGTAGTCTTAAACGGTCTGCCGACCACTCTCTAAGGCTTACGACTTTGCAAAGACAGCACAAACTTCAAAAACCAAACTCAATGTTTTCTAAAACTAGGGTCCATTACTCATCACAAAGATGGGGTCACCTGCACATAGTCTCTCAAAATTAATTAGTCTAAAATTCGTGAAGATTTAATCGGCACCTGGTTAATTTAACTGGATATGCTGAAGTAAACAATATTCTCTGCTGACCCTGACCATCCAAAAGAAGCTGTTGCCGATGGAGGTGTACAGTTACACATGTACTAATTACGCGCGAAATTTCTGTTTAATACACTTGGCAAACGCAATTCTGTCCCCATTTCTAACTTGATTCGCATGCTAGCTGCAAGCACATCATGTACTTGGCAATGCTATATATATAGGAGTCCGCAACTACAAGGGCAAGTGCAACTCATCGATCACTGGAAGAAAACACACAACCCACACGAGCGAAGCAACAAAGCTTGGTTCCGTTAGTTCGCACCTGGCAATGCCCAAAGTGAAGAAGTGTGTGTTAAAGGAAGTTCTGCTGGGTCGTCGCTGTTAATTTGTTACCCATGGGAAGCAAGAAGATCAAATCCGGCTCTGGTTTGCGGTCGGCCGTGGCATCGTGGTTCGCGTGCTTGCTCTCTCCGGCTCCGGCGGCCGCGTCGGATATGATCCGACAGCCGAATGGTCGCGGCTGGCAAACATTTCTCAAGTGCTCACAATATGAACTTTGGCGGACTAAAATATATCATGTTTTTACAGTGAGTGATCACATTTCCTTCTTTTGTGTTTGGTAGTACCCGAGATGTACTATTAGTCAGAACAAATTAAAGTAATCTTACCATGTCAAAGCTATGAAAGAGTAATACAACTCTTTGATCAAAATTGTATTAATGAGAAGAAGAATATATCTTTTTTATGCTTGGCTTCTTCCTTCTTTGATCCATTATCTTTTGCTTAATCAGTTTAACATAAACATATCCACGGATACAAAGCTGCCAAAGAGTAATATAACTCTTCGAAAGAAAAGAGAGTAATAAAGCTCTTGCCAAGAACCACGCTTGACCGACAAAATGCTGCATCCCTCGTGAAACCAGAGAAACTGGCCGGTGCTGCCGCACATACTATTTGTCGAGAATTAAATGATGATGACATTGGTGGCTCACCACAACAAGAATTCACACTTATGCCCTACAACCAGGGGTATGTACTACACTAGTGGCTATACTTATTGATTTGTACTTTATAAGCAACACGAACTTAAGTTTAATGACAACGATGACATATATGTGTAGGTTCCATTGGATTCTAATTGTAATTATACCAAAATGCAACATGGTAATGTATCTTGATTCCCTAAAGTGGACCAAACCGACTTTATAGTTGTCCAACAATTAATCGACATGTAAATATATTTTCTCCATGGATAACTCTATTGTAGTCTTTCTATGGGACCGAAATGGCAACAGAGGGGGGGGTGGTGGTGAATGGTGCCTTCAAACCTCCCTAAGTATTCACACAACTCTTTTTCTCCAATAGCTATTGAGCTATAAAGACAGAAGATGTTTGCTCACTGGAAACCGAGACAGGAAAGCAAAACTGACCGACAACAGAGCACAACTCGGCAGAAAACACGACAAAGCAGGAAGAGGCGTTCAACCGCAAGAACCAAAACTCGTGTAACTTTCGATTCTTTGGTTGAACAACCACGAAACTCTAATCACAGCAAGATAATGACCTCTGGTCGAGAAATCACCGAGCTAAAGAGTTCTCTTCGTTGTGGACAAAAAGAAGGTCATGGTCGAACTCAAAACAGAGGAAGTGCGAAGCGTACGACCGCTAGACCCGTTTTCGAATAACTTGAGATTCTCGGATCTTTTGGTCATAGGACTTCAAACACTGCAAGAACTCATCCTCTGGGAGGGAAAATACAAAGAAAATAGAAACTCTCTGCCGAGACCAAGGGGGACTAAGTAGTTGAAGTCGAAACAGAGGAATTCTGTGGCGCACGACCACTCAGCAAGAATGCAACCAAAACCTTAGCTCTCGGAAAGGAACTGGCCAAGATAGCCTTGAGGAAGATTCCTAGTTCAGAGCAAAAGAAATCCGAGGCTACTCGATCCAAGAACACCACTCAAAACTGAAGAAGGTAGAGCCAACCAGAGTACCTGAGAAAGAAAGACAAAACAGAGAAAATGCAATCAAAATATCACAGATAGAATAACTCAAAGATAGAGGAACAGAGATGAACAATTGCATTAACGGAGGTTTCTACAGCCACTCCATACAAGCTCTCAAACCCAAGCGCAACACACGCAAAAGAAAAACCCGAGCGCTTGCAAGAAACCTCATTTAGCACTCGAGCTCTACCTCCTCTATTTATAGTTTCCATATACCGAGGGGAAACCTGTTAACCCCAACCTAACACCGGGTTTTACATGCAGACAACCCGCTAGCGCCGACAACAGTGCTTTAACCAGAGATCAATTTCCTTTGCAGCTTTGAGCATTTCTCCAAAATGCCCCTCCTGCACCTTCCTAGAAACTTCCTCCTCTCTTGCTGTCTAAGTCTTGCAACCACCTCGCAAGCCTCATCGTCTTCGGCTTCTCCCGACCGCCTAGTCCCGGCCATCCCATGCCTCGCTACGACTTAGTCTCAGAGTCCTGCAACCATCACAGACAAGGAAACATCACATAGCACCGCTCAAAACAAAGATAACATCAATCTGAATCAGAAGAAAGTACTCAAAAATACACCTACAGAGTCGTATACCCAATACGACTGGTCGAAATCACAAGATCAGTCATGCACATAGCCTACGAGAAAGTACTTAAGGGATCCAGAACATGAGATTGTTTTAGAACTATTACCCCTTAAGCAAGAACTTAACTTCAAGTCCCGTCCAGTTCGGATTCTGGAGGAATCGGAGGGAGTGTTGAGACACAGAACATTAAAATATGTTAAAGTTCAATAGTCGCATTAGACTGAGTGAGAAGCAATGTGGGAATTGGAATCTCGTATGCGCGAGAAGTACCTGGAGTTGTTCTCTACGGGTATGAGTTAGAGTTATTTTCTGTTCGACTCAGTTCATTTGTTTTTCGCATAGAGTATCGAGTTCTAGAATTCGAGTCGAATTCTATTAAGGGGTGGTAGAATGTAACACCTGGGCTAGTTCGGCTACAAAGCTGCCAAAGAGTAATATATCTACAGCTACAAAGCTGCCAAAGAGTAATATAGCTCTTCGAAAGAAAAGAGAGTAATAAAGCTCTTGCCAAGAACCACGCTTGACCGACAAAAATGCTGCATCCCTCGTGAAACCAGAGAAACTGGACCCCGCCCCCCCTCGCGACAAAATGCTGCATCCCTCGTGAAACCAGAGAAACTGGCCGGTGCTACCGCACATACTGTTAGTCGAGAATTCACACTTGTGCCCTGGGTAAGTACTACACTAGTGGCTACACTTGTTAATTTGTACTTTATAAGCAACACAAACTTAAGTTTAATGACCATGATGACATATCTGTGTAGATTCCATGGATTCAAATTGTAATTATACCAAAATGCAACATGGTAATGTACCTTGATTCCCTAAAGTGGACCAAAACTGACTTTACAGTTGTCCAACAATTAATCGATAGGTAATAATCGACAGGTAAACATATTTTCTCCATGGATAACTCTATTGTAGTCTTTCCTTCTTTCGCAATGACTAAGGCTAATTTTTTAGAATCACGTAGGTCGTTAGTCAAGTACGTTGCTTCTGTATGAATATCCAAGAAAGTGATCAATGCCCTACGACATGATCTAGATTTCCTAGTATTCGCTAGTATATATTAATCTTATATAACACTTTGCAGTAATGCCTCTGAAACTAATAATTTTATTTTTACAGTGCCACTAGTAGCCACCAGGCAATACCTGTGGATACTAGACATGCCACAACATGGAACTACTTCTCGGTTCCGTGGTGACCATTGATTCTCAAGTTTGTCAATCTTGCAATAATTATTTCATACTTATCAATTTATATGTATGCATGACTTTGATCTTTCTACCGACAGGTTGCGGCCATCGCTACAACTGCATTGGAACAGGTCGACCACCGAAAAATTCGAGGACAGTGTACTTACTTCTTGATGCCTCAGGTCATGAATAAAGATGGAGAGTTTCACAATATCAAATGAACTTGGTCGGTATAAGATTGAACTTAATTGTCCATGTGTTTATCTGTTAATGAATATGGTTAATTAATTTCATTTGAGTTAATTGATTTGTGAAATGGATGTTCTTATTTCTGAAGTGAATGTGAATTGGATGTGTATATGTGCTTGTTGTATTTCCGCTTATTTTAGAGGGCATGGCTAGCATTTTCTTAGGCTAGCCAACAAACAGAAATATGTTTAAAAATATAAAAGAATATCATAGATAGGTATTAACTTATAACCGTCTGTGATAGTTGATTATCACAAAAGGTTTGTAGTAGAAATCGTCTATAATATCTGATGTATCATAAACAATTTCAATTACAAACTATCTGTGATATTCAACTATCACAGACACTTTGTAGTAGAAACCACTTGTAATATATTAGATATCACAGATGATTTGTACTACAAATTATCTATGATAGGAAACTATCACAGATTGTTATGAGTTAATAACCATATATGATTGTATCACAGACGGTTCGAAAATCATCGGTGATGATCTCATGTTAATACTGAGTCATAAACTTAGACAACTCACGAAACCGTCTATGATGTTGTTTTTGACCGTCTATGATAACCTTTTCTGCAGTAGTGAAAGTTCACAAAGAAATATTTCAACAAATATATGATGATATTATGAAGTATGTGATGTCATTGCATATGTTAGCAACTAGATAATATCATCGCATGCGTCAGCATACTTAGCCATGAAGTATGTGATGTCATCACGTATGTCAGCAATCAAATGATGTTAACACACATGTCAGCATATAATTGAAGTCAGCGTATATATCATGACCAAAGTTAAGGTCATCATTTATGTCATTGCCTTTCTTAGACATTAAGTACTGAGATGTAAAGTTAAATTTTACAACTTAAATTAAGTAGTAACTCTAGTTGTAAATAACCTACCATAAGTGGTAAATAGGACATGATGATGTATAGAAAAAAAGCTTAACAATTTACAAAATAAACACTTATTTGTTCTAAGATTTGAGTGAAACATTTTCTTCTAAGATTTGAATGAAACATTTTCACCCCTTAGAATTGATCCATCGTTCATGTGTTAGCCTCCACAATTACAAGAACACATCGGGATTTGGCGAGAAAACATATCGGGATTTGGCTCTAATTGTTATCTTTAATGTGAACATTGAACAAAGGGTAATGGCCCGTTTGAAATAGATCAAATAATACCTGTAGCATGAACCTATGTAAAAAATTACGCCCAATGAAGAATATCGTAAAATTTGTTCGGCATAAGTTTACAGTTTACATGTCAAACTACCAAAATGCCCAACAAATGTGGATAAAAAATATTATTTAAGGGATAGTTCCAGTTATTTTTAGATCTCGAAATGGTGCACAAGAATTTAATTACTGATAAAAGAAGATTTGTTCAACTAGCTATTGTCTTTGGTAGTTTCTCTTTTAATTTTAGATATCAAAATGGTACACAAGATGCACATTTATTTACTGATACAGAGGATGTTTCATCCAGCTCATGTATTTAATAGTTTCTCATTTATTTTTAGATATCAAAATGGTACACAAGATGCACATTTAATTATTGAAAAAAAAGACGTTTCATTCGGCTAATGTCTTTGATAGTTTCTCATTTATTCTTAGATCTCAAAATGGTATAGGAGATGCACATTAATTTATTGAAAAAATAAGATGTTCCATCCAGCTAACGTCTTTGGTAGTTTGTCACTTATTTTTAGATCTCAAAATGTTACAAAACATACAAATTTATTTACTGAAAATATAAAATATTCCATTCATCTAATGTTTCTATAGTTTCTCACATATTTATAAATCTCAAAATGGTACAAAGTTACATATTTATTTACTGTTAAAAGAAAGATGTTGCATCCAGCTAATTTTTTTCATAGTTTTTTATGTATATTTATATAGATGGTACAAAAGATACATCTATATTTATTATTGATAAATGAAGCCTTTTTATTTACTAGAATTATCTAGTTTAATATTTACTTTTTGTTTATTCTGAGACTGAGAAAATTATCTTTTATATTGGATCATGATTTTGGTTGATTTAGTTTCTATCTTTTATATGTTACTTGGATGGAGGAAATCTTTGTCAACAGTTAGCGTTTTTCAATAGATGATATTTCATTTGTCCTATATCCTTTATGCTGCTTGTTTGGTGTATATCATGCCCGTAACGCTCACTTTTTCATTTGTTTTGGAAATGGGAAATCTTGAAAAAGATTTACTTTTGATTCACTAAATAACTCCAAAACCACATTTGTCATTCTTCTAATGTTATATAAGTCGCACCATGCTCTCATCTATGGGCACTTCGTAGCTTCCAACATTTCCAATCCATTTGTGCTTGGATTCCAAAGAGAGATGGCCATTACGGTGTATGGGCTGCCAATGTCGACCAACGTAGCACGCGTCCTGGCATGTTTGGAGGAGGCTGGGATGCAGTACGAGGTTGTTCCCATTGATTTCTCCACGGGTGAGCACAAGAACGTGGAACATACTGCTCGTAATGTAAGTAATTTATAACTTTCTGTTTGTTAATGTTTCTACTAGTTTGAATGGACACTATGTCAAACTATGGCTTATTACTATTAACATGCAGATTTACATGCTTCCCATTCTTGTTTTAATTATGTTGTGTTTGCCTTACAGCCATTTGGTCAAGTCCCAGCTCTTCAGGATGGTGATTTGATTCTCTTTGGTGAGATAATATTTTGCTTTCCCATTACGCAATCATGTTATTAATTCTCCTTTCTTATTATTCATCCATACATATGTTAAACTATTTTGACAGAATCACGTGCAATTTCAAAGTATGTGCTTCGCAAGAACAACTCTGAACTTCTGAAAGGGGACAGCCTTTCTGACTCGGCCACGGTTGATGTGTGGCTAGAGGTTGAGTCCCACCAATATGATAGGCCCATGGCTGTGATCATCTTCCAATGCCTCATCGTCCCTGTGTACCTTGGTGGAGAAACTGATGCGAAGCTTGTTGAAGAGAATTTGGAGAAACTTAAGAAAACATTCGAAGTGTATGAGGCTCGCCTATCAAAGTTCAAGTACTTAGCTGGAGATTTCATCAGCCTGGCAGATCTGAGCCATTTCCCAACTGCATACTACTTCTTGGCTACACCCCATGCATCACTGCTTGATGAGTACCCTCATGTGAAGGCTTGGATCAATGACATATTGGCTAGGCCGACTGTCAAGAAGGTTGTGGAGATGATGAAGGCAACTGCTTAATTAGAAAATCAGTGTACCTGTCGCTATGTTGCTTGTGTACCTTCCGAGATCCTGCTTTTTGAGAATAAAGGATGCACTAGCATAAGCTTTGGGTGATTTGCTTAATAAGTAAACGGGTCTCTTGATTTCTCAGTTACGAGTCAAAGCACGTGAGCAAATTAATTAGTCTAAAATTCGTGAAGATTTAATCGGCACCTGGTTAATTTAACTGGATATGCTGAAGTAAACAATATTCTCTGCTGACCCTGACCACCCAACAGAAGTTGTTGCCGATGGAGGTGTACAGTTACACATGTACTAATTACGCGCGAAATTTCTGTTTAATACACTCGGCAAACGCAATTCTCTCCCCATTTCTAACTTGATTCCCAAGCTAGCTGCAAGCACATCATGTACTTGGCAATGCTATATATATAGTAGTCTGCAACTGCAAGGGCAAGTGCAACTCATCGATCACTGGAAGAAAACACATAACCCACACAGAGCGAAGCAACAAAGCTTGGTTCCGTTAGTTCGCACCTGGCAATACCCAAAGTGAAGAAGTGTGTGTTAAAGGAAGTTCTGCTGGGTCGTCGCTGTTAATTTGTTACCCATGGGAAGCAAGAAGATCAAATCCGGCTCTGGTTTGCGGTCGGCCGTGGCATCGTGGTTCGCGTGCTTGCTCTCTCCGGCTCCGGCGGCCGCGTCGGATATGATCCGACAGCCGAATGGTCGCGGCTGGCAAACATTTCTCAAGTGCTCACAATATGAACTTTGGCGGACTAAAATATATCATGTTTTTACAGTGAGTGATCACATTTCCTTCTTTTGTGTTTGGTAGTACCGGAGATGTACTATTAGTCAGAACAAATTAAAGTAATCTTACCATGTCAAAGCTATGAAAGAGTAATACAACTCTTTGATCAAAATTGTATTAATGAGAAGAAGAATATATCTTTTTTATGCTTGGCTTCTTCCTTCTTTGATCCATTATCTTTTGCTTAATCAGTTTAACATAAACATATCTACGGATACAAAGCTGCCAAAGAGTAATATAACTCTTCGAAAGAAAAGAGAGTAATAAAGCTCTTGCCAAGAACCACGCTTGACCGACAAAATGCTGCATCCCTCGTGAAACCAGAGAAACTGGCCGGTGCTGCCGCACATACTATTTGTCGAGAATTAAATGATGATGACATTGGTGGCTCACCACAACAAGAATTCACACTTATGCCCTACAACCAGGGGTATGTACTACACTAGTGGCTATACTTATTGATTTGTACTTTATAAGCAACACGAACTTAAGTTTAATGACAACGATGACATATATGTGTAGGTTCCATTGGATTCTAATTGTAATTATACCAAAATGCAACATGGTAATGTATCTTGATTCCCTAAAGTGGACCAAACCGACTTTATAGTTGTCCAACAATTAATCGACATGTAAATATATTTTCTCCATGGATAACTCTATTGTAGTCTTTCTATGGGACCGAAATGGCAACAGAGGGGGGGGGGGGTGGTGGTGAATGGTGCCTTCAAACCTCCCTAAGTATTCACACAACTCTTTTTCTCCAATAGCTATTGAGCTATAAAGACAGAAGATGTTTGCTCACTGGAAACCGAGACAGGAAAGCAAAACTGACCGACAACAGAGCACAACTCGGCAGAAAACACGACAAAGCAGGAAGAGGCGTTCAACCGCAAGAACCAAAACTCGTGTAACTTTCGATTCTTTGGTTGAACAACCACGAAACTCTAATCACAGCAAGATAATGACCTCTGGTCGAGAAATCACCGAGCTAAAGAGTTCTCTTCGCTGTGGACAAAAAGAAGGTCATGGTCGAACTCAAAACAGAGGAAGTGCGAAGCGTACGACCGCTAGACCCGTTTTCGAATAACTTGAGATTCTCGGATCTTTTGGTCATAGGACTTCAAACACTGCAAGAACTCATCCTCTGGGAGGGAAAATACAAAGAAAACGGAAACTCTCTGCCGAGACCAAGGGGGACTAAGTAGTTGAAGTCGAAACAAAGGAATTCTGTGGCGCACGACCACTCAGCAAGAATGCAACCAAAACCATAGCTCTCGGAAAGGAACTGGCCAAGATAGCCTTGAGGAAGATTCCTAGTTCAGAGCAAAAGAAATCCGAGGCTACTCGATCCAAGAACACCACTCAAAACTGAAGAAGGTAGAGCCAACCAGAGTACCTGAGAAAGAAAGACAAAACAGAGAAATGCAATCAAAATATCACAGATAGAATAACTCAAAGATAGAGGAACAGAGATGAACAATTGCATTAACGGAGGTTTCTACAGCCACTCCATACAAGCTCTCAAACCCAAGAGCAACACACGCAAAAGAAAAACCCGAGCGCTTGCAAGAAACCTCATTTAGCACTCGAGCTCTACCTCCTCTATTTATAGTTTCCATATACCGAGGGGAAACCTGTTAACCCCAACCTAACACCGGGTTTTACATGCAGACAACCCGCTAGCGCCGACAACAGTGCTTTAACCAGAGATCAATTTCCTTTGCAGCTTTGAGCATTTCTCCAAAATGCCCCTCCTGCACCTTCCTAGAAACTTCCTCCTCTCTTGCTGTCTAAGTCTTGCAACCACCTCGCAAGCCTCATCGTCTTCGGCTTCTCCCGACCGCCTAGTCCCGGCCATCCCATGCCTCGCTACGACTTAGTCTCAGAGTCCTGCAACCATCACAGACAAGGAAACATCACATAGCACCGCTCAAAACAAAGATAACATCAATCTGAATCAGAAGAAAGTACTCAAAAATACACCTACAGAGTCGTATACCCAATACGACTGGTCGAAATCACAAGATCAGTCATGCACATAGCCTACGAGAAAGTACTTAAGGGATCCAGAACATGAGATTGTTTTAGAACTATTACCCCTTAAGCAAGAACTTAACTTCAAGTCCCGTCCAGTTCGGATTCTGGAGGAATCGGAGGGAGTGTTGAGACACAGAACATTAAAATATGTTAAAGTTCAATAGTCGCATTAGACTGAGTGAGAAGCAATGTGGGAATTGGAATCTCGTATGCGCGAGAAGTACCTGGAGTTGTTCTCTACGGGTATGAGTTAGAGTTATTTTCTGTTCGACTCAGTTCATTTGTTTTTCGCATAGAGTATCGAGTTCTAGAATTCGAGTCGAATTCTATTAAGGGGTGGTAGAATGTAACACCTGGGCTAGTTCGGCTACAAAGCTGCCAAAGAGTAATATATCTACGGCTACAAAGCTGCCAAAGAGTAATATAGCTCTTCGAAAGAAAAGAGAGTAATAAAGCTCTTGCCAAGAACCACGCTTGACCGACAAAAATGCTGCATCCCTCGTGAAACCAGAGAAACTGGACCCCGCCCCCCCTCGCGACAAAATGCTGCATCCCTCGTGAAACCAGAGAAACTGGCCGGTGCTACCGCACATACTGTTAGTCGAGAATTCACACTTGTGCCCTGGGTAAGTACTACACTAGTGGCTACACTTGTTAATTTGTACTTTATAAGCAACACAAACTTAAGTTTAATGACCATGATGACATATCTGTGTAGATTCCATGGATTCAAATTGTAATTATACCAAAATGCAACATGGTAATGTACCTTGATTCCCTAAAGTGGACCAAAACTGACTTTACAGTTGTCCAACAATTAATCGATAGGTAATAATCGACAGGTAAACATATTTTCTCCATGGATAACTCTATTGTAGTCTTTCCTTCTTTCGCAATGACTAAGGCTAATTTTTTAGAATCACGTAGGTCGTTAGTCAAGTACGTTGCTTCTGTATGAAACAATTTCAATTACAAACTATCTGTGATATTCAACTATCACAGACACTTTGTAGTAGAAACCACTTGTAATATATTAGATATCACAGATGATTTGTACTACAAATTATCTATGATAGGCAACTATCACAGATTGTTATGAGTTAATAACCATATATGATTGTATCACAGACGGTTCGAAAATCATCGGTGATGATCTCATGTTAATACTGAGTCATAAACTTAGACAACTCACGAAACCGTCTATGATGTTGTTTTTGACCGTCTATGATAACCTTTTCTGCAGTAGTGAAAGTTCACAAAGAAATATTTCAACAAATATATGATGATATTATGAAGTATGTGATGTCATTGCATATGTTAGCAACTAGATAATATCATCGCATGCGTCAGCATACTTAGCCATGAAGTATGTGATGTCATCACGTATGTCAGCAATCAAATGATGTTAACACACATGTCAGCATATAATTGAAGTCAGCGTATATATCATGACCAAAGTTAAGGTCATCATTTATGTCATTGCCTTTCTTAGACATTAAGTACTGAGATGTAAAGTTAAATTTTACAACTTAAATTAAGTAGTAACTCTAGTTGTAAATAACCTACCATAAGTGGTAAATAGGACATGATGATGTATAGAAAAAAAGCTTAACAATTTACAAAATAAACACTTATTTGTTCTAAGATTTGAGTGAAACATTTTCTTCTAAGATTTGAATGAAACATTTTCACCCCTTAGAATTGATCCATCGTTCATGTGTTAGCCTCCACAATTACAAGAACACATCGGGATTTGGCGAGAAAACATATCGGGATTTGGCTCTAATTGTTATCTTTAATGTGAACATTGAACAAAGGGTAATGGCCCGTTTGAAATAGATCAAATAATACCTGTAGCATGAACCTATGTAAAAAATTACGCCCAATGAAGAATATCGTAAAATTTGTTCGGCATAAGTTTACAGTTTACATGTCAAACTACCAAAATGCCCAACAAATGTGGATAAAAAATATTATTTAAGGGATAGTTCCAGTTATTTTTAGATCTCGAAATGGTGCACAAGAATTTAATTACTGATAAAAGAAGATTTGTTCAACTAGCTATTGTCTTTGGTAGTTTCTCTTTTAATTTTAGATATCAAAATGGTACACAAGATGCACATTTATTTACTGATACAGAGGATGTTTCATCCAGCTCATGTATTTAATAGTTTCTCATTTATTTTTAGATATCAAAATGGTACACAAGATGCACATTTAATTATTGAAAAAAAAGACGTTTCATTCGGCTAATGTCTTTGATAGTTTCTCATTTATTCTTAGATCTCAAAATGGTATAGGAGATGCACATTAATTTATTGAAAAAATAAGATGTTCCATCCAGCTAACGTCTTTGGTAGTTTGTCACTTATTTTTAGATCTCAAAATGTTACAAAACATACAAATTTATTTACTGAAAATATAAAATATTCCATTCATCTAATGTTTCTATAGTTTCTCACATATTTATAAATCTCAAAATGGTACAAAGTTACATATTTATTTACTGTTAAAAGAAAGATGTTGCATCCAGCTAATTTTTTTCATAGTTTTTTATGTATATTTATATAGATGGTACAAAAGATACATCTATATTTATTATTGATAAATGAAGCCTTTTTATTTACTAGAATTATCTAGTTTAATATTTACTTTTTGTTTATTCTGAGACTGAGAAAATTATCTTTTATATTGGATCATGATTTTGGTTGATTTAGTTTCTATCTTTTATATGTTACTTGGATGGAGGAAATCTTTGTCAACAGTTAGCGTTTTTCAATAGATGATATTTCATTTGTCCTATATCCTTTATGCTGCTTGTTTGGTGTATATCATGCCCGTAACGCTCACTTTTTCATTTGTTTTGGAAATGGGAAATCTTGAAAAAGATTTACTTTTGATTCACTAAATAACTCCAAAACCACATTTGTCATTCTTCTAATGTTATATAAGTCGCACCATGCTCTCATCTATGGGCACTTCGTAGCTTCCAACATTTCCAATCCATTTGTGCTTGGATTCCAAAGAGAGATGGCCATTACGGTGTATGGGCTGCCAATGTCGACCAACGTAGCACGCGTCCTGGCATGTTTGGAGGAGGCTGGGATGCAGTACGAGGTTGTTCCCATTGATTTCTCCACGGGTGAGCACAAGAACGTGGAACATACTGCTCGTAATGTAAGTAATTTATAACTTTCTGTTTGTTAATGTTTCTACTAGTTTGAATGGACACTATGTCAAACTATGGCTTATTACTATTAACATGCAGATTTACATGCTTCCCATTCTTGTTTTAATTATGTTGTGTTTGCCTTACAGCCATTTGGTCAAGTCCCAGCTCTTCAGGATGGTGATTTGATTCTCTTTGGTGAGATAATATTTTGCTTTCCCATTACGCAATCATGTTATTAATTCTCCTTTCTTATTATTCATCCATACATATGTTAAACTATTTTGACAGAATCACGTGCAATTTCAAAGTATGTGCTTCGCAAGAACAACTCTGAACTTCTGAAAGGGGACAGCCTTTCTGACTCGGCCACGGTTGATGTGTGGCTAGAGGTTGAGTCCCACCAATATGATAGGCCCATGGCTGTGATCATCTTCCAATGCCTCATCGTCCCTGTGTACCTTGGTGGAGAAACTGATGCGAAGCTTGTTGAAGAGAATTTGGAGAAACTTAAGAAAACATTCGAAGTGTATGAGGCTCGTGTTGAGAATTTAAGCACATGTAGGTTTAATTTATTCCATAAATAAATCATGACATCATGTACGCAATATAACAGAACCATCACTGGTATAAAAGATCTAGACATGTAAACCAGAAAACTATACATGAATAGATCTAATACGGAGAACATGATTGTTACGTACCGACGGTTCTGTTCTGGTTGGTTTATCGATGTTGACGATGCTGGTACGGTGCGGATGACACGGAGTCGACGACGACTCGCCGAAGCCGAACGACGAGGAAGACGAGCCAGAGCTACAGCAAGCAGTCGCGCAGAGCGCTTCCCAAAAACCTTATTCGCCCTCTCCCGGTGCAGGACTTCGAAGGCGACGGTTCCGGAGACCTGCTCTCCCGAACGACGGTGCACGCCGGCGGACGGGACGGAGTAGATTACGTGGGACGGCGCAGCACAAAGGAGGAGGCAAAACCCTAGATTGATTTTCGCGTTTTCTGTATGGAGGCGGCGACTCGGTATTTATAGAGGAATCAGGACGCGTGATCAAGACGCCTGCACGTTCTCCATAACTCGTAACCAAAACGGATTAGTCACGCCGCGTAACCGATCCGGATTCACCACCACGCAAAACAGCAAAATAAAACTGCAAAAGGAAGCCGCGTCTGCGCAAGCACCTGGCGCCGATTTTGGCGGACCATTCACGCAGGTGCCGTGCGCCCCCCGCCCGGCCCGGCCCGGCCCGGCGAGGCGAGGCGAGCGAGCGCGCGCGTGTGATCCTCTAGTTCTCTCCCACACATGCCTCAAGTGGCTAGGAGTGCACCATTCCTTTTAAGTTGGTCTCCCTCTCCTAGAACTAGCAATGTGGTACTAAAGTTCACATGCATGCCTCCTTTGCATGAGTGGGCCTTTGAGATTTTAGTTATTATTCTTTTATATGGGTTGGCCCACATAATCCAACAATCCCCCACCAGATCTCAAAGTCCCACAGAGATTTGCCTGAATTCCAATGTACTGTTTATATATCAGTGTTTCGATGGAGACCGATTAAGGTTGAACATCCACCTAGAACTCCAAGCTACACTTACTCGCAACTTGAACAATGGACTACGCCTTGAATTGCAAGTTTGGTGCAAGCAAGCTTCACTTAAAGACTTAACTGATACTAGGCCGCCAGTAGGCTACCCCTCGGTTGGAGCGTATAAGTCATACTCCTTGGTCTCTTCATGAGCTTAATAGGAGATTTTCCCAAGATCTCCATAGACTGCGACTAACAGTCGGGCTCATATAGGTGTGTTCTTTCAAGAACGTTCTGCAGGATAACGTCTTCGCTTTTGAAAGCCAATGGAACACATTAAGGCCTTAACCAACCTGCCTTGCAGTTTCTGAGAGTACTGCATCTTCACATAGAGAGGGTTGAAATTACTCTCCTCCAGTTAACTAATGGCTTGTTTTTCCCAGATCCTAATTCACGGGATCTCCGATCACATAGGTTGGGTTACTACCATAGATAACTCACATGGGTCTCATTCCCATCTCCTTCGATGCACTATCTATCACATTCCGTGATAGTCCCTTTGTAAAGGGATCTGCCAGGTTTCTATTTGTTTGGATGTAGTCCAAGGTTATAACTCCGGAGTTTCTCATTTTCCTGACAGACTTCAATCGTCTCTTGACATGCCTAGACGATTTCATATTATCCTTAGAACTGTTCACCTTAGCGATAACAGTTTGATTATCACAGTTCATAAGAATAGCTGGCACTGGCTTTTCCACTGTAGGCAGATCCATCAATAGATCCCGTAGCCATTCTGCCTCAACAGTAGCAGTGTCTAGTGCCGCGAGCTCTGCTTCCATGGTTGACCTCGTCAAAATAGTCTGTTTGCAAGACCTCCATGAAACAGCACCACCACCAATAGTGAAAAGATATCCACTAGTGGCTTTGATCTCATCAGCATCAGAGATCCAGTTGGAATCACTATAACCCTCCAGCACCGACGGGTACCCAGTATAGTGAAGACCAAAGTTCGAGGTACCTTTCAGATAGCGCAACACTCGCTCAAGCGCCTTCCAGTGATCATCTCCTGGGTTAGAAGTAAACCGACTCAACTTGCTCACAGCAAAGGAGATGTCTGGCCTTGTTGCACTAGCTAGATACATAAGTGAGCCAATTATCTGGGAGTATTCTAGCTGATTCCTAGCAATTTTCTTATTCTTACGAAGTAACACACTAGGATCATAAGGCGTTGGAGAAGGCTTGCTTTCAGAATAGCCAAAACGGCTCAAGACCTTCTCCACATAATGAGATTGCAATAATGTAATACCATCCTCACCTCTAATCAATTTAATATTTAGAATAACATCAGCCACTCCCAGATCTTTCATATCAAAATTTTGAGACAAGAATAATTTGACCTCATTTATCACATTGATGTTTGTCCCAAAAATCAAGATGTCATCCACATACAAGCATAGAATAACTCCCTCACCCCCACCATAGCGATAGTATACACATTTATCTGCCTCATTGACAGCAAAGCCTGCAGACGTCAGTGTTCTATCGAACTTCTCATGCCACTGCTTAGGGGCTTGTTTCAGACCATACAAAGATTTTAACAGTTTTAACACCTTGCCTTCTTGACCTTCTACTACAAATCCATCAGGCTGTTCCATGTAAATTTCCTCATCTAGCTCTCCGTTAAGAAAAGCTGTCTTAACGTCCATTTGATGAACGAGAAGACCATGTGAGGCAGCCAAAGCAAGTAGTACTCGAATTGTGGTCAGTCTAGCAACAGGTGAGTAAGTGTCAAAGAAATCTTCGCCTTCTTTCTGAGTATAGCCCTTGGCAACAAGCCGAGCCTTGTACTTTTCAATAGTACCATCAGGCCTAAGCTTCTTTTTGAACACCCACTTGCACCCTACAGGTTTGCACCCATAAGGTTTATCTGTCAACTCCCAGGTTCCATTAGCGATAATGGAATCCATTTCACTACGGACAGCCTCCTTCCAGTAGTCTGCATCAGTAGATGCATACGCTTCTGAAATAGACTTGGGAGTGTCGTCCACAAGGTACACAGTGAAATCATCACCAAAGGATTTGGATATCCTTTGTCTCTTGCTCCTTTTAGGAGCTTCACTGTCATCCTTCTCATTTACAAGTTCATGTGTATGTTCAGAAGGTTCAGGAGGTGTGAATGAATTGGGAATTATTTCAGAAGGTTGATCAGTAGTGTTATGTGCATCTTTCATTGGAAAGATATTCTCAAAGAACGTTGCATCTCGAGACTCCATAATTGTACCAACATGCATGTCAGGTACCTCAGTTTTAACTATCAAAAATCTATATGCAATGCTATGATTAGCATATCCCAGAAAGACACAGTCCACAGTTTTGGGTCCAAGCTTGCGTTTCTTCGTTATTGGCACATTGACTTTCGCCAAGCACCCCCATGTACGCAAGTAAGAAAGTGATGGTTTTCTCCCAATCCATACCTCGTATGGTGTTTTGTCCTTATTTCTGTTAGGAACTCTATTTAATACATGATTAGACGTTAGCAAAGCCTCCCCCCACCATGCCTTAGGTAAGCCCGCAGTGTCTAACATGGCATTCACCAAGTCAGTCAACGTGCGATTTTTTCTTTCGGCAATCCCATTTGACTCGGGAGAATAAGGAGGTGTCCTCTCATGTATAATGCCATGTTCCTCACAAAATAAGTCAAATTCGTTTGAGAAATACTCTCCACCACGATCTGACCTAAGTCTTTTTATCTTTCTGTCTAATTGGTTTTCAACTTCTGCCTTATAGATTTTAAAATAGTCTAAAGCCTCATCTTTCGTTTTCAATAAATACACATAACAGAACCTAGTTGCATCATCAATCAATGTCATGAAGTATCGTTTTCCACCCTTCGTCAACACGCCATTCATCTCAGAAAGATCTGAATGCAGGAGTTCTAGTGGTGCCAAGTTTCTCTCCTCGGCAGCCTTGTGAGGCTTACGAGGTTGCTTTGATTGCACACAGCTATGGCATTTAGAACCTTTGTTGATGGAAACATTTGGAATTAAATTCATACTGGAAAGCCGAGACATCAAACCAAAATTAATATGACATAGACGTGAGTGCCAAACATTGGCCTCATTATCCACACTGCCACAAATATGGTTCACAGATTTATTGCAGAAATCTGAAAGGGAAAAACGGAACAAGCCTCCGCACTCATAGCCTTTACCAATAAAATATCCATGCTTGGACACGACTACTTTATTAGACTCAAACACCAACTTAAACCCGTCTCTACATAAACGGGAGCCACTAACGAGATTCTTGTTTATAGAAGGGACATGCTGCACGTTCTTCAGCTGCACGATCTTTCCCGAAGTAAACTTCAGATCTACCGTGCCAACACCATGAACAGTAGCATGTGACCCATTCCCCATTAGGACGGAGGAATCCCGGGCGACCTGATAAGAAGAAAACAACGAAATATCAGCACACACATGTACATTGGCTCCTGTATCAATCCACCAATTGGTAGATTGACTAACTGAAAGAACAGTAGGTAAATTACCATACCCAGTCCCATCTCCAGTCTTGCCAATGGTCACGTTAACAGACTTAGAAGTCTGTCCTGCATGTGCCTTCTTTCCTTTGCGTTGTGGGCACTTCTTGGCCATGTGACCAACCTCACCGCACACAAAGCAAGTTCTGTCATCCTGATTGTTGTTGTTCTTCTTCTTCTTGAAGTTGGTTGTCTGTTGGGTTTTGACAAATTTCCCTTTGTTCTTGCTTGAGGGTTTCTGTACCACATTGGCACTAGACTGCCCTCCATCACCCTTAGACACGGCGTCCTTTTCCCGAGCTTTCTCCTCAATTTCAAGAGACCCAATCAGACTCTCAACAGAGTACTCTTGTCTCTTGTGTTTGAGTGCTGTTCCGAAATTCCTCCATGAAGAAGGTAATTTCGCAATGATACATCCAGCCACAAACTTGTCGGGTAAGGCACACTTCAGGAGTTCGAGTTCCTTAGCTATGGCCTGTATCTCATGAGCCTGATCTACTACAGAACGGTTATCAACCATCTTGTAGTCATGAAATTGCTCCATGACATACATGTCATTGCTGGCATCAGTAGCACCGTATTTGGAATTCAGTGCATCCCATAACTCCTTCGCGTCTGTCATGTGCATATACACCTCGCACAGATGGTCAGCAAGAACACTAAGAATGCATCCAACAAAGAGAGTAGTGGCAGTCTCGAATTCTTTCTGCTTTTCAGCATCAAGAACACCTTCAGGCTTGCCATTACTAACCCAGAATACATTCATAGCAGTAAGCCACAGAGTGACCTTGATCTGCCATCTCTTAAAGTGCACACCGGAGAATTTATCCGGCCTCAGTGCATCGGCAAATCCAGCCATAGTAAAACCACAGTGCCTACAATAAGGTTTTTGGATTGTTGAGAATTTAAGCACATGTAGGTTTAATTTATTCCATAAATAAATCATGACATCATGTACGCAATATAACAGAACCATCACTGGTATAAAAGATCTAGACATGTAAACCAGAAAACTATACATGAATAGATCTAATACGGAGAACATGATTGTTACGTACCGACGGTTCTGTTCTGGTTGGTTTATCGATGTTGACGATGCTGGTACGGTGCGGATGACATGGAGTCGACGACGACTCGCCGAAGCCGAACGACGAGGAAGACGAGCCAGAGCTACAGCAAGCAGTCGCGCAGAGCGCTTCCCAAAAACCTTATTCGCCCTCTCCCGGTGCAGGACTTCGAAGGCGACGGTTCTGGAGACCTGCTCTCCCGAACGACGGTGCACGCCGGCGGACGGGACGGAGTAGATTACGTGGGACGGCGCAGCACAAAGGAGGAGGCAAAACCCTAGATTGATTTTCGCGTTTTCTGTATGGAGGCGGCGACTCGGTATTTATAGAGGAATCAGGACGCGTGATCAAGACGCCTGCACGTTCTCCATAACTCGTAACCGAAACGGATTAGTCACGCCGTGTAACCGATCCGGATTCACCACCACGCAAAACAGCAAAATAAAACTGCAAAAGGAAGCCGCGTCTGCGCAAGCACCTGGCGCCGATTTTGGCGGACCATTCACGCAGGTGCCGTGCGCCCGCGCCCCCCGCCCGGCCCGGCCCGGCCCGGCGAGGCGAGGCGAGCGAGCGCGCGCGTGTGATCCTCTAGTTCTCTCCCACACATGCCTCAAGTGGCTAGGAGTGCACCATTCCTTTTAAGTTGGTCTCCCTCTCCTAGAACTAGCAATGTGGTACTAAAGTTCACATGCATGCCTCCTTTGCATGAGTGGGCCTTTGAGATTTTAGTTATTATTCTTTTATATGGGCTTGGCCCACATAATCCAACAATCCCCCACCAGATCTCAAAGTCCCACAGAGATTTGCCTGAATTCCAATGTACTGTTTATATATCAGTGTTTCGATGGAGACCGATTAAGGTTGAACATCCACCTAGAACTCCAAGCTACACTTACTCGCAACTTGAACAATGGACTACGCCTTGAATTGCAAGTTTGGTGCAAGCAAGCTTCACTTAAAGACTTAACTGATACTAGGCCGCCAGTAGGCTACCCCTCGGTTGGAGCGTATAAGTCATACTCCTTGGTCTCTTCATGAGCTTAATAGGAGATTTTCCCAAGATCTCCATAGACTGCGACTAACAGTCGGGCTCATATAGGTGTGTTCTTTCAAGAACGTTCTGCAGGATAACGTCTTCGCTTTTGAAAGCCAATGGAACACATTAAGGCCTTAACCAACCTGCCTTGCAGTTTCTGAGAGTACTGCATCTTCACATAGAGAGGGTTGAAATTACTCTCCTCCAGTTAACTAATGGCTTGTTTTTCCCAGATCCTAATTCACGGGATCTCCGATCACATAGGTTGGGTTACTACCATAGATAACTCACATGGGTCTCATTCCCATCTCCTTCGATGCACTATCTATCACATTCCGTGATAGTCCCTTTGTAAAGGGATCTGCCAGGTTTCTATTTGTTTGGATGTAGTCCAAGGTTATAACTCCGGAGTTTCTCATTTTCCTGACAGACTTCAATCGTCTCTTGACATGCCTAGACGATTTCATATTATCCTTAGAACTGTTCACCTTAGCGATAACAGTTTGATTATCACAGTTCATAAGAATAGCTGGCACTGGCTTTTCCACTGTAGGCAGATCCATCAATAGATCCCGTAGCCATTCTGCCTCAACAGTAGCAGTGTCTAGTGCCGCGAGCTCTGCTTCCATGGTTGACCTCGTCAAAATAGTCTGTTTGCAAGACCTCCATGAAACAGCACCACCACCAATAGTGAAAAGATATCCACTAGTGGCTTTGATCTCATCAGCATCAGAGATCCAGTTGGAATCACTATAACCCTCCAGCACCGACGGGTACCCAGTATAGTGAAGACCAAAGTTCGAGGTACCTTTCAGATAGCGCAACACTCGCTCAAGCGCCTTCCAGTGATCATCTCCTGGGTTAGAAGTAAACCGACTCAACTTGCTCACAGCAAAGGAGATGTCTGGCCTTGTTGCACTAGCTAGATAAATAAGTGAGCCAATTATCTGGGAGTATTCTAGCTGATTCCTAGCAATTTTCTTATTCTTACGAAGTAACACACTAGGATCATAAGGCGTTGGAGAAGGCTTGCTTTCAGAATAGCCAAAACGGCTCAAGACCTTCTCCACATAATGAGATTGCAATAATGTAATACCATCCTCACCTCTAATCAATTTAATATTTAGAATAACATCAGCCACTCCCAGATCTTTCATATCAAAATTTTGAGACAAGAATAATTTGACCTCATTTATCACATTGATGTTTGTCCCAAAAATCAAGATGTCATCCACATACAAGCATAGAATAACTCCCTCACCCCCACCATAGCGATAGTATACACATTTATCTGCCTCATTGACAGCAAAGCCTGCAGACGTCAGTGTTCTATCGAACTTCTCATGCCACTGCTTAGGGGCTTGTTTCAGACCATACAAAGATTTTAACAGTTTTAACACCTTGCCTTCTTGACCTTCTACTACAAATCCATCAGGCTGTTCCATGTAAATTTCCTCATCTAGCTCTCCGTTAAGAAAAGCTGTCTTAACGTCCATTTGATGAACGAGAAGACCATGTGAGGCAGCCAAAGCAAGTAGTACTCGAATTGTGGTCAGTCTAGCAACAGGTGAGTAAGTGTCAAAGAAATCTTCGCCTTCTTTCTGAGTATAGCCCTTGGCAACAAGCCGAGCCTTGTACTTTTCAATAGTACCATCAGGCCTAAGCTTCTTTTTGAACACCCACTTGCACCCTACAGGTTTGCACCCATAAGGTTTATCTGTCAACTCCCAGGTTCCATTAGCGATAATGGAATCCATTTCACTACGGACAGCCTCCTTCCAGTAGTCTGCATCAGTAGATGCATACGCTTCTGAAATAGACTTGGGAGTGTCGTCCACAAGGTACACAGTGAAATCATCACCAAAGGATTTGGATATCCTTTGTCTCTTGCTCCTTTTAGGAGCTTCACTGTCATCCTTCTCATTTACAAGTTCATGTGTATGTTCAGAAGGTTCAGGAGGTGTGAATGAATTGGGAATTATTTCAGAAGGTTGATCAGTAGTGTTATGTGCATCTTTCATTGGAAAGATATTCTCAAAGAACGTTGCATCTCGAGACTCCATAATTGTACCAACATGCATGTCAGGTACCTCAGTTTCAACTATCAAAAATCTATATGCAATGCTATGATTAGCATATCCCAGAAAGACACAGTCCACAGTTTTGGGTCCAAGCTTGCGTTTCTTCGTTATTGGCACATTGACTTTCGCCAAGCACCCCCATGTACGCAAGTAAGAAAGTGATGGTTTTCTCCCAATCCATACCTCGTATGGTGTTTTGTCCTTATTTCTGTTAGGAACTCTATTTAATACATGATTAGACGTTAGCAAAGCCTCCCCCCACCATGCCTTAGGTAAGCCCGCAGTGTCTAACATGGCATTCACCAAGTCAGTCAACGTGCGATTTTTTCTTTCGGCAATCCCATTTGACTCGGGAGAATAAGGAGGTGTCCTCTCATGTATAATGCCATGTTCCTCACAAAATAAGTCAAATTCGTTTGAGAAATACTCTCCACCACGATCTGACCTAAGTCTTTTTATCTTTCTGTCTAATTGGTTTTCAACTTCTGCCTTATAGATTTTAAAATAGTCTAAAGCCTCATCTTTCGTTTTCAATAAATACACATAACAGAACCTAGTTGCATCATCAATCAATGTCATGAAGTATCGTTTTCCACCCTTCGTCAACACGCCATTCATCTCAGAAAGATCTGAATGCAGGAGTTCTAGTGGTGCCAAGTTTCTCTCCTCGGCAGCCTTGTGAGGCTTACGAGGTTGCTTTGATTGCACACAGCTATGGCATTTAGAACCTTTGTTGATGGAAACATTTGGAATTAAATTCATACTGGAAAGCCGAGACATCAAACCAAAATTAATATGACATAGACGTGAGTGCCAAACATTGGCCTCATTATCCACACTGCCACAAATATGGTTCACAGATTTATTGCAGAAATCTGAAAGGGAAAAACGGAACAAGCCTCCGCACTCATAGCCTTTACCAATAAAATATCCATGCTTGGACACGACTACTTTATTAGACTCAAACACCAACTTAAACCCGTCTCTACATAAACGGGAGCCACTAACGAGATTCTTGTTTATAGAAGGGACATGCTGCACGTTCTTCAGCTGCACGATCTTTCCCGAAGTAAACTTCAGATCTACCGTGCCAACACCATGAACAGTAGCATGTGACCCATTCCCCATTAGGACGGAGGAATCCCGGGCGACCTGATAAGAAGAAAACAACGAAATATCAGCACACACATGTACATTGGCTCCTGTATCAATCCACCAATTGGTAGATTGACTAACTGAAAGAACAGTAGGTAAATTACCATACCCAGTCCCATCTCCAGTCTTGCCAATGGTCACGTTAACAGACTTAGAAGTCTGTCCTGCATGTGCCTTCTTTCCTTTGCGTTGTGGGCACTTCTTGGCCATGTGACCAACCTCACCGCACACAAAGCAAGTTCTGTCATCCTGATTGTTGTTGTTCTTCTTCTTCTTGAAGTTGGTTGTCTGTTGGGTTTTGACAAATTTCCCTTTGTTCTTGCTTGAGGGTTTCTGTACCACATTGGCACTAGACTGCCCTCCATCACCCTTAGACACGGCGTCCTTTTCCCGAGCTTTCTCCTCAATTTCAAGAGACCCAATCAGACTCTCAACAGAGTACTCTTGTCTCTTGTGTTTGAGTGCTGTTCCGAAATTCCTCCATGAAGAAGGTAATTTCGCAATGATACATCCAGCCACAAACTTGTCGGGTAAGGCACACTTCAGGAGTTCGAGTTCCTTAGCTATGGCCTGTATCTCATGAGCCTGATCTACTACAGAACGGTTATCAACCATCTTGTAGTCATGAAATTGCTCCATGACATACATGTCATTGCTGGCATCAGTAGCACCGTATTTGGAATTCAGTGCATCCCATAACTCCTTCGCGTCTGTCATGTGCATATACACCTCGCACAGACGGTCAGCAAGAACACTAAGAATGCATCCAACAAAGAGAGTAGTGGCAGTCTCGAATTCTTTCTGCTTTTCAGCATCAAGAACACCTTCAGGCTTGCCATTACTAACCCAGAATACATTCATAGCAGTAAGCCACAGAGTGACCTTGATCTGCCATCTCTTAAAGTGCACACCGGAGAATTTATCCGGCCTCAGTGCATCGGCAAATCCAGCCATAGTAAAACCACAGTGCCTACAATAAGGTTTTTGGATTGTTGAGAATTTAAGCACATGTAGGTTTAATTTATTCCATAAATAAATCATGACATCATGTACGCAATATAACAGAACCATCACTGGTATAAAAGATCTAGACATGTAAACCAGAAAACTATACATGAATAGATCTAATACGGAGAACATGATTGTTACGTACCGACGGTTCTGTTCTGGTTGGTTTATCGATGTTGACGATGCTGGTACGGTGCGGATGACACGGAGTCGACGACGACTCGCCGAAGCCGAACGACGAGGAAGACGAGCCAGAGCTACAGCAAGCAGTCGCGCAGAGCGCTTCCCAAAAACCTTATTCGCCCTCTCCCGGTGCAGGACTTCGAAGGCGACGGTTCTGGAGACCTGCTCTCCCGAACGACGGTGCACGCCGGCGGACGGGACGGAGTAGATTACGTGGGACGGCGCAGCACAAAGGAGGAGGCAAAACCCTAGATTGATTTTCGCGTTTTCTGTATGGAGGCGGCGACTCGGTATTTATAGAGGAATCAGGACGCGTGATCAAGACGCCTGCACGTTCTCCATAACTCGTAACCGAAACGGATTAGTCACGCCGCGTAACCGATCCGGATTCACCACCACGCAAAACAGCAAAATAAAACTGCAAAAGGAAGCCGCGTCTGCGCAAGCACCTGGCGCCGATTTTGGCGGACCATTCACGCAGGTGCCGTGCGCCCGCGCCCCCCGCCCGGCCCGGCCCGGCCCGGCGAGGCGAGGCGAGCGAGCGCGCGCGTGTGATCCTCTAGTTCTCTCCCACACATGCCTCAAGTGGCTAGGAGTGCACCATTCCTTTTAAGTTGGTCTCCCTCTCCTAGAACTAGCAATGTGGTACTAAAGTTCACATGCATGCCTCCTTTGCATGAGTGGGCCTTTGAGATTTTAGTTATTATTCTTTTATATGGGCTTGGCCCACATAATCCAACAATCCCCCACCAGATCTCAAAGTCCCACAGAGATTTGCCTGAATTCCAATGTACTGTTTATATATCAGTGTTTCGATGGAGACCGATTAAGGTTGAACATCCACCTAGAACTCCAAGCTACACTTACTCGCAACTTGAACAATGGACTACGCCTTGAATTGCAAGTTTGGTGCAAGCAAGCTTCACTTAAAGACTTAACTGATACTAGGCCGCCAGTAGGCTACCCCTCGGTTGGAGCGTATAAGTCATACTCCTTGGTCTCTTCATGAGCTTAATAGGAGATTTTCCCAAGATCTCCATAGACTGCGACTAACAGTCGGGCTCATATAGGTGTGTTCTTTCAAGAACGTTCTGCAGGATAACGTCTTCGCTTTTGAAAGCCAATGGAACACATTAAGGCCTTAACCAACCTGCCTTGCAGTTTCTGAGAGTACTGCATCTTCACATAGAGAGGGT
This sequence comes from Dendrocalamus latiflorus, assembly GCA_017311315.1. NCBI lineage: Eukaryota > Viridiplantae > Streptophyta > Magnoliopsida > Poales > Poaceae > Dendrocalamus > Dendrocalamus latiflorus. The sequence goes on from CM029663.1 coordinate 42,891,195, forward strand.
TGAAATTACTCTCCTCCAGTTAACTAATGGCTTGTTTTTCCCAGATCCTAATTCACGGGATCTCCGATCACATAGGTTGGGTTACTACCATAGATAACTCACATGGGTCTCATTCCCATCTCCTTCGATGCACTATCTATCACATTCCGTGATAGTCCCTTTGTAAAGGGATCTGCCAGGTTTCTATTTGTTTGGATGTAGTCCAAGGTTATAACTCCGGAGTTTCTCATTTTCCTGACAGACTTCAATGTCTCTTGACATGCCTAGACGATTTCATATTATCCTTAGAACTGTTCACCTTAGCGATAACAGTTTGATTATCACAGTTCATAAGAATAGCTGGCACTGGCTTTTCCACTGTAGGCAGATCCATCAATAGATCCCGTAGCCATTCTGCCTCAACAGTAGCAGTGTCTAGTGCCGCGAGCTCTGCTTCCATGGTTGACCTCGTCAAAATAGTCTGTTTGCAAGACCTCCATGAAACAGCACCACCACCAATAGTGAAAAGATATCCACTAGTGGCTTTGATCTCATCAGCATCAGAGATCCAGTTGGAATCACTATAACCCTCCAGCACCGACGGGTACCCAGTATAGTGAAGACCAAAGTTCGAGGTACCTTTCAGATAGCGCAACACTCGCTCAAGCGCCTTCCAGTGATCATCTCCTGGGTTAGAAGTAAACCGACTCAACTTGCTCACAGCAAAGGAGATGTCTGGCCTTGTTGCACTAGCTAGATACATAAGTGAGCCAATTATCTGGGAGTATTCTAGCTGATTCCTAGCAATTTTCTTATTCTTACGAAGTAACACACTAGGATCATAAGGCGTTGGAGAAGGCTTGCTTTCAGAATAGCCAAAACGGCTCAAGACCTTCTCCACATAATGAGATTGCAATAATGTAATACCATCCTCACCTCTAATCAATTTAATATTTAGAATAACATCAGCCACTCCCAGATCTTTCATATCAAAATTTTGAGACAAGAATAATTTGACCTCATTTATCACATTGATGTTTGTCCCAAAAATCAAGATGTCATCCACATACAAGCATAGAATAACTCCCTCACCCCCACCATAGCGATAGTATACACATTTATCTGCCTCATTGACAGCAAAGCCTGCAGACGTCAGTGTTCTATCGAACTTCTCATGCCACTGCTTAGGGGCTTGTTTCAGACCATACAAAGATTTTAACAGTTTTAACACCTTGCCTTCTTGACCTTCTACTACAAATCCATCAGGCTGTTCCATGTAAATTTCCTCATCTAGCTCTCCGTTAAGAAAAGCTGTCTTAACGTCCATTTGATGAACGAGAAGACCATGTGAGGCAGCCAAAGCAAGTAGTACTCGAATTGTGGTCAGTCTAGCAACAGGTGAGTAAGTGTCAAAGAAATCTTCGCCTTCTTTCTGAGTATAGCCCTTGGCAACAAGCCGAGCCTTGTACTTTTCAATAGTACCATCAGGCCTAAGCTTCTTTTTGAACACCCACTTGCACCCTACAGGTTTGCACCCATAAGGTTTATCTGTCAACTCCCAGGTTCCATTAGCGATAATGGAATCCATTTCACTACGGACAGCCTCCTTCCAGTAGTCTGCATCAGTAGATGCATACGCTTCTGAAATAGACTTGGGAGTGTCGTCCACAAGGTACACAGTGAAATCATCACCAAAGGATTTGGATATCCTTTGTCTCTTGCTCCTTTTAGGAGCTTCACTGTCATCCTTCTCATTTACAAGTTCATGTGTATGTTCAGAAGGTTCAGGAGGTGTGAATGAATTGGGAATTATTTCAGAAGGTTGATCAGTAGTGTTATGTGCATCTTTCATTGGAAAGATATTCTCAAAGAACGTTGCATCTCGAGACTCCATAATTGTACCAACATGCATGTCAGGTACCTCAGTTTTAACTATCAAAAATCTATATGCAATGCTATGATTAGCATATCCCAGAAAGACACAGTCCACAGTTTTGGGTCCAAGCTTGCGTTTCTTCGTTATTGGCACATTGACTTTCGCCAAGCACCCCCATGTACGCAAGTAAGAAAGTGATGGTTTTCTCCCAATCCATACCTCGTATGGTGTTTTGTCCTTATTTCTGTTAGGAACTCTATTTAATACATGATTAGACGTTAGCAAAGCCTCCCCCCACCATGCCTTAGGTAAGCCCGCAGTGTCTAACATGGCATTCACCAAGTCAGTCAACGTGCGATTTTTTCTTTCGGCAATCCCATTTGACTCGGGAGAATAAGGAGGTGTCCTCTCATGTATAATGCCATGTTCCTCACAAAATAAGTCAAATTCGTTTGAGAAATACTCTCCACCACGATCTGACCTAAGTCTTTTTATCTTTCTGTCTAATTGGTTTTCAACTTCTGCCTTATAGATTTTAAAATAGTCTAAAGCCTCATCTTTCGTTTTCAATAAATACACATAACAGAACCTAGTTGCATCATCAATCAATGTCATGAAGTATCGTTTTCCACCCTTCGTCAACACGCCATTCATCTCAGAAAGATCTGAATGCAGGAGTTCTAGTGGTGCCAAGTTTCTCTCCTCGGCAGCCTTGTGAGGCTTACGAGGTTGCTTTGATTGCACACAGCTATGGCATTTAGAACCTTTGTTGATGGAAACATTTGGAATTAAATTCATACTGGAAAGCCGAGACATCAAACCAAAATTAATATGACATAGACGTGAGTGCCAAACATTGGCCTCATTATCCACACTGCCACAAATATGGTTCACAGATTTATTGCAGAAATCTGAAAGGGAAAAACGGAACAAGCCTCCGCACTCATAGCCTTTACCAATAAAATATCCATGCTTGGACACGACTACTTTATTAGACTCAAACACCAACTTAAACCCGTCTCTACATAAACGGGAGCCACTAACGAGATTCTTGTTTATAGAAGGGACATGCTGCACGTTCTTCAGCTGCACGATCTTTCCCGAAGTAAACTTCAGATCTACCGTGCCAACACCATGAACAGTAGCATGTGACCCATTCCCCATTAGGACGGAGGAATCCCGGGCGACCTGATAAGAAGAAAACAACGAAATATCAGCACACACATGTACATTGGCTCCTGTATCAATCCACCAATTGGTAGATTGACTAACTGAAAGAACAGTAGGTAAATTACCATACCCAGTCCCATCTCCAGTCTTGCCAATGGTCACGTTAACAGACTTAGAAGTCTGTCCTGCATGTGCCTTCTTTCCTTTGCGTTGTGGGCACTTCTTGGCCATGTGACCAACCTCATCGCACACAAAGCAAGTTCTGTCATCCTGATTGTTGTTGTTCTTCTTCTTCTTGAAGTTGGTTGTCTGTTGGGTTTTGACAAATTTCCCTTTGTTCTTGCTTGAGGGTTTCTGTACCACATTGGCACTAGACTGCCCTCCATCACCCTTAGACACGGCGTCCTTTTCCCGAGCTTTCTCCTCAATTTCAAGAGACCCAATCAGACTCTCAATAGAGTACTCTTGTCTCTTGTGTTTGAGTGCTGTTCCGAAATTCCTCCATGAAGAAGGTAATTTCGCAATGATACATCCAGCCACAAACTTGTCGGGTAAGGCACACTTCAGGAGTTCGAGTTCCTTAGCTATGGCCTGTATCTCATGAGCCTGATCTACTACAGAACGGTTATCAACCATCTTGTAGTCATGAAATTGCTCCATGACATACATGTCATTGCTGGCATCAGTAGCACCGTATTTGGAATTCAGTGCATCCCATAACTCCTTCGCGTCTGTCATGTGCATATACACCTCGCACAGACGGTCAGCAAGAACACTAAGAATGCATCCAACAAAGAGAGTAGTGGCAGTCTCGAATTCTTTCTGCTTTTCAGCATCAAGAACACCTTCAGGCTTGCCATTACTAACCCAGAATACATTCATAGCAGTAAGCCACAGAGTGACCTTGATCTGCCATCTCTTAAAGTGCACACCGGAGAATTTATCCGGCCTCAGTGCATCGGCAAATCCAGCCATAGTAAAACCACAGTGCCTACAATAAGGTTTTTGGATTGTTGAGAATTTAAGCACATGTAGGTTTAATTTATTCCATAAATAAATCATGACATCATGTACGCAATATAACAGAACCATCACTGGTATAAAAGATCTAGACATGTAAACCAGAAAACTATACATGAATAGATCTAATACGGAGAACATGATTGTTACGTACCGACGGTTCTGTTCTGGTTGGTTTATCGATGTTGACGATGCTGGTACGGTGCGGATGACACGGAGTCGACGACGACTCGCCGAAGCCGAACGACGAGGAAGATGAGCCAGAGCTACAGCAAGCAGTCGCGCAGAGCGCTTCCCAAAAACCTTATTCGCCCTCTCCCGGTGCAGGACTTCGAAGGCGACGGTTCCGGAGACCTGCTCTCCCGAACGACGGTGCACGCCGGCGGACGGGACGGAGTAGATTACGTGGGACGGCGCAGCACAAAGGAGGAGGCAAAACCCTAGATTGATTTTCGCGTTTTCTGTATGGAGGCGGCGACTCGGTATTTATAGAGGAATCAGGACGCGTGATCAAGACGCCTGCACGTTCTCCATAACTCGTAACCGAAACGGATTAGTCACGCCGCGTAACCGATCCGGATTCACCACCACGCAAAACAGCAAAATAAAACTGCAAAAGGAAGCCGCGTCTGCGCAAGCACCTGGCGCCGATTTTGGCGGACCATTCACGCAGGTGCCGTGCGCCCCCCGCCCGGCCCGGCCCGGCCCGGCGAGGCGAGGCGAGCGAGCGCGCGCGTGTGATCCTCTAGTTCTCTCCCACACATGCCTCAAGTGGCTAGGAGTGCACCATTCCTTTTAAGTTGGTCTCCCTCTCCTAGAACTAGCAATGTGGTACTAAAGTTCACATGCATGCCTCCTTTGCATGAGTGAGCCTTTGAGATTTTAGTTATTATTCTTTTATATGGGCTTGGCCCACATAATCCAACAATCCCCCACCAGATCTCAAAGTCCCACAGAGATTTGCCTGAATTCCAATGTACTGTTTATATATCAGTGTTTCGATGGAGACCGATTAAGGTTGAACATCCACCTAGAACTCCAAGCTACACTTACTCGCAACTTGAACAATGGACTACGCCTTGAATTGCAAGTTTGGTGCAAGCAAGCTTCACTTAAAGACTTAACTGATACTAGGCCGCCAGTAGGCTACCCCTCGGTTGGAGCGTATAAGTCATACTCCTTGGTCTCTTCATGAGCTTAATAGGAGATTTTCCCAAGATCTCCATAGACTGCGACTAACAGTCGGGCTCATATAGGTGTGTTCTTTCAAGAACGTTCTGCAGGATAACGTCTTCGCTTTTGAAAGTCAATGGAACACATTAAGGCCTTAACCAACCTGCCTTGCAGTTTCTGAGAGTACTGCATCTTCACATAGAGAGGGTTGAAATTACTCTCCTCCAGTTAACTAATGGCTTGTTTTTCCCAGATCCTAATTCACGGGATCTCCGATCACATAGGTTGGGTTACTACCATAGATAACTCACATGGGTCTCATTCCCATCTCCTTCGATGCACTATCTATCACATTCCGTGATAGTCCCTTTGTAAAGGGATCTGCCAGGTTTCTATTTGTTTGGATGTAGTCCAAGGTTATAACTCCGGAGTTTCTCATTTTCCTGACAGACTTCAATCGTCTCTTGACATGCCTAGACGATTTCATATTATCCTTAGAACTGTTCACCTTAGCGATAACAGTTTGATTATCACAGTTCATAAGAATAGCTGGCACTGGCTTTTCCACTGTAGGCAGATCCATCAATAGATCCCATAGCCATTCTGCCTCAACAGTAGCAGTGTCTAGTGCCGCGAGCTCTGCTTCCATGGTTGACCTCATCAAAATAGTCTGTTTGCAAGACCTCCATGAAACAGCACCACCACCAATAGTGAAAAGATATCCACTAGTGGCGGAGAGAGAAAATAATAATAAAATAATTATTTTCCCAAAAAAAAATTCAAAAAAAATTCAGGAAAATTCCACAAAGATCCTTAGAACCCGAAAATACCAAATAAAATAATTACGGATTTACTTGAGGTATATTTTAGCCATTTAAAATATTTTTACTTTCTAAGCTTTAATTTAAATCAAATAAATTCACAAATTCCAAAAAAATTGAAAAGAGGATAGAAATGGATAGATTGGAATTTTTGATGAGTTTAGAAATTTGAATGGGCTCAAACGGAATTAAAATGAAGAAATACGAACTTTTGGAAGTTCGAAAGGAGGGAAAAAGAATAAACCAATTTTCTGGAATTATTTTTGAACTGAAAAACCATATTATGATGTCATCAAGGGAAATGATTTTCAGAGGAATTATTTTTCTGTGGGAAAAGAGATTTATATGTCAGGGTGTCGTCAGCAAAGATTTTGATTTTCTGGTCGAATTATTTTTTAACAGAACAAGAGTTTTATTCACTGACAGGTGGGACCGGCTTTTGTGGACTGGGTTCATGGACCAAAGAGAAAGCTGAGGTGGCACACTTGGCTGGCGTAGCGCTTGTGTGGCTCATGGTTGCTGAGGTGGCGCACTGGGGCTAAGGGCATTGGCGGATGGCGGCGCTGCTAGGGTCGGCGAGGGGTGCGTGAGAGGGAGGAAAAGCACGGGGAGTTAAGTGCACCTTGGCACGACACTCGGAAATTCTCGATGGCTCACCACAACAAGAATTCACACTTATGCCCTACAACCAGGGGTATGTACTACACTAGTGGCTATACTTATTGATTTGTACTTTATAAGCAACACGAACTTAAGTTTAATGACAACGATGACATATATGTGTAGGTTCCATTGGATTCTAATTGTAATTATACCAAAATGCAACATGGTAATGTATCTTGATTCCCTAAAGTGGACCAAACCGACTTTATAGTTGTCCAACAATTAATCGACATGTAAATATATTTTCTCCATGGATAACTCTATTGTAGTCTTTCTATGGGACCGAAATGGCAACAGAGGGGGGGTGGTGGTGAATGGTGCCTTCAAACCTCCCTAAGTATTCACACAACTCTTTTTCTCCAATAGCTATTGAGCTATAAAGACAGAAGATGTTTGCTCACTGGAAACCGAGACAGGAAAGCAAAACTGACCGACAACAGAGCACAACTCGGCAGAAAACACGACAAAGCAGGAAGAGGCGTTCAACCGCAAGAACCAAAACTCGTGTAACTTTCGATTCTTTGGTTGAACAACCACGAAACTCTAATCACAGCAAGATAATGACCTCTGGTCGAGAAATCACCGAGCTAAAGAGTTCTCTTCGCTGTGGACAAAAAGAAGGTCATGGTCGAACTCAAAACAGAGGAAGTGCGAAGCGTACGACCGCTAGACCCGTTTTCGAATAACTTGAGATTCTCGGATCTTTTGGTCATAGGACTTCAAACACTGCAAGAACTCATCCTCTGGGAGGGAAAATACAAAGAAAACGGAAACTCTCTGCCGAGACCAAGGGGGACTAAGTAGTTGAAGTCGAAACAAAGGAATTCTGTGGCGCACGACCACTCAGCAAGAATGCAACCAAAACCATAGCTCTCGGAAAGGAACTGGCCAAGATAGCCTTGAGGAAGATTCCTAGTTCAGAGCAAAAGAAATCCGAGGCTACTCGATCCAAGAACACCACTCAAAACTGAAGAAGGTAGAGCCAACCAGAGTACCTGAGAAAGAAAGACAAAACAGAGAAATGCAATCAAAATATCACAGATAGAATAACTCAAAGATAGAGGAACAGAGATGAACAATTGCATTAACGGAGGTTTCTACAGCCACTCCATACAAGCTCTCAAACCCAAGAGCAACACACGCAAAAGAAAAACCCGAGCGCTTGCAAGAAACCTCATTTAGCACTCGAGCTCTACCTCCTCTATTTATAGTTTCCATATACCGAGGGGAAACCTGTTAACCCCAACCTAACACCGGGTTTTACATGCAGACAACCCGCTAGCGCCGACAACAGTGCTTTAACCAGAGATCAATTTCCTTTGCAGCTTTGAGCATTTCTCCAAAATGCCCCTCCTGCACCTTCCTAGAAACTTCCTCCTCTCTTGCTGTCTAAGTCTTGCAACCACCTCGCAAGCCTCATCGTCTTCGGCTTCTCCCGACCGCCTAGTCCCGGCCATCCCATGCCTCGCTACGACTTAGTCTCAGAGTCCTGCAACCATCACAGACAAGGAAACATCACATAGCACCGCTCAAAACAAAGATAACATCAATCTGAATCAGAAGAAAGTACTCAAAAATACACCTACAGAGTCGTATACCCAATACGACTGGTCGAAATCACAAGATCAGTCATGCACATAGCCTACGAGAAAGTACTTAAGGGATCCAGAACATGAGATTGTTTTAGAACTATTACCCCTTAAGCAAGAACTTAACTTCAAGTCCCGTCCAGTTCGGATTCTGGAGGAATCGGAGGGAGTGTTGAGACACAGAACATTAAAATATGTTAAAGTTCAATAGTCGCATTAGACTGAGTGAGAAGCAATGTGGGAATTGGAATCTCGTATGCGCGAGAAGTACCTGGAGTTGTTCTCTACGGGTATGAGTTAGAGTTATTTTCTGTTCGACTCAGTTCATTTGTTTTTCGCATAGAGTATCGAGTTCTAGAATTCGAGTCGAATTCTATTAAGGGGTGGTAGAATGTAACACCTGGGCTAGTTCGGCTACAAAGCTGCCAAAGAGTAATATATCTACGGCTACAAAGCTGCCAAAGAGTAATATAGCTCTTCGAAAGAAAAGAGAGTAATAAAGCTCTTGCCAAGAACCACGCTTGACCGACAAAAATGCTGCATCCCTCGTGAAACCAGAGAAACTGGACCCCGCCCCCCCTCGCGACAAAATGCTGCATCCCTCGTGAAACCAGAGAAACTGGCCGGTGCTACCGCACATACTGTTAGTCGAGAATTCACACTTGTGCCCTGGGTAAGTACTACACTAGTGGCTACACTTGTTAATTTGTACTTTATAAGCAACACAAACTTAAGTTTAATGACCATGATGACATATCTGTGTAGATTCCATGGATTCAAATTGTAATTATACCAAAATGCAACATGGTAATGTACCTTGATTCCCTAAAGTGGACCAAAACTGACTTTACAGTTGTCCAACAATTAATCGATAGGTAATAATCGACAGGTAAACATATTTTCTCCATGGATAACTCTATTGTAGTCTTTCCTTCTTTCGCAATGACTAAGGCTAATTTTTTAGAATCACGTAGGTCGTTAGTCAAGTACGTTGCTTCTGTATGAATATCCAAGAAAGTGATCAATGCCCTACGACATGATCTAGATTTCCTAGTATTCGCTAGTATATATTAATCTTATATAACACTTTGCAGTAATGCCTCTGAAACTAATAATTTTATTTTTACAGTGCCACTAGTAGCCACCAGGCAATACCTGTGGATACTAGACATGCCACAACATGGAACTACTTCTCGGTTCCGTGGTGACCATTGATTCTCAAGTTTGCCAATCTTGCAATAATTATTTCATACTTATCAATTTATATGTATGCATGACTTTGATCTTTCTACCGACAGGTTGCGGCCATCGCTACAACTGCATTGGAACAGGTCGACCACCGAAAAATTCGAGGACAGTGTACTTACTTCTTGATGCCTCAGGTCATGAATAAAGATGGAGAGTTTCACAATATCAAATGAACTTGGTCGGTATAAGATTGAACTTAATTGTCCATGTGTTTATCTGTTAATGAATATGGTTAATTAATTTCATTTGAGTTAATTGATTTGTGAAATGGATGTTCTTATTTCTGAAGTGAATGTGAATTGGATGTGTATATGTGCTTGTTGTATTTCCGCTTATTTTAGAGGGCATGGCTAGCATTTTCTAAGGCTAGCCAACAAACAGAAATATGTTTAAAAATATAAAAGAATATCATAGATAGGTATTAACTTATAACCGTCTGTGATAGTTGATTATCACAAAAGGTTTGTAGTAGAAATCGTCTATAATATCTGACGTATCATAAACAATTTCAATTACAAACTGTCTGTGATATTCAACTATCACAGACACTTTGTAGTAGAAACCACTTGTAATATATTAGATATCACAGATGATTTGTACTACAAATTATCTATGATAGGCAACTATCACAGATTGTTATGAGTTAATAACCATATATGATGGTATCACAGACGGTTCGAAAATCATCGGTGATGATCTCATGTTAATACTGAGTCATAAACTTAGACAACTCACGATACCGTCTATGATGTTGTTTTTGACCGTCTATGATAACCTTTTCTGCAGTAGTGAAAGTTCACAAAGAAATATTTCAACAAATATATGATGATATTATGAAGTATGTGATGTCATTGCATATGTTAGCAACTAGATAATATCATCGCATGCGTCAGCATACTTAGCCATGAAGTATGTGATGTCATCACGTATGTCAGCAATCAAATGATGTTAACACACATGTCAGCATATAATTGAAGTCAGCGTATATATCATGACCAAAGTTAAGGTCATCATTTATGTCATTGCCTTTCTTAGACATTAAGTACTGAGATGTAAAGTTAAATTTTACAACTTAAATTAAGTAGTAACTCTAGTTGTAAATAACCTACCATAAGTGGTAAATAGGACATGATGATGTATAGAAAAAAAGCTTAACAATTTACAAAATAAACACTTATTTGTTCTAAGATTTGAGTGAAACATTTTCTTCTAAGATTTGAATGAAACATTTTCACCCCTTAGAATTGATCCATCGTTCATGTGTTAGCCTCCACAATTACAAGAACACATCGGGATTTGGCGAGAAAACTTATCGGGATTTGGCTCTAATTGTTATCTTTAATGTGAACATTGAACAAAGGGTAATGGCCCGTTTGAAATAGATCAAATAATACCTGTAGCATGAACCTATGTAAAAAATTACGCCCAATGAAGAATATCGTAAAATTTGTTCGGCATAAGTTTACAGTTTACATGTCAAACTACCAAAATGCCCAACAAATGTGGATAAAAAATATTATTTAAGGGATAGTTCCAGTTATTTTTAGATCTCGAAATGGTGCACAAGAATTTAATTACTGATAAAAGAAGATTTGTTCAACTAGCTATTGTCTTTGGTAGTTTCTCTTTTAATTTTAGATATCAAAATGGTACACAAGATGCACATTTATTTACTGATACAGAGGATGTTTCATCCAGCTCATGTATTTAATAGTTTCTCATTTATTTTTAGATATCAAAATGGTACACAAGATGCACATTTAATTATTGAAAAAAAGACGTTTCATTCGGCTAATGTCTTTGATAGTTTCTCATTTATTCTTAGATCTCAAAATGGTATAGGAGATGCACATTAATTTATTGAAAAAATAAGATGTTCCATCCAGCTAACGTCTTTGGTAGTTTGTCACTTATTTTTAGATCTCAAAATGTTACAAAACATACAAATTTATTTACTGAAAATATAAAATATTCCATTCATCTAATGTTTCTATAGTTTCTCACATATTTATAAATCTCAAAATGGTACAAAGTTACATATTTATTTACTGTTAAAAGAAAGATGTTGCATCCAGCTAATTGTTTCATAGTTTTTTATGTATATTTATATAGATGGTACAAAAGATACATCTATATTTATTATTGATAAATGAAGCCTTTTTATTTACTAGAATTATCTAGTTTAATATTTACTTTTTGTTTATTCTGAGACTGAGAAAATTATCTTTTATATTGGATCATGATTTTGGTTGATTTAGTTTCTATCTTTTATATGTTACTTGGATGGAGGATGTCGGGACCCCGGATTTCCGAACCCGGACCCTCTGTGTATTACTGCACTAGTCCCAGATCAAAGCTAGTGCACACAGTTAAACAGAAATGAATACATAACCAGCAACGCTTTATTACAATATTAAAGAGTACAGACCGAAAGGTCTCATTATTACAATTGAGGTTTCAAGACCTCGCACACACGAAACACAGCGGAAGCAAAAGATAAACTCGGTGAAGACCCATCAATACGCCACAGGCAATTGACTGGGGAAGCGCGACCTAGAACTCCTGGAATCTTTCGTCGAATCCACCCACGAAGAAGTCGTAGTCGCCTTCTTGAGCTTCGTACTCCTCTGGTTATTATTTTTGAGTGTAGCATGTGAGTACATAAAGTACTCCGCAAGTCTTGGGAAAAATGCAATAGATGCAAGGCTTGACAATGGAAGGCTATATGGTTCTTTTGCACAAAGCAACATTTTCATTCAATTACTACTAATTATTTTCGAAGGCATCCATTTAATAAAGTAAATGTTTTAACAGAAACTATCAATAATTCTATAGTGAAGGTTCCATCTACCAACACTAGTTTAATCTTTTCCAACTGATCAAGTTTAAAACTGCGGGTTCCATCCACCCTCTCTGGCTCCATCTGCCAGGATTCCCTTCCGAGAGTTCCCACCACTCTCGGAATACAAAACTTTTGATTTTAAAACCAAAACCAGAAATCTACCATGTGAATGCATTCCTTGCCCGCCCTTGACCGTGGGCACGGCTATTCGAATAGTTTTACACTCTGCAGAGGTTGTACAACTTTACCCACAAGAGATAAATTATCCTAAAGGTCAACACGCTTCCTTTGGCATGAGACCCAGATAAAATATCACAAAGCCTTTACCTTACTCTAATCTAGCTAGATACCACCCGCTGAGGTTTCACCGCAGGTAGGCTAACTGCCCGAACCGAAGCCCCCTCTTGCGCCATATGAGTACAGTAAATCCTTGTCCCTCACTGTGAATAACCAGTCCATCCCTGGCACCCACTTTCCACTGGTGGCACCTAAACTAGACTATCATAAGTTAGTCAGCTAGGTCGTACCCATATAGACTTGTGGTTGTGCGGTTAATGCTCAGTCTGGACAAACACAAGCGTCGGTCCTTAATTGACTAGGGTGGAACATACACTTTACAAGATCTCGTGCTTCCTGCACCAAACCAAACCAACCATCCACCCTAATCTAAACCAACTTTCACATTTTAGTTTATTTTAAAAGAACAGCGGTAACTCCAATTACCACTAAATTTGTAAACACAAGGGTATTACAATAATTCATAATTTCCCATTTGCAAGATTTGTGAGGTATTCAATAGCATGGCTAAGCATTGTTCTACCATTCTAATACCAACAATTTAATATATTACTCTCATTAGTGAGTCAAATAAATTTCTAGGGTTGCAAAGGTACATGGCATTCGAATTCAAATGAGGGCATAACAAGGTTGGATATAACTAATGCCTTAAGATTTGAACTAATATTTTATATAAATAGCAATGCACATAATTTAAAATAATTAAAACATTTCGAAATCATAGGTTCAAGATGATCAAAGGAGACTTGCCTTGCTCGGAGACTTGATGTTGCGAATCGTTAAAATCGAACTCTCCGGATTAGTCGTAGTCTACACGCGAAGAACCAAACAAAATAAATTCAAATAAAACCCAATTAAAATCCAAAAATTATAAAATATATAATGATCGATAGATTATGATTTTAGATAAATTTAGGAGAAAGAATCAACAGATTCGGAGTTCGTATGAGGGAGATCCAATATCTGGAAGTTTTGGACATCACATGAAATGATAACAAAATACGATGATTACTTTTTGAATAGTACGGTGTCGATTGGCTACAAGGTGGCTGGCGAATGGGCAAAATGGAATGCTGGCAATGAGGCGAAGGTGGTGACATGGGTACGGCGACGAGGAACGGCGGCAATCACCGGCAGTCAGTGAAAAACGGCACCGACTGCACGGTAGCGACAACAGCAGGTTGGAGAGATAGTACCGGGTATGGAACGTGGAGATGTAAGATAAGCGTGGGGTAGTACATGGCATGGTGAAGTTAGGAAAATTATTGGCTAAGCTGAAAATTAATCGGAGACGATACAGTCGACGTTTGAATGACGACAGTGGAGAAACAAGAAAAAATTTGATATCTTGGTGCTCGGTAGAGCGAATCCAAAACCATTTGAAAGGTAGCTACCTGGGATGGTTTGGCACGATATGACGCGAACGGATTGGGGAAAACATCGCCGGATAGATGGGGGACACGCGATGCCATTGGCAGCCATGGCGAGGTTCGGAGGCGAAAATTTGTGGAGGCTTTTTGGGGAAAAGGAAGTGAGCACGGCGTAGAACGCGGTGAGGCAAGTCTAAGAAAAATTACGGCATGGGCTAAGGCTTACCGGAGGCGACGAATCGACGTCGGGAGTCACAAACGGCCATTTTAGCGGAAAGCTCAATTCCTGACAATTGGCTCCACGAAAAATTAAACAAAATGGTAGAAAAATTTCTTAGAGGCTAGGACACAATATGACGCGAACAAAAATCGAATCGCTTACCAAAAAGGGGTGTACGCACGAAGGTACAGTTTTAGTGTCTGGACCTTACAAGGTCGACGAGGACTCGGGGAATATTTAGGTGATGGCGATGGAAGCACGACGTAGAACGCGTCGAGGCAAACTCAACGGTACAGACGGTTCGGCCAAAGGATATCGAATGGTGGCGGAACACGACGGAGAAGACCTTTTGCGACTGTCGGATTGACATCGGCATTCCGGACAAACGGAGAGGAGTTAACATGCAAGACTTGTGGCGAAACGAAGAGTAGAGCGTGGGGAACGTGATGCTCACCTTAGTTTTGGTCGGGCATGCACGAACGGCCGGTGGCGACGCGAGGAACGACGATGCGCTATGGCCCACGGTGGCGATGGTGCTCCGGCAAAGTTCCGGCGAAGGCGAGGTGAGCACCGCGTAGAACGCGACGAGGAGAATCCGAGGATGTGCTCAAAAGTGGCGGGGCTCCACCGGACGAGGCGCAATAAGCCAAAGAACGCCGCTTGAAACACAAAAGAAAAACTCCGATTGCGCCCAAGAGAAGAGGAGTGGGGACTTGATATTTTTGGGGTTGAGTGAGGATGAGTAGGGGCTCACGGTGCTCCCTTTTATAGGAGCGGGGAAGGTCCGAGATGGGAGATCAAGAGACCATGTCCATCAATGGCATGGGTTAATTTCTTCGCGAAACGGCTCATGAATGAGGGGAAAACGGTAGGGAAATGAAAGAGTTTGATGAGAGGAGTTGAATGCAATTTATTGCACTAAAAACCGTTGAGAAAATCAAAAGTTATTAAAGCTTGAAGAATCGGTCATGGCGCTCGCGCGTGCTGCTCTCTGGAGAATCTTTCGAACGGTGCAAGATGATGAATAGTGGCGGAGAGAGAAAATAATAATAAAATAATTATTTTCCCAAAAAAAAATTCAAAAAAAATTCAGGAAAATTCCACAAAGATCCTTAGAACCCGAAAATACCAAATAAAATAATTACGGATTTACTTGAGGTATATTTTAGCCATTTAAAATATTTTTACTTTCTAAGCTTTAATTTAAATCAAATAAATTCACAAATTCCAAAAAAATTGAAAAGAGGATAGAAATGGATAGATTGGAATTTTTGATGAGTTTAGAAATTTGAATGGGCTCAAACGGAATTAAAATGAAGAAATACGAACTTTTGGAAGTTCGAAAGGAGGGAAAAAGAATAAACCGATTTTCTGGAATTATTTTTGAACTAAAAAACCATATTATGATGTCATCAAGGGAAATGATTTTCAGAGGAATTATTTTTCTGTGGGAAAAGTGATTTATATGTCAGGGTGTCGTCAGCAAAGATTTTGATTTTCTGGTCGAATTATTTTTTAACAGAACAAGAGTTTTATTCACTGACAGGTGGGACCGGCTTTTGTGGACTGGGTTCATGGACCAAAGAGAAAGCTGAGGTGGCACACTTGGCTGGCGTAGCGCTTGTGTGGCTCATGGTTGCTGAGGTGGCGCACTGGGGCTAAGGGCATTGGCGGATGGCGGCGCTGCTAGGGTCGGCGAGGGGTGCGTGAGAGCGAGGAAAAGCACGGGGAGTTAAGTGCACCTTGGCACGACACTCGGAAATTCTCGATGGCTCACCACAACAAGAATTCACACTTATGCCCTACAACCAGGGGTATGTACTACACTAGTGGCTATACTTATTGATTTGTACTTTATAAGCAACACGAACTTAAGTTTAATGACAACGATGACATATATGTGTAGGTTCCATTGGATTCTAATTGTAATTATACCAAAATGCAACATGGTAATGTATCTTGATTCCCTAAAGTGGACCAAACCGACTTTATAGTTGTCCAACAATTAATCGACATGTAAATATATTTTCTCCATGGATAACTCTATTGTAGTCTTTCTATGGGACCGAAATGGCAACAGAGGGGGGGTGGTGGTGAATGGTGCCTTCAAACCTCCCTAAGTATTCACACAACTCTTTTTCTCCAATAGCTATTGAGCTATAAAGACAGAAGATGTTTGCTCACTGGAAACCGAGACAGGAAAGCAAAACTGACCGACAACAGAGCACAACTCGGCAGAAAACACGACAAAGCAGGAAGAGGCGTTCAACCGCAAGAACCAAAACTCGTGTAACTTTCGATTCTTTGGTTGAACAACCACGAAACTCTAATCACAGCAAGATAATGACCTCTGGTCGAGAAATCACCGAGCTAAAGAGTTCTCTTCGCTGTGGACAAAAAGAAGGTCATGGTCGAACTCAAAACAGAGGAAGTGCGAAGCGTACGACCGCTAGACCCGTTTTCGAATAACTTGAGATTCTCGGATCTTTTGGTCATAGGACTTCAAACACTGCAAGAACTCATCCTCTGGGAGGGAAAATACAAAGAAAACGGAAACTCTCTGCCGAGACCAAGGGGGACTAAGTAGTTGAAGTCGAAACAAAGGAATTCTGTGGCGCACGACCACTCAGCAAGAATGCAACCAAAACCATAGCTCTCGGAAAGGAACTGGCCAAGATAGCCTTGAGGAAGATTCCTAGTTCAGAGCAAAAGAAATCCGAGGCTACTCGATCCAAGAACACCACTCAAAACTGAAGAAGGTAGAGCCAACCAGAGTACCTGAGAAAGAAAGACAAAACAGAGAAATGCAATCAAAATATCACAGATAGAATAACTCAAAGATAGAGGAACAGAGATGAACAATTGCATTAACGGAGGTTTCTACAGCCACTCCATACAAGCTCTCAAACCCAAGAGCAACACACGCAAAAGAAAAACCCGAGCGCTTGCAAGAAACCTCATTTAGCACTCGAGCTCTACCTCCTCTATTTATAGTTTCCATATACCGAGGGGAAACCTGTTAACCCCAACCTAACACCGGGTTTTACATGCAGACAACCCGCTAGCGCCGACAACAGTGCTTTAACCAGAGATCAATTTCCTTTGCAGCTTTGAGCATTTCTCCAAAATGCCCCTCCTGCACCTTCCTAGAAACTTCCTCCTCTCTTGCTGTCTAAGTCTTGCAACCACCTCGCAAGCCTCATCGTCTTCGGCTTCTCCCGACCGCCTAGTCCCGGCCATCCCATGCCTCGCTACGACTTAGTCTCAGAGTCCTGCAACCATCACAGACAAGGAAACATCACATAGCACCGCTCAAAACAAAGATAACATCAATCTGAATCAGAAGAAAGTACTCAAAAATACACCTACAGAGTCGTATACCCAATACGACTGGTCGAAATCACAAGATCAGTCATGCACATAGCCTACGAGAAAGTACTTAAGGGATCCAGAACATGAGATTGTTTTAGAACTATTACCCCTTAAGCAAGAACTTAACTTCAAGTCCCGTCCAGTTCGGATTCTGGAGGAATCGGAGGGAGTGTTGAGACACAGAACATTAAAATATGTTAAAGTTCAATAGTCGCATTAGACTGAGTGAGAAGCAATGTGGGAATTGGAATCTCGTATGCGCGAGAAGTACCTGGAGTTGTTCTCTACGGGTATGAGTTAGAGTTATTTTCTGTTCGACTCAGTTCATTTGTTTTTCGCATAGAGTATCGAGTTCTAGAATTCGAGTCGAATTCTATTAAGGGGTGGTAGAATGTAACACCTGGGCTAGTTCGGCTACAAAGCTGCCAAAGAGTAATATATCTACGGCTACAAAGCTGCCAAAGAGTAATATAGCTCTTCGAAAGAAAAGAGAGTAATAAAGCTCTTGCCAAGAACCACGCTTGACCGACAAAAATGCTGCATCCCTCGTGAAACCAGAGAAACTGGACCCCGCCCCCCCTCGCGACAAAATGCTGCATCCCTCGTGAAACCAGAGAAACTGGCCGGTGCTACCGCACATACTGTTAGTCGAGAATTCACACTTGTGCCCTGGGTAAGTACTACACTAGTGGCTACACTTGTTAATTTGTACTTTATAAGCAACACAAACTTAAGTTTAATGACCATGATGACATATCTGTGTAGATTCCATGGATTCAAATTGTAATTATACCAAAATGCAACATGGTAATGTACCTTGATTCCCTAAAGTGGACCAAAACTGACTTTACAGTTGTCCAACAATTAATCGATAGGTAATAATCGACAGGTAAACATATTTTCTCCATGGATAACTCTATTGTAGTCTTTCCTTCTTTCGCAATGACTAAGGCTAATTTTTTAGAATCACGTAGGTCGTTAGTCAAGTACGTTGCTTCTGTATGAAACAATTTCAATTACAAACTATCTGTGATATTCAACTATCACAGACACTTTGTAGTAGAAACCACTTGTAATATATTAGATATCACAGATGATTTGTACTACAAATTATCTATGATAGGCAACTATCACAGATTGTTATGAGTTAATAACCATATATGATTGTATCACAGACGGTTCGAAAATCATCGGTGATGATCTCATGTTAATACTGAGTCATAAACTTAGACAACTCACGAAACCGTCTATGATGTTGTTTTTGACCGTCTATGATAACCTTTTCTGCAGTAGTGAAAGTTCACAAAGAAATATTTCAACAAATATATGATGATATTATGAAGTATGTGATGTCATTGCATATGTTAGCAACTAGATAATATCATCGCATGCGTCAGCATACTTAGCCATGAAGTATGTGATGTCATCACGTATGTCAGCAATCAAATGATGTTAACACACATGTCAGCATATAATTGAAGTCAGCGTATATATCATGACCAAAGTTAAGGTCATCATTTATGTCATTGCCCAGCCTGGCCCATCTCGTAGCCCTGTAAGAGAGAAGAAAGCCAGGTGGAGGAGGAGGCAAAAGCTATTTTGACTTCTCCCTCATGCTCACCTTGCTGCCGCCCTGCTTGTGCGAGCCGTGGTGGTGGGTCTCTATGGTCGTGGAGCCCAAAGTCTGTTTATGTTATGGTTAGTGCAATATGAAGTTAGTTGGCTTGTTGTGATTATCTTATATTTATTTGTTGTTTGCTCCCTGTGGGTAATCATAAAATCAGGGGAGGTGCTGCTAAAAGTTGGATTAGCAACACTTTTAAAATGTTAAGTGTGGGGTGGTAGCATCTTGGGCCCTAGGGAGGACTGGGGCGTTACACGTGGCTAGTTTCTCGGGCATGTTAGTTGGTCCATTCCTTTGTATTGATCACTTCTATTATGGAATAAACAGAGCAAGAGAAAAAGACCCTTGCAGTTATGGCATTTGCAAAAAATAACTCTTATGTGTCTACTGTTCATTATCTTCTTCTCAGGAATCGTGTGTGTGCGTGAGAGTCCTTGAGCTTGAGTGTGATTTTAACCTCAACATTTGGTATCAAAGCTTGGGTTCTTCATGCCCAAGATGATGCCAAGGCAAGTAGAAGGCTCATTGTCTGAAACGCCGAAGAGTGGAAGAAGTGGGAGTGGTGACCTTATTAACTTCAGTATAGTGAGATCCTCGACACAGGAGGGGTCCATCGTAAAATTTTTGCTTTTTAGCCCAAAATTTGAAACTTTTTTACATATGGACCCCTGGAGAAAAGATTTGCAAAAATGGACCCTTACCACGGCGCCAAAGTATATGGCGCCCAGGGTGCATGTCACGGCGCCATATGCTTTGGCGCCGTGTGTGGCCACGTAGGATCCACGGTGGCATAGCACGCGCCAAATCACATGGCGCCGTGACATGCACATACGGCGCTTACGGCCGTGGCGCCGTGCTCTGGGACTTAGCCCGAACTTTGCAGTTTAGGTGCAAGTCCAGCTACCATGGCGCCAAACCTTCTAGCGCCATATTTAGCTAGCACGGCGCCAGACCCTTTGGCACCGAGAGGTTTATATACGGCGCTATATTCTTTGGCGCCTCTTGCGGCGCCAAAGATCCTGGCGCCGTATATAAACATCTCGGCGCCAAAGGGTCTGGCGCCGTGCTAGCTTTACCTGTAGAAAAAACAGCAAACCTTGCTGTTTTTTTCGCAAAACATATGCACATACACACATACATACACATTCACACATAAAACATCTGAACAACTTAAATGACAACATCGCATAATTATCAAAAGTCTCAAAATATCACATAACATCATATAACTATCAAAAGTCTCAAAACATTACATAACACGTCTCAGCGCACAAAATAGTCACTCTCACTGCCTCTTGGCCTTTCCCTAGCCCTTGGCCAGGGCATCAGACCCTGCATTGTACGTGCTCGGGGGACGGGCCGAACGACGAGGCCGCTGGGAAGCCTGAGTAGATGGTGCGTCGGGCATCTGCGACATCCCAATCTCGTCATGGGTAGATGCCTCCTCGTCCTCGTGCTCCTCCTCCTCGTCATCCTGCTCCGCCTCGTCGTCGTCGTCGTCATCGCCCTGACTGAAAGTCGGAGTGTGTGACGAGCTCCTCGTGGACTGGCGCGTGCCGACGTGTGACGACGAGGCTGCAGCGGCACCCGAGCGCTGGGAGGCCGCCGGTGGTGATGCGACATGCGTGCGTGCGCGGCAACCACAACGAGCTACCGCCCGACCGATGCGACGTCTAAGTCTCTGCAAGTAATGATATGACATTATAGTATACATGCTGAATGGCTCTAACTTAACGAATTATCTTCGAACCTGCAAGAAGTCCCTCAGGCGGCTCTCGCTGTCCGGGGTGCCAGCTGGGTAGGAGAGAGCCTCATCGATCTCATGCACCGAGGTCCGCAGAGAAGCCCCCTAAATAAATAAGATCCACATAAGTAAGTGCGAGATAAACGTATTGAACCAAAGATCCACATTGAGCAAATATCATGCTTTCCGTACCACATGATCTAGAATCGGGGCGGCCTCGACAACTGTGCCCTCCCTCGCACGCCTGTCGTACGCAGTGTCCTTGTCCTCGGACGAAGCGAGGTCCGCGTAGTCGACATCAGTCCACTGCTGCCTCAGCCTGTAGCGGGTGGCAGAGTGGTATCAGGACAAGTACTCCCAGAAGCTGGCGTTGTTGTGGGGGGTATTGTCCCGCTCGCAGTTCTCCTCCATCCTCCTCCACCACTCGACGTACTCTCGGTGGTGATGAGCGAAGTTCGTCACCTTTCGTTGGCGGACCCTGTCGAACCTGTACATATAGCAGATGTCAACAATAGGTGTTAGAGTACGAACCAACAAAATTTAAAATAAAGCAAAAATTGTAACTTACTTGTGCAAATCAACAGAGGTCGACACCGCCTCGGGGGGATAGAACTGCACGAGGCCAAACTTCCGTGCAACTCTGTAGGGGAGGTGAATCTCTACGGCGTAGAAGCAAATCAGCGGACACCTCATCCTCCAAAGATGGTCGTCCCTGCGGCACATGGTGCTGAGCGGTAGAGCTGCAACCTGTGGCTCGGAGTAAGGCTCCCACGAGACCTAGCAAGCAAACATACGGGCAAACACACGATTAGCCATGTACAAAAACCAAGAACTGTAAGAAAAAAATGCATTACCAATTTCTTACCATCGTGGGAGACAAGGTGTCCAGCTTGTTGCTGAAATCCACGTACGCCCGCTCTGTGGTCGCGAACGGGACTGAGACGCTATCCCACAGGTACGCCACTGTGGGGCCGAGGTCATCCACACCCTGTGGACGCCAAGGCTGTGCCTGGAACACTTGAGGGCGTCCCACAGGAATGCGTGTCCACATCCACACCTGCAGGAGGAAGACGCAGCCACCGAGCGTCGACGTGGGCGCCGTGCGTCTGCAGGCCTCGCAAAGCTGGCGGTAGAGGAACGCGAGGACCGCGAACCCCAGCTGAACTGACCAGCGTCGCCCCAGTCCTGAAGGCAGTGGATGTACATCCACGAAGCGGCATCCCCCGTGGCGTCCGGGAAAAGCACGGACCCGAACATGTGGAGGACCCAAGTGCGGCAGTGGTAGGTCACCATGGCATCATCCGCGGCCGCAGGGCATGTACCAAATGTATCCCGCAACCATCTAATATGGACCCCCGAGACGCGGCCTCGCCTGGCATTATCTGGGACAGGAGGCAATGCCGTGCCCAGAAAGGCCTCCACACGTGCCCTCCAGCCCTCAGACACCGCCGGGCCGACCACCGGCTGTCCCCTAATGGGAAGTCCAAGAATCATCGCCACGTCCTGCAGCGTGATGGTCATCTCCCCACAGGGAAGGTGGAACGTGTGAGTCTCTGGCCTCCACCTGTTAATAGTACACGGAGAAAAAATTAGTTACGTACGTAAGAATATAAACACGAAAACAAACGGACCTAATAGAGAAAATGCACCTGTCGACGAGTGCGGTCAAAGCTGTGGAGTTAAAGATCGGCATGCCCCGCCGTACTAGGTTGGCGACCGTGTGAAGCCCAGCACGGCGAAGCAGTGGGGTATAGCGGTCGTCATATCGCATCAAGTGGAACGCATCATGGGTTCGACAACGAAGTATGTGAAGCTCCTGAAAATTGCTATAAAAGTTAGCTGTGTGATGAAAACACATGTATATTTCGACAACACACGTACCTAGTCGTCCTCCGTGAGCCTGCCGCGGTGCTCCCTCTCGTAGGACTCCTCTAGCAGTCGGTACCTCGCCATCCTGTGCTCAAATCAATCTCGCTCAAATCAAACACTAAAAACATATGTATTTATAAATCAAACCCTAAAAACATATGTATTTCTAAACATTCGTGTGTATTTCTAAATCGAACCCTAAATCTAAACATTCATCAATCTCGCTCAAACCAAACCCTAAAAACATGTGTATTTCTAAATCAAACCCTAAATCTAAACATTCATCAATCTCGCTCAAATCAAACCCTAAAAACATATGTATTTCTAAATCAAACCCTAAAACCATATGTATTTCTAAATCAAACCCTAAAAACATATGTATTTCTAAAATGGACCCTAAAAACATATATATTTCTAAAATGGACCCTAAAAACATATGTATATCTAAACATTCATCAATCTCGCTCAAACCAAATCCTAAAAACATATGTATTTCTAAATCAAACCCTAAATCTAAACATTCATCAATCTCGCTGAAATCAAACCCTAAAAACATATGTATTTCTAAATCAAACCCTAAAAACATATGTATTTCTAAATCAAACCCTAAAAACATATATATTTCTAAAAATCAAACCCTAAAAACGAATCTATACACATTACTACTCTTAAATTACGCATATCTATTGAAAATCCAACCTAAAACCGAGCCAAATTGAACTAATTTCATCTAGGGTTTCAAATCTTCCCACACGAAATGTACCTCAAATAATCCATATTTATTGCAAATAATCAAGGGAAAGGAGGGGGTTCACCTTGCTTACTCGATTTGGAAGTAAAATCGTGAGAAAAACGGATGGATTTGAGTAGATTTTGAGGGGGAAGAGAGTGGCGGCGGCGGTTGCTTCGGCTCGGGCTGAACAGAGTGAGGGGTGGGGGGCCGCGCTCAGGCTTAAGTCCCAGAGCACGGCGCCATGGCCGTTAGCGCTGTATGTGCATGGCACGGCGCCATGTGCTTTGGCGCCGTGCTATGCCACCGTGGATTCTACGTGGCCACACACGGCGCCAAAGCATATGGCGCCGTGACATGTACCCTGGGCGCCAGATACTTTGGCGCCGTGGTAAGGGTCCATTTTTGCAAATCTTTTCTCCAGGGGTCCATATGTAAAAAACTTTCAAATTTTGGGCTAAAAAGCAAAAATTTTACGGGTCCATCTCCCTCCAATACCCAATGCTAACGAAGACTAACTACATAATGTGGGCTATGAAGATTGAAGTCTACATGCAAGCACAAGAAAATCTTGGATGTAATCGGAGGTGAAGAAGAGGTGGACACCAGTAGAGACAAGATGGCATTTGTCGCCATCTACCAATGGTGAATGAGGGGGACTTTAACCCTCCTAGTCTGGAAGAAGACAGCGAAGTAGGCATGGAAGAACTTAAAAACCATGTTCATGGGAGCAGATCGAGTAAGGAAGGCAAAGACTCAAACCCTCCGCTGTGAGTTTGAGGCTCTCAACATGGGAGACACGGAGTCGATCAATGACTTCACCATAAAGATCACTGCGCTAGTGAACCAACTCTGGGCTCTTGGTGACAAGGTTCGTGAGTCCGTTGTGGTGAAGAAGTTTCTGTGCGCTGTCCTCGACAAGTTTCTCCTGATCGCCTCCACAATCGAGCAGTTCAGCGATCTCGGTGCTATGACCCTGTATGCAATGTACACAACTACGTTGTATAAACCACAGCTCCATTTGTACATACAAATAAAGAGAAAAGCATGAATACAATTGCTAGTTAGCCACTGTCACTCATACATCAGTGCTCTCGGGCCGGCTAACAGTGCCGGCGTGCCCGAGCGACGCCCACAGCACGGCAATGAACTCACCGCCGCGCCAGAGTGACTTTACATGCGCCGTGACGTTATCCGATGGCGCGAGGTAGATGACGAGCTCCTCCCAGAACTCGGTCAGCACCCTCCAC
The DNA here is from genome assembly GCA_017311315.1 of Dendrocalamus latiflorus. Lineage (NCBI taxonomy): Eukaryota > Viridiplantae > Streptophyta > Magnoliopsida > Poales > Poaceae > Dendrocalamus > Dendrocalamus latiflorus. The sequence goes on from CM029663.1 coordinate 42,916,052, forward strand.
ACCACCTCCTCGTCGCCGACCTCCGCCACCTGAGCTTGGCTACCTTCCTTAATGTCTCATTCGTGCTCCCGTCGAGACACGTCGTTGCGCGCTCATACCGCACCATCAGCCAGGCGCAGCGGGCGAACACCCCGATCACCTCCTCCACCACGCGCTCGTAGAGCTCCTCCATCCACGCGCAGTGTTCCGACAGGATGTCTAGCTTCAGCCCCACCTGGTACGCGCAGTACCGTGACGGTGTGTCGCAATGACCACCATGCCGTTGCCTCCGTCACCCTCGTTGTCATTGTCGTATCTACCATGAGCACCCTCCGAGCACTTGATCTCGAGTAGCCTGGTGGTGACATGCCACATAAAGATCTACCTGGAGACGCTACTCTCGCCACTGCTGTCATCGGGGCCAGAGCAGCAAGCCCAGAGGAGCTTCTCGGTGACACCGTTATGGTGCAATGACAGCACACAGTTAACAAGCGTTCCCTGGTTTGTACTCAGTGTAGCGACGATGGCCGACTTGACCGCCACTGGCACGGCGACCGATGTCCTAGCGATCTGGTCGACCTGCCAGGAGACACACAGCCATAGTAGCACAGCTGGAGCTACAGGATGGATGTCTGCCCAAATCGATCATCCCAGCGCTGGATGGCCTTGAGCCGGATGTTTCGGTGTGGAAAAAATTTCGGGACCAGCGAAAGAGACGAAATTCCGAAATTTCAGTAATTTTGTCGAAATTTCGGACGAAATTTTTGAATTTCCGTTTGAATGCTGAGCCGAAACGTGAACGAATTCTGAACGAAAATTGACCGAATTCTGACCGAAAAAATGACGAAATATGGACAAAATTTCGGCTGCAGACCAGTTTTGTAAATGACAAAAGAGATGATTATTCGTTTGCATAGGTGCAGCAATAGCAATAGAAAGAAATTAGTGATCACAGAATATAAAACATCCATGTAATTTGGCTGCAGGGTGGAGGAAATATTTCAGGTTTACATCAAACACAACAAGGCATACAAGTATACAACTCAAGATCATATTCACTGATGGGGGATTGGCACCGACGGGGGATTGGCCGATTGGGGAGCTGAGCTGAGAAGCCGGAGTACCGGACCGGAGTCGCCGAGATGGGGATTGGCCGCCGCCCGCCACTCGGTGATGGCCGCCGCCCGCCGCTCTTCTTCCCCGCCCGCCACCGCTCGGTGCTCCGTGAGAAGATGGGGAGGGACGAGGATTGCGATTCGGCGATTGGGGACTTGGGGAGTTGGAACTCGGAAGAGGGGTGCGATTCGGCGATTGGGACGAGGGACGACCGGACGAGACGAAGACGACTGGGGTTAGGGTTAGAATGGGGAGCGCGACGGCGCAAGTGTGGCGTGGGGGGACCGGGGTGTCTGGTCAGTGTGCCTGGACCGCCTGGTGGGCCGCTCATTTTGGGCTGCTGTGGCTCGCGCCGGCCGATTCAAATACCTCCGAAAATTTTGACCGGGAAAGAGATATTTCGCCCATGAACGATAGGAGCAAAATTTTGGCGAAATAGCGAAATTTCGTCCGAATTTTTTTCCCTGCTTGGAACACAACACCAAGATCTTACATGTATATTTACCCATGGATGAACATTACACGAGAGAGACGAACAAAAATAAAGACACGAAAGAAAATTTTTGCCAATACAAACTTGACTTATGTTATTTTTCTTTTTTCTTTTTTATTCGACCCGTCTCTTTCAAACATGTTGATTATATTAGTACTTACTAGTCACCTGTTTGTGCGTTGCAACGAAATTTATTAGATATATAGATAATCATGCTATACAAGAGGGCTATTCTGATCAATTGAAAAGTAGAGAGTGATGAGAAGTTGAGAATAGGACGATTAGAGGAGAAGAGACGTACGACCACCAACTCGTTTTTTTATAATAGTAATGATACATAAGCAACACACCCGTGGTGGCACATCTCCATGCCATTAGCTCCTAGAGACTCGGCACACTCGCCCAACTACCACACGCACACGGCTTCGTCCATGCAACAAACTAACAACCCTTGACCCTAAGCAGGCTACATGCATGCATGCAACCACTACTTGACTCACGCATGCAAACTAATAGCTGTTGAACTCAACTAAGGGTTTGTTCTTTTTAGTTTTTGGCTTCAGCTTTTAGCTTTTTTATAGTAACTAGCTTTTAAACGAAATGGTATATCAAGATAGGGTCTACTAGTTAATTGTAGTACATACTGTACCGACTTCATTTCTATTGGCAAAAACCGTACGTGAGTTTCTATTACTCTGTAATCTCTCGTATGAATAGCCCAAAAGCCACAAGCCGCAGCCAAAAAGAACAAGTCGTAAAATGTGCAGGGCTCCAACTAGAAAACGTGCACACACGCATGTATATGTAAATTCACTCTAAACTTAAAACATGTCAAGATTATATCTAACATCCCCCTAATCTTGATAATATTGCTTCATGCAATCATCACAACAAAGCTGGCTCATCATCACTGAGAGCTTCAGCAAAAAGTGCTTTCTCCTCCCTCCTCGGTTTGTGGCATTCTGAAACAAAGTGCCCATAATCATTACAACTATAGCACCTTACTTTTGGCTTGTTGAATTATGATTCCTGCGGCTTCGACCACCATTGCCGTCGGAACTACCACCTTCATGTTTTGATGATCGAGCCTCCCACTCGGCCCGCATGAGGAGAAGATGTTAATTGTCGTTGTTGCCACTCGGAACACGTAGACGCTCCTCATATGCATTGAGGCGTCCAACTGTATCTTTCACCATCATTGTTTTCAAGCCTCCAAATTGCTCAATGGTTAAGACAATCTATAGGACTTGCTCAGGATGGTGTGGAGAAGCTTATTCATGATGTAGCTCTCCTATATCTTGTCACCAAGACCGCAAATCTGGTTGACAAGAGTCATCAATCTCACGGCGAAGTTGTCCACAGACTCTATTTCCTTAATGTGCAAACCCTTGAACTCAATCTTAAGGGTCTACATGCACTCCTTGATGCGGTCAGTGCCGACGTACATCATCTTGTGCATGTTCCATGCAGTTTTCGTCGTCTCCTTTTTAGCAAGTAGGAGGAGGGTCTTCTCTAGGACTCCTTGGAAGATGGTCGCAAGGGCCATTTGATCCTTGCGCTCATCAATGTTGTGGGCCACCATAGCTTCCTAAATGCCTTGGCCCTTCATGAACATCTTCATCTTGATTGCCCATGCAGCGTAGTTGCTCTTGCTCAGCATAGGGTATGAAGAGAGATCTACTTTGTCTTTCTGGTATCTTGATGAACCACCACCAGCAACGATGGTGCGGCTCGACAGCGACATCGACCTTGTCCTCAGCATGGTCTCTGATACGAATTGTTAGAACACAACACTAGGATCCTACACACACATTTACCCATGGACTCACACTATATGAGGGAGATGAACAAACACAAGATATACAGAGAATTTTTTGCAACATGAACTTAACTTGCATCACTTTTCTCTTTTATTCACCTCGTCTCACTGAAACATACTGAATACATTAGTACTTATACATATATAACACACCTGTGGTGGCCTATCTCCACGCCATTAGCTCCTAGAGACTCGACCCACAACTACCACACGCACACGACTTCGTCCATGCAACAAACTAATAATCTTGACCCTATTCAGGCTACATGCATGCATGCAATCACTACTTGTGTATGCAAACTAATAACTACCGAACTCAACTAAAAACATGCAGGACTCCAACTAGAAAACATGCACACACGCACGTAAATTCACTCTAAACTCAAAAACAGTCGAATGTTGTATAACAATACTCAAAAATATGTCAAGATTATATCTAACAAAGCTTGCGACAAGTCCATGCATGGCGACTTGCGCCATGACTGCCGCCGCGCGTACTCACATACTGTGGACACCTTGATCCAGTCAGAGTAGAAGTATTTGGTGATCTCCCTTCCCTCGGTGAACACGGTGGCGATGATAAAGGAGACGGTGACCAGCACGTCGAATCAGACGATGACATGGAACACGATGTCGTGGTTGTGCAGGTAGTTCCTCAAGGCCTCGTAGTCCATGGTGAGTGCCGTGCTGCAGTTCGTCATGTCGTGCATGATGGCGCCGCTGGCCGTGAGGCAGCTGATCCACGTGGTGAGCATGAGGATCGAGTTGAGCGTCGGGAACCACCACCAACTCGCGTACAAGTCAGTGAGCTTGGAGTAGAGGAAGCTGGAGAGGACAGAAAGCTCGGTCTCGATCACCCTGAACGCCCTCCTAGGCTCCTAGCTAGGGCTCCCGATGAGGAGGCTGTCCTGCAGGAACGCCAAGGAACGGAGAGAGCCTGCCTCCGCCAGGGGGCACCCGATGAACCATCGGAGATGCAGCCTGAACAGGGAAAAAAAAGGCATGTCTCCTTCATCTGCGGAAAAGTGGTGAGCTGGTCGCCAGTGGAAGACAGCCGCCATATCCGGTCCACCGTTACGACATGCCCAGCGTTAACGGACAATGACGACGCAGATGTCCTGCCAATGCGGTATCCCTGTGGTCTTACACTACTACAAAAAGAGTCATCACAGATAGTTTAGAACTGCCATCACAGACGGTTTTTTAAACCGTCTGAATTTATATGTCAGTGATAATCAGAGGGTATCACAGATGGTTTGTGAGCCATGTGTGATAAATACAATATAGACGGTTTATAACTAGAACTGTCTGTGAAGAACACTATCATAGACGGCTCGAACCAACAACCATCTGTGATACTCACACATCACAGATGGTTCTAACTACCAACTGTCTGTGATGGACGAGTATCATAAACGGTTGTAATATAAAACCGTCTGTGATAGTCCTTCATACACAATTTATACTACAAAATTGTCTGTGATAGTTCATACCATATCTAAATTTTTCTGTTTTTTGGTTAGCCTCAAGAAATGTTATCTATATTCTTTGAAAATAAGCAAATACAGCAGCACATTCCATTAGAATCCATCATTAGAGCATCATAAGATAATGAGCAGGTAACCCATCTAACACAGCAAGAACATGGCAAGAACACATCCTAATCCTACGAACCCAACTCTTAAACATGGAAAGAACACATTTCCTAATCCTACGAACCCAACCTTAAACATGGCAAGAACATATCTCCTAATCCCACGAACCCATGGCAAAAATATAGAAGAAAGAGAGATCCTAGCAGCGTGTGAGCTGGATGTCCTTGACGCTGACTTGAGCACCGTCTTGGTAGCTAGCTGCTTTCGCGGTGCCTTGCAGTGAATGAGAGGTGGCGGTAGCATCACCTTTGTGTCACGATGGTGAAACTGCACAAGACACTCTTATGACATTTACGGAAAGAGTGTGTTGTGCAGTTGACTGTGATGTCACAACGGAGGCACTAGCTCATGTCGGTAGTCGGCGTCATCGAGGAACAAGCTTGAACTAGCTAGGAGCAGCTGGTAGAACTCATGCATCTCAGAGTGAAAAGGAGAGGGGGAGTAATTAATAAGCAATAAGAGGTGGGAGGAACCAGTGCCTACCGTTCGATGCGGAGAGAATGGACGGATGAGATCAGAATCCTAGGGAAAATGCCACGGATTGGTGTTATGGCATTATCAAAGATGATTTGTTATATGAACTGTCTGTGATAATGCACATATCACAGATAGTTCTTATACATAAATGTCTGTGAATTATCACAGACGGTTATTAATACGAACCGTTTGTGATGTCTTGCATTACCATAGATGGTTTATACTAACAACCGTCTATGGTATTTTCACAGACGGTTATTAATAAGAATCGTCTGTGATGTCCTGCTTTATCACAGATGGTTTGTATAAATAACCACGGTGAAAATATCATAGACAGTTGTTAGTATGAACCATCTGTGATAGTTGCAGCATAGACAGCTCATAGGAACCGTCTATGAAGTAGCCGTTCAGTATAACGTCTTTTTGTAGTAGTGTTGCCTTGATGTGTAGGTTCTCCACACCCATAACCAAGTACAGGGGCACTTGGGTGTCATCGTCCTCGCCGCCTTCTTCTCCTTGCTCTTGCCCATAGAGTTGGTTCATGTAGTCGGCGATGAGGTAGGCGCTAAGGCAGATGGTGAAGGAGTTGTTGGATGTTGGAAAGTAATGTAGACTTCCCAAGTTTAGTTGATGTGTTAGAGTCTAACTCAAAGTCCAAGTATTTATGTGTCGGACCTGGATTTTACAATCTAGAATCCTCTGTGATTCCACCATACTATTCCCTGGATCAGTAGATCTGCTCATAGATACATTACTAGACATCAAAGTATATATCATGTGAAAGTGTAAATATATTAGTAGACTTACTCCCTCAAGACATGCCCACAGGCAGCCAACTAGGGTTCGTGACCTAGTTCCTGGCCTCATCGTCTTCTAGTCTTATTGACACTTTTAGATGATCACACGACTTATATTTCCTTCTTCTGATTTAGTGAATAATTATAATTGAGTAAGAGTGAGTACAAGATACTCAGCAAGCCAAAATACATAATGTAGTAATAGTAGATGAAAGGCTAATCAAAGTAAGGCTTATGATTCTTTTATTTGTGAAAAGCCACCATTTTGAAATATAGATATAGGAAATACCTAGACTTAGCAATTTTAGTTGAAACAAAGTTTTCTAAAGTGCATGAAAGTTTGCAATAATAGTAGTATAGATTTTCATCCACTGTCACATGGTTACCTACACCATATGCTAGTTTTCCAGTGTCATATCCACATATTACCATCACCGAGATCAAAGTCCCAGGGCAACACAAATCAGGGCTTTTACTACCCCACACATTTCCATTTTCCACCCACAAATGTTTTCTTAAAAAATAGAACTATATCAAGTTAAGTTCCCATACTCGCCCATAACCGTGGGCACGACTGTTCAAATAGTTTCACTCTGCAGAGGTTGTATACTTTACCCCATAAGAGACAATCAGCTTGTCACTCCACATGGTTCCTTAATCATGCGGATGAGTAGACTATCACAGTAACTTTTCGAAATACCTTGCCCTTTCCGTCATCTCATCCATATGGGCTTCTCCCACTTCATACGAAGTAGGTCCCATAAGTTGTTCGGGATGCCTACACAATGACTATCCGCAGCTAGACTACAACTTTCCACAACAATTAGTGCAGCTGATAGACTTCACCCTCCATGTGGTGTCCTATCCAAGCCGAAACGGATTCTGCACTTGTATTGCCCCACTCCCCCATCAATAAGATGACTTTCAGGTTTGGTAATTTTACTAAGCTAAGTTGTATTTTACAGATTTGCGAGTGCACTTATTTTACATAAAAGGTCTTGACAAGATTTAGTCCTTAGGATTATCTGTGCGGTTCAACCACAATCCACATATTCGTGTGCATCCACTGCACCAACCCCTCTTACCATCTGCCCAGATAAATAAGCATGTTGGGGTTTTTGAGAGCATAAAATAATCAAGTTACAACATACCAGCCACTTCCCATTAGTGACCGCCCAAACCAATTTCTCATGTTTGAATTGATGACAGGGCAAATTAATGCTCTCGAGTTTCCAAGCAAGACTAAGCATGGCGCTTAGGTATAGACTTATTATTAGTACACTAACCACTAACTCTAGGGTGACAAAGTTTCATGTCCAATGCCAAGGAGTGGGATATAATTAAGCAATCGTTCGTAAGGAATTAACTATTAACTAATGCAAATATACTTTGCATAATAAAGTAAAGTATGCAATTTAATATTTTCAAATAAAATAACTTGCATTCAAAAGGTATATGCAAAATGATCAAAGTGATGACTTGCCTTTCTCAATTTACTATAATCTTGATCTAACTCAAAGTCTTCTTAGTTGATGGTCTTGTACTCTCAGTCTTTGTCTTTATCGTGATCCCCCTGAGTTAATTGCTCTTCGAGACTCCGAGTTCTAATTATGCAATAAACGATTGAATCCAAATAAACTCAAATAACTCAAAAAGTCTAAATAAATCAAAATAAACTTAATTTAGCTTTATTATGATTTAGTAGGTGATTTGATGCAAGACTTATTAGGTGCAAAACATTGGCGAGGTCAAATGGGGGTTCAAGCAAAGTGAGGGATGGCTGAGGGAAAAAATCTATCGAGAAGGATGTCAAGAAGGGTTAGCTATAAAGGAATATTTACGGGAATATTTCACTTCAGACTTGAAAATAGCTAGACATATCTGATGGTAGAATTACCATGGCCCGATCTTTTATTTAATAATTTATTTTATTATTTTATATTTATTAAGGAAGTTCTATGAGTCAGGTTAGACCTATGGATAGATGTAAGGCTTAGTTGAGTATTATTTGTCGAGTGTTAACTTTTAGGAATTAGGGCACACGTTTTGCATGTGATGTGTATCTGTTTAACTTATCAAATTAATCTTAGAGTTCATGCTTGCGGCTTTTCAAGATATGATATTTTATGTGGTTTTCAAGTGTCAACTAATCGATTGATTACTTAAATGATTAATTCTATAATCTATTATCGCATGGGATTATTTATTTAGTCATTGTTATTTAAATAGTTAATTTTAGTTATGCCACTATTTACTAATAAACTATGACTGTCATTTAATCCTATGGTTTAAATACATTTGTATGAAATGTAGCTTTCGGCTTGGTCAAGGTATTACTAAACTTCAGACTACAGGTGTTGGCATGTTAGCAAATTATTTTATTCTAAAAACAATAACAAAGCAGAGGTTAGTCTAAGACTCAGCAAGTACAAAGTAAAATAATAGGAACCACATCATTACCATAACACATATTAATATCCACCATTCTTTTTCTCATTTTTTCTTTCTATTAATGCAATACAATGCAACATACATCACCAAGCTTATACCGGTATAGCTGAGGGAACACCCATCAATGTTCACCCCATTCCCTCCATTCCGTGGAGGTGCCTACCTCTGTAGGTCTTACTCAACAACACTTCGAATTAGTCAAATAGCTTTCTCATTGATCTGGCTTATGCACTCCGAAATAGCTATTTGACTTACTCACCGCCATGGATCGTATGCTTTTATCATGTCATGAGTGCAACCTTCCATATTTTACCTCATATCAGATTTATCATTGAATTATATCATACTAAGTAAAAAGGTAATCAAATATTTCATGACAAGAAAAATTAAATAATAATAAGTAGTTATCAACCATCATCTATCATCCTACTATGCACTTGCCTTTCAACCTCATAGGTAGAAGACATCAAACACGTGGCAAATTCATCTATAGAAAACAACTCATCTCAACATATACCATAACAATACAAACAACAATGATACAATCTGCTCCCCGATCCAACTACCATCTCTCTATCGAACGTTACTCTCTGCTATATTAATGTTCAAAATGTCATAACTATCAACTCAATAATCCAAATATAGTAAACCATATATTTTCTAGAAACTAAGAAAAATTTCCTACAACTTCTTAGTAGGCTAGAAACTCTAATTATTTTATCTAAGCCCCTGCTTTCTACCCGAAAGACAATTCTATAAGTTTCTGGATGATAGAATTAGCAATTTAATATCTTTTATTCTACAACAACAACCACAATGAACCATTCCATTTTTTAAAACTAAAACAAATGCCCTACCTTTTCTAGTTATTCCCTAGAATTAATTCGGCCATCTCCCATGGCTAATCTATATAATACCCCGACTTGCATCCAATAGTAACCAATTCTGGACAGCAGAATTCCCAATATCATAACTCCAATACCGCCCAACCAAATTACATGTTCTTGCACTCTGTGGAAACTTCAAATAATTCTCTGCACTTTTTTTAATATGGGTAAGCCATAAAACTCGACGTTGCTACCTCAAAACTTAATTGCAATATAGAACAACAACCTAGATGAACAACAGTCCCAAAATCACATCTACAATTCCCATCAATTATGTCTAGAACTGTCACGTCCCCAAAATCAATCTACTAATGTCTAAGAACAGAAAAACAAGGGGTAGAGTAGAATTACCAACACCCCCTTTTCTTCCCTCCTTCCCCCTTCCCTTTCCATTCTTTCCCCTCTCCTTCGTCTTCCTCTTATCCTTGGCTTGCTCCCCTCTTCACCTTCCTTCTTCTTCCTTGGCTGGTTCCCCTCTTCTCCTCCCCTCTTCTTCCTCATTCCCTTCTCCTCATCCTGACTGACGCGTTGCAGCAGCTGGTGGCTAGCGCAACAGCACGTGGCAGCATTCAGCGGCATACGGTAGGGCATGGAATGGGAGGTGTGGTAGGGGCGGCACAGCAGGAGGAACAGCATGGGCGGCATGCTTCAGGGGGTGGTGCCTGCAGGGTAGCTGAGTGGAGGAGATTGGCTAGGGTTTGTCTCCTTCCCCACTCCCTCCTCTCCTTAAAAGGCCCAGCCCAAAGCCCCAAACTCCACACAACTCCGTCTAGGGGGAATCGGCTAAAACTTACTCCTCTTTCTCCTCCCTTTCGTTTTTCTTACATCCTCTTTTGTATTGGTGATTAGGTCCTTATGAGGGGTTTTGGTTATGGGATATTACAAGACTACCTTGATCAGACTGCCATTCATTGGCTAGTCAGACCGCTTAAGCACTAGAAAATACTATATCTGAAAATTCGGTTAACGTCTATTTAGTTTCAGCTTAGAACACCAAATTGAGTGACGCCAAGTGCAAGACATCCTCAGTGATGCCAAGTGCAAAGACATCCTCAAATACGCCTATAGAAGTGTTTGGTGTCCATTTTCCAAAAGGCCACATGGCCGGTTAACCACTTCATAGTAGCTAGTCAGACCGTCGGTGCCACGTTGGTCAGGCCGCTTAATTCCTGACAGCAACTCTAAAAGCTAAAAAGCTTCAAAACCAAACTCAAACTTTAATAAAACTTGCATATCCAACTTAAATACTCATCACACACATGGGGTGACCTCCACATGGTCTCACAAATCTTGATCCAAATGTCCAAATCTATTGATTGCTTTTTTTTTAGAAAATATCGTTGCCTCCCTTCTCGAATAGATGTCGTTTTAGAATGCAGGTCAATATTTTAATACTTTGACCATTAATACAAAGAAAATTATATAGATTTGCCACGTAAAAATTATACTTGTGCATTTGTCATCAAAAGTACTTTTCTTGCGAGGGTGATCAAAAGTACTTTGACATCACTATACTTTTAATAATGTTTTATAACAAATAATTAGAAAAATTAATGCTTAAAGATGTGTATTAGAGACCGTGGTATGTAAAAAATATAGGGGTAGTTTATTGTGATCTAGATGGTTCAATATAAAATAGCTCAAGGAAAGAATTCTGGTATTGAAACCAAAGGGATGTATGCATGGTATTTTCAGTCCTTAGATAGACCCACACTGTCAATATAACCATTTGATTACTATTGCCCATATTGCTTGATTGACAAGTAAGTCTCTGTTGTAAATAATCAATCCCGGTTGGAACTAATTAATTCCTTTGCTATTCTGTTCTGTCGCCGCTTCTTCGGAAACTCCCGCTGGCCCAAGACGTGACGAACAACCAACGAAGTAGTAGCGCACTACTTTGATGTTCATGTGAAGGAACAATTCAGCCCCTCTACCTCTAGTAGTCTCCACGTGATATGCCTACCGCTATGAAATCGCCGAGACAATCGAAGAAAACATAGAACACACCTTTTTCTCTGGAGCCAAACCGCTCCCCTCTCTTCCTTCTGTTGCTTTCTTGCCACTTCCTAGCCTCTGCAACTTCCTATTGCTCACATTGAGCGCAACCAATTAATCTTATCGTTACAAAGCTTGCATGGCTTTACAAAGCCTGCACACGAACTTACAAACGGACACTACAGACCAACTAGGAAACGATACTTGCCTCATGTCATATACGTACACAGCAACTATGCGTACATCTATATAGACTCAGACTTGGACTCGTATACAACAACGACATCTACTTGTATGTGTATACAATGGTCTCATACGAACTAAACAAGATTACTGATTCTAACAATCACCTCCTTAATCTTGATTCTTCGTCTTAATCAGGCCAATCTTCTCTCTTGCTTCCGCTTCTTCCTTTTACCTGCACTCCCGTGCTCCTAAGCTGTCACCACCCTACTGCCTGCATTTGCACCATCCTGAGCCTTGCACAATCCGATGCTTGCCGTGTCTTGCACCTAGATTGATCCCGTCCTTCCTTGCACGCTTGCCTAAGTTGGAGCACCTACTCCCACAGACGTCTTGGCTTCATCGTTACCTGAGCCTTTCATCTTTCTCCTGCGCATATCTCGGTTGAGATCACGCCACCTTTGGTCTTTGCGTTCACGCATCCCACTAATGCCACTCCCGCGTATCCCGCTTTGGCCTAGCCCACTCCCGCGCCTCGTGCACCACCTACCTAGAACATCACCTCTTCCGTGCATCATGTGCATCTCACTTGTGCACTCCCTATGTCTGCACCTACTTACTGCCGATGTTCCTTCTGAACCGTAGCCATTAGTGTTATCTACATGCAAGTAGGGCCCTCCAGCTGCATGCGGCCCACCTGCATGTGGTACAGCTGCATGTGCATGGGCTTGCTACTGTTGGGATCCACTGTCTCTGTCTTCAAGTGCATGCGCATGCAGCAAGCCTCTGCCTACATGTGTGCCTCGGCTTGCATCTCTGAAGACTTTTGTGACAGCTGCGTACCTGCTGTCATCTTCATGAGCAACGCTTGGATTCGCGCCATCTCGTGCGCCTGAACTACTGTCGCCTGCATCTGGCTTCTCTAGACTGCTTTTTAGACAAACCAATTTATAAGTTTTCAAAGAAATCTTGTACAACTGATTTGGAGATCTTTTCATCTTCATTAACAGATCTTTGTTCTTGTTGTACACACGTAAGGACTCATCCTGCAGCACCACTCTGCACCCTCTTTCTGTCATTTGCTCGAGATTGAGTATGTTGTTACACAGACTTGGTATATAGTAAATCCCTGTTAACAACTTCTTATCTCCGTTCTTACATTGCAACATCATCGTCCATTTGCCTCTTATCTCCACTGTGGAGCCATCACCAAACTTGACCTTGCCCCAAATCTTCTCTTCAAGCTCATGAAACATGGAGCGATCTCCCGTCATGTGGTTGCTTGCTCCATTGTCCAAGTACCATTGATCCGTGTGATCATGGCTACCTTCCTTCGTGCGTAGTTTTGGAACTACGTTCTTCGCGTTCAGCATCACCATGACCGGTGCCTTTTCAACATATGAGGAGAGAAGTAGTCTCAGTTCATCATCCTCTTCTTTGTCTTGGGCGAGGTTCACCTCCCCATTCTTCTTCTTGCTTCAACAATTCGAAGCATAGTGCTCGTATTCATTACAGTTGAAACATTTTATATGGTTGTGGCATACTGACACGTAGTGCCCATATTCACCACATTCAAAGCACTTGACATGTGACTTATCATAGGATTTGTCACCATCGCCTTGCCCAGCCTTGTCTCCATGGCCACCTTTACCGCCTCGACCACTCTGGCCGCCTTGACCGCGCCATCTCCCACAGTTGTTTGATGAGCCACGACCATCTCTCGGATCTATCTTTACTAGCAATGCCTTCTCGTTACGAGTCTGGGATCCCTACTCGTTACGTGACTGAAACCCCTTCAGTAACTCCTCATGTGTCTTGAGGGAGCCGGTGATCTACTCTATCTTCTTCTTGTCTAGATCGGAGGAGTACATAAGCGAAGTGATAACAGGTATGTACTTCTCCAGAAGCACACACAGATATTTCTTCACCGCAACAGATTTCTCCATCTTATCACCAAGAGTGTTAATCTGATTGTACAACGAAGTCAGCTTGCTGATGAACTCATTCATCGACTGGGTCTCTCCCATCTTGAGATTCTCGAACTCACTCCATAAATTCTGGAGCCGCACCTCCTTCACACGATCAAGTCCCTCATGCATCATGTGAAGCATCTCCCTCCTGTGCCGTCTTCTTGTCGATGAGCTGATGCATCATTGAATCTGACACTGCTTGGTAGATGATAGCCAAAGCTGCCTGATCCACCTTGTCATCCACCTACTTATCCTTACTTTTTGGATTGACAAAACTACCAAATTTGGTCAATATGACCTTATTAGACTCAAATACAAGCTTTATTCCTTGCCTGCACAACATTGACCCACTCAGGAGATTGCGAGACATAGCAGGCACATACAATATGTCTTTGAGGGTGAGTGTTTTGCCCGACGTAAATGAGAGACCATGTGGAGGTGACCCCGGTTGTGTGATGAGTAATTGACATCTGTTTTAGGAAAGTCGAGTTTGGTTTTTGTGGTTTGGACCATGTCATTGCTCGGTGCAATCGGTTTCGGTCGGACCTTGTCGAGCTAGGTCGAACGTGCTTAAGTCGTTTATTTTTTGTTTTGATTGGTTTGGGCTTTGAGTATTTCGTCTGATGCTATTGTATGGTTGCAATATTTCGAGCGGTGCTATGTGATTTGTTTGTTGTTTGTGATGGCTGCAGGACATCGAGGTGGAGTCGTGGCGAGGCACGGGATGACCGGACTAGGCGTAGATGGTGCTGAGGTCGGAGCGGTCGGGGTGTGCCGAAGACGGCGAGGACTCGAAGTAGCTGCGTGGCTTGGAGGGCAAGGAATGAGGAAGCTTCCTGGAAGGTGCGCGAGGGGCGTTTTGATGAATACGTAAAGCTGCACTAAAGGAAGTGGATATGGTTGGAGTTAGTGGGTAAAGCGAAAAAGCTTAATGGGCAAAGGAAATGTGAACCCATTATGGAGGGCTATAAATAGAGAGGTGCTCTCTAGTGCTACATGCAGATTTTGGGAGAGAGATGGCTTGAGAGAGGGTTTTCTTTTGGTGTTTGTGCTCTCCATGTATGAGTTCTCGATCTTTCAAGCATGTATGGGGACTTAGTGTGAGAACAACCCTTTGTAATCGTGTCATGTCTATGTATCGATTTCAATTTGAGAGGTTTTATTTGAGTTGCTATGGTTTCAAGTCTATCCCTTCTTGCTCTTGTTCTTTATTTTCTGCACACTGGTCTTCTTTATTTCTCGCATTTCTTTTGAGTAGAAGACATTGATCTTGTTGGATTTTAGAGTGTGCAGTCATTTAGCATATCAAAGATCTGTCCACGAACTGAATTCAATGGATATGCATCTCTCGGCTACATCTTTTTCTTCTTCAATTAGTCTCTTTGCTGCTAGCTAATCTGCCTCCTTTTAGCTTTGCTTTCCTCTTTTTGTTTTTACCTTTTGTTTGGCAAAATCTGCAGCTAGGCTGCTAGCAGCTTTGCCTTTTCTTTATTTGTCTCGGCAGCAAGTAGCCTTGTCCCTTTTTGTTTAGTTTGGCAGCAAGTTTATTTGTTCATTTCAGTTTGGTGCAGCAGCGTTTTTGTATGTTTTTGTGGCTTTTTAGTCTGTACTCGGCTGGGCAAGTATCTGCACTCATGTCCCTCTTTTCGGCTGTCTCTTTTTCTGGTTTGTGTTCGGGTGAAGCACTATTTGTTGTGAGCTTTTGTTAGCTGCAGCATCTTGTGAGCTCTTGTATGCCACTGATACTTTCTTTGTCTTGGTAGTGCAGTCCTCAATCTACCAATTCCAATTTCTTGTGGCCCTGATCAGTTTGGCCGAATACAATAGGACTACATGTAGAAAAGATCTTTTGGCATAGAGCAGCTTTTGGTTGATCTCTTCTTGTTTTGTGCTTTGGTTGGCCTTCCTTGCTTTTATTTTTCTGGTAGTAATCTATTTTAGGACAGCATCTGTTTTCTCTTTGTTGTCTCTTTTTTTAGCATGATTTTCAGTGTTTATTCTCTCCTTTGAGCAAGGTTGATTTCATAGTTTCAATTCCTTCCAGTATACTGTTTCTTCATAGCTGTTAATAGCTATCGGAGAAGAAGAAAAGAGTGAGAGTACTTCGGGGCAATTTTTGAAAGCAACATTCACCCCCCTCTGTTGCCGTTTCCGATCCAACAATAAGCTTCAGGCAAACATGTCCAATCCCACGTACTATCGCAGCGACTCTGTTGCCCATTAGGACAGATCCACCACCTTCAACCTGAAATGAAGAGAAACAAGATTGATTAGCACATATATGTCTAGTAGCACCTGTATCAATCCACCAATCAATAGATAGACTTGCTATAAAGGCCTGAGGTATATACTCTTCCAAACTGGAGCTAGCCAGCGCGACATTCACTTCAACCTTGCGGCTTTTGTGCTGACCAGGAGATGGACCCCTGCTCTTTCGATTGTGGCAATGATTGGCCTTGTGGCCAGCCTCTTCGCAAACAAAGCAGATGATGTCCTCCTTTTTCTTCTTCATTTTCTTTGGTTGGAGCTTGATTTGGGGCTGATTCTTGAATTTTGGTTTCCTAGAGCCTCCAGTTCTCTTAACCTCCACCTGATGAGCTTGGACTTGAGCCTTTCTCATGTCGTCACCTGTTCTAGCACGCTCTTCGATATTAATAGCGGCTGACAGCTCATTGAGCGTCAAGCACTCATTTATATGTCTACGAGTGGTCACAAAGTCACGCCACGAAGCCAGTAACTTAGCCAGGATGACATTCACTTGAAACTTCTCTGGTAGTATGCAGTCGTGCTGACTTAAGTCACGTATATAGAGTTAAAGCTCGTGGAGCTGCTCCATCACCGACCGCCCCTCAACCATCTTATAGTTCAAGTAGTTGGTAGTTATGAATGACTCATTCCCGTTATCTCCTTCAGAATATTTCTCATCAAGTTCGTCCCAGAGTTGTTTGGCATCTTTAAAGTTTACATACACGTCGAGCAGCCGATTGGATAAGACTACTAACAAACAAGCTAAGACTGAGTTGTTCGCATCCTCCAATCCCATCATTTCAGGAATTTTTCAATGGAAACATTGGAGGATTCAAAATGACCCAAAAGAGTTTGAGATCAGTCAGCCATAACTTCGTTTTAGCTTGCCAATGCTTAAAGTTGACACCGTCAAATATCTCTGGCTTAACGATATTGGATGATGAAGCCATTTCTTTAATTCTAGGTTTGGATTGTTGTAAAAGTTGCGGTATAAGAATATTTTTGAATTTAATTCCAATAATTATAATAAATGTCCAAGCATGACAAATATGGCATAACAATGTCTTAATCAACATATAATCATTTGAATCTTGTAAGC
This sequence comes from Dendrocalamus latiflorus, assembly GCA_017311315.1. Classification (NCBI taxonomy): domain Eukaryota; kingdom Viridiplantae; phylum Streptophyta; class Magnoliopsida; order Poales; family Poaceae; genus Dendrocalamus; species Dendrocalamus latiflorus. The sequence goes on from CM029663.1 coordinate 42,933,223, forward strand.
CATTGCAAATTAAACATAAGCCCAAATTAAATGTCATATAACAGTTCATGATTAGCATAACCTCATGTGAATAAGCGCAATGGAATGCTAATCTCAAAAACTTAACATATATGACCTCATTCAGCATATAATTAACAAATTGAATTGTTTTTAGTGCCCTTAGAAGGCTAGTTGCACAAGATTTAATCTTGTCCATCTCCGCCATGACAAAATCTAATCTTGATTATATATGAAAGTTATAGATTAGATCTTGAGCTAAAATTAAATCTTGCTACTACCAAAAAAACCACAGATCAAGTAAAGAGTTTGCTGGACAGAGTAGAACGAACCCTAAAATCAATCTTCCAAACATTCACAGAGAATGCTACTGATTTCAATAGGTTAACATGGTTCAGCAGAGGTCAGAAAAGACCAAAGCAATCCAGCAAACATACCTCACACAGAGATCAAATAAACATGAACAAGTCCAATGATAGCAGAATTAATGACCAGTGAAGAAAATATAGCAGATTTAATTGAATGCTCAAGATCAATCTACCATCACATCCATATATAATCTCAGCAATATGTCATTTCATCACAGAGCAATCAATTCACAGTAAATTCTTTGCAATCTTCCAGCTAGTGATGCTCACAGAAAAGTGAAATATTTCACAAAATTGCAAAGAATCAACAACTAATATACTCACAGCAGTAGTGATATTTGAAATCGGCCAAATCAAAGATGATGCTCAAGGAAACTGAATGGGAAACCCTAGAACCGGCGATTTGCGCTCCACAGCCGACGGCGACAGGAGATAACCCGGTCGGTGGCTCTCAAGGCTCAAGATCAAAGAACTACAGTGAGAGATTTGAGATCGAAGGGGGAGGACTTACTTCTTCTGCTGGCCAACACAGAGAGGAGAGGCGCCATATAAAGGGGAGTAGGGTGGAGGCCGACGGGCTACTACCACGGCTAACGCCGAAGCGTCCGAGCCGGTGGCGCCTCCTTCGGTGCCGTTGCCGCCGCTTGACTCGGTCTCCCAAACGACGTGGACGCCACCACTCCACTCGCACGCAAGGAGACGAACAGACGCGAACGCGCACAGGGAATGGGAGGAGACACGATCTCCTGCCCGTTATCTTTTCGGCCGGCCCACTGACAGGTGGGCCCCACCTCTCCCTCTCTTTTTTTCTTTTTCAATTGAAAATATTACCAAATTGCCCTCGCAGAAGCCAACACTTCCTAGCCTCTGCAACTTCCTATTTCTCACACTGAGCACGACCAATTAATCTCCTTGTTACAAAGTTTGCATGGCTTTATAAAGCTTGCACATGAACTTACAAATGGACACTACAGACCGACTCAGAAACGATACTTGCCTCATGTCATATATGTACACGACAACTACGTGTACAAATATATAGACTCAGACTTGGACTCGTATACAGCAACGACGTCTACTTGTATACGTATAGAACGGAACAAGATTACTGATTCTAACAGTCTTCTTAATTAAGGTCATTGAAAGCAGGAGTGGAGCTTTCTTTTCGGCCCAAACTGGATTAGGCCTATTTTCAAATTTAAATTCCTCATGGAAGTGTTGCTTGTTGCTAGTTATACACTAAACGGTTGTAGTAAGTCGGCCACTCGTTAAGATTTCGTGAACAATTTGTTAGATGTAACCCTCTCCATGCGAAGGCAAATGAGGGTCCGACGGTCAATATGTCAAGTAGGGTTTTTTCTAGATTAACATGCCAAGTAAGATTAAAGTCCGCTCTAAATGACTTTAGCTTCTTACTTCTTAATTTTATCTTTTTTGACATTTTGTTTGCCTTTTTTGCTATTTTTCTCTTGTTCTTTTGTATTGTCTGTGATAATATAATTTCTTTATTTTTCAAAATTTAATTACTTAAAAAATTAACAGTCACTGTAGTATAAATAAAAAGTCAGAAACAATATCTTATAAGTCAGTTCGAACCCAGCCTAAACATGCAGCAAGAGATGCGCTTGGTGTGGTTGGTGAAGTAACGTTACCTTACAGCTCAGAGGTGACGCTCACACTTCACACGTGATGGCATGCATGTCTATGTGTGCATGTACAGCCTTTTCTGGAGTCACTCTAGGAAGGCATTCATGTATATGTGTGCATGTTCAGCCTTTTTACAGCCTTTTTCTTGAGTCACTCTAGGTTGGACTGCAGGCTTTGGAACGTTACCAGCTAGCTAGCTGTGCCTTTGTGCGTGCATCAACCAGCTAAGAATCTTCCAGCCTTACAACATAAGCTTTTCAGCTTTCAGCCGATGACTTGTGTGTTTTTTTAATAAAAAACAAGCTGCTCTTGGAAGAACCAAGCGATCGAACTAATTTGAGAAGTGCAATGCAATTTGATATGCATGGTTATGTGACATTTGATTACAAGACTAATTTTATTGTGCTCAGTGGATTAAATTTGTATTTGGACCTTGTCTCATAGGTCACCGGAGATCGGTTCAACTTCCCAACTCCAGCTCACACATGGCTCGATGGAGTTTAAAGTGAATCAATACTGAGTGGTAAGCCTAACTACAGGTCTAATATATACTTCGGAGCCAATCTCTAATTTAGTAATATATACAAATAAGCCCATTTAAGCTTGTCCAATCCATTTGAGTTGAAGCCCAATATATATTAGAATTCAACCAAATACAAAATTGTGTACCAGCCCATTTAGCCCATGTAGAAATTAGACCTTGCTAGTGCAACAAGCTATTAATGTTGTAGGTAGAGATGGCAACGGGTAAATACCCATTGGGTATTGCCATTCCATATCCGTACCCGCTAGGTGTAAATTTACCCGTCGGGTTACCCGTATCCGCACGCGGGTAGGAAAATTTACCCATACCCGTACCCGCGCGGGTATTACTACCCGACGGGTAACCCGTACCCGCAAGCATACCCGGTTCAACACATAAGAATATCATCAATTTAGACATTCATTAATCATACATGCCAAGCACAAAAGCGTCTAATGATCAAAATTAGTACATCACATAAACATACTTGACATGACCATATCAACATATGACAAACAAATAAACAATCAACAACAAGTAGATAATAAAATTAACATTTGAGTGGGATGTCTAGTTGTCTAATGCGGGTATTTATTACCCGCGGGTAGGCGGGTATGGGTAGTATATACCCACACCCGCACCCGCCTACCCGGCGGGTAGAGGATTTTGCCCAATAACGTACCCATGGGTACATAAAATTTTCCATACCGTCTCTTTATCGGGTAAAACCCGTCGGGTATTCGAGTATCGGGTACCCATTGCCATCTCTAGTTGTAGGCCACTAGATCTAGATCATCTGGACTGCTCCCCACCTACCCCTACTATATAATCCCTCCTTCTACTCTTTGGTAAGCCCATCTAACCCTAGCTGCTAGCTCATCCAGTCATCCTGATTCTCCTCCTACGTCTCTCCCTGTACCGCTACCTCGCTTGCCCACCTCCAAAGCATTGTTGCCTCTACCACAAACAACAAAGACTAGGAGGTTTCTTTCGCTGAAATGAGAGACTTGAGGTTTTTTCCCTTCACCAAGAGGTAAGAAGATTAAACCTGACCTATTACATATTCTTATTCAATATCCAAATCCAAGAGAATCCAAACTACAAAGTAAATCCATTTAGTCCATGAATAGTCCAATCCATTCATCAAATTGTTTATTCTTTTCCTTTGCCAAGGTACAAGGAAGATATTAGATAGGTGGAATAGTACAAATAGAGGAAACACTTGGTGATTTGATAAGCAAGAGGTGTACCTTCCTGTATACTATTTTATTTGGAGAATGCTTTGATTGGGGAGATAATGGTGGTGATCAGTTGGGCTTTTTTTGTGGCTTATGGCTGAAAGCACTGTAGCTGGCTGAAAAAACACTGTAGCTGACATAGACTTATTTAGCATAATTAAATTTTAAAAATTTAAAAATATAAAAAATATGTTAGCCTATTACGTATAATACAAACAAATACGGGAAAAAAAGAACTGGCAAAAAAGCTCAAAAAAGCCAAAAATTCAGAAAAAGACCAAATTTATGAATAGTGAAAAATAAGCCGGAAGCCAGAAGCTTAAGCCGAATTGATCAGGGGATAGGGTCTAAGGGAGGGTATAGATTTCAAAATTCTTCGACTGCTTGTGGTTTTGTATTTTGACAAGGTACAATTATTTTTCACAAGAACAATGCATGTCCACACTAGAATGAATTTAGTTTTTTCTAGTGGAGATATTTATTGTTTCCTTTTATGTTCACTGTAGCTATGCACATCTTTTGGGCTACAATGTCATGGGTTTGATTGGTGGCCTAGGGTGTGGGGGCCTAGAAGAGTTGGGCTTGAATGTGGAGAAGTAGGGGGTAGCAACATTTGACACGTGGATCTATTAGGTTTACAAATAAAGTAAGTTCTACCTACTAGGACCACACTACGTACAAGAAAGGATATTTCATTTAAAAAATGTCCATTATAATTTTTATAAAAGTTTCTAAATATTTTTTGCAATTGATTATTACCCATGTTTTCATAATTGCTAAAAAGAATGCATGAGATACTTGGATTTTGGATCATATGAGATTAGAAATGGTACCTTTAATTTGAGAAACCATGTTTAATTTTAATTAGACTAAAAAACAACTTAGTAAAAACTTATTTCAAATTATACCACCAATCAGCCCATGGTTTTTGGCTTTTACCCACGAATGTTTTGTATTTTCTTTCTTTTTCCCCCAATGTTTTGCTATTGAGTGTAAAATGTGATCTACTTAACTCTACTCAGTCTTTTAGATCTAATATGGGCCATTATAACTTGGTCTCACTGTATGAATAGCTTGGATCTTTTCCTTTTCCTCTTCTCTGTAATTATGGAGATAATATAGATCGACGTGGTGTAGCAGCTCGCACTACTTGCTCTTTGAAACAAACTAAAATTTTCAAAAACAAATTTGGAAGTTCATTTTGAATTTGATTCCTTGAGTTTCTTAGCCAAATTCTCCTCTTAATTCATGCCAAATTAGCCCTAAAATCCCTGCCAAATAACTGCATTACCTTAACCTTACGCGGTCACTGTTCACGTCAAGATATTTTCGCCGCCGCCTCTGTCGCCCGCCCGATTTTTCTGCCGCCAACTTCCTTCTTCACCACCAATACATCCGAGCTCTCCTGAAACTTCTAGCTGGGGCCTTAGCTGTCCACGTCACCTATTGTTGCCAACATTGCTCCAACCATGGTTTTCCTCGATGCTTTGCACCGCCGCTGATTCTTGCCGCCGCCACCCCCTGTTTTCAGCACCGCCCGAGTTTCTCCCGCGCCTTCTCGAGCTCACCCATTACTGCCACCTCTACAACCCGTCAGGACACCGTACGCCTCCCCTCTGCAACCCTGCCAACTCCCCTTGACTCACGGCAAGCTCCCGGGCCGAAATTCGCCAGCGCCTACCCAACCCTAAAAATCCCCTTCCTCAAACCGCCTTAGCTCGGCTATAAAAAGCCCCCAAGCCTTCTTCTCCGAGACTCATCCATGCCCAGCAAGCCACCACCATCCCCAATCGGTCCATCGCCACTCTCGTCGCCGGCAATCGCCGAAAATCCCCAAGTGAGCTCAAAACTCAATTCTCTTTAACCCGAACCCACTGAACAGTGCAAACCCAGTTTTGAACAGTAAATACCCGCCACGAATAGTAACTAGACCCATTAAACCTTTTAAAACCCAAAAATAAAAATTTATACTCGTTTTGACCGTTTCGAGGCCACCAATCCATGTTTCAACTCCATTTTACCATTCCAAGCCTCCTAAAAATCCTAAACCCAATTTATTTGGTTTTTCTCAAATTTTATTTCTTTGTTCCTAGCTCAACCCTTCGAGCTGGGACTAATTTATTTTACGTTAGCTCCCGACATTGAAGTACACCCAGAGCAGGAAGGAGAAGGTCAAGCTCAAGTTCAAGCAACCAAAGAATCCGAAGTGGTCAAAATCATAGGCCCGCAAGGCAAGTCACACATATTTTTGATCATGTTGAACCTATATTTCCGCTATTTATTTACTTATCAGTATTTTCATTATGTTATTTATGCACTGTTATTTTATGTACTGTAGCACCCGGAAATCACAAAAATAATAAAATAAATAAATCTGAATAATAGTAATAATAAAACTAAAACCCTAATTTAATCCAACCCTTAAATAGAGGGAAATCATGTTGCTTTCCATTGTGTCGTGTTCCTCCTTCCCAGTTATCTCTCTTTTCCTCTCAATCTCTTTCCCCTAGACTCTCTACTCTCTCTCTCTCTTCCATTTGAGGCCGCGTGAGGCTGCATGGGCTATGCATGAGCGTTGGTGGCAGTGGCACCGGCGGTGGCGAGCGGCGGCGGCGCCGAATGCCTGCAAGCCGCATACGGCCACTAGCTCGCACGCAGCCGCACGGCCATGCGCGGCCATGGCATCGGCGGTGGTGGTAGGGGGCTACGACCGGCCGGCAAGGGTGACAGCGGCAGCGGTGACCGGCGAGGTGGCGGCGGCCGGCTCGGTAGCGGCGGTGGCACGCACGCCGCCCGTGCACTCGCGTGCTTTGCATGCGCGCCGGCCATGGCGCAACGACGGTGGCGATTCTGGGCGGCGGCGGCGGCGCGAGGTGGGCGCGACGGTGGCAGCGTTGACCAGTCCGGCGGCGGTCAATTCGGCAGCGGCGGCAAAGTGGCCGTATGCGTGCGTGCGGGTGTGGCTGGGTCGGCAACAGCGCAGAGCGGCTGGTGGCGGTCGGCGGCGGCGCAGCAGCGGCCAACGGCGGCCAACGGCTGGGCACAGCAAGGCGGTCGTTTGCGCGGCTGAACGGCCGTTCGCGTGGACGAACGGGCGTTCGCGCGGCCGAACGACCGTTCGCGACCAAACCACTGTTTTCCATTCAATTAATTATTCCTTGTCATTCCTAATCAAAATTGTCATATCTGATCGGTTATCGTCCATGTCACCCTGTAGGTTCTCACGCAGCTGTCGAGGCAGCAGCTAGGCAGCCGCGCATCTCAGACCCTTCGTGTAGTGTGTCTGTCGAGCATGCTCAAGGCAAGTACCTCGCGGCCGTAACCTGTTTCTTTCGCACGCTTTATCTCATGTTTATCTATTGCTTTAGCGTGATTACCGATCGTTACATTATATTATTGTGCATCGTAGATCGTCGTAGTTTAGTAAGTTTTTATATGATGAGGTAGTTAGTAATAAGTGCTTGTAATTAGTATGCTGTTAACCGTAGAATTCTTATGTGGTTAGGGTTGTAACAAATGTTTAAATGGTAATTAGGGTTGCGTCGAATCATGCTCAAATTTAAGGTTAATCATTAGTAATCTTTAACATTGGCCGGTTATTTTTAATGTCTTGCATCTGTGATCCTTAATTGTTGATTATTATTCATGAACTGTTGTTGATTTAGTTACTGCACATTAACTTGACTAATGACCAATTATCACCTAATAAAATGGTATGTTTGACAACCCTTGTATGACACCGGTTAGGAACCTCCTTATCGACAGATCTTGTTTCCAACATCATGTATCATCAACCTTGTCTCTAGCCTCATCGTATCAAACCTTTACTCTCATAATTTTAACTTAATTCAATCACAATTCTCTAATTATATCATGGATAAGTTGCTAAATAACAAACTAAGGGTTATCACGCCGGGGCTACCCACATATAGGGGTCATTTCCACCCAACCTGGTAACGTACGGGGGGCCGTACATTCTCGTTACACAGGATATTACACCCCGTCTGCGGTTATACAGTCGAGGATAAGGTTGTGCCTAGCTATTCTCGTATAACCGGGTATGTGGGAGGAGGTCGCCGGAACCCTTGCTATAACTTGCTATAACTTGTCACATAACAAATATCATTAATACACAGTTCTCATAATATCCGTCTCCCAATCATGACAGTATTTCCGATATCAGTTGTCGTTGGTTGCCCTATGTCCATTGCTTACTTGTCATGCTTACCTTTACTCTTGAGTTGCGACCGTTGTTGGGTACTTGCGGAGATTTCCAAATCTCACACTTGCTCTTTCCCTCTCAGGTAAAAGGCCAGTGGATTGATCGCAGCATGCATGGGTGGGAGCACTCGAATTTCAGCACTGTGGCTTGCCACAAGTTTTGCCATTTACTTTATTTGCCATTTGATTAGAAGTGGACCGGTCCCATATTTCAAACATTATTAAAGCTTCCGTTGATTATTTAATAAAGTACTTTAAAGGTTTTAATTTGTGTATGAATTTCTATTACTGTCTTTTATTCTTATTTTTATTTCTTGGCGATGACGTTCCATAGTAGTATTCCACCTTGGCTATATGTGGGGTGTTACATGTACAATAAATACTTAGAATGACATGATACTAGTTATGTCCTACCACCAGAAAATGCCTAGTCTAATTTGATGGCCATATTCACCTTGACAAGACATACTAACATTAAAAATAATATAATAATATGTAATCATGGTAGTTTAGAGAATCAACATCTACTGTTACTAAAAGATTTGGTATTTATTTGGAAAGTGGTTCTAGGGTAACGAGGATCACTGGATCCCGTGACCTTAACCTAGGGTGAAGGCAAAAGTTACAAATCGATGACAATGTTGTGGCACTGGACATGGATTTGTGGGAGGAAATTGCCACCGGTGAAAATACAAGGACTAGACCCTTATGCCGAGTAAAGAACATAGTAATCGCCCAACCACAAGCGTTGATACGTCAAACCTGGTCTAGTAGTTGCTAAAATTCGACTGAACCTCTACACAAGCGAGGAGGAGGCAAAGTGTGAGTCCATACGGAAGGGAGTTAAGAAGGGCCATATGGAAGTTGGCGCCATTATTATTATTTACTATTAATTTGATTATCAGATGTCCACACAATAGTAGGCTGACATAAGTCAGGTTGTGGCCTGAGCTTGTTGAGGAAACCTACTATGTTGAGGCTGTCGGGACCCCGGATTTCCGAACCTGGACCCTCTGTGTATTACAGCACTAGTCCCAGATCAAAGCTAGTGCACACAGTTAAACAGAAATGATTCATATCCAACAACGCATTATTACAATTATAAAGAGTACTGACCAACAGGTCTCATTATTACAATTGAGGTTTCAAGACCTCGCACAATCATAAAACACAGCGGAAGCCAAATAAATTCAGTAGAGGCCCATCAATACGCCACAGGCAATTGACTGGGAAGCGCGACCTAGAACTCCTGGAATCCTTCGTCGAATCCACCCGCGAAGTAGTCGTATTCTCCTTCTTGGGCTTCGTATTCCTCTGAATATTATTTTTGAGTGTAGCATGTGAGTACATAAAGTACTCTGCAAGTCTTGGGAAAAATGCAATAGATGCAAGGCTTGACAAAGGAAGGCTATATGGTTCTTTTGCACAAAGCAATGTTTTAATTCCAATTACTACTAATTATTTTCGAAGGCATCAATTTAATAAAGTAAATGTTTTAACAGAACTATCATTAACTTTATAGTGAAGGTTCCATCTACCAACACTAGCTGACCAATTACAATTGATCAAGTTTAAAATTGCGGGTTCCATCCACCCTTTCTGGCTCCAACTGCCAGGATACCCTTCCAAGAGTTCCCTCCACTCTCGGAAAACAAAACTTTGATTTTAAAACCAAAACCAAAAATCTACCATGTGTATGCATTCCTTGCCCACCCTTGACCGTGGGCACGGCTATTCGAATAGTTTGACACTCTGCAGAGGTTGTACAACTTTACCCCCAAGAGATAAATTATCTTAACAGTCACCACGCTTCCTTTGGCATGAGACACAAATAGTTTATCACAAAGCCTTTACCTCACTCTAGACTAGCTAGACAACACCCGCTGAGGTTTCACCGCAGAAGGGTTAAATCTGCCCAATCCGAAGCCCCCTCTTGCGCCATATGAGTACAGTAAATCCCTGTCCCTCACTGTGAATAACCAGTAAATCTCTGGCATCCACTTTCCACTGGTGGCACCTAAACTAGACTATCATGAGTTACTCAGCTAGGTCGTACCCATATAGACTTAGGGTTGTACGGTAGTGCTCAGTCTGGACAAACACAAGTGTCAGTCCTTAGTTGACTAGGGTGGAACATACACTTTACAAAATCTCGTGCTTGCCGCACCAACCCAAACCAACCATCCACCCTAATCTAAACCAATTTCCACATTTTATTTTATTTTAAAAAAATCAGTGGCAACTCCAATCACCACTAGACTTATAAACACAAGGTTATTACAACAAATCATAATTTCCCATTTTCAAGATTTCAAAAGTATTAAATAGCATGACTAAGCATTATACTACCATTCTATTTTTCACAAATGATTATAATACTCTCATTATTGAGACAAAAGAAATTCTAGGGTAACAAAGGTACATGGCATTCAACTCAATTGAGGGCATAACAAAGTTGGATTAACTAATACCTTAAGATTTGAACTAATGTTTTATGTAAATAGCAATGCACATAATTTAAAATAATTAAAACATTTCAAAATCTTAGGTTCGAGATGATCAAAGGAGACTTGCCATCTTGCACGCTCTCTGGGTCTTCTTGCTGCGGAGCGGAGAGATCTTCGACAACGTTGGAATCTACGCGAGAAAAGACGAAGCAAACGAGCAAATAAATACAAATAAAATTCAAATAAAATCCAAAATTCAAATAGAGGCCATATTTGGACAGATTATGATTTTAGACGAATTTAGAAATTTGAATGGCTGAAGTTGGAGTTAAAATGAGAAAGTTATGATCATTTGAAGTTCTCAGTTTGAATAAATCCAGAAATTATGAAATTTCTAACAGGTGGGGCCCACTGGCAGGAAATAAATTTTTAATTCTTTATTTTATTCTTTTATTCTAAGTCTATGACAGGTGGGACCCACTGGACAGTGAACCCACTGGCCCTGCCTCTGACATGTGGGACCCTCCTGGGCTCTGGGCCCAGCTGTCAGTGGAGAGCGCAGACGGGTGGGGCCCTGGCGGCAGTGAACAGCGTAGACTGGCAGCCGCTGACGGGTGGGGCCCATCTGTCAGCGCGGAAAAATAGAGAAATGGCTCAACCTCAGCATGCGGAGCCGGGGGCTCGAACGCGCGCCGATGGAGCCAAGGGGGAGAAAAGAGTAGCACTGTTAACCAGTTGGGCGGGGAGGCATTGCCTACCCATAAAGGGTAGGTAATCCCTTTGAGGGTACCTGCGGGAGGGGCCGGGCAGAGGTGGCCGGAGGCGACCATGCTGGCGACGAGGGAAGGCCGGAGAGTTTCGGGTGAAGCCCGAAACGGGGTCCTGGTGCGAAGGCGGTCCTGGCGGTGGGGTCAGCGGGGTCCGGCGATTAGCGGGGATGGCCGGCGTCGAGAAGGAGCGGTGGCGCAGCACTGGTCCTCCGGTGCGACGGTGCTCCGGCGGTGGGGAGGGGCGGCCGAGGTGCTGGGGAGGTTCGCACGGCAACGGGGGTGCTCGGAGTGGCAGTGGCGGGCTCCGGAGAGGATCGAGGCGGCGGCGATTGCTCGCCGGAGTGTGGCGGAGCTCGGAGGGGGAGGTGGCACGGTGTTGGGGTGCTACGGAGCTCGGGAGAGAGAGAGGAAGGCTGTGGGCGGTGGTGCGGAGGGAGGCGGAGCTGAGGGGGCTATTTATAGGGGCGGAGGGGGAACAGGGGCGCGGCGATTGCTCGCCGGGGCTGGCAGCCGGAAAAAGGAAGGGAAGAGGGGAAAAAGGAAAGAGGGGCCGCAGAAGGAAAGAGGGGTGCGGGGGAGAGGGGATTCGGTCGCGCTGCCGCTCGGGGCTTCCAAAACCGGGGAGAGCTGGGGAAGGCAAGGCCGGATCCGCGGGGAACTTGGTCGGCCGGCGAAGAAAGGAAAGGGGAGGAGAGAAAGGAAAGTGGGGCTCCGCGGGAGGACGACGGGCCTGACAGGCGGGGCCCGCACGCAGTGAGAGAGGAGAGGGAAGGAGCGGGCGGTGCGGATGGAGCCGCGTGGCCGGGGAGGCGGATCCAACGGCGAGCGCGGTTAAGTGAGATGGAACGGCCGGATGACGAGCGGGGTGACGCGGCGCGCATCGGGCCGGCCACGCGTCGGCCCGAGGGGAGGGGAAGGCGGGGTGGCTGACGGGCCTGGCCCGCTTGGAGGTGGGAGAGAGGAGGGGGCGGCCTGGATTGGGCCAAGCGGCGACGTGGGCGATCCTAGGCCGTCCACGCGTCGGCTGGAGGGAGGGGAGTTGGATTTTAATTTCAGAATTTGATTTTTATTTTTAGAAAAGGCTAGGAAATTATTTAGGCCTCAGAAACAAATATGAAAATACCTTCGACAATTCCAGAAAAATTCACAGAAGCTCCTGGACATATTTTGGACTAAATAAAATTATTTCCAACTAATGTTGGTATTTAATTTTCATACTTTAAAATACTTTTTAAATTGCAAAAATAGGTTTTAAATTCCAGAAAATCCAGAAAATCAGATAAAAGCCAAATAAAATCCAACTACTTTAAAATAATTAATTTGAATTTAAATTTTTCCAGAAAGAAAATTTTTGGGATGTTACAGAGGCTATATAAAGAAATAAGCAGTGAAAAACCTTGTTTTCTTAGACCCGGACGCGGTGATTAAGAAATCTTGTGGGTAAAGCAGGGCAACTCTGCAGAGTCATGACTAATGGTATTCGAATACGTCGTACTTCCGGTAAATGGAGTTGTGTTTAATGGGTGAATCCAATAACAAGGCATAAGTAGATTTGAGAAGGGTTTGGTAACGTTGAAAATTGGTAATCAAGTTTAAATCCCCCTTTTATTAATGAAGTACCTTTTTTCAGTTTTTAACCGGTTTTCAACTAAAATTGCATCCACATAAAATAATGAACTTATTTCCCCTTCAATTGTCATACCTGGCATGTAGCTATTGCTAAGCTCCGTGTGACTTGTTGAGTATGGTTGGTTGTACTCAATCTTACTTTACTTTCCCCAACACAGAGATTAGAAGAGAGCAAGGATATTACAAGTTTACGTGTTATGGTTGCGGCCGCACTCAAGCGTTCCTGTGGAGTTTTCTTGAAGTTCTTCTGATTGTAAGTTATGTTTTGAGCTTGGACGCTCTTAGAATTATTAAATTTGACTGTTAAGTCTTATTTTAATTAAATTAACTCTTTTTAAATGTTCGTAAGCAGGCATGCTGTTACGAAAGGTAACGACATTCCTGTCCCCAAAAATGGGGGTGTTACACTCTTCATATTTGTTCCTCCTATTTTTCTTTCATCGCTATAATTTATTCTGTGATTGTGAGGAACAGACACATGGATGTCCCATCAAACTCCTCAACAAAAGCTGGTCATGTGGAAAAAGGAGAACCAGTGATGAACGATACTTCAGTAGCATCAACATGTAGTAGTTTTGTACTTGGTGAGCAAGGCCCAAGAGTGCTAGGAGGATCATGCTCCTCCAACCTTAGCCATCCCTCATAATACAACTGATATGTCTCCACCAAATGCAACCATACTTGGTGAGCCACTCGATGTTATCCCTCTTATTGTAGCTATGCGGGGCGAGCCGGTGATTCACACCCGAACATGACTTGCATCCATTATATAAAGGTGGATGGAAAGTGCTCTGCAAAGTCAGAAAAAGTAGAAAAGCTAATTGGGTAATTAATGATTTCTATCCTTTTTGTCTTAATTTGTTCATGAGATGCATGTTCACTGTATTTTTTTGAACTTAAATTCTATTTATATTTTTTTTGTCTTTGTTGTTCATTTATATTTTTTATACCTCCTTCCCTCTCCTCTCTCACTGCGCGCGGGCCCCGCCTGTCAGGCCCGTCGTCCTCTCGCGGAGCGCCACCTTCCTTTCTCTCCTCCCCTTTCCTTTCTTCGCCGGCCGATCGAGTTCCCCGCGGATCCGACCTTGCCTTCCCCGGCTCTCCCCGGTTTTGGAAGCCCTCAGCGGCAACGTGACCGAATCCCCTCTCCCCCGCGCCCCTCTTTCCTTCTGCGGCCCCTCTTTCCTTGTTCCCCTCTTCCCTTCCTTTTTTCGGCCGCCAGCCCCGGCGAGCAATCGCCGTGCCCCTGTTCCCCCTCCGCCCCTATAAATAGCCCCCTCAGCTCCGCCTCCCTCCGCACCACCGCCCACAGCCTTCCTCTCTCTCTCTCTCTCTCGAGCTCCGTAGCACCCCAGCACCGTGCCACCTCCCCCTCCAAGCTCCGCCACACTCCAGCAAGCAATCGCCGCCGCCTCGATCCTATCCGGAGCCCGCCACTGCCACTCCGAGCACCCCCGTGGCCGTGAAAACCTCCCCGACACCTCGGCCGCCCCTCCCCGCCGCCGGAGCACCGTCGCACCGGAGGACCAGTGCTGCGCCACCGCTCCTTCTCGACGTCGGCTGTCCCCGCTCGTCGCCGGACCCCGCTGACCCCACCGTGAGGACCGCCTTCGCACCAGGACCCCGTTTCGGGCTTTACCCGAAACTCTCCGGCCTTCCCTCGCCACCGGCCACCTCTGCCCGGCCCCTCCCACAGGTACCCTCAAAGGGATTACCTACCCTTTATGGGTAGGCAACGCCGCCCCGCCCGACTGGTTAACAGCGCTACTCTCTTCTCCTCCTTGGCTCCCTCGGCACGCGTTCGAGCCCCCGGCTCCGCACGCTGAGGTTGAGCCATTTCTCTATTTTTCCGCGCTGACAGATGGGCCCCACCCATCAGCGGCTGCCAGTCTGCGCTGGTCACTGCCGCCTGGGCCCCACCCGTCTGCGCTTTCCACTGACAGCTGGGCCCAGAGCCCAGGAGGGTCCCACATGTCAGAGGCAGGGCCAGTGGGTTCACTGTCCAGTGGGTCCCACCTGTCATAGACTCAGAATAAAAGAATAAAATAAAGGATTAAAAATTTATTTCCTGCCAGTGGGCCCCACCTGTCAGAAATTTCACAATTTCTGGATTTATTCAAACTGAGAACTTCAAATGATCATAACTTTCTCATTTTAACTCCAAATTCAGCCATTCAAATTTCTAAATTCGTCTAAAATCATAATCTATCCAAATATGGCCTCTATTTGAATTTTAGATTTTATTTGAATTTTATTTGTATTTATTTGCTCGTTTGCTTCGCCTTTTCTCGCGTAGATTCCAACGTTGTCGAAGATCTCTCCGCTCCGCAGCAAGAAGACCCACATAGCGTGCAAGAAGGCAAGTCTCCTTTGATCATGTTGAACCTATGATTTTGAAATTTTTTAGTTATTTTAAATTATGTGCATTGCTATTTACATACAACATTAGTTCAAATATTAAGGTATTAGTTAATCCCACCTTGTTATGCCCTCAATTGAGTTGAATGCCATGTACCTTTGTTACCCTAGAATTTCCTTTGTCTCAATAATGAGAGTATTATAATCATTTGTGAATAATAGAATGGTAGTATAATGCTTAGTCATGCTATTTAATACTTTTGAAATCTTGAAAATGGGAAATTATGATTTGTTGTAATAACCTTGTGTTTCTAAGTCTAGTGGTGATTGGAGTTGCCACTAATCTTTTAAAATAAAATAAAATGTGGAAATTGGTTTAGATTAGGGTGGATGGTTAGTTTGGGATGGTGCGGCAAGCACGAGATCTTGTAAAGTGTATGTTCCACCCTAGTCAACTAAGGACCGACGCTTGTGTTTGTCCAGACTGAGCACTACCGTACAATCCTAAGTCTATATGGGTACGACCTAGCTGATTAACTCATGATAGTCTAGTTTAGGTGCCACCAGTGGAAAGTGGGTGTCAGAGATTTACTGGTTATTCACAGTGAGGGACATGGATTTACTGTACTCATATGGCGCAAGAGGGGGCTTCGGATTGGGCAGATTTAACCCTTCTGCGGTGAAACCTCAGCGGGGTGGTGTCTAGCTAGTCCAGAGTGAGGTAAAGGATTTGTGATAATTTATCTGTGTCTCATGCCAAAGGAAGCGTGGTGACTGTTAAGATAATTTGTCTCTTAGGGGTAAAGTTGTACAACCTCTGCAGAGTGTCAAACTATTCGGATAGCCGTGCCCACAATCAAGGGCGGGCAAGGAATGCATTCACATGGTAGATTTTTGGTTTTGGTTTTAAAATCAAAGTTTTGTTTTCCGAGAGTGGAGGGAACTCTTGGAAGGGTATCCTGGCAGTTGGAGCCAGAGAGGGTGGATGGAACCCGCAGTTTTAAACTTGATCAATTGTAATTGGTCAGCTAGTGTTGGTAGATGGAACCTTCACTATAAAGTTAATGATAGTTCTGTTAAAACATTTACTTTATTAAATTGATGCCTTCGAAAATAATTAGTAGTAATTAGAATTAAAACATTGCTTTGTGCAAAAGAATCATATAGCCTTCCTTTGTCAAGCCTTGCATCTATTGCATTTTTCCCAAGACTTGCGGAGTACTTTATGTACTCACATGCTGCACTCAAAAATAATATTCAGAGGAATACGAAGCCCAAGAAGGAGACTATGACTACTTCGCGGGTGGATTCGACGAAGGATTCCAGGAATTCTAGGTCGCGCTTCCCCAGTCAATTGCCTGTGGCGTATTGATGGGACACTGCTGAATTTTATCTTACTTCCGCTGTATTTTGATTGTGCGAGGTCTTGGAACCTCCAATGTAATCATGAGACATGAGGGTCAGTACTCTTTATTATTGTAATAATGCGTTGTTGGTTATGAATCATTTCTGTTTAAACTGTGTGCACTAGCTTTGATCTGGGACTAGTGCAGTAATACACAGAGGGTCCGGGTTTGAAAATCCGGGGTCCCGACAATAACAAAATCCCACTCTGACTGCAACAGACCTGTTGTAGCAATTAAAGGATGTAGTAGCATTGCAAAAAAAAAAAAAATCAAACACATATACTATGAGGTTGCAACATTTTAATTGAACTCATGTAACAAATTAAGTAAATGGCCACATCAAATCTAGCGAACACCTGCAGAGGAGGCCAACATCGGATAATGCCTATTGCAATAATATAAAACACTTGGTACAACAAATTAGAAGAAATATCCACAACAAATTTAGAAAACATATGCAACAAAATTATTAGAAAAAGAAGGTAGTGCCGCAGTAAGGAACTCAGCTTGGAGTACAAGGAGGAGCAGCTGGCAAGTCCCCGCTATCCAGAACGTCACCAACAAGCCTTGCTTTGAGGTGGAACATGGTGGAAAAGCATGGATCTTCGGTTGCTCTACTTGTTCTCTCCGGCTACTCTACTTGCTCGTCTTTCTCATAATTCAAAATTCCTCGTATGCACATGCATATCTAAATTGAGTGGATGCTTGGGTAGATTGAAAGATGGGGAATCCAAAAATCATACATGCAAGAGTTGATTTTGGTATTTGATTTGTGTATTTGGGGAAAATGGGGTTGGAGTGAAGAGCTTGGGGAAAGAAGCGATGAGAGACAGAGAGATAGATATAACTACAGGTCTTTTTTTCTTTTGAGAAGATGAGGATGTGCAGTTATTAGGGTGGGTGGGGCTGGTTGGATGCAGTAAAAAAAGAGTCACATGGAGTGGTAGAGCATACGACCGGAATAGTTGTATCGTACATATGTGTAGTAGTGATTCCCTTAATATATCGATATACAATCCGTCCTAGATTTGCATGACAACATAAAAATATATATTAACTATGGAGTGGTTGTTTCATCAACTAAGGATAATCTCATTGATTATGAAAAGTATTTTAGAATGTTATATTAGTTAGCTAGGGACACATTGTATTCATAAGTCCCTAATTAATGTGGTAATTCAATTTGTCATAATTAACATGAAGAAAACAACGATTGCATATGTGCCCCTAGAAAAGTTGTTCAGTTTTTGAAACACAAATATGGTGATGATTAATGTAGCAGCACATGACATATCCATCCTTTTTAATTGAACTAGCTAAGTGCCTACCGGGGGAAACTCTTTTGGTTTGTAGAAAATTTCGCTTGTCAGGGAGATGAATGAATGGAACAAAATTTCATTCTTTTGTTCCAAAATTTGGATGAAATGTTCAAATGCCATTTGAATTTTTCAATGAAATTTGGTTGAAAGTGGGCCAAAATTTGGACGAAATTTTGCCCAAAAATAGAGAAAAAATAGGGCATAGGAAATAGAGGAGAGAACAATGAGAAAAAAAATAGAGGAGAAAGAGAGGCAAATAGGGCACATGATGACAAAAATTAGGAATAGAGTATTTGAAGTTCAAAAATTACAAACACATTTAGACAATATCACAAAGTTTATGACAAATTGCATGTTCATGACAATAGCTGAACAGCTAACACAAATCTATTCAGAGTCCAGCTTGCAAGTTTCCATGCTAGTTGTGCCTTGTGTATTATGTAACCCAAAAAATTAAATCATCCATCACAAAACATCTCCAGCAGGGCATCATCTCCTTCACTGCCATGGTGTCACTACCACCTGTCATTATAAAGAATGTAAGAAAAAAATATGAGAAAATGTAAGAAGGTAAATGTTTCTAGTTTATTGTAACAAAGAAGAATAAAATGTAAAAGTAATTAAAAGATAGAAATGTGAGAAGGTAAAATGTTAATGAGGATAAGATGGAATTGATTTCCTAGGGAAAAATTTTGGTAATATTATGGCAGTGATAGAAGAACAAATCATTGGCATCGACTAATAGAGGCTTGAGAGGTCTTTCTTCTTTGTCTTTTTACCATCGAGGATGATGACCCTCGGTCTTTGTATCTTGAGTAGCGTCTATCTCTTGGGTGCCTCGCTCTCTCCTGTGACCTGTCCTGCTAATCTTTACTATGAATACATCTCCTCGTATTCATCTCCTCCACTTCCGTCGTCATGATCATCATTGTCATCATCCTTGGATGAGGTTTCCTAAAATTCATCCTCTTCATCATCGTTATCACCTTTTGTAAATTCATCCTCGTCATCCACCACTAACATCTTTCCTATTTTCACCTTCTTCCACCACGTGTTTTGATGATGTATTTCATCAATAATGACCTGAGATGGGTGACCGCCCTCATCCAAAATCAGGTTTGATTCACACATTAACTTATTCATGCAATGCATAATTGGGTTTGCTTGATCAAATATCGTAGCATGCATCATTATTGCACATGGATCAAAGGTCCTTATCGCCATGTTCAATCTCCTTTTATTCTCTTCTCTTTTGCTTCCCACTAATCCAGGTTCTTCCTCATTGCATTACACACTTATTGTGGTACATGTTCACAAGCTCCCACTTCACCTGTTACCTTAGCCAGATGTTCCCTTAGCTTGGTTGCACCTCCACTGTGCTTCGTCCATGTGCAATATTTATATGTGAAGCCTTGGATGCCAACTCTGTTGCCCTAATTCCACACATAGTTAATATCTCTGACATTCACATGTCCTACATTTCCATGACAACAAAATTAAATTAGAGGGTTAGAGGTCAAGCCAAGTTGGTAACTTGGTACTGTGGTGACAAACTAGCAAGTGACAAATTGATAGTACACGATACACTGTGGTGGTAAACAGAGAAAAATTCGCCAAGAAAAAGAGGATGATTACATGGTCAATCTAATGTATATATGCAATTATGCATAGCTACTACTTAAAAGAAACTCATGCCAATTTTTGGACAAATGTTACTATAATTTTTGGATAGCAATAAACATCTAGACATTGATATGCTAGCTTCATTAATCAAAGCTACATCAATCCAAAAAAAGAGCATCTTTCATAGTCATCCTACCTTCCCTAGTGTCAATGAAGCTGGAGCATCCGTTTCCGTAGTTGCTCCTCATTCGACGCTTGTGGTGCTCGTGTTGCCATGCCACCAGTGTCGCCTCTCATCAATTTATTAGGAAGTACTACCTACGGCACTGCATTCCTTCCATCATCGTGTCATCGGTGAAGAAGCCACACATCTCCATGGGCTGCTAAGCTGCACCTCCCAATACAATTGTGTCAACGTACCTCTCTATTTCCTACTGTCTCTCTTATTCAATCCACATCCCCTCCATCGAAAAACTGAAATTCCTTAGCACTAATCATCATGTCTCTTGTGATTTCCACTTCTAGTTTTGATTCCTCCTCATCAGCCCTTCTTCCTCATCTACCACCAGGTCGTAACCCACATTGCAACCCATTGGGCCATGAAGGTGGCAGCAGGTGAGGGCGGTTGGAGGGATCGGACGTGAGGACATCATTATGTTGGGGCCACAAGTCCGCATAAATGTTTTTATGCATGTGAGAGGGAGTGGATGAAAGAAGCCACCAACTAAGTCTAGTAAAGATAGGTATGTGTCTTGTGATTGGACCATTGGAAATATTAGATAAATTGTAATGGAAAACATTTATAGTTGTCACTTAATAAGACCATTTTAGGAAAGAGTTACCGAGGAAGTGTAAGATTATATGTATTTGCATACCAAGACTTGAGTGTTAAAATAACATGAAATTAGATTTATAGTGCTCTTGTAAGCGCTCTGTCCTCCAGGTTAGAGTGGTTGTAAAATATTCATCTACAAGTTATAACAGATCAATCTTGTTCATTCTTCATGGTGTATTTTTATGCTTGCTGATTTTGCACTTGTTGTGGTTGGTGTTTTGTGCCCTCTCCTTCCATCTTGATCTTCCTAGGTTCTAAGGATGTGTAAGTATTGGAGATACCTCATGAGAATCATATTCCATCCATCTAGAGACCAGCTATGACAAGATCTTGAAGGTTGCCCGATTTAGTTCCATTTGAAGCTCTTCTAGTGAAATCTTGTTCCGAGGGTTTTGGCTTAGAATCTTTAACTAGGGCCATCTTAGCTATCATCAACACACGAGCAAGTCATATATCACATTCTTAAGTTTTGCTTGGTTTTGGTGCAACCGTACTTGTCTTGAGGAATGGTTGCACCTTTAGCCAAGATCAATGCGATCCTTGGATGGATTAGGTTCCTAAAAATCCTCAGCAAGGTGTATGTAAAGTTTCAAATTATTTGAACATATATTATGAAGGTTGCACTATTTTTTGGTTTTGACTCAGGTTGATTTACAGTTCTGGGAACCCCTAGGCCCACGGGCTGGTCAGACTAGTCATCTCTAGTGGTCAGACTGCCAGATTAGTCCAATTAACCACTCTTCCATAGCGGTCCGACCGGTCTAGAGGAGTTGAACTCTATTTGAATCCACGCTTTTGTGAGTTTTTGTTGGTATGTAAATATGATCTTCCTAGCTTCTAGAAGGTAGCACTACTACAGAAAACACCATCATAGACGGTTCAAAAATATCATCACAGACAGTTTCATAAGCCATCTGAGTTTATGGGTCAGTAATGACATATGGTCATCACCAATAGTTTTTGAACCATCTGTGATACTTACTATCATAGACAGTTTGTAGTTGAAATCGTCTATGATACATGAGATATCACAAATGGTTTCTATTAAAAAATATCTATGATAGTTTTTGTTTGTTGGCTAGCCTTAGGAAATGCTAGGCATACCCTCTGAAATAAGCAGAAACACATTTCACAAGTAGAAATTTATACATCCAATTCACTTTCATTTCAGAAACAAGAATATCCATTTCACAAGTGAATCACAATCAGCAAGATTAAAAAACCTAGTGAACAAAGTGAATCACAGAGGACAATTATCAATGCCAAAATAAATCATGAGGATAGCTATCAATGACAAAATAAATCATGTGTACAGAGGGTATGGCAAAGATCTACATGAACCTGAAACCCTAGCTAGCCATCCATGAATTTCGTAATATCATATCTAAGCATCAAGGAAGTGAGGGGAGGGGATTGAATCGGGGATATCACCGGTAATGAAGGAGATGCGACAGAAGCATCACCTTTGTGTCACGATGGTAACACTGTACAAGACACTCTTATGACACTTACGACAAAAGTGACTTGTGCAATAAACCGTGGAGTCACAATTGGAGGCGGACGAGCTCACGGCGGTAGTTAGTGTCATTGAGGAGAGGAAGCAAGAAAAAGGAGTGAATGAACTAGGAGCAGCTCCTCCTCTCACACGTTCTTGGAGTGATTGGGGGAAAGGGAGAGGGGGAGTAAATAAGGGGCGAGAGGTGGGAGGAACCGGTGCCTGCTATTCAATTAGGAGAGAATGGACGGGTGAGATCGAAATCCTGTGGGAGATGCCACGGATCGGTGTCATGGCATTATCATAGATGGTTCTAGTAAATAACTGCCCGTGATAATGGCACATATCAGAGATGGTTTGGTATACAAACCATCTGTGATAATGGCATATATCAGAGAATGTTTGGTATAGAAACCATCTGTGATAACGCTTAAAAATGCATGCTCTATTCTCACCTATTAATATTTCGATGCATGCGACCCTTAAACTTCCAAACGATTCTGGCTTTATATGTAGTGCGGGATACAATTCCTTGATACCACAAACTCAATCTCTTCTAAATAGTCCTCTCCCTCATCTTCTTCACCAGATCTCACAATAATGGCATCTACTATTTTTTTGATCTCCTTCCTCTTATCTATCCATCATGAGTTGTTCGGCTATTATCTTACATAGGCGGGCAATAACTTACATCTGAAGCAGCTCCTCCGCTTACGCCCTGCTCTCCTTCCTCGAGTCGCTTTCATCCGTCAACTGGAGCTCATCATCCAACATCAATGGAGGTGTCTCTTTGCCACTCAGGAAAGGGAAACTGCCCTTAGCCTCATTCTTCTCTTCAATGTGCATAAAGCGGAAGAAACTCTTGTGGTAGTGGAGAAACACATGAATAACCTTGCCAATCAAGCAGAAACAGCCGATTATGAGGTAGCTTATCATGGCATCATTTTTGAGATTATGGGCCATGCTAATGATTTGCCCAGGCTAGAGGAGGAAGTGGAGAGGGTAAGGACAATCTTCACGGCATTCGAGGATGCAGCTACTGATCCTCCAACTCCAAAAGTAGAAGAGGAAGCCTATGAAACTCAGAAGACCAAGATCTGGGAATCTCTTTTTATTTGAATTTATCTTTTGTAAAAGTGACTGGTCACACTATTTGGCCAATATAAATGGAAAAATATTACATAAAGCTGAGTCTTGTGTATGTCAAATTCCTACTTATCTGTTCCAACTCAGTAGCTTCTGCGGTTCATACAACAAAGGACGACAACAAAACATAGACGGTTGCAAATAAAAATCATGTATGATATTTCATAGATGGTTCTAATTAAAAGCCGTCTGTGATAATGGGATAAATCACAAACGGCTTTTAAATCTAACAGTCTATGATAGTTTCATAGACGGTTCTTACCAGGAACCACATGTGATAGTAATGTATCACAAACGGTTTTAGCCATCGTTACAGACATAAATGGTCATGCCTGTAAAACCATTTGTGATAATTGTAACACTGATAGTCCTCGTAAACCGCTTGTGATTAGACGTCTAATATAGCCTAATCTGTAGTAGTGTAGTGATAGTTTTGGAATACCATTTAGGAGATTAAATTTGAAGACATCATTTACCCTCTCTGATTGCCGTGATTTAATAGTTTGTTTTACCAACAAAGCAAAACAACAACACCACAGTGACAAGACGTCGCAAAACTCTTACATGACACTAGTAGTGTGCCCGTGCTAACGCTACGATAAAATACAAAACAAGATAAAATTTGTAAAAAATAAAACGAACAATCAAATTCATTAAGATTCACATCTCATATATTGGATGCATGAAGGACCTGTCATGTCAATGAGTCGACAAGCACAAATATATTTAAATTAACCATGAAGAAATAAGAAAAAAATGTACCTACCCATCAAAGTGAGCAACCAAAACAGTGGAAGAACCAGGGGACCGTGCTTCATCTGCAGCCTTAGAAAGAACTTCTTCGGGTCTCATCCCTGGAGCACCTTGACTCCCCATAACAATCTTTTTGCAGCTATCCATTAGTTCTCTCGCATACAGCCCTGCATTGATTCCTGAGAACAAAAATCACATCAACAATTATAAGTGATCATATTCCTGAGGATAACAGAGAATGATGAAAGATAAAATCCACAGTTGGTGCAAAATTATTGAAGCTAAATATAAGAAATACATTTGCCAGAAATCTATACTGTATTTCGTTCAGATACTTCAATAGCACATATGAACTCATTAATTGACCGCTAAATTGGAGCATTTCCAGTAGATATATGTGATATAGTTTGTGGCATAGCAAATACTGTTGTGCTTGTATGCATCTTCACCACCTGTTAACACCTGGAAAAGTTTGCAGATATTGTTGTCAAAAAGATTCAAGAGAAATGTGGGGTAGTCAATACAGCTTACCACAGGTAACAAATCAAATACACATGGAGGGTAAATAACACACTGCAAATATTAATCACTTGATATCACGTAAAAAAATAGAACAAAGCAACATCATATACATCGTGCAGAAAATGATAGTACCAGCAAAAGTGCATAACTTATCTTCCCCATAAATTTCTGTCTTTCTAATTTTTTTTATAACTTGTCTTACCCATAAATTTCTGTCTTTCTAAATTTTTTTTCTTATTTGGGATGCTTGGGTACCTCAAACTTAATATTACCTATTTTTCCAATGGTTAAAAAGATCTATTTTACGGGGCGCGCAAAAACAAACTATAGAACATAATGTTTCTTTTAACTGATTTACAGCAAATGATCATTAGACTCAAAACATTTTGTTTTTTTCAAAGCTATGGTATGCAACAGCAAATGTAATAAGATTACCTCAGGATCTGAGATAATTCTTATGCATATTAAATTTTCCAGCGTGCTATGTTGCAACATGCCCTGAAAGATGAAAGATTTCTAGCAGTCAAACTACAATTTGCAGTCGAAACATCTGCATTTTGCAAAATATCTGTCTATGAGGTACTGCATCAGCACTTACACAAATATCTGCAGTGCAAAGCACATTTTGCATTCTCAAACACCTAAAAATAAGGGGAAATGTTGGAATATTAATAATTAAGGAAATTTATCTACTAAAAAGCTCTCAAGGATGCAAAAGGTAATCAGTTTCCTGTTGTAATTAAACTATTGGAAACATAACAACACATAACAAGATTATCATCAAAATCACAAAAATCATCAATGATGTGTGCAGGTTTCATTAATTGAATAAAAATCATTGGCACCATGAAGTGCTCCATGAAAAGGTTGAGAGAAATGAGATATAAACAATTGAGCATGAACAATAATTGTCATATGCTGGAACCTCACATAGCATCCAAGTCTGCTGCAATGATATGATAATCTTGAATACTTGTGAGATATGTCCTCAATGTGGTAAACAGAACTCATGATTTAAGCTGCGTAAATCATGAACAAAAGAAGCAGTCAACCAGTCACATCAACAGTAAGCGAGTATTGCATTGTTAAAGATAATTTCAAAACACTCGGTCACTCCTGCTAGTGCTGCTACAACTAAACTACATGCATAACATGAAGCAATTGCTGCCTCCTTCCTTGCACAAGAGAAGCTGTTCTTGTTGGCTTGAAACCAACACAGCTCTTGGCCTCATGTAGGTAAGATAGTTCTTTACTCAACTAACCAGACAATATCAAGCATAACAAATAATGAAGGAGACCTGTTGGAAGGGGTTCTATATATTCACCTGATATACTTAGCTCACCAATACTCCCACAAAAAGAAGGAAGCAAGGCAGCCTCTGCAGCTTCATCCAGGCACCTGTGGAAGGGTTAAAAAAGCAAACATGGCGAAGTCAGTCAAGAATGAATTATTTAATTTAAGGCAATCATAAATTTCAACTGAATTGTTTGATTACACACTCCTGCAAATTCCTGCAAATGCTTTTTCCAATACTGTTGCTACCCATCTACAGTAACCAAGCTATCATGTCCAGTATTATCATCGAGGGGCCATCCAAGTTTGAACAACGCTTGCCAAGCAGAATTGAAACCTTCACACCTAAAAGCATCAGCACATATGTTAAGGTACTAAAAAAATCCTGCTGATTGTTGACTTTTGTCGAATACAAAACTACTAATAGAATACAAACGACGACATTTTTGTGCGTAAATTGTAACCTTGATCGTTTTACCCCACGTTTGTTGCCGTCAGGCCCTCCAAGTCCTACAGTAGTAGTAGCAGCAGCAGAAGAGCAGCATCTGGCATAAGCAATTAGATAGGTAAGTGTAACGTGATTAGCTCCTTCCTCTTCGAAAAGGTAAAAAGTTTTGAAGAGAAAACAACAGGATATTGCACATATAGAACACAAGAATACATCCATGAATGGTGCTAATGCAGATGGATTGTGGGGGAACAGAACACCAGGACTAACATCCATGGAAGGAGGGAAGGGGAATTGGTGGGGATGACCGGAGAGGAGTACGATACCGAGCATGGGCGGCCTGATGGAGCTATTCGAGGGCGAAGGGCGGAGACGGGACGCCAGCCGGTGGAGAAGCTCCCAGGGCAGCGCCTCTGCCACCTGCTCCGGCATCAGGGGGCCATCCTCCTCTCCGTCCTCCACGGCAACCCGTCGAAATGATCACCGCACCCACCAGATCGACCCGCACCTGCCGCGTCAGCGGTGAGATGGGCGGCGACCGACCCCAGGCACAGCGACAGCAAACTGGGAGGAAGAACCGCCTCCGCCGCCGCCTTCTTGCCGGCCACCTCCATCTTCGTCCCCAGTCCCCTCTGCTTGTTTCCTTCTTTGCACCAGATAGGAGCGTAAACTAAAGCTTCCCTCTTCTCCCAGTTCCCAGGTGAACGGCGAGGCACCGCGAAGGGGCTGGGGTTCGGTGGGAGCGGGGCGGAGGAGGCGGCGGCGGGTGGGGGAGGGGGAGAGCTCGGGCTGCTGGGGGAGCACGCGGAAGGAGGAGATCGCGGCGCGGAGGAGGCGGCGGCGGCTAGGGGCGGGGGGGTTGCGGTGACGGCGAAGAAGGCGCGAGGTGGAGGAGGAGGCGGCGGCTAGGCGAGGGCGGAGCAGCGGATGAGGGAGGGGAGGAGGCGGCGCGGACAACCGATGGCAGATGCGGAGACGGGGGAGAACGGGAGAGAAGTGGGGAGGCGCGGGATTCGCGCTGGGGGCGGGGGTGGGCACTGGGCAGCTTACCGTTTCGCGATGCGATGCATGATCCAAATAATATTAGCCTTAGGATCTTCAATGAGTAAGAGAATAAGGATTGAGAAGAGATCTAAGCCATTGATTTGTATAAAGTTAGATTACTTTGGTACACAAATCTGGGTGGACTTAGATTAGGCATGACTGTGGGGGTGATTAAGGGGGGTGGATTTAGCAAAAAAAATTTTGGTGAATTATAGAGTAGGGTAGACTTACGAAATGCCAGAGACTTGAAAATAACAACAGCACAGTGACAAAACCCCCAACCGTCGGTCCCAAAATCATTAATTTCAGATCGTTCAGCAACGAGACCTCCATAAGCTCAGCCACCTTCCTCACCGCCGGCCTAGCCGTCATGTTGTTCCACCAGGCCTTAACTTTCAGGTGTTCATCGAGCACCGATGCATACCGAGTGCTCACCAGACACAGCAGAGTTTTTTGCTATTATGGTACCCGCTAAGTTGGGCTTCGCTGAAACGGTACTTATACCGTGGGCTTCTCCCAAATAGTACCCTTGTTGTTAACACCTCTCCAAAATAGTATTCTCAGGGATTTTAACTCAAATAATTTGATTTTCGAATTTGTACTCCCCCAATTGACTGAACTGCCTCTGCTCAGTTTGTTTAACCCTAATCACTTTTATTTTCTTCTTTTCACATCGTTTGGGTTTCATTGGCGACGGCGGTACGCCGACTGGCCGATCGGAATACTCGACGCGGCGCCGTCAACGCCAGGTGAGAGCGCGGCAAGGATCGCACGGGAGTGCGCGCACCCCAGGCCACGGACGATCGCACGCCAGCCAGGGACGGTCGCACGTCGGCAGGGGCAACCGGACCACGTACGCGGCAGGTGGAACTTGATCATTTTCTTTGCTTCATGCTGCATGCTGGAACTTGAAATGCTACCTTTTGTAGTGTGCGTTAATCTTCCAATCGTGTAGTCATGTTGTCTGCAAAGGAACATGGATTGATTTTCTACAGATTATGTGGACGACAGTTCAGTCAATTGGGGGAGTACAAATTCGAAAATCAAATTATTTGAGTTAAAATCCCTGAGAATACTATTTTAGAGAGGTGTTAACAACAAGAGTACTATTTGGGAGAAGCCCACGGTATAAGTACCGTTTCAGCGAAGCTCAACTTAGCGGGTATCATAATAGCAAAAAACTCCACACAGCATCGTGGACACGTGGTTGAGGTCCGCGAGGCTGATGAAATCTCCAGCCAAATACTGAAACATAGATAGGCGCGCCTCGTAAACATGGAGGACCCTCTTCAGCTTCTCGATGTGCTCATCAACGGCCTTCTCGTCGATCGGCTGGCCGAAGATCGGCCGGAGACGGACTTCCTTGAGGATAGCCTCGATTACGGGTCCGTACTCGTGGGCCTCCACCTCCAGCCACAAATCGACCATCGCCGATTGCTCGAGGTTGCGGCCGGCAGTTAGGAGCTCAGGCTTGTACTTCCGACACACGTACTTGGTGATTGCACGCGACTCTAGCATGTTAGACAGATACTATGAAGAGAATTGTACAGACGTACGTACGTAGCAGTAACGTAGTAACAGTAATACTTGAAGCTTCCTAACCCAGAGGCAGAAATCGCCGTCCTGCAAAACAGGGACCTGACCAAACGGCTGCCAAGAAATCGAGCAAACATGTAAGATGGATGTACATCAACTGAATTGCTGACAAGATTTAATTCCTAATGGCAGCAAACCCAAATATATGACTGCAGCAAAAGCCGCAACGATGTAAAATGCAAAAAAGATATGTTCTCCCCGGCGGGATCGTGCTTACATTTCTGGCGAGATGCGCGGGGCTCTTGTGCTCCCCGGCGGTGAAATCGACGGCGACGACCTCGTGTTAGAATGATCTCAGCCGATTAGCCCAACGGTTAATTGGGCCTTGATCCGCGCCCTGATCGGGGGCGCCCAGCCCAACCACTGGCTGATGAGCCCCCGTCGCGCTGCGCAATAAATAGAGGGTGGGGGCCGGCGGCTCGAAGCACGAGGTTCGCCTGAGCCGCAATCCCCACCCGACAAAACCCTAACCGATCTAGAGGGGGCGCAGCCAGCGGCGGGAAGTTCCACCACCGCCACCGTTCGCAGCCGCCAGGGAGACATCGCCGCCCACCGGGAGACGCCACCGCCAGCCTCTTCCCCGACCGTCGCTGCCCGTGCGCAGACGTCACCGACGAACCAGTGATGGCTGGCTCCTCCTCCACGCAATCGGACAGTCGGTATCTAAACCCTAATGACCTCTCTCTCTCCGTCACTACAAGAGAAGTGCCATTTTTTGACATATCATTTATGTCATAATATCTAAAAATATGTCATAATTCACCTTTTATGACATCTGTGTGACGAAAATCGTTATGTCAAAAAATAAGCGTCACAAATTTGTTTAATGACGCTTGTTTGTCCCGTGTCACAAAATTTATGACATTCATTTTAATGTCACAATAACTTATGACATTTGTTTTATGTCACAAAATCCTAGGCCTTGCCACGTAGGCAGCTGCCACGTAGGATAAAAAAACGTCATAAAATGTTGACGTGGCGCTGACGTGGCAGATTTAAAAACGTCATAAAAATGCTGACGTGGCAGATATAAAAACGTCATAAAAAATGCTAACGTGGCAGATTTTAAAACGTCATAAAAAATGCTTACGTGGCAGATGACGTGACAGATTTAGAAACGTCATAAAATGTTGATGTCACGCTGACGTGGCAGATTTAAAAAACGTCATAAATTATTTGGGCTGAAACAGTAATTGGGCTATTTTTTCTCTGGCCCGATGGGTACCATTTTTTTATGATTGCAGCCCATATTTTTTTTCAGCCCACAAATTTGAGCCCATATATTTTTATCAGCCCATACATTCAAACTGTTGTTCATCATATAAGATAAGAGTCTTCGGATCTTGCCCAGACAGCTTGGATAGGAGTCTTCGGATCTTGCCCTTCTTGTGTTGGTTGTGCAATGATGGCCTCCATTTGAGCCTAGCAATAGCACAAAAAATTCAGGTTTCTTGTATCCCAACTGTTGTTCATCATATAAGATAAGATAGAGAAAAGGTACTCACAATGGCATCCTGCACA
Organism: Dendrocalamus latiflorus; assembly: GCA_017311315.1. NCBI lineage: Eukaryota > Viridiplantae > Streptophyta > Magnoliopsida > Poales > Poaceae > Dendrocalamus > Dendrocalamus latiflorus. Next base: position 42,963,423 of record CM029663.1, read on the forward strand.
TTCTCACTAAAACCTGACTTGCTACTGCAGTGTGTGTCCTTGAAAATATCAATTGCACTTGGTGGCGCATCCTTATATTTTTCTTGCTTCTAAAATTACATGAAAACAGCAAAATAAGTTAGCCGAACAGATCTGGTTGCATCTCTGAATATACATTTTGCTTCTGAAATTACATGCAAATAGGAAAACAAGTAACCAGAATAGATATATTTGTATCTACGAAAATTCATAGCACTAAAACAGATCAGCATGCCTCTCTAGAACACATGTAGTATGTAAACAGGGCAGACCCTACACAAGAACTGCTTACAGACACACACTCACTACCCTAACATCACATAATGCTGAACAGTCTAACACATATAACCTCTTTAACTAAGCTAAACAAAATCACAATCAACAAGTACTAACACAGATGACTAACAACCACTAATGACAAACACAGAGATTGCAAAATTACATGAGCTGAACCAGTATCAAAATCCATCATGATCCACCAATCAAAATGACAGTTCAATCCACAATCACAGATTAACAAGTTAACATTCACAGTGCATTCCAGATTAAACATCTCAAAATCAAAGTGCACATTTAACAATTAATTGATAACAGTAATAATGAGCAGCAAAAAGATAAAGGGAGAAGAATTTGGGATGAACCGAAGAGTAGAGCAGAGAGGAAGCAAAGCAGATGAGGGTGTCGGTGGCGTGGAGGTCGGTGAAGGAGAAGCAGAGCTGCCGGCGGAAGAGTTGCCGGTGGAGTCGAGGGAGATGAGGTAGTCGCCGGCGTTGAAGTGAAAGCGGCGCCGAGGACCGTCGGTGAAGGGGTTGTTGCAGAGGAGGGAGTTGGCGCTGCGGTTGAACACGAGGATGCGGCGGTCCGGCGCTTGGTGGTGGGGTTGGCCGACGGTGATGGCGTAGGGGCGGCGCTCGGGTGAAGAGGAGAACCGGGGAGAGGAGGAAGGATGCGGTGGCGCCGGTGGAGAAGAAGTGGCGCACGGGAATAGGCGACGGAGGAGGTGCGGCGTGGCGAAGAAGACGAAGAGGTGCGACCGGAGTTAAAGAAGAGAGGAGGGAAAACAAGCGGCAGCTGGTGGATCTAGGTGGAGGGGAGGAACGGCGGGTGGAGAAGAAGGGAGTGGAGGTGATGGTGGCGCGGGTGAAGAGTGTAGGCGGAGCGGCGGCGGTGAGACATGGAGATGGGGGCGGCGAAGCTTGGTGGCGCGCGGTGGAGGTGAGGAGCGGCGGGCGAAGTAAGGCAATGGCGGCGGTGCGGATGGAGAACGGCGGTGGAGGATGAAGAGGCGAAGAAGGGAGGCGGGCTGAGAAAGAAGGGGAAGAAATAGCAGCGCACGGGTGGCACGCCGGCGAGTCGGCCCGGCCTCGCCGGCGACCGGAGTAGAGGATGGGGAATGGTGGAAGGAGGAGGCAAAGGGGAGAGAGAAATGCCGGGCTCAAGAAAAATTGCGGCGGCGGCTAGGGATTTTAGGGCTGAATGGGGATTTGGCTATTTGCGATTTTGTCCTCCCACTTTTCAGGAATTGCAATCAAGCCCTTTTCCATTGGATTTCTTCTGTTTTAGTCCTCCAGAGCTCCGATTTCTTCGCGGATAGATCCTACGCATCCGTGACGACACGTACAACTGTACGGAGCAGCCCAAAAGCGCCAAATTTGTCGTTTATGCGCCTCGATCGCGCCGGCCTGCAGAAAAATATATAAAAATGTAAAATGGTCCATTTCGAGCAATTAAATATGGAAAAACGTGTAAATGATGATAAATGGTCCCAAAATGCGAAGAATATGAAGGTAAAATGACGGGTAAATATACATAAATATGACGCATGTCAGCCGTATGCCAACAAGGAAAATGATGGTTTAAATAATTCAATATAATAATTTGTGACGCACCAGTTTTGTCATTAATTTATGACATTCGCAAAGTAGCCCCTATGACACAACAAATATTGTCACTACATGGATATATAATAATTTCTGACACACTAGTTTTGTCATTAATTTATGACGTTCGCAAAGTAGCCCTAATGACACAACAAATATTGTCACTACATTGATTTAGACTTGCATCATGACATTTTTTGTGACATTCATATTATTTTTGTCACTAAGCCAAATTACCTCTACAAAAACGTCATAAACTAGATGATTTAGTGACATTTAGACTCTTTGTCATGCCATATATCTCACAAAATGACACATCTCTTGTAGTGCGTGTATCACTCGAACCCGAATAGAACACCCCTAGATCTAAACCCTAGGAGATCCTAAACCATAACAATGGTATCAGAGCGGCCTAGGCGTAGATCTAGACGGAAAAGAAAGAGACCGCCGTCGGATGACCGGCGTGCGGAAAAGAAAAGCACAAAGAATCCCTCCCTAACCCTAGAAACGGCAAAAGAAAGAAGAGAAAGAGGGGCACTCACGGTTACGCCGCCGCTTCTTGTGGGAGCCGCCGGCGCCGCCGCTTGAGCCGCCGTGCGTGCGCGCCGCCGGGGCCGCTTCGATTGGGGTCGCCGCCCGCGCGGGCGCCGCCGCGCGCTGCCGCTTGGGGCCGCCCCTCGGGGCCGGGGCAGCCGCGCCTCTCCCGCGCGCATGCGCCGCCGTGGGCGCTCCGCTGGGGCCACCGTGCCGCTCCGCTGTCGCGCGCCCGGCCGCCGCGCCGCACTGTCGCGCGCCCGGCCGCCGCGCCGTCGCCCGTCCGCTTTTTTCGGGAGGAGGCGGGCGAGAAATGGGGCTAGGGTTAGGTTTTTCGGGGTTTTGATCCCCGCCGCGCGCCGTCGGCCGTCCGATCAGATCGGATGCGATCGGACGGCTGAGATCACGCCGTGGTCCCTCGGGCCACTTTTGGCCCAGGCGGGCGTTGGTTTTCGCGGCCCAGGCCCAGGTTGCGGCCTGGGTGCGGGGGGAGGACGGGGCGCGCGCGTGAGGCCGGCTGAGCGGGCCGCACGTGGGCGAGTGAGGCCGCGCGCGTTCGGGCGCGGCTGAGCGGGCCGCCGTGGGCCGTGGCCGGGCTGAACAGGCCGAAATGGCTGTTTGCACAGTAAATTTCAGAAAAAGTGAAATTTAATTATTTCAGAAGCATTTTTGAGTGTATTTGAATGAAATTTGCTCCAAAATCTCTGTAAATTTTTGCACCAACGTGTTAATTTTTCCAGAGATTGATGAGTACAGTAATAATGCTTCTGAATAATGAATTATTTTAGAATAATTTCATGTTTCCGCTGTAAAAGTTAATGTTGATTAATTTTCATTATTAAATTCGAACCAACGGGAGAATTTAATTTTGGAAAAATAGATATAATTTCCAGATAATTATGATATTGTTATTTTCTGACCAACATTGATAATAACAATATTATAATTTTTAATTGATGATTTTATGCATTATTTCTATTTCTGCCCAACGGTGATGCAGATTTAATGTATAAATAAAATTGTATGTCGTATTTTGACCAACGTTGGAATAAGGCATATAATTTTGCTGTTATTATGTTTAAATGTTCTCACTGTATATGAATTGTGTTTTCAGGAGGATACTCCTTAATAGGCTACATCAGGGATATCCCGGTTCTCAAAGGAGACAACTATGGTGAATGGAAGAAAAAGATTGACCTGGCCTTCATCTTGGCTGAGGTGGACTGGGTAGTCACCACACCGTGTCCCACAGAGCCTGTGGCACCGGTGAGGGATGAAAATGAGGCTGATGCTGCTTGGCAGACCAGACAGAGGGACTATGCTCCCATAAAAATGTCATATGATCCTGATCATAAAAAGTGGGTCACTGCCAACAAGAAATGTTTGGCTGTGATAAAGAACACGATTGAGCCTGCTATTGTGGGCTCAATCGCAGAGTGTGACACTGTCACAGAGTACCTTGAGAGAATAAAGAGTCAGTTTACTAGCTCTTCAAAGACTTATGCTACACAGCTGATTAAACAGCTTGTGACAGAAAGGTACTCTGGTGGTGGCAGTGGCATAAGAGAGCACATACTAAGGATGAGCAACTTGGCATCCAAACATAAACCAATGGATTTGGCTCTCAAGGATGAGTTCCTTATTCATTTGGTTTTTGCTTCCTTGCCTAAAGAGTTTGACACTTTTGTTGTAAACTACAACATGCAGCCCGAGAAATGGGACTTAGAAAAGTGCATAGCAATGTGTGTGCAAGAGGAGGAAAGAATTAAATCCTCACATGGTGGTTCTATCAACTATGTGAAGGACAACAAGAAAAAGAACTTCAACAGTAACTTCTCCTCAAAGAACAAGGGAAAAGCCCCTGTCCATCAGCCTTAACAGAATAATTTTGCAAGAAGACGGGACACTACAAGAAGAACTGTCCCGATTACTTAAAGATGATAATGGCAAAGAAAGGTGAGAACATTATTACCTTTATAAATGAATCCCTGTATGTGCAATATTCAAAATCTACTTGGTGGATTGATTCAGGTGCAACTGTTCATGTTGCCAATAATTTGCAGGGATTCCGTTCGACGAGGACTACGCAAAGAAAAGAAAGATGCGTTAAAGTAGCAAATGGAGTCCAAGCTGAAGTTGAAGCCGTTGGCGATCTTTCATTAGAGCTAGCTGATGGCTTCACTCTTTTACTTAGAGATGTTTTTTATGTACCCTCTTTACAGAGGAATTTGATTAGTGTTTCAAATTTGGACAATGATGGTTATGATTGTTATTTTGGAAATGGCAAATGTGAAATAATGTTTAATGATAAATGCATTGGTCTTGCCATCAAACAAGACGAGCTTTATTTATTGTAACTTCGTGAAAATGTGAATTCCGTATGTGATGTGAATGAGCGTATATCCTCGCCTGTTAATGAGAACAGAAAACGAAAGAGAACTCTAGATGCGTCGTCAAAATTATGGCACTGTCGTTTAGGCCATATTTCGAGGGGGAGAATAGAAAGACTTGTTAAGAATGAAATTCTTCCTCTATTAGAGTTCTCTGACTTAGAACAATGCAGAGAATGCATTAAAAGAAAATATGTAAAGAAAATTAAGAAAGACGCCAAAAGAAGCACAAGAGTTCTACAAATTATTCACACAGACATTTGTGGTCCTTTTCCTGTGAAAAGCGTGGATGGTTATGACTCGTTCATAACACTCACGGATGATTACTCCCGTTATGGATATATTTATCCAATCAAAGAAAGAAATGAAGCCTTGAATAAATTCAAAATATTTAAGGCTGAAGTTGAAAACCAACACGATTTAAAGATTAAGATAGTCCGATCTGACCGTGGGGGGAGTACTACGGTCGACATACCCCATATGGACAAGTTCCTGGACCTTTTGCAAGGTTTTTACAGAAAAATGGCATAGTGGCCCAGTATTCTACACCGGGCGAACCTCAGCAAAATGGAGTAGCTGAAAGACGCAACCGTACCCTGATGGATATGGTGCGAAGCATGATGAGCTATTCCACACTGCCATTGAGTTTATGGATGGAGGCGTTGAAAACCGCCATTCATATTCTCAACAGAGTGCCTAGTAAATCGGTGCCCAAAACACCGTACGAGTTGTGGACAGGAAGAGTTCCCTCACTAAACCACTTACGTGTGTTGGGGAGTCCTGCTGAGGCTAAAGTATTTAACCCAAACCTTGGGAAGCTTGATCCCAAAACAGTAAGTTGCCATTTTCATTGGCTACCCTGAAAGTCAAAAGGTTTTCGTTTCTACTGTCCAGATAGATATACAAAGTTTGTAGAAATGAGACACACTGTCTTCTTAGAGGATGAAATGATGAGAGGAAGTATGGTAGCTGGTGAGATTGACCTTGAAGAGAAGCGGGCGTATGCGCCCACTCCGATGATTCAAGAGTCATTCTTCACACTACCTGCTGTCGCTGCACCGACGGTGCAAGACACTGTGGTGCCAGCACCTGTTATTGTTCCTCCTGTGGCAACAATGAATGAGAATGAAGAACCTGTTCTTCAGGATCCTATAGAACCCATTGCCACAGATGAGGGGGAGCAACAGCAGCCTCAAACAGAAGATATACCAAATGAGGAAGCCCCGAGGAGGTCTCAAAGAGTAAGAAGATCAGCTATTTCTGATGATTATCAGATTTATCATACAGAGGAATTTCAAAATGGAGGATGATCCCACCTCATTTGAAGAAGCCATGAGAAGCGAAAATTCATCAAAATGGCTTGAGGCCATGGAAGAGGAAATGAGGTCCATGAAGGCTAATAAAGTCTGGGACTTGGAAATTATTCCTAAAGGAGCCAAAACAGTAGGCTGTAAATGGGTCTACAAAACAAAGCTTGACTCCCAAGGGAATGTAGAAAGATACAAAGCGCGACTTGTGGCAAAAGGCTTTACGCAAAGAGAAGGGATTGATTACAATGAGACCTTTTCTCCAGTCTCATGTAAAGATTCCTTCAGAATCATGATGGCATTAGTAGCACATTATGATTTAGAGTTACATCAGATGGATGTAAAGACGGCATTTCTTAATGGGGATTTGGAGGAAAATGTTTACATGGCACAACCGAAAGGTTTTGTCGTGGAAGGAAATGAAAGAATGGGATGCCGCCTAAAGAAATCGATTTATGGGTTAAAGCAAGCTTCAAGATAGTGGTACTTGAAGTTTGACAGTACAATAAGAAAATTTGGGTTTAAAGAGAATGTAGAGGACAATTGTGTTTATGCAAAGTTTAAAGATGGGAAGTTTATCTTCCTAATCCTGTATGTGGATGATATACTACTAGCTAGTAGTGATGTCAGTCTACTACTGGAGACAAAGAAGTTTTTGTCCTCAAACTTTGATATGAAAGATCTTGGTGAAGCTTCGTTCGTTCTAGGGATCGAAATTCACCGGGATAGAAACAAAGGGATATTGGGACTGTCACAAAATGCATACATAGAGAAAGTCTTAAAGAAATTTGGTATGCATAAAAGTAGTCCTTCACCTGCACCTATAGTCAAGGGTGACAGATATGGGGATTTTCAATGCCCCAGGAACCAGTACGAGCTCGATCAAATGAAATCGGTTCCATATGCTTCAGCTGTCGGAAGCTTGCAGTATGCTCAAGTGTGTACGCGCCCTGACTTATCGTTTGTTACCGGGTTACTTGGCAGATTCCAGAGCAATCCTGGAATAGAACATTGGAAATTGGTAAAGAAAGTCTTGCGTTATTTGCAAGGAACAAAAGGCCTCATGATGACATACAGAAGATCAGATTCACTCCATATAGTGGGGTATACAGATTCTGATTATGCGGGAGATGATAGAAAGTCGACATCCGGATATGTGTTCACTCTCGCTGGAGGAGCTATATCGTGGAAAAGCTCAAAGCAAACCGTCACTACATCGTCCACAATGTATGCCGAGTTTGTAGCATGTTATGAGGCTACAGGGCAGGTGAAATGGCTAAAGAAGTTCATACCCGGTTTAAAAGTGGTTGACGACATCAATAGACCACTTAAGTTGTACTGCGATAATGAACCCGCAGTAATGTATGCCCACAACAATAAGTCAAGTGGTGCTGCCAAACACATTGACATAAAGTACTATATTTTGAAAGATAAAGTTCGGGATCAAATTATAAGTCTTGAGCATATAAGTACCGCAAAGATGTTAGCGGATCCGCTTACTAAAGGCTTACCACCCAACGTGTTCAGAGAACATGTAGCCGGCATGGGTTTAAGGGAAAGCCTATGATTCCTGGACTAAAAAGATGGCCCAAAAGATTAAAGTAACTATTTCAGAACAAGAGAGGTGTATTGTAGCTGTTGAATCTATCGGCGATTGACCGTGACGATGAGACATGTTCTATGCACTAATCTGTGATGGAATGAGTAAAGTCAAAAGTAATTAAAAATAAAGCATAGATTGAGATCAAGGGGGAGAATGTTAGAATGATCTCAGCCGATTAGCCCAACGGCTAATCGGGCCTTGATCCGCGCCCTGATCGGGGGCGCCCAGCCCAACCACTGGCTGATGGGCCCCCGTCGCGCTGCGCAATAAATAGAGGGTGGGGGCCGGCGGCTCGAAGCACGAGGTTCGCCTGAGCCGCAATCCCCACCCGACAAAACCCTAACCGATCTAGAGGGGGGCGCAGCCAGCGGCGGGAAGTTCCACCACCGCCACCGTTCGCAGCCGCCAGGGAGACATCGCCGCCCACCGGGAGACGCCACCGCCAGCCTCTTCCCCGACCGTCGCTGCCCGTGCGCAGACGTCACCGACGAACCAGTGATGGCTGGCTCCTCCTCCACGCAATCGGACGGTCGGTATCTAAACCCTAATGACCTCTCTCTCTCCGTGTATCACTCGAACCCGAATAGAACACCCCTAGATCTAAACCCTAGGAGATCCTAAACCATAACACCTCGTACTCGACTCCGGCCTCCTCCAGGGTCACCGCAACCCTGGCTATGTTCCATGACTTGGCCGGCCCGTACACCTTCACGACCGGCGCCATCTCGCTCTTCCTGCAGTTGCTTTCTTCTCGCCGATACAACGAACGATTGTGGAGTTATTAGTCAACAAGTAGTGCTTGATCATGGCTGATTAAGTATGTAATACTTATTCCGATGGTTAAAGTATGCATGTCAGTACATCAGAATGATGCTTAGATTATTAAGGCCTAATTTCATCGAGATTCTTCCCATGTTTTTTCGTGAAGCAGCCAAGCACCTCTTGAATAATTTCTTTGTTTTTGTTTACCATGTTTTCAGGAGTGGACCCATCAGGGGTTAGGTGGGACTGGCACCCCCTACCGCTGGCCGCCACCCCCTCCCAACGGCGATCCCTCGCGGCGGGTGGCGCTGGACAGGGACATTGTGGGCGCGTTCGACATGAGCTTCTTCAAGAATGCAAGGGAAGGCAACGCCGTGCTGGAGTTGGACTAGAGGCTGCGGGGTGACGCCGTGACGCAGGACGTCGTGCAGAACTACGCCCGCAACATCGACGCCCTGTTCGGGCTCAGGTTTAGCTACGAGTTCCCCAAGGCCATGATTAGGATGAGCAGCATCGGCGTGAAGACCGACAATTACGAAGAGCAGCATCGGTGTGAAGACCGACAACAAGGGCGAGATAAGGAAGAAGTGCTCCAGGATTAACTGATAACTAGGAAGATGTGCTGCTTGTAAGATGTAAACCAAGAATTAGTGAGCAGCATCAGCATCAGCATGCATGCTAGTATCCGAAAACTTTTGCTTGCCACTTTCTTTTCTGTATGCCAGGGCTCATGTTTGTTCCAGAATCCTGTGCTTAGCATGCATTGATGCATAATTCAATTTCTCCATGTTCTATACTTCTGCAGACTGCTAGGTTTGCGGCTGCATCTAATGCTGTCAGAGTGTCAATTTTGATTGAGTTGTTCAAGGTAATGCTAAGGAGTTAGATCATTACTAAAGAGTATGTTATGTTAGCTTTTTTTTTTATCAGAACATGTAAGTAGAAATGCTGAGCTTTTGCGTTCTTTTATTCTTCAACGATGTGTAATAGTTCTATTGTTTGCAGTTACTGATGATAAATGTTGCAGTATTTAAAGTCAACGATTTTGGAAGGCGTCCATTACTGATAGGAGGTGTTGGTGGAATTATGAGTAATTTTGCTCTTTCATACGACTTGTTTAGGTTCTATAGACTGCATGGGAGTTCTAAGATAATCCGCTATAGTCGTAATAGCGTTTTTCTATTTCTCACTGGGAATGTGGCAGACTAGTAATTTGGCGTTTGGTAAATCGATGAGAAGTCTCATTAGCCTTTCTAAATTTTGATATGGATCCGCCACTGCATGTTTTTCTAATTCATTGCTTTTCATTACCTGCTTTCTGAACAGGACCAAACAGCGACTGCCATGTGAGGCCTTCGAATGATTTATCCCTCCACGCCAAGTTACCAGTACTCGAGCAGCATTCAGATTTTTGGCAGGAACCAGCCGGTTTTTGTTTACACGCTAAATAGTGTCTATGGGAAGCTATTTTGCCCAGAATATGCATATTAATTATTATTCAGTATGCTTCAACATTTAAACCTTATAAAACTCAAGAAAAAAATCAAGCCCCAGAAAACTGGCTATATTTCCCCAAAAACCGGTTGGTTTCTGTGACACGGCCAGGTCCAGGATTTCCCCAGGTCTGGTTTCCCAAACACTGCTCTCTAGCGCCCCCTCGTCACACCGGGTCAGCGGCAGCTAGCACTATAGGGCTTACATCTCTGCCTAATGCATCAATCTATTTCTATGTATACACATGCATTCCTGCCATATGTAGTGCAGTGAATTTGTGCTATTTTTGTAAATGATTTCAGTCCTTACAAATAAAATTTACGATAGAGATTTTATTAAAAGGACTCTTAATCAAAACCATCCAGAAACTATTATGGATAAATTAATTGTATCTGATAATTTCGATGGGAGTAAAGAGGTAGATAATACATCTTGTGTCTCCACTACTACAGAAAAGGTCATCACAGATGGTTCGAAAACGTCATCACAGACGGTTTTGTGAACCGTCTGTATTTATGGGTCAGTGATAATCGAAGGTCATCACAGACGGTTTTCGAACCGTCTGTGATTGTCAGCTATCACAGACGGTTTTTGAGTAAAAACCGTCTGTGATAGCTGATAATCACAGACGGTTTTTAGTTACAAACCGTTTGTGATAGCTGATAATCACAGACGGTTTTTAGTTAAAAATCGTCTGTGATTATCAGCTATCACAGACGGGTTTTACTCAAAAACCGTCTGTGATATTCCCTTCGACCCCTACATGTATTTCTGTTTATTGGCTAGCCTCAGGAAATGCTAGCTATGCCCTCTAAAACAAGCAGATAAACAAATATATGTATACATACAATTCACATCTCAATTCATTTGACAAACATCCAATTCACATCACATTTCATTCACAGACATAAGGCATCCATTTCGCAAATGAATTAATTGAAATGAAATAAAATATCCATTTACAAATTCACAATTACAGAGTGATAAGAGCAATAAAAAATCAATCTGCGCAGTGGAACTCTCCATCTGATTTTATGACTTTAGACCACAAAAACCAAATTAACTCTCCTCGAATTTTTGCTAAGTCCGCCTGTTCCAATGCAGATTTAGAGATGGGCGCAACCTGTAGATAGGAATATCAACGCGCACACATATAAAACCTGACATGTATGAAATAAATGTGGGAAGATTGACAAACCTTAGAATTAATGATCTTGCTGGAATCGAGAAGTAGTCTCATATGGTGGCACACGTAGTATCCACACGTGTTGCCCGGCTGCTGCTGGTGGCACTGCAAAAAATAGAATGTGTTAAATCAAGGGGCATTACTACTAAGTGTTGTATATGATTAATTAATGTGCAGCTAGCCAATACCTGAAAATTGCGATCATGTTTCAAGGGCTTGGCAGCTGTCGTCGAGCCACTTGTTTGTTGAACGTATGTGACGAATGACCTTCGGTATTCGAAAAAGTTAGATTAGTCATTCGGAAGGAAAGAAAGAGTACAATGTACTTACCTATCGAGTATTTCGGCGATAGCTGTGTACTTGGATTTGTTCTTACTTAGAGAATCAAGGTATATAGCCTTGTTCCATTTTGGTATAATTACAATTAAAATCCAATGGAAGTTCTCATTGTATGGCATAAGAACAAATTCCTTATCACAGTGAGCCAACAGTGATTTTGTAATATAGTCCTCGACGAAGGATGCATTCTCGTTGATGGTATCAATGGCGACCAAGCGTGGGTCCAGGAAACCAATTGGTGATTTCGATGATCTAGCTTTGGTCAGCATGAATATATATATATATATATATACACACACACAGAGAGAAAAGCAACAAATTGTGACATATATCGGTATTACGTGAACAGAGACTGTGATTGTACAGACTTACAGCGTCCAGCATCGAACGAGTGAGGCGTCGAGAGCGTTGAGCGTGAAAAGACCAAATATATCGTCAAAGGTCACCGGGAAGACACATTTCTGAACTTCGTGCTAGAAATGTTCCGGCTTGAATTTGACCATGACACCTGAGCGCCGTTGTGCCTCTGGTCTATTGGACTGTTGCAGATACCAAGTGTGGAATCTTTGGCAACCAAGTCCTAGCTTTGTGAGGTGCTCTTGCGGGAATATCATCGGCTCGCCTAGCACGAATTTGTGGGCCAATGGCATGTACAGGATATCGTCATCATCCTTCGTCTTTGATTTGCCATGGCCACTGCCTCGACTGCAGGTCGACTTCATGGTAGTCGACTGTAATGGTACAGACGATGCAAGTTGCTTTGGCGAGAATAGCACCCGTGGAGATAGCACCGGTGCAGGTAGCTCTGCTTCGCACTGCCCGTGTGGAGATGGTACCAGTGCATGTTGCTGTGGTTCGCACTGCACTTCTGGTCTTGCCACCGGTGAAGAAGCCTCCAGGGTGATGTCGCTTTTGTGGCATTCCTCAAGACACAGCAGCAGGCCTCGGATGTGCCTCGGATGCTATGCTCCATCTAAAGACCAGCTCTTGGCATTCCTCAAGACACAGCAGCAGACCTCGGATGTGCCTCGGATGCTATGCTATGCTTCGAATTGGCAGTCATGCGCCTGACGAAACAGTTCATCTTTCCACCCAAATGGTCCATGTATCTTTTGCAACAATCGCAAGATTTCTTTATCTGGGAATCTCATCCACAACCTTCTCCACTCCGACAATCCTTCTTTTTCCCGCAAAATGCAAGACAATTTTATTACAAAAGTGCAAAAAAAACATTCCCAGATTATTCGGTGAGCAGCCGACATAGCCGACTTCTTCGGTGAGCGACTATCCATCTGCTTCTTCCCACTTCTTTTCTTCATCTCTGGTCTCTGGATCACGTACGCCAGTAGCGATGATTCTCTTTTTTTGCACTTTTGTAATAAAATTGCCTTGAATTTAAGAAGGAAAAAGACGGATTGTGGGAGTGGACATCACATCTCGGCAGTAGTCGGCATATACTATTACTACAAGGTCTCTAAACAAAGTTCTATGAAGCAAATGCCCCTTGAAGGTCTATGTGGCATATACACTAGAGTGGTCCTTGATTGGTTAATTTGTGCTCTCAAATTGTAGGGTTGCACAAGATTAATCTTGGCCGTCCCGCTACTAAATGAGGAAGCAAGAAAAGTGAAACATGATGCTCAATGTTAGGAAGAGAGGAGAGGAGTAGAGGGAAGGGGGAGAAGGGAGGGGTGATGTGGACAAAGAGAGGGGTTATATGCCTATACTATATACTATAATACTATATACTAACACAACAATTAAGCTACTGCAGTAAACAATGTACCAAATAGCAAACTAATTAAGCTACTGCAGTAAACAATGTACCAATGTAATATGTACCAAATAGCAAACTAATTAAGCTACTGCAGTAAACAATGTACCAATGTAATATGTACCAAATAGCAAACTAATTAAGCTACTGCAGTAAACAATGTACCAAATAGCAAACTAATTAAGCTACTGCAGTAAACAATGTACCAATGTAATATGTACCAAATAGCAAACTAATTAAGCTACTGCAGTAAACAATGCTCAAAACCATAGTCCATCATAGAAACTGCTCACAATACTCAAAACTCTATTCCATCACAGAAAGTTCTCACAATGCAGACGGTAATCGAGGGGAGGTGGAGGCGACGAGGGTTCGGGGGAGGTGGAGGCGACGACGGGCTCGGGGGAGCTGGAGGCGGCTGGCGACAAGGGGCTCGGGGGAGGCGGCCGGCGACGGGCTCCGGGGAGGCGGCCGACGAGGGTTCGAGGAGGCGGAGGCGATGACGGGCTCGACGGAGGCGGCCGGCGAGGGGCTCGGGGAGGCAGCCGACGAGGGTTCGGGGAGGCGGAGGCGACGACGGGCTCCGGGGAGGCGGCCGACGAGGGTTAGAGGAGGCGGAGGCGACGACGGGCTCGACGGAGGCGGCCGACGAGGGTTCGGGGAGGCGGAGGCGACGACGGGCTCGGGATTTAATTAGATCTAGATCGAATAACTGCGCAGCACACAGGGAAAACCCTAGCCAGAGGGTATATATAGGGAGGTTATCACAGACGGTTCTAAACTTAGAACTGTCTGTGATAAATATCACAGACGGTTCTAAGTTCAGAACCGTCTGTGATAAGCCTTTGCGACTGTAGTTATTAAGACCACCAATAACCACAGCTGCATTCATATCCACCACCAAATAGCTGCATTCATATACAACACCAACCAGCTGCATTCATATCAACCATCACATGTACATCACACATATACATCACATATACATAAATGCCAATACTCATATACATTTTCACATATACATTTTGTCACACATTTTCACATATACATCTCAAAATTGTCACACATTTTCACATATACATCTCAAAATTGTCACACATTTTCACATATACATCTCAAAATTGTCACACATTTTCACATATACATCTCAAAATTGTCACATATTTTCACATATACATTCTTATTGTACTTGCTTATTTCCTTTAAAAATTAGCCCTTCATCATGATCAATGCGTACGTAACTAGTTTCGTCACGTTGTTCATCGTCGACCCTTATGCCATTTCCAAAAGGAGGTAACTCGTCAAATTGATTGTATTCCTCCTCGTCCACTACATTCTCCACTCCGACAATTCTCCTTTTTCCATGAAGAACTACATGGCGTTTCTTATTTGCCGGGTCGGTTACATAGAAAACTTGAACAACTTGATTGGCGAGTACGAATGGTTCGTCTTTGTACCCGACACGTTGGAGGTCCACGGTCGTGACACCGTACTTGTCAACCTTCACCTGTGGGAGATGCACCCAACGGCAGCGAAATAAGGGGATCTTGAAGACCACATAGTCGAGTTCCCAAATCTCTTCTATGAAGCCATAGTACGAGTTTCTCGACCCATCGGTACTGAATGCATCTATGCGGACACCGCTGTTCTGGTTAGTGCTCTTGACATCCTGAGACTGCGTATAGAATGTGTACCCATTTATGTCATATCCTTGCCATGTCACAACTGTAAATGTCGGCCCTTTTGCCAACCATGTCAGCGTCTCACTCGGCGAGCTCCTAGCGATTTGCTCCTTCAACCATTGGTTGAACCGACGATTGTGTTGCCTCATGATCCAAACATCCGGCCGCTCCGGATTCTGTTGCCGAAGCACATCCTTGTGCTGGTCCACATAAGGCGCCACTTTAGTCATGTGTTGCAACACCGTGAAATGGGCTTGAGTATACGTGTCCATATCTGGAGTGATTGCTTTACTTCCGATAGTTCCGAGACCCTTCAGCCACCCCTCATGACGAGATTGAGGGACACCTATCGGTTGAATCTGAGCCATATAATCGACACAAAACTCAATGACCTCTTCGCTTGCATAACCTTCGACGATGCTGCCCTCCGGCCGAGAACGATTCTGTACGTAGGACTTGAGAATTCCCATGAACCTCTCAAATGGGTACATGCTACGTAGGAATACGGGCCCGCACATTTTTATCTCCCACACAACGTGAACAACGAGATGGACCATGATATCGAAAAACGAAGGAGGGAAATACATTTCAAGGTGACATAGAGTCATCACCACCTCGTCCTGCAGAGCATCTAGTCCTTCGGGATCGATGACCTTCTGAGCAATTGTGTTAAAGAAATAACATAGCCTCATGATTGTCTCTCGGACTTTGATCGGCAAAATATTTCTAATTGCAATAGGGAGCATCTGTGTCATTAGCACATGACAATCATGAGACTTCATGTCATTTAACTTCAAATCTTGCATCGAAACAAGTTTCTTCACGTTGCCGGAGTAACCAGACGGAACTTTGACACCATGCAAGCACTGGCACAGTTCTGTTTTCTCCGCCTTGGACAGAGTGTAACACGCAGGGGGAAAGTACGTTCATCCATTATCAGTGCTTGTCGGTGCTAACTCAGGCCTGATGTCCATGTCAGCCAAGTCAAGCCGTGCGTTGACACCGTCCTTTGTTTTATCACGGATGTTCAGTAAGAGACCAATCAAGCTGTCGCACACATTCTTTTCTACGTGCATGACATCGATGCAGTGCTGAACATCTAGGTACTCCCAATAAGGTAAGTCCCAAAATATTGATCTATTCTTCCAGGTGTTCTTCTCATGAGCCCTCAATTTACGTCCCTTTCCGAGGACAACATCTAAATCCTTAACCATATCATAAACCTCGTGTCCCCTTAAATGCCTTGGAGCTGAACCGTCTTCCTTCTCTCCGTCAAATTGTTTCTTCATCTTGCGGTATGGGTGAGCCCTCCGAACGAACCGGCGGTGACGCATGTAGACGGTTTTGCGTGAGTGTCTCAGCCACACACTCTCGGTACCATCTAAACAGTGAGTACAAGCTTTGGCACCTTTTGTACTATGGCCCGATAGGTTACCAAGGGCAGGATAATCATTTATGGTGCAGAACAATAAGGAGCGCAGAGTGAAGTTCTCTCATTTGTATGCATCCCATACCTGTACCCCTTCGTTCCACAGTACTTTTAGATCTTCCACCAATGGTGCTAGGAACACATCGATATCATTCCCAGGTTGTTTTGGCCCTTGGATAAGTATCGACAGCAAAATGTACTTTCGCTTCATACACAACCAAGGAGGAAGGTTATAGATGCAGAGAGTCACGGGCCATGTGCTATGTCGGCTGCTCATGCTACTGAAATGATTCATTCCATCTGTACTCAGTCCAAACCTTATATTCCTTGGTTCTACACCGAACTCTGCAAAACTCCTATCGATGTTTCTCCACTGCGCGGAATCAGCAAGGTGTCTTATCATTCCATCCTTCTTGCGCTCCTCCGAGTGCCAACGCAGTAGTTTTGCCTCCTTTGGATTTGCAAAAAACCTTTTCAAACGGGGAATTATAGGAAAATACCATGCCACCTTAGCAGGAGGTTCTTTCTTCGCCTCTGTTCCCTCGCCATCATCTGATTGATTGTTACGTTTTTATTGGGATGCGTTGCACACCGGACATACATGCATGTTTGCATACTCTTTACGGTAGAGGATACAATCGTTCGGGCATGCATGCATTCTTTCTACTTCCATTCCCAACGGACAAAGTACCTTCTTGGCTTTATACGTGGTTTTAGGCAACTCATTTCCCTCCGGAAGCATGTCCGCTAAAAGACCTAGCAGCGCCGTGAAACTCTTGTCGGACCAACCGTTGCTTGCCTTCAATTTCAACAGTTCAAGCACGGCCGACAACCTCGTGTACTTGCAGCCCGTGTACAAAGGTTTCTCTGAGTCCTCCATCAAGCCACGGAATTTAACATACTCTCTCTCATCATAGTTCTCTTCTACATCGCGAAGCATCTAATCCAGATTATCATCGTGCAACCTATCCGAATCCGAGCCACAATCGACATCAGCCGGCGGCATGTCATTCACTTCACCAGCGATGTCATTCGGGGGCATATCATTCACTTCACCGGCGATGTCATCCGGCGGCATATGATCATTCACTTCGCCATGACTGGTCCAACACGTATAATCCTTTTTGAAACCCCTCCGAATCAAGTGCGCTTCAATTTGCCCTCGATTCTTAAACATCTTCAAATTCTCGCAGTCAGTGCATGGACAACACATATATTCCACCCCCTTATTCAACATATCCTCCTCGGCGGCTCTTATAAAAGCAGAAACGTCATTAATGTACTCTTCACTCACACGGCTCGCGGCATACATCCAGCTTCGGTCCTACGTTACGTACATATATAACAACTTAGTATTAAAATCTAGATTAACTAATTATAACTACATATATACCGGCCACATTTATTATATTGAGAGTTAATTTGCTAGCTCAATTCATATTACAAACACAACAGCTATTATATAACCAACAATTTTGCAAATTAACCATCTTCAATAACCACTCATGGATTATAGTACTTAGACCTAAATTGTAATGCAATTAAAGAAAAAATAAATTTCATTACTAACCATATCTACAGCAACC
Source organism: Dendrocalamus latiflorus (assembly GCA_017311315.1). Lineage (NCBI taxonomy): Eukaryota > Viridiplantae > Streptophyta > Magnoliopsida > Poales > Poaceae > Dendrocalamus > Dendrocalamus latiflorus. The sequence goes on from CM029663.1 coordinate 42,981,407, forward strand.
AGGAAAGTCTGAATCTTAATTCAAAGCTCAATCTCTGCCTCTTCCCACCAAATTAACTGGCCTGAAATCGCCTAGCTTCCTCCCGAGTGAAAAAGTGCGCAGCAGTGGCTAGATCTGGATCGAAATGAAGACAGATGCGGTTTGAGCAGCGCAATAAATGCCTTAGTCATTATCACAGACGGTTTTTAACTAAAAACCGTCTGTGAATTATCACAGACGATTTTTAATAAAAAACCGTCTGTGATAACCAGCTTATAAATATTATCACAGACGGTTTTTTAGAAAAAAACCGTCTGTCATAAGCTTCATACCAGAATGCTTCGTACGTGTTTCGATGCCAGAACGCTTCGTGTTTCGATCGTCTAATTAACGTCTCTTAATCGTTATACGAAGCGTCTATATCATTAATGTTTGGGTATACGAACCGTCTGTGCTAAAGGTTAAATATGCGCGCCTAATCCAGGTCTCTTCTACGTACGTACAATACAATATACAATACAACATGACTTCTACTGTTCTTGTGATCATCTCCTTCCTCTCATCTGTTCATAATGAATTGTTCGGCCGGAACCTTACACAGGCGGCCAGCAATTTGCATCTGGAGCAGCTTCTCCGCACCCGCCCTACTCTCCTTCCCTGACTTTCTTGCATCCGTCAGCTTGACCTGATCCTCCGCCGTCGACGGAGGCGTCTCGCTGCCGCTCAAGAAAGGGAAACAGCCCTCACCCTGGTTCTTCTCCACAATGTGCGCAAAGCGGAAGAAGCTCTGCACGCATTGGAGAGACTGATAGATAGCCTTGCCGATCAAGCAAATATGACAGATTCTGAGGAATCTTTTCATGCTATCCTCTACGACATTATGGATGCTGCTGATCATTTGCCCAGGCTGGAGGAGGAAGTGCTGAGGACAAGGGCAATCTTAACGGCGTTCGAGAATTTAGCGGCTGATCCTCCAAGTCCCCAAGTCGAAGAAGAAGCGTACGAAGCCCAAAAGATTACAATCTGGGAAACTCTTTACCTGTGCGACTTTTGTAATAAATTCGCCTCTAATTGAAATTAATAAATTTGCCTTTAATTTGTGATCTCTTGTCTCAGTAGTTCTGTAGTTAAGTTATTAGAAGCAATGTGTACTTATATATTAACCTCTGATCTAGAATATGACAGACAAAGGGACATCACAGACGGTGACGGTTCTTAACAACAACCGTCTATGATAGTCGACACAACACAAACGGTTTTTAATAAAAAACCGTCTGTGATAATCCCAGATTATTACAGACGGTTTTTAATAAAAACCATCTGTGATATTCCAGTATCACAGACGGTTCAGCGGTAAGAACCGTCTGTGATACTCCTTTTTCCCGCCACAAATACCACAGACGGCCTTCTAATTAAAACCTTCTGTAATAGTGTACATTACAGACGGTTTCACAAAACCGTCTGTGATTTGGCGTCTACTATTAGCCTCTTTGTAGTAGTGCTCGCTTATTCAACAAACATGTCCTGAGAAGAAAAAAGGTGACACATCGAAGTCTGAGAACAGTGAGTTAGAACACACCCACCGCATCTCTATAATTTAGGCAGAGGGCATCTTCATAAGCTCTGTGACCTTCTTCACAATCGGCCTGTCCATTATGTCAGCCATCCAGGCCTTCACATGTGGATATGCATCAACCACTGATGCATGGGGAGTCCCCAACAAGTAGTAAACTGTTGGAAAATGGCTTAGATCTGCCAGGCTAACGAAATCCCCAGCCAAGTACTTGAACTTGGACAAGCGTGCCTCATAAACTTCAAGGGATTTCTTCAGTTTCTCTAGATTCTCCTCGACGACTTTCATGTCAGTTGTTCCACCCAAGAAAACAGGGACAACGAGCCACTGGAAAATGATGGGCGACATAACGCTGTCAAAATGTTGGGACTCGACTTCAAGCCAAACGTCCACCATTGCAGACTCGGAGAGGTTACTTTCCCTTAGCAAGTCTGATCCACCTTTGCGAAGTATGTACTTTGAAATAGCACGTGACTCTGCTAAGATACAATTTGTCATACTTGTACAGCAATAATTAATAAAACAACAACCTGACAATTCAAATCTCCGTATGATTGTTGACTTCAAGGCATAGGATGTATATATTTTGTATATGATACTTGCATAGTGATCATGTTTTGAACTTATCCATCGCAGGTATCATAAACAATTTGCCCCTAACTTTCTATATTACGCCTACGAGTTTTCTATTTCTGTTTGTATTAACACGAACAAAACTAGAGGAGTTGAGGCATATTTGTAACACTATAAAAATATCACACAAGTTAGAAAATAACATCCATGCGTGGTCCTGTGTCTCATTTTCATCCTCATAGCGGATGTTATTTTTCATTTGAGACATTTGGTAGAGTTAACGAGCAAATTTTCCCAACACACTAACATGGTTTAAGCATTTCTTTTTTATATTACTCCCTGTAGTAAAAAATAAGTGATGTCCCAATACCTTTCTGAATGTTTTGAGTCGCCGAGATGAAAATTATACATCTGTCTTGAATAAAATACTTTTATAATACTAAAATTTTAATAGGTTTTAAAGATACATTAAAATAAAAATGTTTGTTAAAGTTGCGTTATTAAGATTGTGTGCACCAATGTTTAAAATGTTTCTTTATTGTGACAGGAGGTAACAGTACAAGTTGTTAAAGCTTGAGTGTGGCCTAATGACCGTGAATATGTGCTGAACGAACACTAAATTAGTTGGTCCAAAGAGAATCATCTTTTAGTAGGATGGTAGAGTTATAGTTGTATGATTTCACCGACTAAGGTTTAAATGCTAGGGTTCACGTCTACGCAAATGTAAATATATCTTGGCACGAACTTTGTCAGATTGCGTATTTATCCTCAGTCTCTAACCGTGTGCGGAAGGGACGCACTTATATGTATGGGGGTGTACGTGCGTGGTGATTTATGTGGGGTTTCGTCTTCAATCCAGAAAAATTAGTCGGAGCGGAGACAATGAGTTTGACTTTGTTGATAGCAATTTCCTTTGTCATCCTATCATTTTCTAACTTATCCTACCACGATGCAAGTAATTTATTAATTACAGGTACAATATCTTTGAATCTTATATCACACCAAGCAAGCAACTAACTCACCGAAAAGATTCAGATCGCCATCCTCGAAAGCCGGGACTTGTCCAAAGGGCTGCAAACAGATAGAAGAAAAAAAAATGATATGAGAAATCTAACAAAACGTGTAGCTCTATTCAACGATATAGGTGTAGAAAGCTCATGATGACCAAAATGTGCAAGAAGCTTACTATGAACACAGCACAGATATGAGGTCTACTGCATAAATTAATTTCCTGTTCTTGTAGGGGATATATAACCAAACAACTATCGTATACTTAAAACTCTTCGCTTCGAATTTGTACGTAGGCTAGATAATAATTCTTCATTTCCGCAATTAATGTCCAAGAGAACATGTTAATATTGGCGTATTGCGCACTATCTGAGAGAAACCATGCTAGCTACCATATGAGAAGTGAGGTGACATACGTTGCGGGCGACATGCGCCGGGCTCTTGTGCTCGCCGTTGGCCATGTCGACGGGCACGACCTCGTACTCCGCGCCGACCTCCTCCAGGCACAGAAGGATGCGCGCCACGTTCGTCGACATCGCCGGCCCATACACCCTTACCGGCGCCATCTTTCCTTCAGTAGCTAGTTCACTCTTTGCTTAGTGCAAGACGAAGGTAGGAGGCTAAGTTGTGTGTTAAGAAAAGATGTGGGTAGCTTTGTAGCGAGTCGAGCTAGTGTGGTCAACTCATGGGGTTCTGCATAAACTATATATGATCATGTCCTAGTTTATTCGAACAACAGTTGAAAACTGGTTCTCGAGTGTGCAAATTGATGGAAACTGGGGACTTGGAGCCAACATTCAGAAGCAGTGCTAGACGATGATAAAGGAAGTAGTTATTTTAAATCAAGCCACTGAGAGCAGTTGAACAGTTGAAACTCCACGCTCGTAATAAATAGAAGAAATTAAGTTAGAACAGCGACAAATGAAGTTTATATGTTTAACTTTTTTTTCTAAGAAATGTTGACACAGACACTAAAAGAGTTCATTGTGGATGAACAAATGAAAAGTGTATGACCAACTATAGCAGCAAAGGGTAAATGGTACATGTTGTAGGGGTGGTTCAACCCCCCGTGACTAGGCCTTGCAACTAGCCTAATATGTAATAGGCTCGATAGTGTAGAGGAATATACCAATGTAAATATATCAATGTACCCTCATCCTTTATAAAGTACTAAGGGGTAGAATGGGAACTTCCCATTCTACCCCACTCATGTATATAAACCTCCAGGAGGGGCAGGAGGAGGGGGATCCTCTCATTATTCTCCACATATCCTCCCTGTGTTGACTCTCCTTTCCTTCTACTAGTCCCATTCTTTACTGTTTGGCCAGTAGCCACAACAGTGCCTTTCGAATTTTTCCCTACACTTTCACAAATTCTTCACTCCACTAATTACAAAGCTATGGAGAGTAGAATTGCAACCTAAGAACAAAGCAATAACCTTAAGATCAAAAGAGGAGCAATTCTCATCACCTCACCGATTTGACTGCCACAAAGGGTTCAGTCTGACTGGTGGCCAGTTGGACCGGGCTAGGGTTGGTCTAACTACTCCCCTGTTTCCAAAACAGAAAATTAGCCCGAGTCAAGACCAAGAATAGTGCAACTCCCAAAATCCTCAATGAAAAGAAATGAAACTTTGAATACACCTCGCTTAGGGTTTAAGGAGCCTATTCATCCAAAAATCATATGAATATATGTCAAAGTTTCAATCTTTTCCAAAGACAAACAAAATTGCATTAAAACCAAGCTAACATCAAAATCTAGCGATATGACTTGATTGTGAATAGAGAATAGCCAAGATAGCTTTAGATGAGTTCCCAAATGTCATAGCAAGCTATTACTCCTAAAGATTTGAAGGAAAAACACTGAAATTAAGAAGCCTCAAGATAAGGTCAAATTCAAATAAAATCAGAAAACTTTAAAATCTTACAAGACTTGGTACCTAAATAGATGTGAGTTGACTTGCATAACTCATCTCCATTACTTACACGTCTTTGGCACACAAAAAATCAAAAAGAGAGAGAGAAGATATCAAAACCAACAAAAACAAGAGTAATCGACAAATTCAAGAAGATGCCATGAGAGGTGAACAAAGTTGATCTATTGCTACATGATGATAAAGATTTTATAGCCACCCCACATAAAGGATAAGAGAGCACACCACATCAATCATTCTTCTCTAACCCTGACCCTAGACGCACAAGGTTGGAATGGTCAGATAGTTAGATGATTGGCTTGAAAGCTTTCATCCCCAACCTGTTAAATAGATGGGGGCAACCAGCCCATTTCTAACCCTAATAGATACTATCCATTAACATATTTAGGAAAACTCGTTAACCCCACACAATATGTGTTTTACTCACACATACTTTTCAAAATACATGAGCCTGAATTCGCTAAGTCTTTAGCATTTGATCCACTTGATCTTCTCAGGATCTCCTTGACCTAAATCGTTTTCCTAAGTGCTGCTTAAGCGCTGCAGTTTTGATCCAACAAAGTTTCTAATATTTGTAAAACTACCAAAATCCCATTGTCTTGTCTCGGTCTTCATCTTCCCTTGCAAACAATCATCATGCTTACCACGTGTAGGTGCACCAATGGCTTGCTACGCGTTGGCAAGTCCCTCTCACTTCAGTTCCATTGGACCACGCTTTACTTGGACCGACTAAGCCACATGGTGCAACCCGTCACTCAAACGTTCCCTTGACTGTTCTGGGCCTTAATTCCTCTATGAGCGTAGCATTAATCCTCGCTATTGATCATGATTGAATCCAAACTTCTTTGCACATCTAAAGACAAAGAAATCGTTTCTGGGCACAAATTCTTCATAATTTTACCTACATTAGTCAAAACATGCTTTGTGCAACATAAATACAGTGGCTAAACATAATTTAATTCAACTCAAAACCTAAATTTCAAAATACAAGAAATAGCCCTTAGGGCCAGTCTAATTGCCAACCAGATGCCAGTTAGACTGGTTGAGCCCAGTGCGAACAACCCTCTTTGAAATATTACAACCGCCATTAAATCCCCAGCATACCACCCAACAGTCAAATCGCCATGTGGTCTGACCGACAAATCCCCAGCGGTCAAACCGGTTTCTTTGACGAAACAATCTCTGCAAAATGCAAACTAAGCAAAATTCAAAATCTAACTTCATAAATTTGGCAATAGTTCATCACGCAATATCCTAGAATTTCTGACATGACATAATCTCTCAAAAAGAGATGTCTCAAATTAACACTGCATTTTCAATTCACAAAATATTAAATAAATATGTATTGGTACAGAAATGATAGCAAAATAACTAGATAGTACTATGTATGTTCGGAACTATTAATTATTGGTGTTCTAGATTTTTCATGATCTCCAAGGAACTATTCGTAGGTAATTAAAATTATAACAAGTGCCCAGTGATATCATGGCATCCTACCGTACCCCTTTTTAAAACAATCATCCTAGCCTTCCCAGTGGATCAAATAACGATCAAGTTAGGCATGACAGATGGAGCAGAGCTAATTAACTACTGGAGCTATATGTGGAAACATGAGGAGTTAAAATGGCATAACCAGGAAGATGCTCTTCGTGGGACACTTACCTAGGCAACAATATTTTTAGAAAGTTCTACTTGGCGGATGACCACGGGACACCCAAATAACTCGATGGCTGGCCACCAATCCTACCATTGATAAAACTTGACTTTCAAGTGCAAAATTTGGAAACTTTCAACTGCAATTTGGGAAGTTTCAGTTGGGAATTTTAACTTTCAACTTGACTTTTTAAACATGCAACTCAAATTTGAAACATTCAAATCAAAATTTTAAACTTTCACATGAAAAAACGTAAGGACACTCTCGGTGACGGTGGCAGTTGCGGCCCTAAAGATGATGGAGGAGGCTATCGACAGACCGCAGTGCCTCACTGAGGAGAACCCTGCAGCCAATGGAGACCTCACCGCCTCAACTCCACCTCCCCAGTGGTTGCTGTCATGCCTCTGCCTCACCCAGCTGCCTCGGATCTGCTTGCACATTGAGCAGAAAAATAGAGGACGCGGCGATCGTGTGCAGGCACTCTGCCTGGATGCGCCATGAATATCGATGATCGTACGGCCCATATGAGATCCTCACTCATTGTGACGGCTCACGTGGGAGTCCGTGGGATCATTTCCCCATGGGTGCCAACAAATTGGCATTTTTCCTTGTTCAGTAGCCGTCTCTGGTTAAAGCACTGTTGTCGGCGCTAGCGGGTTGTCTGCATGTAAAACCCGGTGTTAGGTTGGGGTTAACAGGTTTCCCCTCGGTATATGGAAACTATAAATAGAGGAGGTAGAGCTCGAGTGCTAAATGAGGTTTCTTGCAAGCGCTCGGGTTTTTCTTTTGCGTGTGTTGCTCTTGGGTTTGAGAGCTTGTATGGAGTGGCTGTAGAAACCTCCGTTAATGCAATTGTTCATCTCTGTTCCTCTATCTTTGAGTTATTCTATCTGTGATATTTTGATTGCATTTTCTCTGTTTTGTCTTTCTTTCTCAGGTACTCTGGTTGGCTCTACCTTCTTCAGTTTTGAGTGGTGTTCTTGGATCGAGTAGCCTCGGATTTCTTTTGCTCTGAACTAGGAATCTTCCTCAAGGCTATCTTGGCCAGTTCCTTTCCGAGAGCTAAGGTTTTGGTTGCATTCTTGCTGAGTGGTCGTGCGCCACAGAATTCCTCTGTTTCGACTTCAACTACCTAGTCACCCTTGGTCTCGGCAGAGAGTTTCCGTTTTCTTTGTATTTTCCCTCCCAGAGGATGAGTTCTTGCAGTGTTTGAAGTCCTATGACCAAAAGATCCGAGAATCTCAAGTTATTCGAAAACGGGTCTAGCGGTCGTACGCTTCGCACTTCCTCTGTTTTGAGTTCGACCATGACCTTCTTTTTGTCCACAGCGAAGAGAACTCTTTAGCTCGGTGATTTCTCGACCAGAGGTCATTATCTTGCTGTGATTAGAGTTTCGTGGTTGTTCAACCAAAGAATCGAAAGTTACACGAGTTTTGGTTCTTGCGGTTGAACGCCTCTTCCTGCTTTGTCGTGTTTTCTGCCGAGTTGTGCTCTGTTGTCGGTCAGTTTTGCTTTCCTGTCTCGGTTTCCAGTGAGCAAACATCTTCTGTCTTTATAGCTCAATAGCTATTGGAGAAAAAGAGTTGTGTGAATACTTAGGGAGGTTTGAAGGCACCATTCACCACCACCCCCCCTCTGTTGCCATTTCGGTCCCATAGAAAGACTACAATAGAGTTATCCATGGAGAAAATATATTTACATGTCGATTAATTGTTGGACAACTATAAAGTCGGTTTGGTCCATTTTAGGGAATCAAGATACATTACCATGTTGCATTTTGGTATAATTACAATTAGAATCCAATGGAACCTACACATATATGTCATCGTTGTCATTAAACTTAAGTTCGTGTTGCTTATAAAGTACAAATCAATAAGTATAGCCACTAGTGTAGTACATACCCCTGGTTGTAGGGCATAAGTGTGAATTCTTGTTGTGGTGAGCCACCAATGTCATCATCATTTAATTCTCGACAAATAGTATGTGCGGCAGCACCGGCCAGTTTCTCTGGTTTCACGAGGGATGCAGCATTTTGTCGGTCAAGCGTGGTTCTTGGCAAGAGCTTTATTACTCTCTTTTCTTTCGAAGAGTTATATTACTCTTTGGCAGCTTTGTATCCGTAGATATGTTTATGTTAAACTGATTAAGCAAAAGATAATGGATCAAAGAAGGAAGAAGCCAAGCATAAAAAAGATATATTCTTCTTCTCATTAATACAATTTTGATCAAAGAGTTGTATTACTCTTTCATAGCTTTGACATGGTAAGATTACTTTGATTTGTTCTGACTAATAGTACATCTCGGGTACTACCAAACACAAAAGAAGGAAATGTGATCACTCACTGTAAAAACATGATATATTTTAGTCCGCCAAAGTTCATATTGTGAGCACTTGAGAAATGTTTGCCAGCCGCGACCATTCGGCTGTCGGATCATATCCGACGCGGCCGCCGGAGCCGGAGAGAGCAAGCACGCGAACCACGATGCCACGGCCGACCGCAAACCAGAGCCGGATTTGATCTTCTTGCTTCCCATGGGTAACAAATTAACAGCGACGACCCAGCAGAACTTCCTTTAACACACACTTCTTCACTTTGGGCATTGCCAGGTGCGAACTAACGGAACCAAGCTTTGTTGCTTCGCTCGTGTGGGTTATGTGTTTTCTTCCAGTGATCGATGAGTTGCACTTGCCCTTGCAGTTGCAGACTACTATATATATAGCATTGCCAAGTACATGATGTGCTTGCAGCTAGCTTGGGAATCAAGTTAGAAATGGGGACAGAATTGCGTTTGCCAAGTGTATTAAACAGAAATTTCGCGCGTAATTAGTACATGTGTAACTGTACACCTCCATCGGCAACAGCTTCTTTTGGATGGTCAGGGTCAGCAGAGAATATTGTTTACTTCAGCATATCCAGTTAAATTAACCAGGTGCCGATTAAATCTTCACGAATTTTAGACTAATTAATTTGCTCACGTGCTTTGACTCGTAACTGAGAAATCAAGAGACCCGTTTACTTATTAAGCAAATCACCCAAAGCTTATGCTAGTGCATCCTTTATTCTCAAAAAGCAGGATCTCGGAAGGTACACAAGCAACATAGCGACAGGTACACTGATTTTCTAATTAAGCAGTTGCCTTCATCATCTCCACAACCTTCTTGACAGTCGGCCTAGCCAATATGTCATTGATCCAAGCCTTCACATGAGGGTACTCATCAAGCAGTGATGCATGGGGTGTAGCCAAGAAGTAGTATGCAGTTGGGAAATGGCTCAGATCTGCCAGGCTGATGAAATCTCCAGCTAAGTACTTGAACTTTGATAGGCGAGCCTCATACACTTCGAATGTTTTCTTAAGTTTCTCCAAATTCTCTTCAACAAGCTTCGCATCAGTTTCTCCACCAAGGTACACAGGGACGATGAGGCATTGGAAGATGATCACAGCCATGGGCCTATCATATTGGTGGGACTCAACCTCTAGCCACACATCAACCGTGGCCGAGTCAGAAAGGCTGTCCCCTTTCAGAAGTTCAGAGTTGTTCTTGCGAAGCACATACTTTGAAATTGCACGTGATTCTGTCAAAATAGTTTAACATATGTATGGATGAATAATAAGAAAGGAGAATTAATAACATGATTGCGTAATGGGAAAGCAAAATATTATCTCACCAAAGAGAATCAAATCACCATCCTGAAGAGCTGGGACTTGACCAAATGGCTGTAAGGCAAACACAACATAATTAAAACAAGAATGGGAAGCATGTAAATCTGCATGTTAATAGTAATAAGCCATAGTTTGACATAGTGTCCATTCAAACTAGTAGAAACATTAACAAACAGAAAGTTATAAATTACTTACATTACGAGCAGTATGTTCCACGTTCTTGTGCTCACCCGTGGAGAAATCAATGGGAACAACCTCGTACTGCATCCCAGCCTCCTCCAAACATGCCAGGACGCGTGCTACGTTGGTCGACATTGGCAGCCCATACACCGTAATGGCCATCTCTCTTTGGAATCCAAGCACAAATGGATTGGAAATGTTGGAAGCTACGAAGTGCCCATAGATGAGAGCATGGTGCGACTTATATAACATTAGAAGAATGACACATGCGGTTTTGGAGTTATTTGGTGAATCAAAAGTAAATCTTTTTCAAGATTTCCCATTTCCAAAACAAATGAAAAAGTGAGCGTTACGGGCATGATATGCACCAAACAAGCAGCATAAAGGATATAGGACAAATGAAATATCTTCTATTGAAAACCGCTAACTGTTACCAAAGATTTCCTCCATCCAAGTAACATATAAAAGAGAAACTAAATCAACCAAAATCATGATCCAATATAAAAGATAATTTTCTCAATCTCAGAATAAACAAAACTAAATATTAAATTAGATAATTCTAATAAATAAAAAGGCTTCATTTATCAATAATAAATATAGATGTATCTTTTGTACCATCTATATAAATATAAATAAAAAACTATGAAAAAGCATTAGCTGGATGAAACATCTTTCTTTTATCATTAAATAAATATGTAACTTTGTGCCATTTTGAGATTTATAATATGTGAGAAACTATAGAAATATTACATGAATGGAATATTTTGTAACATTTTGAGATCTAAAAATAAATTTGTATGTTTTGTATGTTTTGTAAATAAATTTGTATGTTTTGTAACATTTTGAGATCTAAAAATAAGTGACAAACTACCAAAGACGTTAGCTGGATGGAACATCTTATTTTTTTTCAATAAATTAATGTGCATCTCCTATACCATTTTGAGATCTAAGAATAAATGAGAAACTATCAAAGACATTAGCGGAATGAAACGTCTTTTTTCAATAATTAAATATGCATCTTGTGTACCATTTTGATATCTAAAAATAAATGAGAAACTATTAAATACATGAGCTGGATGAAACATCCTCTGTATCAGTAAATAAATGTGCATCTTGTGTACCATTTTGATATCTAAAATTAAAAGAGAAACTACCAAAGACAATAGCTAGATGAAAAAATCTTCTTTTATCAGTAATTAAATTCTTGTGACCATTTCGAGATCTAAAAATAACTGGAACTATCCCTCAAATAATATTTTTTTTATCCATATTTGTTGGGCATTTTGGTAGTTTGACATGTAAACTGTAAACTTATGCCCAACAAATTTTACGATATTCTTCATTGGGCGTAATTTTTTACATAGGTTCATGCTACAGGTATTATTTGATTTATTTCAAACGGGCCATTACTAGGGATGAAAGCGGTCGGAAACGGTCGGAAAACTCCTCAACCGTTTTCTACTTCTACATTTGAATACGAAAACGAAAGCGAAAGCGGTAAAGCCGGACACGAAAACGAACGCGAACTTACGGAATATCGAGAATTTCGAAAACGAACCAATTCGAGCGGAATTATGTAGAACACGGTCGGTATACGAAAATTCAATATGGAATACCGACCTGTAGGACCAAGTGCATAACAATTAACAAGTGACCAAGTACATAACAATTACCAAGTGCATGATCAAGTTCAAGTGCATATAATAATTAACAAGTGCATGACCCTTGGTCTTAAGTATTAACACAATAGCCGACACAAAAACAAATACAATACAAGTCTAGAACAAGCAATTAACAGCTAGCAGAACATCTACAGTTCATTGCTGCAGGACCAGATCCACCTTCTCCAGTGGGGGGCGCCATCATGGGCGTCGGCGGCTTCAGCGGCTGCACGGGCGCGCCGGGCTGTGGCGGGCTGGCGGCTGAAGCGTGGCGCAGAGGTCCGACGCGGGCGGGGCGGCCGCGCCCTAGGCCCTAGCTGCCTGGCTGGCGGCGCTAGTGGGGCGGCGGAGCTGCCGGGGTGGGACGCGAGCGACCGCCGGGATGGCACGCGGGCGGCCGGCGAGGCGGCGGCGCTGCTGGAGACGGCCACTCGAGTTCAGGGTGCGGGACAGCGGGAGTCGCGCACCGCGTCGCGTGCGGGAGCAGCGGGACTGCGGGGTGCGGCGCCGCGGCGGATAGGAAGGGAAGGGGAGGAGACGGCTAGAGCAGAGGCCAGAGAGTAGGGCTGGGGCGCTGGGCTGTGTGAATTGGGCTGGGGCGCTGGGCTGTGAGACCTGTGTCTAATACTCTAATCTAATGGGACTTCTAGTGGGCCAAATTCGGTTTAAACCGTATTTACAATACGATATATTCCGAATAAAATGTAGAAAAGTAGAAAACGGTCGGAAAACGCCTAAACCGTTTCCGCTCCGTTTTCGAATTTGGTATTCCGTATTTCGAACCGAATTCGAGTTTGTCCGAAAATACGAATTCGATCGGGTCAAATGTAGAAAACGATGCGGTTCGGTACGAGATATTTCCGTTCCGTTTTCATCCCTAGCCATTACCCTTTGTTCAATGTTCACATTAAAGATAACAATTAGAGCATACTGAAAGGTGGATTTTTAGAAGACTTTGATCTTATACAAAATTTTTTGATATAGGTGTTCAGAACAAAAGATTTACCTATTAGACTTCCTATCAAATTGAGAGACCATGTGGTCGTAATCCCATGAGAGTGATGAGTAATTGACAAGGGTTTTGGATAGTCGAGTTTGGTTTGGGTGACCATGTCGTTGCGTGGTGCAACGGGCTCGGTCGATTTGGTCAACTTGGTCGTTTGGGCTTAGGACGTTTATACTGATGTTTCGACAGGTTTGGACTTCATCTGTAGTAAGTATGATGGTATTTATGCTTTCATGTATCGAGCGGTGCTATTTGACGTGTTTTCTTGTCTGTGTGACTGCAGGACGTCGAGTGGAGTCGTGGTGAGACACGGTGGACCGGACTAGGCGCAGGTGGCGCTGAGGTCAGAACGGTCGGGATGTATCGAAGACGACGTGGACTCGAGGTGGTTGCGAGGCGTGCGAGACAAGGAGCGCGGAAGCTTCCCGGAAGGTGCAGGAGGGGCGAAACGGGAATTTTGCAAGGCTGCACAAGCGAGAGCGGGCTCTGTTGGAAATAGCGGGCGTAACGGGGCGGAGACCCGTTAGCCATGGGCTATAAAAGGAGTGGAGGGGCTGCATGCCCACTTGAGCACTTGTGAGGGAATTAGGGTTTCCTTTAGTCAAAATAGGCTTTAGTGGTTGTTTTGGCTTTTGGCTTTAGTAGTTGAGAGTGGGTGGAGGAGGCAGAGGTGTGCTCCCTGCTTGTCCCCTACGATGGTTGTCTGAGTGTTCTTCTCCCTTCCAAGCATTCATGGTTGAGTGTTCTTGAGTGTGTGAGAGTGGGAGAGAATGCGTTGAGAGCATGTAATCATTCCTCGTTCTAATGTACATGCGTATCGTGACTCCTCGTATTTCTTCTTGGTTCAAGGAATGAGAATCTGAAGTTTGGTTTCTCTCTGTTGTTCTTTTCTCTACGATGTTCTCTATATGGATTTCTTGAGTTTTTGAATCTCTTGTTGTTTCTTGTTGGAAAGGCCCAAAATGGGTTGCTATGACATGGTAGATGCTCAAAAGCCATTTGGCTAGTAAATCTTCATAGCAAACCAAGTTTAATTTCCGATTTAAGTTTTTGGGCTCCTCTGTTCATGTATTTTCTCTTCTAGGGTTTTGGTTAAATCTTGTTTCCTTTGGAGAAATGGCATGAAATTTGATCTGGATTATCCCATGGCTATTGCTAACATATCCTCAAAGTTTCATGGCCAAAGGATCAAAGGTTGGTGAGTGATTTGAGTTTTGGTTCAGTTCTTGCAAGAGGTTCAGTTTTGTCAAATTCTGAATTTCTAGCTCTTCAGTTCAATTCCTTGCATTCCAATGGACCTAAGGGTATTTAGATTATATTCTTGAGCTTGTGTCTTGAGGAGATAAACAGTTATAGCACCAATCCTTTGGCTTAAGTGCTTCTCTGGTTTTACTGTCTTTCTGAGCTGTTTTCGGGCAGCAGTGTGCTTGCTGTCTACTGCAGTGCCAACAGCATTTTGGGGGCCTCAAAACCCATTCGGCAGCAGCAGCAAAATATTCATCTCGGTCTGTTTTTGTCTCCTCTATCAAGCATTTGGTTTTTGCTAGTATTGGTCTCCTGCATTGATTCGGCAGTCAACAGTAACCATTTTTTTTCCTCTTCGGCTGGAAGCTCTTGAGCCTTATTTGGATGGATCTCTCTTCTAGTAGTAGTACTAGTTGGGTTGATTTTATTTTTTGTGCTATCTTCAATAATTTTGCATGCAGATCAAACAGTGATATTTTCAGTTGAAATTTTTACTGGCTGGTCTCTGATTTATGCTGAATTTTTCAGTGTCGCATGCGTTCCAAATTTCAGCAAAATTAATTTTAATTTTCTGTGAGGTGCTTTGTTTTGCATCTTTTTGATAAATCAGTGTTTGTTTTCCCAGAGGCGATTTTGAAGCGAGCGACATTCACCCCCCCCTCTGTCGCCATTTCGGTCCTACACAAATTCTAATGGATTGGCTTGTTCCAAAGGTATTATAGAGGAAATAAACATTTCTAACTAATCAATGTTTTATTTCATGTCTTGTACAAGATAAGTTTTCTCGCTAAATCCCGATGTGTTCTTGTAATCGTGGAGGCTAACACATAAACGACAGAGATAAGAACTCTCGGATAATTCTCAATTACAAGGGGTAAAAATGTTTCACTCTAATCTTAGAACAAATAAGTGTTTATTTTTTAAATTGTTAAGCTTTTTTCTATACATCATCATGTCCTATTTACAACTTATGAAAGTTGTTTACAACTAGAGTTACAACTTAATTTAAGTTGTAAAATTTAACTTTACATCTCATTACTTGATGTCTAAAAAAGGCAATGACATAAATGATGACCTTAACTTTAGTCATGATATATACGTTGACTTCAATTATATGCTGATATATGTGCTGACATCATTGATTGCTGACATATGTGATGATATCACATACTTCATGGCTAAGTATGCTGACACGTGCGATGATATTATCTAGATGCTAATATATGCAATAACATCACATACGTCATAACTAAGTATACTGACACATGCGACGATATCTTATATTTGTTGACATATTTCTTTGTGAACTTTCACTACTGCAGAAAAGGTTATCATAGTGTAACATCCCGAAAATTCGAAATTTGAAAATGAGAAGCTTTTGAATTATTTTTGCAATATATTTTATTGGAATTTGGATTTCATGGAGTTTTCCTGAATTTGATTGAGGTTCGAAAAATTGAAGAAATTCGTAGAAGACAAAGACAAACATTAGTAATACCAAAAGGTGACTATGCAAACAATAGAAAAAAACATAAAATCTCATCTTGAGAATGATAGTACAAGGGCAACAAAAATAAATAAATAAAATATATGCAATTATATACAAAAGGACTAGTAAGGTAATCAAAAGCATAAAAAAAAGAATGTGTATATATATGCATACCAAAATAATTGTATAAAGATATATTTATACTTGTACACATGTATAAAAAAATGAATAGCAATGAAATAATAAAAAAAAGAGAAAAGGAATTGGGGGCAGACCGGCTGAAACGGCCCGGCCCAACCCCTGCTTCCTTCCCGCACGGACCAGCTCACCCGCGGGCCCCGCCTCCACCTGCGCTTCACCTCACTGGCCCGTGGACCCCGGCTCCTGCGCCCGCCTTCCTCTCTTTCCCCCCATCTCCTTTCGCTGTCGCGCGGGACCGCCCCCTCCCTCTTTCCTTTTCCCTTCCTTCCCTGAGCGCCCGCGCCACCTCTCCTCTTTTCTCTGCGTCGCACAGCTCCTCCTCGCCCCGTGGCCTCCAGGCGCAGCCCCCGCCCATGGTTTTCCCCGTGCCGCCCACCGTTTCCATGGTCTCCAGTGGCCATAAGTAGCTTTCCCCCCTGCACCGTCCTCTCCCCTGTCCTTCCTTCCCCACTCGCCCGAGCACGCCCGCCGGCCCCTCCACGCCGTTCCCGGCCCTCCGGCGGCGCCCCGTCTCTCCGACCACCCCTCGGCATGCTCCCACTCCCCACCCCTCTACCCTCCGAGTTAATTGGGAATTTGTGCACCGAGCTCGCCGCACGGCCCATTTTCCCCCTCGCCGGCCGCCGTTGCCATCATTACCGCTGCTCCTCCCTTGGCGCGTCCCAGACCGATTCCTCGCTAGTGGAGCCCCTCCTCACCACCACGAACCCCCACCGACCGCCGGCCGAGGCTCCTCGCCACCTCAGCTCGCCGACACCGAGAAGCCCATCGCCGCCTCCCCCGCCGTCTGCTCTCCACCGCCGCCGGCCCGCCTTGAAGCTCCCTTGACCCCGCCGACGCCTCCACTAGCACCCCCTGCCTGCGAGCGACGCATTTTCGGCATCCCCTCCGGCCTCCCCTCGTCAGCGCCACCGTCGGCCGTAGCCGCCCCCCAGTTCCTCTACTCTGAGCGTCTCCACCATCGCCTCAACTGCATTCCTGCGCCTCTGCTGTCAGGTAACACCCCCGAGTCGACTGGCTAGCCGCGCACGCATTCAAACCGAGCACCCGGGTTTCAATCCCTTTGGCCACAACGTTAGAGTTAGGATTTTTGAACATTTTGCCGATAGTTGCAATGAAGGAAGAATTAGGGGAAAAATTCAGAAAATAAAATATGCAAAATTTACTGGGAGATACTTGAGCTTATATACTGTACAGGCATAGATTAGTTACTATGTTTAAATAATTAATATTATTTGAATAATTAACTAAAAGGCTAAATATTAATTAAGGACCTTGACAAAGAAAGACAACTTATGGTAATTGATCAAATAAAGATTACCATTAATTCAAATTGAGATTTATACCCAATATTTAAAAATGCTACCATTAAATAAATCCTAGTGGTAGGTTTTGCTAAATAGCAAATGTTGAAATATAACCTTGCTAGATAAACAAATTTTAATTAAAGCGAATAACAACTACAATATGAAAACCTTCTAAGTAAATGGGTATATAAACAGCTATATATATATATGTATATGGTTAGAGAAATGCGGATAGCATGTATACAACCCACTAGCCAATACAACAGTACAATTCTTGCGTCCACCATAGACTCTACTGAAATATATTTATGCATGGAGGCACTATTATTAAAAATACTGCCAGCCATGAAATCTTAAAAGGGATAAAATATCAGTAGCAGTAGCACTTCCGAGAACACTCAAGTTAAAAGGTCATAATAATTTGCAGATGCTAAAATATGATAGCCCTAGGTCATCAAGCACCACAATAATTTCACAGACATATAGATACTCCAAAACATCCAGGTAACTATTAATACAAGTAATTAGGGTCACATAAAATGATACATACCAATCCTTGCTCAGATAGCTAAGTATAAACTAAAATTAGAAATACAATTAAGCATAAAAGTAACTAAAGTATAAGCAAGATACAAATAGTGCTATCGATTAAATCTTATTCCTAACACTAGCTTTGGTGCATAATAAAATTTTGCACAAATGTGTATAGGGCAAGCTGGAACCCGCACCAAAGGATCCTAATTCGAATTAAACTTAAGCTAGCGATAAATAAAGATACATAAAATATGATAATGGGATTATTAAAGATTTATAGAATAAGTACAGATCTCATCCATCAGTCCAGGTTGCCTTTAACCTAAGTTGCAAGGAATACATACCCAGCCAGACTCGTACTTCGTTACATGGGTCTACCCTAACTCATGGAACTTCCTTGATAAATACAAAAATAATAAAAGAGGTGACCAATAGAAAGATCGAACCATTATATCCTACCGCCGACCCTGTCTCAAATCACCCGAATCACCCATTAGCTCAAAATAAAACTAAAATGAGTCTATTCGGATTTATTTGGATCTTTTGAGTTATTTGCCTTTATTTGTATTCAGTCATTTAGCACGTAATTAGATATGGGAATCTTGAAGAATCAAAGGATCAGGCGTGATCAAGAGCGAATCGGAGATAAAGACCAGAAGCCCAAGAGGAAGCATTGAGTGATCTCAAGATCGCGGTAAACCGCGCCAGGCGAGTCAACACTTTGATCATATTGAACCCAGCATTTCAAAGCTATTTCCTTTTAAATTATCAACTTGCATGCTACTATTTCATGAAATATGTTATGTTTGATTTCAGCAAGTTAGATATACCCTGTTATTGCTGTTGTGTATATTATTCTCCTTGCCATACTTGGCAATGTGAACCTTGTCGCCATAGTAAGAATTAACATATGATTTCACAAATTAAGTCCCTATTTATATGACATGCTTAGGAATGCTAGCTACTTGGGGCGACACTAATGCCCCAAGGTATACCCTTTAAAATGTTATGATGGGAAACATATGGTGCGATGCCATATGTATTGTTGGTGCGATGCCGACAATTAGCGTATGGTGCGATGTCATACGCCGCCCTTGGTGAGATGCTAAGAGGCAACTTATGGTGCGATGCCATAAGGTTAGTTGGTGTGATGCCAACGATAAGCATATGGTGCGATGTCATATGCCGCCCTTGGTGCAATGCCAAGAGGTAACTTATGGTGCGATGCCATAAGGATTGTTGGTGTGATGCCAACAATAAGCATATGGTGCGATGTCATATGCCGCCCTTGGTGCGATGCCAAGAGGCAACTTATGGTGCGATGCCATAAGGTTAGTTGGTGTGATGCCAACGACAAGCATATGGTGCGATGTCATATGCCGCCCTTGGTGCGATGCCAAGAGGTAACTTATGGTGCGATGCCATAAGGTTAGTTGGTGTGATGCCAACATGTTTACATGGATTATTTCAACTAATGGTTTAAAAATGTGATTGCAAACCTGCTAGGTCATAGGAAATTGTAAGTAATTGTATTCAAAAGCACTCATTGGCAAACAAAATAGCCCTATGCCATTCCATTGACAAGCCATGCATGTTATATATTTGCATTCTGTGTGTTGGCTTGCGGAGCACGGGGTTGGAGTGCTCACACTCGCTTTTGCGACAAAATTCAGAATCAGGAATCAAATCACCTCGCCTCAGCAACAAGATTGGACAAGCTGGCCGAGAAGATGAAGATGTCAAGGGCTAGGTCGCGAACCTCCAGTTGGCTGCCCGTGGGCATGTCCTGAAGGTCCCACCTGTGTGCTTCGTTCTTCCGCTGCTGCAATTTAATGATTTCGGCCTAATCGGCCCATGAGTAAGTCTAATTTTATATTACGCTTCCGCATGATATGTACTTTTGATATTCAGAACTGTAATCTGTGAGCACTATCTACTGATCCAGGGAATAGTGCAGTAAAATCACAGTGGATTTGGATTGAAAAATCCGGGTCCGACACATAGATGGTACAAGAATATCATCATAGATAGTTTATTGAGCTGTCTGAGTTTATGGGTTAGTATCATGAGGTCAACACTGACGGTTTTTGAACCGTCTGTGATATATACTATCGCAGACGGTTATTAACTCATAACCGTCTATGATAGTTGACTATCACAGACGGTTTGTAGTAGAAATCGTCTGTGATATCTAATATATTACAAACAGTTTCTACTACAAACCGTCTGTGATAGTTGAATATTACAGACGGTTTTGTTCAATATCATAGACAGTTTGTAGTTAAAATCGTTTGTGATGCATCAATTATCACAGACAGTTTCTATTACAAACCTTCTGTGATAGTCAACTATCATAGACGGTTATGAGTTAATAAACATCTGTGATATTCTTTTGTATTTTTAAATATATTTTTGTTTGTTAGCTAGTCTTAGGAAATGCTAGCCATGTCCACTAAAACAAGTGAAAACACAACAAGTCCATGTATACATCCAATTCACATTCACTTTAAAAACAAGAACATCCATTTCACAAATCAATTAACTCAAATGAATTAATTAACCGTATTCATGAACAAATAAACACATGTACAATTAAGTTCAATCTTATCCCAATCAAGTTCATTCTATATTATGGAACTCCCTATCTTTATTCATGACCTGAGACATCAAGAAGTACGCACACTGTCCTCAAATTTTTTGGTGGTCGGCCTGTTCTAATGCAATTGTAGCAATGGCTACAACCTGTCAGTAGGAAGATCAAAGTCATGCATACATATAAATTGATAAGTATGAAATAATTGTTGCAAGATTGACAAACCTAAAAATCATTGGTCACCACGGAACCGAGGAGTAGTTCCATGTTGTGGCAAACATAGTATCCATAGGTGTTGCCTGGTGGCTACTGGTGGCATTGCAAAAATAGAATTATTAGTTTCAAAGGCATTACTATGAAGTGTTATATAGGATTAATATGTACTAGTGAATACTAGGAAATCTAGATCATGTCGCAGGGCATTGATCCCTTCCTTGGATTTTCATACAGAAGCAACGTACTTGGCTAACGAACTACGTGATTCCAAAAAGTTAGTCTTAGTCATTGCGAAAGAAGGAAAGACTACAAAAGATTTATCTATGGAGGAAATATGTTTACTTGTTGATTAATTGTTGGATAACTGTAAAGTTGGTTTTGGTCCTCTTTAGGGAATCAAGATATATTAACATGTTGCATTTTGGTATAATTACAATTAGAATCCAGTAGAACCTAACAGGTATGTCATCATGGTCATTAAACTTAAGCTCATGTTTCTTATAAAGTACAAATCAATAAGAATAGCCACTAATGCAGCACTTATCCCTGGTTGTAGGGCATAAGTATGAATTTCTTGTTGTGGTGAGCCACTAATGTCGTCATCATGTAATTCTCAATGAAGGATGCATTCTCCTTGATGATATTCATGGAGACCAAGTGTAGGTCGAGGAAATCTACTGGTGATTTCGTTAATCTGGATTCAGTCACCATGTATACACACACACATACAAAAGCAATAAGTTATATATGATATTTATCAGTATTACATGAACATAGACCATGATTGTACACACTTACAGTGTCTAGCATCAAATGAGTGAGATGTCGAGGGCATCAAATTAGAAGAGAAAGAACAAATCGTCGAAGGTCACCGTGAAGACATAGTCATGAATCTCATGCTGAAGATGATGCGGCCTAAACTTGACATTGACACCTGAGCACCATTGTCCCTCTGGCTTGTTGGTCTATTCTATGTACCACGCATGCAATCTCTGGCAAGCTAGTCCTAAAGTTTTGAGGCGCTCTATCGGGACGACCAACGGCTCACCTAGTATGAATTTCTAGGCTAACGGCAAGTAGGGGATATCATCAGTCTTTTTTGGTTTATCCTTGTCACCTCACTATTTAGAGGTCAACTACACGGTTGTCGACCAGACATGATATGTAGATGCATATGTGTTGGATCCCGAAGCAACAACTCTAGAATTCTCTATGTAAATTGCACTAGTTTAGGATCAGTGTAACAGCCCAGGTTTTTATTAAAATAAAATAAATAAATAAATAAATAAATAAAAATAAATTAAAATTAAAATTTAATCTAAAATAAGTGTTTTTGTTGCCTAAATTTTAAATTTGGATTTGCCCTGAATTTCTGTTTTTGAAAAAGCTGGATTTAAAAAGTATTTTAAATGAAAACCTAAAATTATTATTAAATAAAATGATATTTTAATTTTATAAGAAAATCCTAGTTCAAAACAATTATTTGGAGTTATTTGGCTTTTATTTGGTTTCCTGGATTTTCTGGAGTTTAAAAATGTATTTTTGAAATTAAAAAGTATTTTAAGTATGAAAATTAAATACCAACATTAGTTGGAAGTATTTTTATTAAGTCCAAAATGTCGCCAGGAGCTTCTGTGAATTTTTCTGGAATTGTTGGAAGTATTTTCATATTTATTAGATTGCAATTTCTCGGGTTTTCTGAAAATCAAGAATATAAAATTTAAAATCCAAAACCCAACCCTCCCCCTCCGGCCGCCACTTGGACGGCCAGGATCGGCCCACGTCGCCCCGCCGATCCCGCCTCTCCCCTTCCCCCGCTCGCCACGTGGACAGCCGATAGCTGTGCGCGTCCCCCGCCCGAGCCCATCGCCACCGGCCGCAAGCCGACGGCCCAGATCGGCCGCCTTCCCTCGCACCCGCCCATCCACCCATCTGCCCCGCCTTTTCACCTCGACCGCCCGATCCCCATCCGCGCCACCTGCGCCTCCCACGCCGCCCTCTCTCTCTCTCTCTTCCCCGGCCCCACTCGTCAGGCCGTCTCCATCCTCCCGCCCACCTTCTTCCTCCTCCACGCATCGCCCGCCACCACCGTCTCCGCCCTAGCCGGCTTCCCCCGCTCTCCCGCGCGCGGCCCACCTCCCTTTCTTCCCCCGCAAGTCGCGCACCCGCCTCCTTCCCCAATCCCCGCGCCCGAATCCCCTCTCCCCGCGCCGTGTCCCCCCCCGTAATCCCGCCATCCCCGCCGGCCCCGCGCCATCTCCGGCGAGAAATCCGCCCTGCCCCTGCGCCCCTCCGCCCTATTTAAACCCCACTCGAACACCTCCTCCTTCCGTCCATCCTCCCTCTGCTTTCTTTTACCCTCTCCGGTGAGCCGAGTTGCCCCGCACCGAGCTCACCCGTGCGCACGCCAGCGAGCTCCTCTGGCGAGCAATTGCCGCCACCTCGCCCCTCCTCACGCCTCGCCGACGCCTCCCTCGGCCTCCCCGTGCCCGTGCGCAGCTCCCCCGCCACTCCGCCCGGCTCGAGCGCCACCGGAGCGCCGCCGCGCCGTTGGACCCTAGCGCGCCACCGCCTTGGCCGCCGCCAGTAAGGCCGCACCCTCTGCCGTGTTCCCCGTGCGCCTCTCTCCCCGTTGCCGCCCTCGCCGCCGCCCGCCGGAGCGCCGTCGCCGTGGTTGCCCCAAGCGCCACCCTCCACCGGCCGGCCACGTTGGTGCCCGCGTGGCACCCCATGTCGGCGCCACCTCGGCCGCTTCTGCCCCGTCGGTGCCATGCCAGCCCGGCCCCGCCACCCGTGCCACCTCACCACTCCCTCTCCTCCATGGGCTCGGTCCACATGGACCCGGACCCATCTGTTAGTGGGGTTTACCCCATGCAGACGCAAGCATGACGCCATAATCCCCTTTTCCTATTGAAAAATAATTCGGCCAAAAATTAAAATCCCTGGCTGATGCAATGCTGACGTCATAAACCCATTTTCCTTTAGAAAAATAATTCCAGAAATCCCTCTTTTTCTTTTTCTCTCTTTTTAAACTTCTCGGAGCCCATTCTTCTTCGTCCTAACTCCAATTTAGCCCATTCAAATTTCCAAATTCATCAAAAATTCTCCTCTATCCATTTATACCCTCAATTCAAATATTTGAAGTCAATTTGAATTTATTTTGAATTTGGTGGGTTATTTTCACGTGTAGACTTCGACGATTTGGGAGATTTCTTCGACGAAGATTCAAACCAAGTTGAAGAGCAAGGCAAGTCACACTCCTTGATCATGTTGATCCCAGATTTCAAAATAAAATTATGTTGTTTTTAAATTATTCTGCATGCGTACTTTTATTCAATTATTTCAATTCATTTTTGAATTTAGCTATTATCTCCATTGACCTTGAAATATCTTGATACCTTGTAACCCTAGAATCAAACTCTAGTTAATACATTAGTGTTGGCTAGAGAGTTTAATCACATGCTTAGCCTTGCATAGTCATATAATTTTGTTTTGGGATATCTTTCACATAAAATGACAAACCTTTCACATAAAATGATATGCTTTTGATATGTACTCTTGACTTTGGTGAGTCAAGGAGGTTTATGAATTATTTTGAAAATAAAATATAAAACTAGTTTAGACTTAGGTAATTGGTTAGAGTGGTGGGTGCAGGTATGCCCTGTTGGTCGGAGCCGCAGTGGTTGATTGTCGTGCACGGGGGTATGTGGTTGGGCCTAAGTCAATTAAGGACCGGTCTGTGAGCTACTGTTGCAAAGCCCTAACATACTACCACAAGGCTGGTATGGGACAGCCCTGGCTGAATAATTTGTGGGTCCCAACCTGAGTCATTTTGTAGGTTGAAAGTGAGCGTGGCGTAGGCCATGAGAAGTCTCACTCGGCTCAAGAGGGGTCCCGGTCTGGTGAATTCCTTACTGGGGTGAAACCTTAGTGTTGGCTTGGCCAGGTTGAAGGCTTTGCATTGTAAAGGCCTTGTCATGATCTCCTCGCCGCACACCAAAGGAAGTGTGTAACTCGCGTGGCAAACCAGGACGATCGTGTCTTGTGGGTAAAGCTGTACAACCTCTGCAGAGTGTATAATCTATCCTGGATAGCCGTGCCCACGGTCATGGGCATGCTGAGTAAAAGTTTTTCATGGATTAGACTTGGTTTTTCAAAATTGTTTTCGAAAACGTTGTGGATGGATGGAATCCACGAGAGATGAAAACCTTGCGGATGGATGGAATCTGTGAGAGAGTTGCGCAGTGGAAACGTGTGGATGGATGGAATCCATACGAGATCTTTTGGAAAAGATGATCCGGGTGGGATGCGCGTGGATAGGTTGGTGTTTGGTCGGAGCCTGCACTGACGGTAATATTTTTAATTACAAGTATTGTTTTTACATATTGTATCAAGTTCAGAAATTTCAATCTATCTACTGTATTTCGTTAAATGCTGTTTATGCAAACTAACCCTATAAGCCTTCCATTGATGCCTTTATCATTATATTGCATTTCTCCGTGTGACTTGCGGAGTACAAGTTTGTACTCACCTTGCTATCTCCACACAGAGGAAGACGCCTTCGATTACGGTGAAGATCAGAACGAGTAGGCCACGTCTTGTAGTTGTTTGCCTGTGGGCAGGCTTGGGCTTCGCCTTTTCAGCTTCGCTTTCGCAGTTATTTTTGCCAATGCGCAATGATGTAAACGCTGGCCATAAGGCTGTACTTTTTAAATTAAATAAATGTCATTATGCTTGGTATTTATCTTTGCTGTCCACTGTGTGCACTAGCTGATCCTAGACTAGTGCGATTTACACAGAGGATCCTGGAGTCGTTGCTCCGGGTTCCGACAATCAGCTCCTACACACAGTGATACATATCAAGCACAATGATAAACTTTATTTAACTGAATATGGGCCTGATGGCCAAAGTTTACATCTACAGCACATAAGCCAAAATAAAATATAAGCAGCAGAAGAAAAATTGAGGCGGAAGAAGCCCACCAAGCCTGCCCATAGGCAAACGACAATAAGACACGACCTATACGTCCAGATCCTTACCGAAGTCGAAGCAGTCCTCTGGCAACAGAATTAAGCAAGGTGAGCACATAAAACGTACTCCACAAGTTACACGTGAAAATGCACAATAGTGCAAGGCTGACAAGTAAAGGCACATAGGGTTATCTAAGCATAAAACAACATTTAAAAAATACAGTAAATAGATTAAAATTGCTAAATTTAATACAGTATGTAAAAACAACATTGTAATCAAAATAGATACCGTTAGTGCAGGTCCATCCACCACACCAACATATCCACGGGCATCCCACCTAGACCATCTTTCATAAAAAGATCTCATATGGATTTCATCCATCCACACGCTTTTTAATCTTTCATGGATTCCATCCATCTATAAGGTTTTCAAAACTATTTTGAAAAACAAAGTCTAATCCGTGAAAAACTTTACTCAGCTTGCCCATGACTGTGGGCATGAATATCCAGGATAGATTATACACTCTGCAAAGGTTGTACATTTTTACCCACAAGATATGATTATCTCATAATGTCGGCCATTACACACTTCTGTAGGCGTGAGACTGAGAAAATTATAACAAAGCATTTACAATGCAAAGCCTTCAACCTGACCAAGCCAACACTAAGGTTTCACCCTAATAAGGAATCCACCAGACCGGGACCCCTCTTGAGCTGAGTGAGACTTAATATAGCCTACGCCATTCTCACTTTCAACCTACAGCGAGACTCAGGTTGGGACCTGCAAATTAATTAACCAAGACTATTCTATACCAGCCTTGTGGTAGTACAAAAAAAAGCTTTGTAGCAGTAGCTCACATACCAATTCTTAATTTGACTTAAGCACCAACCACATACCCCTCGTGCCTGGCAATCAACATTGTGTCATCAAACAACAATGCATGCCAGTAAGACCCACCACCTAATCATATGACTAAGTTTAAACCAAGTTTTTATATTTTGTTTGAAAATATTTCATAATCATTCTTGACTCACCAAAGTCAAGAATACATTTGAAAACTTTATCATTTTATGTGAAAAAGGTTATGCCAAAACAAAAAATTTATGTCTAAGCAGGTCTAAGCATTTGATACAAAATTCTCTAGACCACACTAGTGTACTAACCAGAGTTTTATTCTAGGGTGACAAGATATCTAGGAATCAATGTCAAAGGGGGTATTAACAAGTAGGCAATAACTAAGTTTAAAAGCAATAAAGTTTTGGAGTTATTTGGTGAATCAAAAGTAAATCTTTTTCCAGAGCGTTACTGGCATGATATACACCAAACAAGCAACATAAAGGATGTAGAACAAATGAAATATCTTCTACTGAAAAACGCTAACTGTTGCCAAAGATTTCCTCCATCCAAGTAGCATATAAAAGAGAAACTAAATCAACCATCTTCTTTCATCAATGAAAGAAGAGTGAATCTTGTACAAGATTTCTATCTTAAAACAATTGAAAACGTGAGTCTTAAATAAATAACACTAAAAATCATGATCCAATATAAAAGATAATTTTCTCAGTCTCAGAAAAAAAGTAAATATTAAACTAGATAATTCTAGTAAATAAAAAGTCTTTATTTATCAATAATAAATATGGGTATATCTTTTGTAACATCGATATAAATCTAAATAAAAACTATCAAAAATTATTAGCTGGATGAAACATCTTTCTTTTATCAGTAAATAAATATATATGTAACTTTGTACCATTTTGAGATTTATAAATATGTGAGAAACTATAGAAACATTACATGAATGGAATATTTATATTTTCAGTAAATAAATTAGTATGTTTTGTACCATTTTGAGATCTAAAAGTAAGTGTGACAAACTACCAAAGACATTATACTACTACAGAAAGCCTAATAGTAGACGCCTCATCACAGACGGTTTTGTGAAACCGTCTCTAATGAGCACTATTACAGACGGTTGTAATTTGGAGGACGTCTGTGGTATTTGTGGCGGGAAAATGGATTATCACAGACGGTTATTAACTATGAACCGTCTGTGATACGTTTGTATCACAGACGGTCTGTATTAAAAACCGTCTGTGATAATCCCAGATTATCACAGACGGTTTTTAAATAAAAACCGTCTGTGATAACCTTGTTATCACAGACGGTTAATAATTAAAAACCGTCTGTGATAATTCACAGACGGTTTTTTATTAAAAACCATCTGTGATAATGTCAGTAGGCATTTATTGCGCTGCTCAGACCGCATCTGTCTTCATTTCGATCCAGATCTAGCCACTGCTGCACACTTTTTCACTCGGGAGGAAGCTAGGCGATTTCAGGCCTTGTTAATTTGGTGGGAAGAGGCAGAGATTGAGCTTTGAAGATTCATACTTTGCTGGTTGTTCTAGATATGGTTAGTAATGCAATTTATTTTTTCTTTAATTGCATTACAATTTAGTTCTAAGTAATCCATGAGTGGTTATTGAAGATGGTTAATTTGCAAAATTGTTGGTTATATAATAGCTGTTGTGTTTGTAATATGAATCTAGCAAATAAAGTCTCAATATAATAAATGTGGCTGGTATATATGTAGTTATAATTAGTTAATCTAGATTTTAATACTAAGTTGTTATATATGTACGTAACGTAGGACCGAAGCTGGATGTATGCCGCGAGCCGTGTGAGTGAAGAGTACATTAATGGCGTTTCTGCTTTTATAAGAGCTGCCGAGGAGGATATGTTGAATAAGGGGGCGATATATATGTGCTGTCCATGCACTGACTGCGAGAATGTGAAGATGTTTAAGAACCGAGGGCAAATTGAATCGCACTTGATTCGGAGGGGTTTCAAAAAGGATTATACGTGTTGGACCAGTCATGGCGAAGTGAATGATCATATGCCGCCGGATGACATTGCCGGTGAAGTAAATGATATGCCCCCGGATGACATCGCCTGTGAACTGAATGACATGCCGCCGGCTGATGTCGATTGTGGGTCGGATTCGGATAGGTTGCACGATGATAATCTGGATCAGATGCTTCGCGATGTTGAAGAGAACTATGATGAGAGAGAGTATGTTAAATTCCGTGGCTTGAT
The DNA here is from genome assembly GCA_017311315.1 of Dendrocalamus latiflorus. NCBI lineage: Eukaryota > Viridiplantae > Streptophyta > Magnoliopsida > Poales > Poaceae > Dendrocalamus > Dendrocalamus latiflorus. The sequence continues at coordinate 43,010,290 of CM029663.1, forward strand.
GGAGGACTCAGAGAAACCTTTGTACACGGGATGCAAGTACACGAGGTTGTCGGCCGTGCTTGAACTGTTGAAATTGAAGGCAAGCAACGGTTGGTCGGACAAGAGTTTCACGGCGCTGCTAGGTCTTTTAGCGGACATGCTTCCGGAGGGAAATGAGTTGCCTAAAACCACGTATAAAGCCAAGAAGGTTCTTTGTCCGTTGGGAATGGAAGTAGAAAGAATACATGCATGCCCGAACGATTGTATCCTCTACCGTAAAGAGTATGCAAACATGCATGTATGTCCGGTGTGCAACGCATCCCGATACAAACGTAACAATCAATCAGTTGATGGCGAGGGAACAGAGGCGAAGAAGGGACCTCCTGCTAAGGTGACATGGTATTTTCCTATAATTCCCCGTTTGATAAGGTTATTTGCAAATCCAAAGGAGGCAAAACTGCTGCGTTGGCACTCGGAGGAGCGCAAGAAGGATGGAATGATAAGACACCTTGCTGATTCCGCGCAGTGGAGAAACATCGATAGGAGTTTTGCAGAGTTCGGTGCAGAACCAAGGAATATAAGGTTTGGACTGAGTACAGATGGAATGAATCCTTTCAGTAGCATGAGCAGCCGACATAGCACATGGCCCGTGACTCTCTGCATCTATAACCTTCCTCCTTGGTTGTGTATGAAGCGAAAGTATATTTTGCTGTCGATACTTATCCAAGGGCCAAAACAACCTGGGAATGATATCGATGTGTTCCTAGCACCGTTGGTGGAAGATCTAAAAGTAATGTGGAACGAAGGGGTACAGGTATGGGATGCGTACAAACGAGAGAACTTCACTCTGCGCTCCTTATTGTTCTGCACCATAAATGATTATCCTGCCCTTGGTAACCTATCGGGCCATAGTACAAAAGGTGCCAAAGCTTGTACTCACTGTTTAGATGGTACCGAGAGTGTGTGGCTGAGACACTCACGCAAAACCGTCTACATGCGTCACCGCCGGTTCCTTCGGAGGGCTCACCCATACCGCAAGATGAAGAAACAATTTGACGGAGAGAAGGAAGATGGTTCAGCTCCAAGGCATTTAAGGGGACGCGAGGTTTATGATATGGTTAAGGATTTAGATGTTGTCCTCGGAAAGAGACGTAAATTGAGGGCTCATGAGAAGAACACCTGGAAGAAGAGATCAATATTTTGGTACTTACCTTATTGGGAGTACCTAGATGTTCGGCACTGCATCGACGTCATGCACGTAGAAAAGAATGTGTGCGACAGCTTGATTGGTCTCTTACTGAACATCCGTGATAAAACAAAGGACGGTGTCAACGCACGGCTTGACTTGGCTGACATGGACATCAGGCCTGAGTTAGCACCGACAAGCACTGATAATGGACGAACGTACCTTCCCCCTGCGTGTTACACTCTGTCCAAGGCTGAGAAAACAGAACTGTGCCAGTGCTTGCATGGTGTGAAAGTTCCGTCTGGTTACTCCGGCAACGTGAAGAAACTTGTTTCGATGCAAGATTTGAAGTTAAATGGCATGAAGTCTCATGATTGTCATGTGCTGATGACACAGATGCTCCCTATTGCAATTAGAAATATTTTGCCGATCAAAGTCCGAGAGACAATCATGAGGCTATGTTATTTCTTTAACACAATTGCTCAGAAGGTCATCGATCCCGAAGGACTAGATGCTATGCAGGACAAGGTGGTGATGACTCTATGTCACCTTGAAATGTATTTCCCTCCTTCGTTTTTCGATATCATGGTCCATCTCATTGTTCACGTTGTGTGGGAGATAAAAATGTGCGGGCCCGTATTCCTACGCAGCATGTACCCATTTGAGAGGTTCATGGGAATTCTCAAGTCCTACGTACGGAATCGTTCTCGGCCGAAGGGCAGCATCGTCGAAGGTTATGCAAGCGAAGAGGTGATTGAGTTTTGTGTCGATTATATGGCTCAGATTCAACCGATAGGTGTCCCTCAATCTCGTCATGAAGGGAGGCTGAAGGGTCCCGGAACTATCGGAAGGAAAGCAATCACTCCAGATATGGACACGTATACTCAAGCCCATTTCATGGTGTTGCAACACATGACTGAAGTGGCGCCTTATGTGGACCAGCACAAGGATGTGCTTCGGCAACAGAATCCAGAGCGGCCGGATGTTTGGATCATGAGGCAACACAACAGTTGGTTCAACCAATGGTTGAAGGAGCAAATTGCTAGGAGCTCGCCGAGTGAGACGCTGAGATGGTTGGCAAAAGGGCCGACATTTACAGTTGTGACATGGCAAGGATATGACATAAATGGGTACACATTCTATACGCAGTCTCAGGATGTCAAGAGCACTAACCAGAACAGCGGAGTCCGCATAGATGCATTCAGTACCGATGGGTCGAGAAACTCGTACTATGACTTAATAGAAGAGATTTGGGAGCTCGACTATGTGGTTTTCAAGATCCCCTTATTTCGCTGCCGTTGGGTGTATCTCCCACAGGTGAAGGTTGACAAGTACGGTGTCACGACCGTGGACCTCCAACGTGTCGGGTACAAAGACGAACCATTCGTACTCGCCAATCAAGTTGTTCAAGTTTTCTATGTAACCGACCCGGCAAATAAGAAACGCCATGTAGTTCTTCATGGAAAAAGGAGAATTGTCGGAGTGGAGAATGTAGTGGACGAGGAGGAATACAATCAATTTGACGAGTTACCTCCTTTTGGAAATGGCATAAGGGTCGACGATGAACAACGTGACGAAACTAGTTACGTACGCATTGATCATGATGAAGGGCTAATTTTTAAAGGAAATAAGCAAGTACAATAAGAATGTATATGTGAAAATGTGTGACAATTTTGAGATCTATATGTGAAAATGTATGATGTAGTCAATTTTGAGATGTATATGTGAAAATGTGTGATGTAGTCAATTTTGAGATGTATATGTGAAAATGTGTGACAAAATGTATATGAGTATTGGCATTTATGTATATGTGTGGTGCACATGTGATGGTTGATATGAATGCAGCTGGTTGGTGTTGTATATGAATGCAGCTGTTTGGTGGTGGATATGAATGCAGCTGTGCTTATTGGTGTTGTCTTAATAACTACAGTCGCAAAGGCTTATCACAGACGGTTTTAAACTTAGAACCGTCTGTGATATCAATAAAACAGACGGTTCTAAGTTTAAAACCGTCTGTGATAATATGACTATCACAGACGGTTATACACTTAGAACCGTCTGTGATATTTATACTATCACAGGCGGTTTTAGACTTGGAACCGTCTGTGATATTAATATCACAGACGGTTTTTGAGTTAGAACCGTCTATGATAACCTCCCTATATATACCCTCTGGCTAGGGTTTTCCCTGTGCGCTGCGCAGTTATTCGATCTAGATCCAAGTAAATCCCGAGCCCGTCGTCGCCTCCGCCTCCCCGAACCATCGTCGGCCGCCTCCTCGAGCCCCTCGCCGGCCGCCTCCGTCGAGCCCCTCGTCGCCTCCGCCTCCTCGAGCCCCTCGTCGCCTCCGCCTCCTCGAGCCCCTCGTCGCCTCCGCCTCCCCGAACCCTCGTCGACCGCCTCCCCGAGCCCCTCGCCGGCCGCCTTCGTCGAGCCCCTCGTCGCCTCGGCCTCCCCGAGCCCCTCGTCGACCGCCTCCGTCGAGCCCCTCGTCGCCTCCGCCTCCCCGAACCCTCGTCGACCGCCTCCCCGAGCCCCTCGCCGGCCGCCTCCGTCGAGCCCCTCGCCGGCCACCTCCCCTCGATTACCGACTGCATTGTGAGCACTTTCTGTGATGGACTAGGGTTTTGAGCATTGTGAGCATTGTTTACTGCAGTAGCTTAATTAGTTTGCTATTTGGTACATATTGCTATTTGGTACATTAATTGTTTACTACAGTTGCTCGATGATGATAAAATCATATACTGAGATTGGTTCATTCAGTGCTTGAGCTCTAATAGCTGTCGGTTCATGCAGTTTTCAGGTTATAGCATGTTATTAAATTGATCTGTTAGGATTTAATCTTGACAAGTTAAAAGACTGAATTATTGGGCAAAGTTAACTTGTGTGGTCTTGATCTGTATGAATACTGCTGTTTGAATATATGCATGCTGAATATATCTTGATCTTGAGATTTTAGAGTTTGTATCTAGAGCTCAAAATACTGAATTCATTATTTGGCATAACCAATCAAGGAAGAGTATATGATTTAGTAGCGGGACGGCCAAGATTAATCTTGTGCAACCCTACAATTTGAGAGCACATATTCATGTTGAGACTGTTATTGATTCTATTATTGATGCTTGTTGCTTGTTGCTTCATATTGCTACCATTATATATGTATATATGTAGGTATGTATATGTATATATGTAGGTATGTATATGTATATGTATGTATATACACATATAGTATGTAGTATATAGTATAGGCACATAACCCCTCTCTGTGTCCACATCACCCCCTCCCTTCTCCCCCTTCCCTCTACTCCTCTCCTCTCTTCCGAACATTGAGCATCATGTTTCACTTTTCGTGCTTCCTCACTTTGAACATTCTCATCTTATCTTAATAGGCCCACAAAATGAGCAACATGTCACCCGCGCATTCTTCATCATCATCGCCGGAGGCGTCCGCTCCAACATCAAGACGCCAAGGAAGAGGGCTATCAAAGAAGCCTCAGAGCCGACAGACCATCACAGCGGTAAACGCAGCTGGGGTCCCTATCCTTCCTAAGCAAGCGGTAAACGCATTCCGAACCATGGTCGGAATAGTTGCACGACAACGAATTGAGATCACATACAATTCGTGGAAGAACGTGCCTGACACTCGGAAACGTGAGCTGTGGACCGAAATCTTGGCATCGTTCGAGTTCCCAGAAGAACACTTACACGCTGTGGAACGACAAACCTACCAAGCGGCGTGCAAAGCATGGAAGAACTTCAAGAGCACGCTTGTCAGGAAATACGTGGAGACGGACGAAACGCCTTTTACTAAATACCCATTCCTGGAACCACAATGGGAAGAGTTCAAGGCGATGAAAACGACCGAAGAATTCAAAAGTACAAGTGTGGCGCACAAGGCCCTCCAGGCAAAAAACACGCACCCCCACAGACTTGGCACAGCTGGGTATGCGGGTAAAATCCCGCAGTGGAGGTTGGAGGATGAGCTGGCAGCTGCAGAGGACATCGCCCCGCCGTTTTCCAATATCCCAGATGACCGCGCTCGAAATTGGCTTAGAGCAAGGTCATCTACAACGACATCGGGGGACGTCTCCTTTCGAAACCCTGCAGACCAGCAAGTGTCCCAGCGCCTGGTAAGATATCGATCGAACTACGTAGCTTGTAATTACTCCACAACTTCGTACGAATTGAAATGACATGTCGTGCTCTTGCAGGAAGAGCTGAGTTTTGAATCTACCCTGGGATCATTCCAGGGAACAAGGGAGAATGATATGCTCTCCGTGGCCCTGGGAAACAAGGAGCACCCGGGTCGTACGAGAGGCCTTGGGCTTTACGTTCCTTGGAAACATGGTTTCCAAGATGACTCCGGAATGTATCGGCGTAGGAAGAGAAACAAAGCCGAGCGTGAGGAGCAGCTACGAGAAGAGATCAAGGAATCTCTTCGAGAGGAGCTATTTGCTCAGATGGGTGAAGTAATCAGAGAAGAGGTGCGGAAACAGACAGAAAGTCAGCAGGCCGCCACCGCCGCTGCTATGCTAGGTAGCCCGCACAACCGTCCGAGTAGCTGCGCGTCCAATCCGACGCATACCCAGTCCAAATTTCCTGTGGACGACATCCTGGTAATAATTATTACCTCTCGAATGCTTGCTCCATTGGTAGGCCTATTCGAGTAGCTAATTTTGTATCGTTATGTAGGAGCCTACGAACTGCAAGCTCCAAGTGAGATATGGCGCCATTCCCTTGTACGCTGCTTGGGGCCAGGCATATTCGTCTGGTAACGGGGCCATGGTGCACGGCCAAGCTTTAGCGCCAGGCTTCGCAAAAGTTAATGTGGATGGTGTGTATGTCAATTTTGAGGTGGTCCCGCTACCGAAGCCCCCCAACGACGAGATCGTGACTCTAGGACAGGCCATTGGAACATTCATCCAGTGGCCCAAAAGCGACATCTTCCTGGAGGCTTCTTCACCGGTGGCAGGACCAGAGCAACATGCACTGGTGCCATCTCCAGTACAAGACCAGTCGGTTCCACCACCGGATACTACAATGATGCTATCTCCACGGGCCCTATTCTCGCCAGAGCAACTTGCACCGCTGCTACCTTCAAAGTCGACTTCCGTGAAGTCGACCTATAGCCGAGGCAGCAAGGCCAGCAAGGGCAAAGCAAAGAAGACCAATGATGATCTTCCGTACCACCCTTTGGCCCGCAAATTCGTGCTTAGCGAGCCGTTGCTCGAGCAAAAAGCCCTCCAAAAGCTACCATATAGTTGCATGCAATTGCACACGTGGTATATGCAGCAGTCCAATAAGCCAGAGGGAGAACGGACTTCAAGTATCACTGTCAAATTCTCCGAGGAAGATTTACACCACAATCTTCAAGAGTGTACATTCGTGGTCGCCTTTGAGGATTTATTCGAGCTGTTCATGCTCAACGCTCTTGACGTCTCAATCGTTCGATGCTGGACGCTGTAAGTGTGTACAATCACAGTCTCCGTTAATGTCATACCGATAAATGCCATATCTAATTTTTTGCTTTCGTGTGTATATATATAGACACATGCTGAATAAAGCTAGAGTATCGAACTCATCAGCTGGTTTCTTGGACCCACAATTGGTCGCCAAGACTACCATCGACGTGGAGGCATCCCTCATCGAGAGGTACATTGCATCAGGCCTGCTGAGTTGCCGCAATAAGGACTATGTACTTATGCCCTTCAATCAGAGCTTTCATTGGATTTTAATAGTAATTGTACCAAAATGGAACAAGGTATATTACCTTGATTCCCTAAGTAAGAATAAAATGGACTTCACAGTTGTCAGCCAAGTAATCGATAGGTAAGCACATATTCCCCATACATATCTACATTGTACTCTTTCTTTCCTTCCGAATGATTAAGGTTAACCTTTTCGAATTACGTAGGGCGTTCGCGATGTACATTGAAAAGGGAGGTGACTCGAAGCGCGGGGCCAACGGCCTGCTGACACATGTTCGAGATTTTAAGGTATTCGCTATTTCACATTAATTAATCCTATGCAACAGATGGTACTAATGCCTTTTGAACTAACACATTCCATTTTTTGCAGTGCCACCAGCAGCAGCCGGGCAACACATGTGGATACTACGTTTGCCAACATATGGAACTACTCCTCGATTCCTCGAGGGTCACCAATCGCAAGGTTTGTCACTCTTCCCATAATTACTTCATACTTATCACGTTACATATATATGTACATTGATATTCCTATCGACAGGTTGTATCAATCCCGTCAACTGCATTGAAACAGTCTGAGCTTCGAGAGGTTCAATCAGAGTTGGCGTTCTTTTTGCTGACTCAAGTCATACAGCCAGAAGGACGGTTCCACTGCGCACACTGATTTCTTATTGGTCTTATCACTAAGTGTAAATGCAGTGTAGATCTTTTGTAACTATGCATTTGTTAATGGATATTTCAGTTCAATTCAATTAATTGATTTGCGAAATGGATGCATGCTTTATGTCTGTGAGATGAAGTGCGATGTCAATTGGATGTTTTATGTCTGCGAAATGTACCTGAAAGCAAATGAGATGTGTGAATTGTATGTTTTTTGTCTGTGATTATCTGCTTGTTTCAGAGGGCATGGCTAGCATTTCCTGAGGCTAGCCAATAAACAGAAATAGATTTTGGTTTAGGAGGAAGGAATATCACAGACGGTTTTTAAGTAAAAACCGTCTGTGATATGTATCACAGACGGTTTTTCATTAAAAACCGTCTGTGATTATCGGTTATCACAGACGGTTTTTAATTAAAAACCGTCTGTGATATCTGATAATCACAGACGGTTTTTAATTAAAAACCGTCTGTGATATCTAATAATCACAGACGGTTCGAAAACCGTCTGTGATAACCTTCGATCATCACTGACCCATAAATTCAGACGGTTCAGAAAACCGTCTGTGATGACGTTTCTGAACCGTCTGTAATGTCGATTTCTGTAGTAGTTAGCTGGATGAAACATCTTATTTTTTTTTCAATAAATTAATGTGCATCTCTTGTACCATTTTGAGATCTAAGAATAAATGAGAAACTATCAAAGACATTAGCCGAATGAAACGTCCTATTTTTTTCGATAAATAAATGTGCAGCTTGTTTACCACTTTGAAATCTAAAAATAAATGAGAAACTATTAAATACATGAGCTGGATGAAACATCAACTGTATCAGTAATAAATGTGCATCTTGTGTACCATTTTGATATCCAAAATTAAAAGAGAAACAACCAAAGACAATAGCTGGATGAAAAATCTTTTTTTATCAGTAATTAAATTCTTGTGCACCATTTCCAGATCTAAAAATAACTGGAACTATCCCTTACGTAATATTTTTTATCCATATTTGTTGGGCATTTTGGTAGTTTGACATGTAAACTGTAAACTTGTGCCCAACAAATTTTACGATATTCTTCATTGGGCATAATTTTTTACATACGTCCATGCTACAGGTATTATTTGATTTATTTCAAACGGGCCATTACCCTTTGTTCAATGGTCACATTAAAGATGACAATTAGAGCCTACTGAAAGGAGGATTTTTAGAAGACTCTGATCTTATACAAATTTTTTTGATATCGGTGTTCATAACAAAAGATTTACCTATTAGACTTCCTATCAAATTCATGGATTGGCTCGTTCCAAAGGTATTATAGAGGAAATAAACATTTCGAAATAATTAATGCTTTCTTTTATGTCTTGTACAAGATAAGTTTTCTCACCAAATCGTGGTGTGTTCTTGTAATCGTGGAGGCTAACATAAGAACGACGGAGATAAGAACTCTTAGATAATTCTCAATTCTATGGGGTGAAAATGTTTCACTCAAATCTTAGAACAAATAAGTGTTTGTTTATGAAATTTTTAAGCTTTTTTCTATACATCATGTCATATTTACAGGTTACGAAAGAACTCTACAATCTTATCATGACTTATAGAAACCTCTTTACAACTTATGTTAGGTTGTTTACAACTAGAGTTACAACTTAATTTAAGTTGTAAAATTTAACTTTACATCTCATTATTTGGTGTCCAAGAAAGGCAATGACATAAATGATGACCATAACTTTGGTCATGATATATGCGCTGACCTCAATTATATGCTGACATGTGTGCTAACATCGTTTGGTCGCTGACATATGCGATGATATCACATATTTCATGGCTAAGTATGCTAACACGTGTGATAATATTATCTAGTTGCTGTCATATGCAATGACATCACATACTTCATAACTAAGTATACTGACATGTGCAATGATAACATAGTATCCATAGGTGTTGCCCGGTGTCTGCTGGTGGCACTGCAAAAATAAATTGATTAGTCTGATAAGCAATACTACAAAGTATTATATAGGATTAGTTTATACTAGCGAGCAACAGGAAATCTAGATCGTGTCGTAGGGCGTTGATCCCTCCCTTAGATCTTCCTCCAATAGCAACGTACACGACGAACGACCTACGTAATTCCAAAGAATTAGCCTTACCCATTGCAAATGATGCAAAGACTACAATATTGTTTACCTGTCGATTAATCATCGGACAACTGTGAAGTCATTTTTGGCCCTCTTTAGGGAATCAAGAAATATTACTTTATTCTATTTTGGTATAATTATAATTAAAATCTAGTGGAATCTACACAGGTATGTCGTCATGGTCATTAAACCTAAGTTTGTGTTGCTTATAAAGTACAAATCAACACATATATCCACTAGTGCAGCACTTACCCCTAGTTGTAGGGCAAAAGTATGAATTCTTTGTAGCGGTGAGCCAGCAATGATATCGTCATGTTATTCTTAACGAAGGATGTATCCTCCTAGATGGTTTGCATGGAGAATGTAACATCCTAAATTTTGAATGTTCAAAAATTGGGGAGAATTAAAAATTTTTAATTGCATCGTATTGGCAGTTGTAATCTTTGCCACAGTTTTATTTGGATTTTCTTCATATTTGTGCTAAGTAAATAATAACTGGAAATAGTTCTCGAGCACAAACTCGCAACTAAAAATAAATAAGTAAATGCAGAATAATTTAAATGGGGGTTTAACCTCTGAGAGCTTAATTTAAAATTAATCTATGAAATCAAAACATGGATTAATTAAAGATAAAAGAGTTGAATTAAAAGGGCAACCCAAAAGGAATGTGTCAATAGTAGAGAATTGAAATTTAAAAGTCGAATCTAAAAAGATGATCCATAAAAAGATGGGATGGCTTGAATCTAGAACATAAGATTTCATTTCTGGAAATGATGGAACAATAGAAGCCAATAAATGAAATACAGATACATATGGATAATACATATAAATATATCTACGAAATTGTGCACATGCAATGACAACTTTAGCAGTAAGAAAATACAAATATGAAAATTATGTGGGCTAGCAAAAATGACAATAAAAATTTGAATTTCAATTTACATAGGCAAAAGAGAAGCAATGGCTAAAGGAGTATTAAAAACACACATTTAAATAGTTAAAAATTTAAAATTTTAATTTTAATGTCATGCAAAGATTTAAATCAATAATCGTAAATATGAAACAGAAATTTAAATTAAAAGTCTAAAAAGTTCAAAACTAGCTTAAACATTTCGTATCCTGGTCGTTTTTCCATTTCTCCCTTCCCCCTCACTGCCATGTGGGCCCCTCCTCTTTTCTTCTCTCCCCTCCTCCCTCTCTTTCTCCCATTCTCCCACTGCCGCTGGGCCCTCCTCCCTTTCCCTCTGCACGCGAGCCCAGCGCCCCGGCCTCTCTCTCCCCTCTTCCCCTTTCTTCCATTTCTTTTCCCCTGCCTTCGTCCTCCCTCCGCGCCGTCACCTCGCTACTCCCACGCCGTGCGCTCGTCATCCCGGCCCCGCCCCTGGCACCAACCGCTCCCCACCACTGCACGTCGCCGTCACCTCCACCGCGTCATGTCCCTGCGCCTCGCACGCCCTGGCAACAACTGCCCCTGTCACCGCGCCCATGCCATGCTGCTCCTCTGCGCCCCCACGTCGCGTCGTGCCGGCCGTGCCGCTGCCCCCACCGCGTCTGTCTCTGAGTAGCGCGACCCCTCTGGGCTATAAGAAGGTCCCAGTTGCCGCCCTATCTTCCTGCGCCTCCCTTCTTGCCCCGAGCTCGGCTCCAGCTCAACCGCGCCACTTCTCCCCATTACCGGCCGCCGCTGCCACCGCCAGCGCCGCCTCCTCCCCCGTCGATCTCTTGCCGATTCCTCGCCAAGGGAGCGTTCTCTCGGTGCCCTCAACCCACCCCAACCACCAATTGAGGCCCTCGTCGCCCGAATCCTCTCTCCACCGCGAGCTCCACCCGCGCCGCCGGCGGTCCACGTCGCTGGCCCTCTCTGGCGTCTCCCAGGCCTGGCCGATGGTGCGGTACGTCCCTCCTCCACTCTCTACTGCTTGCGCTCCCACCAATTTCAGCCTCTTCCACGCCGGCGCCGCCGCCCCCTTCTTCACCCTCACCGCCGGCCGCCCCACGCATCCACCCACCCGCCTCGCCGCCGCTCCGGCCAAATAGCCGCTACCCCTAGATTCCCCGCCCCCAGGACAACCCGTTTTACGGGTCACCACCCCCTCCCCGGCCACCGTCCACCGCCGGCGACAGCAACATCGGGCGCTAGCCTTCTTCCTCTGCTTTACCTAGCTGCTCGACCACCTCATCTAATTCCCTGCGACTTCTCAATCAGTCCAGACCACCGGCCCACCTGGTTACCCGAGCGCATGTAACACACCGAGCACCTCCAGGTCCTTTGTTCGAGCCCTGTCAGCCGCATATCCTTCTCCTCTTTTTATTTTGTTTTCTCTAACCCTTTTTAATCCAGAAAAATTTTGGAAAATTAAATAATAATCTAGGGAATGTAATAAATTTGATTAGGATATAAAATAAGATTATTTGAGATTTAATAATAGATTAAATGTATATATATATATGTAACAAATGTAGTTTGGAACATTTAACAAAAATCTAAGTTTTAATCAAGGTATTAATAAAAGATGACTTTGGTTAATTATCTGAAATTTCATAAAGAAAAGTGGCTTTGGTTAAATGTCCAAATTTAATAAAGATACCCCTAATTATAATTCAAATGTATGTCCAGCATTCAACATGTCATCTTAAATAAATCTTAGAGGTAGATTTCACTAAATAACAGATGCTGAAATAGGACCCAGCATGATAAACTTTGCCTAGGTTAATAAATTTAAATTAAGGTAAAAATATGAATTAGTCCATGGAAGCTAATAAATCTTATTAGGATGTAATTAAAATTGTTCAAGCGTTAATATTGGTTAATTACCATATATGCATAATTAATATGTCTTTATTATTTATCTTAATCTAAATATTAAGTGAAGGCAATAATAAAAGGGGTGCTAAAATTAATAAACACCCAACCAAAAAGGCATCCAAGTTAAATTTAAGGAAAATAAATTTGACACCAAATGTAACTATAAATAGCAAGCCGGTCATCACCTAATGTACTTATATGTGATCTTTTCTTTACAACTTACTTTGCACTAAATAATCACCGAAGATACATAAACTAATAACAACCTTTAATCAAAAGGGTATCTTTAAGCAGAAATGTCATGGTAGAAAGATATATATACGTGGCAATTATAATAAAGTAATCCCTAGGTCAATTGTAAATAAATAGATCGAGTCATCATATCTCACCATCAGTTATACCTAGCCACCTCCGAGTACTAAACAGAAACAAGCCCAGGAATATACCTTTAGCATGACCTATCCTTTGACCCCCATTTTGATAGGTTCCCTTACCAATTCCCACTTCGCTCTAACCACCTTGACCTCGACAACACTCCGTGCCCAATCAATCCAACCTCAGACCACCCATCTTATCATAATAAAATTTAGTCAAGTTCAATTGGGTTTATTTGGATTTATTTGAATCTCTTGAGTTATTTGTTTTCATTTGGATTTAGTCGCTTATCTCGTAGTTAGAAACTGGAGTCCCGAAGAATCAATGGATCAAGTGAGATCAAGATCAAGGTGAAGATAAAGACCAGAAACCCAAGACCATCAAATGAGATAGCTTTGAGTGAGCTCAAGACCGCGGTAAACCGCGCAAGGCGAGTCAATACTTTGATCATGTTGAACCTACACTTTCTGCAAATTATTTTTGTTTAAATTATCAAATTGCATGCTGTTATTTTATATGCAAATACATGTTTAATTTACGATTCTAGTTATATCCCATTGTGTACCTTGATTAATATTACCCCTCCTTTAGAATATTTGAAATTGTGAACCTTGTCGCCCTAGCAAAAATTATAATAGTAACCTTTCGAAAATAAGTCCGTAATTATATGCCATGCTTAGTGTTGCTTAGATACTCATGGGCGCGAGAACTCTCAAGCATCACTTTTAATCATGAGAAATTTTAGTTGGGCAGTCATGGTGGTAATGACTGGTATATGTTGGATATGATTATTTTATATTCCCAAAAACCCCAACTTGCTTAATTATCTGGGCGGATGGTTCGAGGGTGTGTGTATGTGGTGCAGTGGAAGCACAAAGTGGGTAGTGGTAGAACCGCTCAGATACCATTAAGGACTGAATCTTGTCATGACCTCCTGTGTAAAACAGTACAACCACAAGTCTGTAAAGTACAACTTGGCTAAGTAAATTTATCGAAACCCCCGGACTCATCTCACTGGTAGTGGATGGAAGTGGATACGCAAGGGCAAGGGGAGGCCTAAAGGGACACTGAGTGGAGTGTGAAGTAACTAGCCGTACTAGCGTTGCGGGGAGTGGAGCATGGGCTTCGCTAGTAGACGTGGTTACATCCCGTGCATAGTATGGGACCCACCGCAAGTGGGCAGTTTCCCATAAGGTGAGATGACAAAAGGGACTAGATACTTTAAAAAGTCACTGTGATGGTCTGCTCAATCACATGACTAAGGAATCGTGTGGGGCAATGAGTGGATTGTCTCTTGTGGTGAAAGTGTACAAACTCTGCAGAGTCAAAACTATTCGAATAGCCGTGCCCACGGTCATGGGCGGACATGGGAACTTAACCAGATATAGTTCTATTTCAAAAACTTTGTGGGTGGGAATGAAAAAGTGGAGGGCAGTGGAAAGCCCTGATTTGAGTTGTCCTGGGTGTCGTCCCAGTGGTCAGTTAAGCAGCTATAACGCTGAAAGATGCTATATGGTGCGGATGCCATGTAACGGTGGATGAAATCTGGATCACTATTATTATTGCATTCTCTTACACATTATGTTTTTGGTCAAAACTGTTAGGTCTCAGCAAATTTCTAAGTATTATATTTTTAAATAATGATAAGACTTCTCACAAAATAAAATGTCAGGAAGAATAAATAGAGTCGTAAGAAAAGAAGATGGATGTTTGTGGTAAAAACATAAAGTTGTTGGTGGATTCAGGTCGATCATAAAAAGGAAACGATAGTGTGGATTCTGAGAAAAATAAATTGGTGGAGTCTAAATGAATAGATAGGCTAGATAGATGATTTGAATGATTTTTGCAGAATTAAGGAGTGCAAAGGTAATTGCTGGATCAATTTTTGGGAGATATTGGTGATAATGGGATTAATAGGATTTGATCGATTACTAGATGAGTCAATTGAATTGTTGGGAGTTTGGAGATATGATAATTGGAGTATAAATTTGATCAATGATATTCTTGTTGAAGGTATACTAGTGGATTAGTTAGAAATAGATAATGGAAAATAAGGTTGATTATTGTAAGAGCAAATTTTGGTTGTGGATCAATAGCAAAAGGAATGGGTTGATAGGAATTTTGGAATACAACAGATATTGGTGGATTGTATAATTGATGATATTCGCTGTTTGGAGTTTTAGACAACACTCAATATAGAAAGTGTGTGTTCGGTGGATTAATCAAATGATATTAGATAGATGATGTCACTAGCTGTTTGGAGTTTTAGGCAACAATTGATCGGTGGATTATATAAATTATGATACTCGCTGTTTGGGGATTTAGGAAACAATTGATTGGTGGATTGTATAGTTGATGTTATCCGCTGTTTGGAGTTTTAGACAGCAGTTAATAGATAAAGTATATGATCGGTGGATTAATTAAATGATATCACTCGCTGTTTGGAGTTTTAGACAACAATCAATATAGAAAGTGTATGATTGGTGGATTGTATAAATGATGTCACTCGCTGTTTGGAGTCTTAAACAGCAATCAATTTGGAAAGAGTATATTCGGTGGATTAAGTAATGATGACACCCGCTGTTTGGAGTCTTAGACAGCAATCAGTAAGGAAAAGGGTGTCTTTGGTGGATTAAGTCAATTATGGCAATCGTCGTGTGGAGTTTAGGTAGAATTAATAACACTATGATTTAATAATAATAATGCTTCTAAAGCGATTTTTGGCAAATAAAATAACCCGAGCCTCTCGTTTGATAAGCCATGCATACTATTTATTTGCATCCTGTGTATTGGCTCACGGAGCACGGTGGTTTGTGCTCACACTCGCTTTCACAACAAATCCAGAATCAGGATTCAGATCACTACGCTTCCGCAACACTATTTGGTCATGGTGGCAAGAAGAAGATGTCGAGGGCTAGGTCGCGAACCTCCAGTTGGCTGCCTGTGGGCATGTCCTGAGGGTCCCACCTGTGTGCTTCGTTTCTGCTCTGCATTTTATTGATTTCGGCCTAATCGGCCCGTGAGTAAGTCTATTATTATATTTACGCTTCCGCATGATATGTACTTTGATGTTCATTTCTGTAATCTGTGAGCACTATCTACTGATCCAGGGAATAGTGCGGTGGAATCACAGAGGATGCCGGATGTTAATATCTGGGCTCCTACAGAGACCAAGCATGGGTCGAGGAAACCTACCAGTGATTTTCTTGATCTAGCATTAAAACCATGTTTATATATATACACACAAAAGCAAGGAGTTATATATGATATTTATCGGTATTACATAAACATAGATTATGATTGTACACACTTACAATGTCCAGCATTGAATGAGTGAGGTGTCGAGGGCATCGAGGTTAAAGAGAAAGAACAAGTCCTCAAAGATCACTATGAAGACACAGTTTGAACCTCATAGTGAAGATGATGTAGCCTGAACTTGATGTTAACACCTGAGCACATTTGTATACCTGTCTTGTTGGTCTGTTCTATCTACCATGCATGTAATCTCTGGCAAGCAAATCCTAGGTTAGGAAACGCTCTATCGGGATGACCAATAGCTCGCCTAGCACGAATTTTCAAGTCAATGGCAAGAAGGGGATATCATCGGTCTTCTTCAGTTTGCCCTTGTCATCTCGCTATTTAGAGGTTGACTTCACAGGAATCGACTAGGCACAAAGTGTAGATGCATGTGATGCACTGTGCCCTTGCTGCGTCGGTGCAAGTAACCTTGGTGCATGTAGCTCCGGTGCAGATAGGTCCCGTGGACTTAGCACCATTGCAATACTCCCATGAAGTTGACACCAGTGCAGGTAACTCTGGTGCTGATAGCTCCCGTGGACGTAGCACAATTGCAGGACTTTTTCATGAAGTTGACACCGGTGTAAGTGCCTCTAGGCAGATGTCCCTCTTAGGCCACTAGATGAATATTCCAAGCCCTAGGGTCACGACCTCATTGTCCAAGGTCATCTGTAGCAAGACGACCTCGAAGTTAGCACATTATCCACATCCACATTTGTGAATCTTGGCACTAGAGTTATACTGTGCACCAAGACCCCAGCACCGAATAGATACACCTAGCCCCAAGCAACGTATAGGGCAACAGAGGCATATCTCACTTGGAGCTTGCACTTCGCAGCCACCTACATAATGATACAAAATTAGCTACCCCAATAGGCCTATCAATGTATCGAGTATTCCAAAGATAATAATTATTAGCAAGATGTCATCGATAGGAAATATGTGGTTGCTTTCCGAGGTAGGGTTGGATGCACAGCTACTCTAACGGTTGATGGGCTGACTAGCACAGGAGTGGCTGGGCTTGTAACAGATTTCCCTAAGCCTTTCCTCAATGCTCTCTATCTACCGTCGCATCTTATCTCTGATGGCATTAGTGATCTCTTCTCTGAGGTATTCATGAATATCCTCTCATAACTGTGCATCGCGCTCAACTTTGGTTCTCTTCCTACTCCGGTATGCTTCGAAGTCCTCTGAGAATCCTTGTTTCCATGGAACATAAAGACTAAGGCCTCTCGTGTGACTCGAGTGCTCCTTGTTTCTCAGGGCTGCGAAGAGTATATCTCTCTCCCTTACTACCTGGAATGAGCCTTGGGAAGATTCTGCACTCAGCACTTCCTGCAAGAGCTTGACATGTTATTTCACTTCCTATGAAGTTATGGAGTAATTACAAACTAGATAGTTCAATATCTTCCCAGGTGTTGGAACACTTCCTCGTCTGTGGGGTTTGGAAAGGAGATGGCCCCTGAAGTTACGGTAGATGACCTCGCGCTTATCTAGTTTCGGGCACGCTCATCGGGGAGGCCTCTTGCAGGATTGCCTACTCATCCTCCTTCTTCCATTGTTGGATTTTACTCGTATACCTAGCAGTGCCGAGTTTGTGGGGGTACGATTTTTTTTGCATAGAGGACCCTGTGCCACACTTTCACTCCTAAAATCATATATCACTTCATCGACATAAATTCTTATGAGCACGGTTCCAAAAATGGATACTTCTGGAAGGGCGTTAGATCCTTCTCCACGTATTACTTGATAAGCATGCTCTTCGAGTTCTTCCACACTTTGCACGCCACTAGCAACACGTATCATCACACGAAGATCTGGTTTCTTCTAGGATCTTGAACAATTGGAAAATTTTTGTTAGCAGTGCATCTTTCTGAGCTTTAGTCAAGTCCTTCCACAAATTGTAGGTGATCTTGACACGTTCCTATGCAACTGTTTTGACCATTCTCTGGAATGCAGATGCTACTTAGTGAAGATTGAGAGGAGTCTTAGATGCATCGACATCTATGATGGTAAATTAGCCCTCAGGCCTTTTCGATAATCCTCTTCCATGGCGCTTGGATTTTCCAAAGGACGGCGCATCAGACTCATGAGACGACGATGATGGAGAATGAGCAAACACATCTACATATATTTCCAAATTTATATAATTACTTATTATACTTGAAATAGAATACCTTAAACATATGTATGCAATGTCCACAAATATTTCATAAAATTTTCATCAATAAAAATAGGGCTCATATTTAAAGTGTGTTGTCTTGCTCTCAGATACAGAGTTGCACAAGATAAAATCATGGCCTTCTCAATACTTGTCAATAATCTTCACTAATTAAATATGATAACTACTTTGAGCTTTTATGAAGATTCTCTACATTTAGTCAATATGCTACTTACAATAATCCAACACCTCCTTTTGACGGAAAATCAAGAAATTAATAGCGCAAGGATTCACTGTTTGAACAGAATAGTCTATTCAAAATAGATAATAGAAGTGTCTATCAATCTCAATAATTCTAGTAGACACAATTAGCTAAAAATGAATCTCCAAAGAATTTTATAACACTAGCATTATTCAAGATCAATCGAAACAGAGAGTATTAGTGAACTGACTACCAGTAACAAATGACAATAAGAATCAATTTGAATAGTTCAAGCCTAACAAGGTTATCTTTTTAATTTCATAACATGACAATTATCCTCATAGAGCAGAAAAATCGAGCCTGCAAAGATTAACAGAAGGAAATTTACTAGTATAGCACACACTTCTAGTAACGCAAAATTGAAAGATGAGATACTCACAAAGCATGTGTTGTCCACATTCCAACAAACCGAATACCTTAAATATAAGTATGAGATGCCTGCAAAGATTTCACAAAATTTTTAGATAATGATTTTCTCCTTCGTCAATATTTTTAGGCTACAGAATATAACTGAAAACGAATGGTACATCTTGTAGAACACACTATATGCATAACCCACCAAAACAAAAAAGGTACTACGGCAATGTGTCATTGTTATATCTGAAAACAAGCTTTGGTGCCTAGTAACAGGGTAGGTTTCTTTCCAGTTTGGATATCAAATGCTCCAAAGGGAACACTGTATTTGCAAAACCACTCGATAAGATCTCAATACCATCCATACAGATCCTTACATAGAAATTAAAATGATCTAAGACCACGCCATACCTCGGATACGGCTCCTGCTTGGGAAGGAGGCGGCGGGCTTAGGGAGGAGGCGCAGCGAGCTCGGGGGAGGAGGGGCACCGGGTTCGGGGAGGCGATGGCTCATGCTTGGGGAGGAGGTGACGGCTCATACTTGGGGAGGAGGTGACGGGCTTGGGGGAGGAGGCGGCGGCTTGTGCTTAGGGAGAAGGCGGTGGCTCATGCTCAGGGAAGAAGTGATGTTGCAAATGGCGACGACAGGCTCGAGGGAGAGTTAGAGAATATTAAGGTTTTGAGTGGGGGCACAGGCAAACCCTAGAGTCTGAATATAGATAGGGTTGGACATCGTAGACAGTTCTAAATTAAAACTGTCTTTGATGAATACACATCACAGACGGTTCCAATAAATAACCGTTTGTGATATATATTTACATAAATGCAAATTTGCATATATATGATGTAGTCTTATATACATAAATGCAAATTCACATATATGACACATTATATATATATATATATATATATATATATATATATATATATATATATATATATATATATATATATATATATATATATATATATATATATATATATATATATATAAAACAGGGGCACCATGGTGGCCAGACTTCATGATTGAGACTTTCCATCCTGATATATTATATATCATTGCATTTGCACGCATCTAAAAGCAATCCAAAGGCAGAGAGGCTTGGTACCCAGATACCATGGTGACCCATTTCAACGTCCTATATATATATATATATATATATATATATATATATATATATATATATATATATATATATATATATATATATATATATATATATAAAACAGGGGCACCATGGTGGCCAGACTTCATGATTGAGACTTTCCATCCTGATATATTATATATCATTGCATTTGCACGCATCTAAAAGCAATCCAAAGGCAGAGAGGCTTGGTACCCAGATACCATGGTGCCCCATTTCAACGTCCTATATATATATATATTATATATATATATATATATATATATACATTCTCATATTCTTATATACATAAATGCAAAACATATAACACATAAATATTTCATTCATCATTCCACTTGCTCATTTCCTTTAAAAATTAGCTCTTCATGATAATCGACATGTATGTAGCTAGTTTCATTACGTTATTCTTCCTCGACCCTTATGTCATTTACAAAAGGAGGCACTCATCAAATTGATTGTTTTCTTCCTCATCCACTACATTCTTAACTCCGACAATTCTCCTTTTTTCATGAAAAACTATGTGATGCTTCTTATTTGCCTGGTCGGTTACATAGAAGACGTAAACAACTTGGTTAGCGAGTACGAATGGTTCATCTTTGTATCTGAGATGTTCGAGGTCCATGGTAGTGATGCCATACTTGTCGACCTTCACCTATGGGAGATGGACCCAATGGTACCAAAACAAGGGGATCTTGAAAAGCATGTAGTTGAGCTCCCACATCTCCTCTATGAATCCATAGTAGAAGCTCCTCAACCCATCGGTACTGAATGCATCTATGCGGACACCGCTGTTTTGGTTAGTGCTCTTTATATCCTGGCCTACGTATAGAATGTGTCCCTATTTATGTCATATCCTTGCCATGTCATAGCTGTAAATGTTGGCCCTTTTGCCAACCATGTCAACATATCACTTGACGAGCTCCTAGTGAGTCACTCCTAGAACCGTTGGTTGAATCAACTATTGTGTTGTCTCGTGATCCAGAATCAACTATTGTGTTGTCTCGTGATCCAAACATCTGGTCACTCCGGATTCTATTGCTAAAGTACCTCGATATATAGGGACACTTCAGTTATGTATTGCAAGACCGTGAAAAGGGCTTAAGCATACACATCCATATCTAGAGTGATTGCTTTCCTTCAGATGGTCCTGATACCCTCGAGCCTCCCCTCATGATGAGATCAAGGCACACCTATCGGTTCCACCTGAACCATATAATCGACAAATAAATCAATTACTTCTTCAGTTGCATAACCTTTGACAATGCTGCCCCCACCGACTGAGATCGATTCTGTACATAGGACTTGAGAATTCCTATGAACCTCTTGAACTAGTACATGCTACGTAGGAACACGGGCTGCATATCTTTATCTTCCATATAATATGAACAATGAGATGGACTATGATATCAAAAAACAACATCATGATTGAATATCACCACCTCATCTTGCGGAGCATCTAGTCTATCAGGATCAATGATCTTTTGAGTAATTGTGTTAAAAAATAACAAAGCATCATGATTGTCTCTCGAACCTTGATCAACAAAGTACTTCTAATTGCAACAAAGAGCTTCTATGTCATCAGTACATGAAAATCATGAGACTTTATGTCAATCAACTTCAAATCTTCCATCAAAACAAGTTTCTTCATATTGGCTGAGTAACCAGATAGAACTTTCACACCCCACAAGCAGTGGTTAATTCGGTTCTCTTAGCCTTAGACAGAGTGTAACAAGCAGGGGGAAGGTAAGTTTATCCTTTATTGGTCTTTGTCGATGCTAACTCAGGCCTGATGTCCATATCAACCAAGTCAAGCCATGCGTTGACACCATCCTTTGTTTTTTCACGATAGCTAAATATACTTATGTTTCATACACAACCTAGGAGGTAAGTTGTGGATATAGAGAGTCACGGGTTAAGTACTATGTCGGCTACTTATGTTACCAAAAGAATTCATTCTATCTGTACCCAATCCAAACCTTATATTCCTTAGTTCTGCACCAAAGTCTGCAAACCTCCTATCGTTCTTTTTCACTGGGTGGAATCAGTAAGGTGTCTTAGCTTTCCATCCTTGTTACGCTCCTCCGAGTGCCAACGCAGCAGTTTTCCCTTCTTTGGGTTCGCAAAAAACCGCTTCAAACGAAGAATTAAAAGAATATACTATGCCACCTTAGTAGGAGGTCCTTTCTTCACATCGATTCCATCACCATCATCTGATTAATTCTTATGCTTATATCAGGATGCGTTGCACACTAGACATACATGCACATTTACATACTCTTTACAGTAGAGGATACAGTCGTTCGGATATGCATGTATTCTTTCTACATCTATTCCCAACAAAGAAAGAACATTCTTGGTTTTTTGGGTAGTTTTGGTCAACTCGTTACCCTCCGGAAGCATATCCGCTAAGAGATCTAATAGCGCCATTAAACTCTTATCGGACCAACTGTTGTTTGCCTTCAATTTCAGCAATTTTAGTACGGCTAGCAGCACGTAAATAAAAGTTTCTCCTTGTCCTCCATCAAGCCCTGGAATTTTACATACTCTCTCATCACAGTTTCCTTCTGCGTCGCGAAATATCTAATTTAGATTGTCACCGTGTAGTCTACCTGAATCGGAACCACAATCGACACCATCCAGGACATATCATTGACTTCGTCGGTGAGTCATTATTACTATCTTTCTGTGCAATCTATACTTCACCGTGACTGGTCCAACATGTATACCCCTTTTTAAAACCCTTCGAATCAAGTGTGCTTCAATTTGCGCTCAGTTGTTAAACATCTTCAGATTCTTGCGTCAATACATGAACAGTACATATATTCCATCCCTTTATTCAAAATATCCTCCTTGGCAGCTCTTGTAAAAATAGACATACTATTAATGTACTCTTTACTCACACAGTTCTACACTTGATTAACAATGCATCCAGATTCGGTCCTATGCTATGCATATAGCAATTTAGTGTTAAATATTGAATTAATTAATTAGAATACTTTATATGATTTAAAGTCACTATATATATAACAAGAGTTAATTAAATTGAATTAAGTAGAAATAGACTATGAAATGGCTAAATCCTAAACCATGAACTATGTTAGATGTAAATAATTTTCTCTACATCAAACTAGATCTAAACCATCTTCAATTCTCTCTTTACCAAGCTAGATCTAGAATATAATGCAATTAGGAATAAATTACTAACTATAGATAGTCAAGAACAAATGGATTTATAATCACTCTTCCTAAATTCGCAGTCTCCTTTCACCAAATGGCCTCAAAGCCCCCACCTCCTCAAAACAGCAACCTATGAAAACAAATCTAGAATTTAAGATAGATCTGTGAGAGTTGCGTCCGCAATAGGGGAAATTATCATAGATAGTTTTCAATGATATGTCACAGGAAGTATCACAGATGGTATTAACAAAAAAACCATCTACGATATTTAGTAATATCACAGAACATGAACTATCTATGATATTACCTCTTCATAGATAGTTTTTAGCACAGCCAGTAACACAGACGGTCGCTGAACCAAAACTATCTATGATTATATTTAATACTGATGGTTTTGAACAATCGTTTGTGATTAAGTATTTAGTACTAGTATTTTTTATAGAAGTGATAATAGTTGAGTAGATTATACTTACACCGAGTACTAGCGCACGAGCTGCAAGAATATGTAAACCAAAGTTTCACCGGCCATTGTGCAAAAATGATCCCTTAATCTCAGCTCCGTAATTTCACTTCACTGCCGTGTCAAATTTCTGTTATCATGATTCGTGATTCTTTGTGCGCGCTGTAAATTTCTTCACGTGCATTTAGCTAGATAAGTCACTCTTGTGTTTCGGCAGTTCACAAATGATTTGTGCGCTGTTTTTGCCGCTAGCATATTCCTCCTCTCCGGCGACGCCGTTATCTTTATGCACCGCTGCCCGTAAGATTAGAGCTCGGGTTCATCATTAGGGTTAGGGTTCACCCAAGCCCCTTCGAGCATAGAGAGAGGCTGGGGCGGCGGCGGACCGGTAGTAGGAGGCAGAGGTGGCGGGACGGTGAGGTAGCAGTGGCGTTGCCTCAGCCGCAGTTGAGGAGGAGGGTGGTGGGCAGGGTTGGCGATGGGGACGAGGGACGGACTGCCTATTAGGAGGCGGTGGGTGGTGGTGGTGGATTCAGTAGCAGCAATCGCCGGAGAGGGGGAGAATGGTGGGACGAGGCGCTGGAGGCCGGTAGGGTGTTGGGGAAGAGGATAGCAGTGGGAGAGGAAGATTCAAGGGGAGGAGAGGGCGGGGCAAGGGGAAAGGAGAATGGGCAACGGAGGGCTCGCTGGCGTTGGAGGTGACACCAGCGAGGCAGAGGGAGGCGGCACGAGGTGGGGGAGGTAGGGGGGTCGGGCTGGGGCAGGCTGGGCGAGAGGAGAGTTATGGTTAGAGTATTTTATAGGATTTGAGGTGAATCTGGAGTGTTGGATCTCCATCCAACGGTTCTAAAATCTAACTAATTTTGTTTCAAAAATAATCAAATATTATATAGATAGACTATTTTTATATTTTTT
This sequence comes from Dendrocalamus latiflorus, assembly GCA_017311315.1. Lineage (NCBI taxonomy): Eukaryota > Viridiplantae > Streptophyta > Magnoliopsida > Poales > Poaceae > Dendrocalamus > Dendrocalamus latiflorus. The sequence continues at coordinate 43,034,901 of CM029663.1, forward strand.
TAAAGGCACAAATTTTACGAACTAAAATACATGCATAAGGTATTCCAAAAAAAGCGAGGTGCGGATGCAAAAGAAAAAAAAGCCAATTGCGTTACTTACTTGCAAGGATCAACACTAATCCTCTTGTTTACTCCTAGCGCAATTATTTTTACTCTTTTTATGTTTCAAATTATTGTCTGGCGCGACTAAGTTGCATAAGAGCCGTGTTATGCTGCAAATTCGGGTTGAACCCAACTCTCCAACCCATTTCGTGTTCACATGCGAGCAGGTGGCGCAAAGCAACAAGGAAAAAGAGAAAGAGCGCCTCGTCCAGGCCCACACCAGAAGTCTCAGGAAAATGAGAGAAACAAGAACGATCTGGATGGAGACAATGGAGGCGGCGACGCTAGCTTGACGGCGTGGCCATTGGCCAGCGCTTCTGCTCGACGCCGTGCTTCCACGGGCGCGGTATATTTTGTATTCTCGTGCATATTTCTACACGAATTCCAATACAAATAGATGAGAAAATATTAATTAGATTGTTAGGCTCTGATACCATTTATTACAAAATCGACAAGATAAATCATAAAATCAATGAAGAACAGTCAAGAACACAGATAGAGATTTAATATGAAAAACCCTTTCAAATGAAAAACTATGGACGTACAATTGGCGAAAACACTATAAGAGAAGAAGTTAGAAGCACGATAAACTTAGGCTTATCTTAACCGTACAACTACAGGGGTATATATAGGCTAAGGATCAAAGTCCCTAATGAAGAAAAGAACATAATCCTAGTCGGCAACGAAACAGATAATACAAGAAAACTAAAACAGTAACCTTCTCAGAGACAGGAACAATACCCCGCTCGTAGTCTCAGAAAATAACGGTGTTGAGTTTTATTCGGAAGACGCCTCAAGTAGCCACGTCTGACTCCAGTAGATGCACACACCTTAAAGCACCACGTCTAATGCAGGTCGGTGTAGAGTTCATTATAGACTCAAAAATGATCCTAATCATAATCTTCGATTAGTTCGCATTGCTTCCTGGTCGTACTCTTCAAGCGGTCTAAAAAACTAGCAGTGGTCACACCAGCCATATTCGGATCACAAAATACAACAATCTCCACCTCCTCCTGTAGTGAAATAGAACAAAATAACTTCTGAATGAATTGTAGAATACCTCTCGTGCGTCAAGTGTCCGAAAGGACTAATGAATAATTTCGACCAAGTCTGAGCAGAGCTCAAAATTAGCGGTAGGAACTGGTTTTGTTGTCATATCAGCTGTATTCTCATGAGTACTTATCTTACAAACTTTGATATCACCTTGTGTAATAATTCTTCAGATGAAGTGATATCTAACTTCAATATGTTTTGTTCTCTCATTGAACATTTGTTCTTTTTAAGACAAATACCACTCTAACTGTCATAGAAAATATTAATGCAAGATGTCCTTCCACAAAGCTCAGTGTGGAGACCCCTTAGCCAAATGACTTTTTATAGCATTCTGAAATAGCCATGTGCTTAGCTTCAGCGGTCGAGAGAGCAACAATAGATTGTAAACCGATTTTCCAACCCATGGCACAACCTCCGACCGTGAAAACATAACTAGTAAGAAATCTTCACGTATCTAAATCTGCTGCAAAGTCCAAATCAACATATTCGATCAGCCCATTACTAGTCTATCCAAAATGCAAACAATCTTCAAAACTTGTAACAACCCAGCTGTTTATTTCAAAATTTCAAAAAAAAATTAATTTAATTTAAAATAAAAATAAGTGTTCTTTGGTTGCCTAAAATTGAGAGATTTCAGTTTGCCTGATTTTGGCTTTTAAAAAAGGCTTTTGTTAAAAGTAATTTTAATAAAAAAATAAAATTATTATTAAATAAAAGGTATTTGTAAATTTTTGTAAAAAAATATTATGTCAAATTAAGTATCTTAAAGCTTCTCACTTTTTGATTTTCTGTGATTTTCTGGGATTTATTTGGAGTTATGTGCATTTTATTTCAAAGCCTAAGAGTAAGAAAATGTATTTCAAATATTTTATTAAAGCCAAAAAGAGTTTATTTTACTTTCCCTAAGTTTCCCTGAAAATATAGTAATTTCTAAGAATTTTCTAGGATTTTAAAATCAATTTCAAAGGTAAAAGGGTATTTTTGTAAAAATTAAAAGACCAACTTAAAGTTAGAAATATTTTTAGTAAGTCTAAAACATTTTATAGAATTTTCAAGAATTTGTTGGAATTAAAAATCAATTTTGAAATTCAAAAAGGTATTTTGAGAAATTATTAAAAGTGAAATTTGAATTAAAAATATTTTTCCTACGACTAAAATACTTCCAGGAATTTTCTATGAATTTTCTGGAATTGTTAGACATTATTTACTATTTTCTAAGTATTTGAAATTTTCTGGTATTTTCTAAAAAATTAATCCGAAAATAAAAACCCGGATTAATCCCAGTCCGACACGTGTCTGCCCTGGATTCAATCCGATCCATCCCTTGATTTAATCCTAGCCATCTTTAGCCACTTAACCGCCAACGGCCGAGATCCCTCCTTCCTTGCCATGTGTCGTCCATCCGGCCACTCAACCCTTCACCTCCCTCTTTCTCTCACCAATGAGCGGGCCCCACCTATCATGTGCTTCTTCAACCTCCATCTCCTTCAACCTCCAACCGGCCACCATTAATGCCCGTGCGAAGCTCAGTTTTGGCCGCCTCTCCTCCCGAAAGCTGGTGCCTCGGGCCTCCCCACCTCGCTGCCGCACCCCGCCGCCCATTAATGACGCCACCTCGCCACTTCATGCCCCTCTCCCGAGCCGCCCGCCCGCACGGCATTAACCCCCGCCTCGAGCTTCGTTCGGTCTCCTCCCTTCCCAACGCTGCTGACGTTTAACTTCCTCGCCACCGCTCCAACCACCCGCCGCTCGACGCCTCCCCTTCCCCAGGCCGTCACAGCTGCCGTGCCAAGCGCCGCCACGAAGCTCTCTCTCTCCTTTGTGCATCGCCGCTTCTCTCCCCGCAGCCGCCCGCCTCCGGCCACCCCGAGCCAGGCGCGGGTAAGCCCCGAGACCGCCGCCGTCTCCCTCCCTCCGCCGCCCCTCGCTGGCCGCCGTCGAGCGTCCGCGCTCCGGTGAGCCCGCCGCCCCCGCGCGCTGCCCGTCTCGGTAAGGCCACGTCGGCCGGCCCTTGCCCACGTGGTGTCCGAGTGGCAGCCATGTGGTGCCACGTCGGCGCTTGGTCAGTGGCCCTGCCTCGTCAACTTTTTGATTTTCAAAAATAATTCTTACTGAAAAAAATTCAAAAATAGCTGACATCATAAATATCCTTTTTAGTATAAAAAATAAATCAGCAAATCAGTCTTTTTCTTTTTCTTTTTAAAACTTCCAAAGGCCCATTTGTGCTCATTTTAATTCCAAATTTAACCGTTTAAATTTGACATTGAATGCCAGTATACCTTGTCAACCCTAGATAAAACCTAGTTAGTACATTAGCACTAACTAGAAATTTTGTAGAAATGCTTAGCCATGCTTAGACTATTCTGGTTTGGGATAATCTTTCACATAAAATGATGAACTAACCTGGATTCCTGACTTTGGTGAGTCAAGAATGCTTATGAGATTATTTTCAAACAAAATATAAAACTGGTTTAGACTTGGTACGATGGTGGGTGCTTGCTGGCATGCATCGTAGTTTGGTGACTCGATGTTGAGTGCCAGGCACAAGGGGTTTATGGTTAGGCCTAAGTTAAGTTAAGGACCGGTCTGTGAGCTACTTTTATAAAGTCACACCGTACTACCACAAGTCCGGTATGGGACGGACCTACCCAACTAATTTGTGAAGTTCCAACTAGATACCGCTATAGGCTGAATGTGAGCGCGGTGTAGGCCGTGAGAAGTCTCACATGGCACAAGAGGGGGCTCCAACATGTGGATTCATGTTGTGGTGAAACCTTAGTGGCGGCGTTATCTAGTTGACAACTGATCATTGTAAAGGCTTTGTCATGAACTCTCGGCCGCACACCTTAGGCAGTGTGTAATCGTGTGGCAAAACGGGAGAACATGTCTTGTGGGTAAAGTTGTACATCTCTACAGAGTAACAAACTATCATGGATAGACGTGTCCACGGTCAAGAGCATGCGGAGTAAGGTTTTTCACAGATTAGACTATGGTTTTGTTAAATATCTGGTTTATGAAAACCTTATGGATGGATGGAATCCATACGAGTTCGTTTTGGAAAAGATGGTCCGGGTGGGATGCCCATGGATATGTTGGTGTAGGGGATGGACCTGCACTAATGTTATTTATTTTGATTACAATATTGCTTTTATATATTGTATCAATTCAGTTTTTACACTTACTTTATGATATTTACTTCAATGTTGCCTTTCATGCAAATTAACCATATTATGCCTTCCTTTGATACTTCATATGCATGCATCAATTTGTTAATCTCCTGGTGTAACTTGTGGAGTACTTTATGTACTCACATTACTCAATTTAACTCTTTCAGAGGAAGCTTTCGATGACTTCGGTGAGGACCACGACTAGGCCACGTCTTACAGTCAATTCGCCTTGTGGGAAGGCTGGATGGGCAGCTACTACCTTTATGTTTCCGTTGTTTTTTTTCAGTCTTATGCTATTATTTTAAACTTTGGCCTTGAGGCTTAAACCTTTATTATAATAAAGTGTGGTTGTATGTGAGATATACATTGCTGTGACCCTGTGTGCACTAGCTTTTCCTGGCATAGTGCGAATAACACAGAGGGTCCTTGAGTTGCCGCTCCGGGTCCCGACAAAAGTGCCCCTTAAATACATGAAGATCCAATAAATAGCTCTCCAGTAGCTTTTTCCAAGATTGGCCATATATTTGCATATAAGACTCAAAGCATGAGATAGGTCAGAGCGAGAGCAGACCATGGCATACATAAGTGAATCCGATTGTACCTGCATACAAAACGCTAAAGAGAGCTTCAATGTCCAGCCAGTATTCTACTGGTTAATTTGGGCTCGTGAATGTTGAAACGATGAAGAACTTTTTCAATATACCCTTTCTAACTTAGGTATAGTTTCTAAACCACCAGTCTCTAATGATTTCCATACCAAGAATATTTTTTGCTGCACCGAGATCTTTCGTCTCAAATTCACTGCTCAATTATATAATTTTAAACCCATCTTTTGCTATGATTGGCATATCATCAACATATAGAAGCAAATAGATAGTTGAACCATTGTTGGTATTCAAATAGACACATCTATCATAGTCAGATCTCTAGAACTCTTGAGAGATCATAAAGGAGTTAAATCTTTTATACCACTATCTAGGTGATTGCTTCAACCCATAAGTAGACTTCTTTAATTTGCAAGAAAAAAACTCCTTTCTCGGAATGATGAAAGCTTCCAGCTGCTCCATATAGATGTCTTCGTTCAATTCCCCATGTAAGAGAGCGGTCTTAACATCCAATTTATTGAGCTCAAAATCATGCATAGCTACAATATTGAGTAGAGTTCGAATGGAACTATGCTTTACTACAAGAAAAAATATTTGTGATAATCAATACCTAGGATTTGGCTATATCCCTTTGCAATGAGCCTTGTCTTATATTTGACCTAGCCTATCAGTGATGTGCCTTTTGTCTTCTTATAAATTCACTTGTAACATATGGGTTTGTTTTTAAACCAGCTCCCAAGTGGAGTTCTACTTGAAAGACTCCATCTCCTCATGCATGTTAGTTATCCACCTCTCTGACTCATTAGAACACATGGCTTCTGAGTAAGTTAAAGACTCAGCAGTCCTTCAATATCTTCTGCCACATTTAAACAATAAGCTATAACTTTGGCTTTTTAATTAACCTCTTTGGAGGCTGAATAGTCCTTCTTACCCGATCAGCTACAGTGGATTGTTTGTTCTGACCAGTTCTTGTTCGATGACTACTGGTCAAAGCTTCAAAATGGACTTCTTGTGAATTTACTTTGTTGGTATCTGGTGAGAATCCTGAATCAATAACATGATCTACCTATACGCTGGTCTTCTATTACTTCTCGGGAGTAGCACTGATCGTATTATTTTTCATGAGAGTAGACTCATCAAATGTAATACTTCTGCTCACGATCACCTTTCTAGTTCTAGAATTCTACAATTCATAACCTTTCACACTAGATTTATAACCTAGGAAGATGCACTTAATAGCTCTTGGCTTTTATTTCCCATAATTGGCATGGGCATAAGTAGGACAACAAAAAGTCTTCAAATTCGAGTAGTCAATGGAAGAAACCGACTACTTCTCAATTGGAGTTTTTTTTCTATGGCAATGTTCAATGATCGATTTATCAAATGACATGTACTGAAAGCAGCTTCAGCCCAAAAACTCCTTGATAGACTTAATGTCGACAGCATACAACACGTATTTTCCATGATAGTTCTATTGATGCGCTCGGCCACACCATTCTGTTGTGGTGTACCTGGAACAGTATAATGCATCACGATGCCTTCCGATTGGCACAATGCTTCAAATTCTCCCGAACAAAATTCCAAACTATTACCTATTTGGAGTTTCTTGACATGCTTGCTAGTCTTCTTTTCTATCATAATCTTTCACTCTTTAAACATTTTGAACACACCTAACTTGTGCTTAATGAAGTTTTCTCAAACTCTTTTCGAGTTTGTGCCTCCAAGGAATGGAACATAGGACTCTCCCCACAAATTGGAATGAATATAATCCAATATACCATTTCAAGAATGAGTAGAAGTGTTGAAATTTACTCTCTTCTGCTTGCCAAAGGCACAATGTTCATAAAACTTTAACTAATCGACACCTAAGTAAACCTCTTTTGCACAATTCCTTCATCCTAGCTTCACTCACGTGTCCTAGACACATGTGCCATAGATTAATCTGATCGATATTGGACAATCTAATTGAAGAAATATCAGTAGTTCTAACAAGATTAGTGTCTTGAAGATGATATAAATTTGCTACCTTCATATAACCATTCATCACACACAATAGCGCCTTTGGAGACCTTCAAGACTTCACCTCCACCCAAAAACTTATACCCTCTTGCATCAAGAGTACTTGATGAGATAAGGCTCCTTTTAAGCTTGGAATATGTTGCACTTCCGATAGGGTTCTAATGGTGACATCAAACATTTTGATTTGGATATAACCAATGCTTGCAATCTTGCATAGAGTATTATCTTCTATCAATATTGATCCACTTAGGGTCGCTTCATAGTTAACGAACAATCATGGTTCGGACTCTTGTGGAAACTGTAGGCTAAATCAAGAATACACTTATCGTTGGTTTTGGAATCACTGACAAAAGGCAACAAGGACATCTCCTGTGAAACATTCTTTAGTAAAAATGGTGGCTTTAGCTTCTTCATCTTGTAGATCTTTCTTAGAATTATTGTTCCTTTTCTACTTATTCTAGAGTTTTTAGCACTCAGATATGTTGTGACCACTTTTTTTGCAATAACGACACCACTTCTTGTTCTTTGACTTACACTGGTCGAAGACCTCTCAGTTTGTCTTCCATGAACAAACAAATCTTTTGCATGTGAACTCAAGCTTTCACTCGACACCATGGTTTTCATCTTCTCCTTTACATGTAGAGCATCATAAACTCCTTTGAGGGTGAGAGTGTCTTAACTATAAAGAATTGTGTCACATGCAGAGAATGAAACTGGGTAGCGAACAGAGTAGGATAAGGCGTAAATCTTCATCTTCATATTTGATCTCCATTACTTTAAGATCAGTGATCATAGCTTTAAAGACGGTACAATGGTTCAACACAGATCCACCTTCTACCAATCTGAGCGAGAAAAGCTTATGCATCACAAGCATCTTGTTGGTAAAATCCTTCGTGACATAAATATGTTCTAACTTTAGACATAACGCATCAGTGATGGTCTCCTTTGTGACCTCCTGGAGCCTCACAATCTCTTCTTTGCTTCTCCTCGGCGGACCATGCAGCGGACATCTTGTCGATTCCTAATAACGCGTCATCCAAATCCAGCTGTGCTAGAATAGCTCGTATCTTGACCTACCATAGGAAAAATCTTGTGTCTCAATTAAGTAAAGGAAGATCATACTTTATTGTCATTAGGTCAAGAGTTCCCTAGATAGATCTAGGCAAAGAACATGACCCTGATACCACCTGTTAGACTTTGATACCACTTGTTATGAAATTAACAAGACAAAAGCATAAAAGCAATGGAGAATGATCAAGAACATGAGACAAAGATTTAACGTAAAAACCTCATTCGGGTGAAAAACCATGGACACATAATTGGCAAAATCACTACATGAGGAGAAGTTGCAAGCACGTGAAACTTCAGCATGTCTCAACTATACAACTACATAGATACATATATAGACTAGGGATCAAAATACCTAACGAAGAAAGGAATAAAGTCCTAATCAGCAATGAAATAGAGACATACTTGGAAACTGAAACAGTAATCTTCTCGGAGAAGGAACAACACCCCGCTCTGAGAATCTTAGAAGATAACGGTGTAGAGTTGTAGTCGAAAGGCGCATTGAGTAGCCACATTTGACTCCAGTCAATGCACGTACCTTAGAGCATCACATCTGATGCAGGTCGATGTAGAGTCCATTACAGACTCAAAAATGACCCTAATCATAACCTTCAAACAGTTTGCATTACTTTGTGATCAATCTCTTTAAATGGTCTGAAAGATCAGCGGTAACCAGACTAACCAGATTCGAATAACAACATACAATGCAACACAAATTACAAAATATCTAACGTAATTGAATAATATGGATTTAGCGTGGGGCCTTGAAAGTCAAACCGCACCGAGGATGTCCTCAACGCTACACTCGACGCCGTGAAGCTACCAATTTCGAAAATAATTGGGTGGGTTCAACAAGACTTAACTTTAGCTTTGACTTATATTTGCTATAGTGACTAACTTTTAAAAGGTGCTTTTTTAAGGTAAAATCTATAGGTATATTGTAGTACAAATGGTACTGAGTTCAATTATACAGGTCTACTTATGTGGCACTAAGTCGGTGCGCACAGGCAGCCACGGGCAGCCTGCCGATCACCGAACGATCTTACCTCACGGGCCTCACGGCTGACGTCCGGCGCGCACACGAATCTTATTCTCACCTCCATTGCAGTGGGCGACAGTCCTACCTCACGGCTGACGTCCGTGCGCGCACACATGAATCTTATTCTTACCTCCATTGCAGTGTACGGTAGTCCTACCTCACGGCTGACATCCGTGCGCACACAAACGAATCTTATTCTTACCTCCATAATCCCCATTGTTGTGGGCGATAGCCCTACCTCACGGCTGACGTCAGAGAACGGTCCGCAAGAACTGGAACACCACACATACAAACATGAACCAACCAGAAGCCTCCTCTGGAATGCTATATAAAGAGGGCGCATCGGCACTGCCCGCCCACCGCACCGCACCACGGCTGAGCTTGTACCCGGTAGTAGGCTGTAGGCTTCTTTCGCACGCGCGTGCGCACACACGAATCCTGATCTCTGCCTCGAGGGAGCGCAGAAAATGGCGCCGGTGAAGGTGTTCGGGCCAGCGACGTCGACGAACGTGGAGCGGGTGCTGGTGTGCCTGGAGGAGGTCGCCGCCGAGTACGAGGTCGTCGACGTCGACTTCAGTGCCAGTGAGCACAAGAGCCCCGAGCACCTCGCCAGAAACGTACGTAGCCACCACGTACTCTGCTTCTTCCTTCGCTTGGTTTATCTCCTCGTTAGTCTCTCTGGACTTGGAAGCGATAGCAACTGATTTTGTGCTGATGTTTCCTTGCAGCCGTTTGGGCAAATCCCAGCTTTCCAGGATGGGGATCTCGTTCTCTTCGGTAAGTACGCTTAATTTGCCTGGGATTACTTGTCATTCCCAAGATCCATTCTAACTTGCTGCAGAGAGGCTAGCTCTGTTTTCTTTGGCCGGAGTATGATGTACTTACTACCTCATAATGGAATGGACTAGTTACAGTGGATGTTACCTGTTAATTAATTTCCCGTGAAATATTTATATTGTGATGCTGATTGAGAAGTAACCAAATGACTAGCTTATTAAAAAGTATGCGCTCCTAGAAGTTATTTACGGATTAACAGAGCTGTAGTAAACAAGGCGCAAGTACGGTATGGAAAGTTATGATGTGTACTGTTTTGTACAATGTTGGCTAAACCACAGTCCAAAGTATCAGCTCCTAATATGCTCTCCACTCTCAATGCTATTCTATTTGCAGAGTCACGAGCAATTGCAAAGTACGTGCTTCGGAAATACAAGAAGGAAGTAGACCTACTGAGGGAAGGCAATCTCAGAGAAGCCGCAATGGTGGACGTATGGACAGAGGTTGAGGCACACCAGTATTACCCAGCCCTCTCACCTATTGTGTATGAGTGCCTCGTATTTCCCGTCATGCGTGGCATACCCACCAACCAGATGGTCGTGGACGAGAGTTTGGAGAAGCTGAAGAAGGTGCTTGAGGTCTAGAAGCTCATCTATCCAAACACAAGTTTTTAGCTGGAGATTTTATCAGCTTTGCAGATCTTAACCATTTCCCTTACACTTTCTACTTCATGGCGACGCCTTATGCGTTGCTCTTTGACTCATACCCCCATGTTAAGGCGTGGTGGGAGAGGCTGATGTCGAGACCATCGATTAAGAAGCTCAGCGCAAACATGGTTTTACAGGCCTAGTTACAGAGGAGGGATCTTATATATTCCGGGATCTCATCCTTAATCTGTATCGTATTTTCTGTTTGCATCTTAGTCCGCGTTTGTTCTAATAAACTACTATTACTAGAATTGCATGAATGCGCAGTCTGGTGGAGCACATGTAATTGCAGTATCTTAAGTTCTTCACTTTCAAATTATTTCCTCTGAAGTAATTTCGTAGCACCAATTTATGGTAAACGGTACAATAGTTCATACAGCGTCATCTAGAAGATTGTTCATAGATCTTCTTGTGTTGTCTCCATAGGAGAATGATGTACGAAAGGTCTCTCTTACATGGCGGCATCTTTCAGGGAGATCCGTGAGGTGACAGGAGAAAATCCAGTGACAGAGCTAGAAATTTTTTATTGGATATACACACTACGTGTGTTGTATCTTCTTAGATACACCTTCAACCGATGTGCCTTGTTTTCTTGGATGCACATCCTCACCATAGCCGCTGGCACCTCCTAGCGTATGCCCTTACAGTCATCAACTTGCCATACCACTAGGGCTGGCAAAAAAGCTCGGGCTTGTGAGCCAGCTCGGGCTCGGCTCGGGCTCGTGGAGGCTTGGCTCGGCTCGTGAATGAAACGAGCCGAGCCAGCAAAAAAGCTCGGGATCTAAACGAGCCAAGCCCGAGCCAGCTCGCGAGCGGCTCGGTTGGCTCGGCCCAATAGGCCCAACTTAAAACCCTAGTTTCCCAATGACCCCATCCCAGATTCCCAGGCCGCCACCGCCAGGCGCCAGGCTCCCCGCTCCCTCGGGCTGTGGCAGTCGATTCCCTCCTGACCTCCTCTCGCGAAATCTCCAATCCCTCGGGCGAAATCTCCAGTCCTCCTCCTCCTGAGTCCTGGCCTCCTCTCGCGAAATCTCGAATCCCTCGGGCGGGCGGCGTCGCCGCGTCGAGAGACATCGATCGGCGCTGGGTCGCTGGCGCAGTCCCTCTCTGCAAATCTCTCTCTGCACTACTGCAGTCGGCGTTGGGGGCTTGGGGCTGGACGTTGTACGTGCGTCGGTGCGTGCGCCGTGCGGCCAACTTGGGGGATCGGAGCTCTCTTCCTACCGGCGAGGGGAGCTCTCTTCCTGGTCGGTCCCTCTCCGCAAACCGCAACGGAAGCTCCCGAGTCCCGAGACTCCCGACTCCCCCGCGATGCTAGGGTTTCGGAACGTCAAGCGAAACCGCAAGGTGAGAGACCTCAGACCTTCCTCGTCCTCGTTCGTGGTTTTGGTCTAGATCTCAAGGGTTTGCCTCTCTAAGGAAGAAATCTCTCTTTGGAGTTCTTCAGATTCCTTGTTAGCCTGATGAAACAACATTAGGGTTTGTTAGATTAAATGCACATAGATCTATTACAATATTAACAAGCTAATACATGCTGCTTACATTTTCAAGTTTTCTTCTCAAGGAATCAAGTGCTGCATCCAGATCCGAATCACAAGTAACATAAACATAAAATAAAGCATGGCTTCAATGAACAAAAATGTGTGGAGAGGTCTGCTAATTTGTGCATATTTTTTAGCACCTGCTTGGTAGATTTTCAACTGGATATGGAGAGGTCTTTTGCGGTCACTGGTGGTTCTGCTGCTGCATCTTCGTCAAGTAATCCCGATCCCATTCCCATATCCACAAGCCAAGGACAAAATGCTAGTGAAGCGGCAGTGTCTCCGGTAGTAGTAAGTTTTTTTGACCTTATCTGATAAATAACAATTAATAAGCATCATGTGATTAATGTTTGATACTTTATTGATGATTGTTCTGTTGTTTTATTTCATGAAATGCAGTTGCCTGTTGATGACAATTCCGAGGATAATTCTTTTGATTTCAATGATGACATGTCAATGTCATTGCCAAGTGGTGATGAGGGACCAGTGGGTGATTCAATTGATGGCGAAACGGAGCAGCAACCAAAAAAAGAAAGGCATCTTTGAAGGGGAGGAAGCGGTCAGATTGTTGGAAAAATTTTAAGGAGGTTGAAGTTCCCTCATTAGTGCATCCAGGGCAAAAGGAAACAAAGGCAAAGTGCAGGTATTGCTATACTCTATACACATATAAACGTGGTGGAGCTACTTCACATCTTGTTAGGCATATGAAGAAGTGCACACCTTACTTGAACAAAGTGGCTAAGAAGAGGTCTCAAGCTCTTCTCAACTATGCACCTGAAAAGTTAGGTGATTCAAATCTCCCTGTTATTGTCACTCCTAGCGAGTATAATCATGAGGAAACTCGTAAACTTATAACTAAGATGATCATTGTTCATGAGTATCCATTTAGGATGGTAGAGCACACTTGGTTCAATATTGTGATGAGGTATTTAAATCCAGCATATCAGTTTGTTGGTAGAAAGGCCATAAGAAGTGAATGCTTGAAGGTTTTTCAAAGTGAGAAAGAAAATCTTGTCAAGAGTCTTAGGGGTGTGGACATGATTAGCTTAACTTGTGATTTATGGACATCCAATCAAAATCTTTGCTACATGGCTTTAGTTGCACATTACATAGATAAAGATTGGACAATGCAATGTCGTGTGCTGAACTTTGTAGAGTTGGATCCTCCACACACCGGGAATGTGATAGGTCAAGCTGTCTTTGATTGCCAAGCTGAATGGAAAATTGAGGATAAGGTTATAACAATTACTCTAGACAATGCTTCCAACAATGATACTGTTGTTCGGAGTTTGAAAGCTAAGCTTGCAGCTAGAAAATCAAGTGTTTACATTGCTAAATACTTTCATGTACGTTGTTGTGCTCATATTGTCAATTTAGTGGTGAATGATGGCATAGCACCCTTAGCACATTTGATAAGGAATATAAGGGAAACTGTGAAGTACATAAAGAAATCTCCATCTCGCATGCACAAGTTTGTAGAAATTTGTAGATCTCTTGCTAAGGAGTTGGTAGAAGGACTGAAACTTGATGTGTCAACAAGGTGGAGTTCAACCTATCACATGTTGAAAGCTTGTATTCCATATAGGGAAGCTTTAGACAATTATGCAGATCAAGATGCAAATTATAAGTGGAAGCCAAATGATGAAGAGTGGGCTTTGTATGAATCCATTGAGCCTATACTTAGGTCATTAGCTGAAGTTACTTCTGCATTTTCTGGTTCCACATACCCCACTGCAAATGTGTTTTATCCACATATTGTAAATGTCAAGATTGCATTGAGGGCTGCTTGTGCTTCAAGTGATATCAATTTGAAGGCTATGGGTACTGCAATGTTGCAGAAATTTGACAAGTATTGGGAAGAAAAGAACAATGTCATGGTGCTTGCAACTATTTTGGACCCACGGTTCAAAATCAGATTTGTTGAGTGGTGTTTTCAGCAAATTTTTGAGGCTGAAAAAGCTGAAAAGGAATTGTCTGAGGTTCGGACTGAATTGGATAAACTCTATGAGAAGTTTGAAAAGGAACATAAACAAAAGATGACAGCTACAAGCAAACCTAAGGGTGCTAAATCTACATCAACATGTACAAGTGTGGATACAAACAAGTCTTTGCCTTCAGTTTCAAGCCATTTTCAGTCCTTCTTGCAATCTTCTACTAAAGATGCATCAAAATCAGAATTGCTTCTTTATCTTGATGAACGGAATGAAGATTTAGGCAACAAAGGCTTTGATTTGCTTCAGTGGTGGAAATTGAATGCACATAGATATCCAGTGGTGTCAAACATGGCTAAGAACTTCCTCACAATACCTGCAAGTTCAGTCTCTTCGGAGTCTACTTTTAGTGCAGGGGGTAGAGTTCTAAGTGACTATCGTAGTTCTCTAAAGCCTGCAATGGTCGAGGCATTGATTTGTTCTTCTAGTTGGATTAGAGGCGCTCCCATGATCACGGTATGCTTATTATTCCAAATGCAATGGTGCATTTTCTATTTTTACACATGACTTGCTTAGTTGCTTACTTATTTTATTTCTGAATTTTAGGAAGAAGATAACGAAGATGATGTTGAGAACATCCCATTTCCTACAAGTGAAGTGCAAAGTAACTAGTAAGTTTGTAGTAAAATCTACTATTATTATTTGCTCTCATATTGGATCTCCTACTTTATTTATTTGCTCTCATATTGGATGACATACGTTAATTACTTGCTCTTAATCTCTCATTATGTAGGACTAGGAGGCAAAGATGCATGAAAATGGAGTGTTGCTCACTTGGAGAGGTGGAGAAGAGAAGATTCTCTTTTGTTATTTTGCCAAATGAAAAATTGATTGCAAGTTTCACTGTGAACATCACAACATGTATTATACTTTTGGACTTGTGGTCTTGTGGACTTGGACATGTACTGCTGGCCTGCTGCCTGTTGGCTGTTGTTGAGCTTGTATCTTGCTTAAAAATGGAGCTCAATTTATGTTATTCATGATCCTAGGTTCTGTTAGGTACTTAGGTGCAGACGTGCAGTCCTCAATGAGAAAATTGGCATGTTCACATTTTACTTATTTCATCTGAATGCTTCCATTTGGTCCATCCATTATATTATTCTTTTTCCAGGCTTATATGTTCAAGTATGATTCGACACATGGTCCATTTAAAGGCTCCATGCCTCCATAAAGGTTCTGGATGAGTCATCCTTGGAGGTTAATGGGAAGAAAATCTCTGTTACAAGCAAAAGGTAAAAATAGGAGTACTTCAGGTTTAGCTGAATATATATTCTAGTGAGAATTGTTCATTACATAAAATGATTGCTTCATGAAATTATTTGTGCTTAGTTATCAGTTATGTTATTTTCAATGTTTTCTATCTCTTGTTTTTTTATCATACCCAGTTCCTGAATATTTTCTTGTATTGTCATGCTTCATCAATGGGTCAGAACTAGAAGGATGCTAGTTCCTCTGTCCGGCAGGACCCGGTAAGAAGAAAACCTACCTCTTCTACTGACTATAGCCACCGGCCTCCACAACCTACCCAGCCTGCATCGCTGTCGAAGAAGGAATCATGGGATGTCATCCAGAATTCGGATTTTGAGATACTTGACAGTTAGTAACAGAGATCTTTGCGATCTCTGGGCTGTTTATCCTTCTATTTTTCTTTATTTCCCTACCCTTCACCTGGTTTGTAAATGACGACCTTCAAGTGGTGTCAGTGATCGCAGGATAAGATCTTTACCAATATTTTATCACGTTGTGTGCGTATCTCTATATGTATCTTGAGTATATCCTAACATCTCACATGCTATAACATATGAAAATTGTGATGTATATGTCAAGATTGAGGCTGGGGTACTGGTCTCCCTACCGTGGAAAATCTGTGCTCCATACCGTATGTCGCATGTGTGAGCATTGTGGTGCCCAGGTGGTTTTCTGAGAATTCTTCAGTGTAGAGATGATTAATATAGTGGACGCTGGCTCGCGAGCCCTCGCGAGCTGGCTCGAGCCGCACCACGAGCCGAACTGAGCCCACAAAAAAGCTTGATATCCTAACCGAGCCGAGCCGAACCGAGCCTCTATTCTACCAAGCTTTCACGAGCCGAGCCGAGCTAGGCTTGGCTCGGCTCGTTGCCACCCCTACATACCACTCACACAAATTTTCTAACTTTCTAAAGTTTAACTGCTAATATGTTTTAAAACTATATAGATTTATCGCTAAAAATACTTTCGTAATGTTATAATTTTATTAGTATATAATAAGATAAAGTTATAAATTGTAATAGTCAAAGTCATGTCTTATACACCATGAAAATAAAATATCACTTAAAATGAATGGATGGAGTAATAAAATATTAGCGCGGAGTAAACCATGAATTGTGAATATTGTATTCACATGGTACTTTAATGTTACTATATAATCCATCGCACTAGGGGAGCCCTTGTCGAGGAGACGTTGTCAGGGCGAAGTAAAGCCCAGCTGAGGCAAAGTCGTCAAGGCCGTAGTGAATCATCCCAAGACCAAGCCATCTAGGCGTATTGGAGCTTGCTGAGGTGAACATATCGCACTAGGGGGATTCTCTAGTTGAATACACGCCATCGAGGTGAGGCGAAGCCTGGCCGAGGCTAAGCCATCAAGGCGTGTTGGAGCTCGCTGAAGTAAATTCATTGCACTAGGGGGAGCCCCTAGTTGAGGAGATACTGCCGAGGTGAAGCCATCGAGGTCGAAGCAAACCTCGCGAAGGCCAAGCCGTCGAGACGTGTTGGAGCTCGCCGAAGTGAATCCACCGAACTAGGGGGAGCTACTACTCGAGCAGACGCCATTAGAGCGAAGCGAAGTTCGACTGAGGTTGAAGATAACCACGTTGAGGCCAAACCATTTAGGTATGTTAGGGCTCACCGGGAGCTCCTAGTCTAGAAAGTACCATCGAAGCGAGGCAATGTTCAGCCATGCAAAGATGTGGAGGCCGAGTTGAACCACATCAAGGCATGTTAGAGCTAGTTGAGGTGGATCCATCACACTAGTGGGAGCCTCTATTCAAGGAGACGCCATCGAGGTGAAGCAAATCCCAGCCAAGGTGAAGCCGTCGAGGCTGAGTTGAACCGTGCCGAGGCTAAGCCAGCGAGGAGCGTTGGAGCTCGTCGAGGTGGATCCATCACACTAGGGGGATCTACTGGTCAAGGAGATGTCGTCTAGGGGAAGCAAAGCCCGACCAAGGCGAAGCCATCGAGGCTGAGTTGAACCACACCGAGGCTAAGCTATCAAGGCGTGTTGGGGCTCACCAAGAAGAATCCATCACACAAGGAGCCCCTACCCGAGGAGACGTTGTCGAGGCAAAGCTGTCAAGGCCGAGTTAAACCACGCTGATGCTAAGCCATCGAGGCGTGTTGGAGCTCGCCAAGATGAATTAATTGCACTAGGGGAGCTTCTAGTCAATGAGACACTATCAAGGCGAAGCGAAGCATGACCGAGGTGAAGTTGTCGAGGCCGAGTTGAACCACACCGAGGCAAAGCCATCGAGGCATGTCGACGCATACCGAGATGAATCCATTTAGCTAGGGGAAGCCCTTAGTCAATGAGGTGCCATCGAAGCAAGGCAATGTTCGGTCAAGGTTGAGTTGAACCATGCTGAGGTTAAGCCATCAAGACATGCTGGAGCTCACCGAGGTGAGTCCATCTTACTAGGGGGAGCCCCTAGTTGAGGAGACACCATCAAGGCAAAGCGAAGCCTGATCAAGGCGAATCCATTGATGCTGAGTTGACCATGCAGAGGCTAAGACATTGAGGCGTGTTGGAGCTCGCCGAGGTGAATCCATCGCACTAGGGGAGCCCCTTGTTTGACACGAGAAATCACTAAGATTTCTATTGCATGGGAATAAGGTGCGGGCAGTCAGTGTACTAAAGTATATAAAAATAAATAAACACGTGAAAAGATAGGAAAACATGTATTTTATTCTTTCATTTAAGAATAACAAAATTACAGGTTCTCTTTATATGATTGCGCTCCATGGCCTGCTTTGCATAGCAGATCTGACATAGGCGACGTGGTCTCCTGATTCTCAGGGCCCCAGAAAACTCTCGGATAATTACATCCGCAGGATAAACCCATGGAACACCTCCGATTAATTTACATATTGGTCATCATCTTCAGTCTTTGCTTCACATTCTCTATGCATGTGATAAATGGTTGATGTAGATGTGGGTGTTAGCATGATCCATAGCCTTGTTGATCTATGGGGCCATTGGTGGTGTAGCCTTTGCATTGGCCATGCCCGCCCATGTCGTTCATCCTTGCCGGTATCAAATGACACATAGAGTTAAGGTGATTAAAAGAGTGCATGGTTCACGCTAAGCTTGGTTGATCTAACGATACAGTAGCATAAAAGATAGTAGATATAGTTGGGATAGTAAGGTTAGTGTAGAAGAACACCATGGTTGGGTGTTGATGTAGTCGAAAGCAATCGCCGGGGAGGACTCCAGTGCAATGGAGGCATTCATAGCCAAACTCTGGTGTTATAAGGGTAGACCATCCTCATTTTGAGCAGATATATAGGTTGTAGGAGACAGCTGGGACAACTCCAATGGGGTAGAGGCACACAGCAGGCTAACTCTAAAGTCACAAGGGTAGGTCATCCTCGTTCGAGTACGACAGGTATGCAACTTGTCTGGGATGACTCTAGTGCTATGAAAGCGCATAGGAGTGGACTTTGGCATCATGGGCAAACCCTCCGTTTGATTGTAGCAAGGGCGCAGGCATGCTTGCTGCTATACGTTTATACATCATGGTAAAAGAAGATCGAACAAGATGGCCATCACACTTGATTAAGTTAACTATGAATGCACAGCTTTGTCAACAAGAATGGTGGTATTGACATCAGAAGTGAGTCCTCAGATAGCATAGATGTTGTAGTGATGAGATGCGAAGGCATCGCATGGTGGCCGGTGCGGTAACTTCGACTATGTGAATGTGGCAGCCGGGAGCTTCGTCCTCTGGATGTGCACGTCAAGTTGAATTGATGGATGCTACAGGGTTTGACGTCTCATGCGTGGCGCTTGTGCGAGAGATCCGACCAAGCGTAACAGAGAGCATGAGAGAGAGGGAGCAATCTGCATGGTCCATGCATGGACACTGTGCACGTAACAATTTGATGCCTAGGGAATACATCTTATTGGGCTCATGGACCCGCCATCATCCAGGTGGCATCATTTAATACTAGCCACAACTGATTACTTCTCCAAGTGGGCAGTAGCTATATCATTACGAGAAGTAAAAAGTAATAATGTGGTCAACTTCCTAGAGAGACACATTATATATCGCTCTAGGGTTCTGCACGTATAACTTTTGATAATGGTAAAGCCTTCACATGCCACAAGATGCAAAAATTCATAGCCAAGTGCAAAATCAAGTGGAATTACTCCACTAGCTACTACCCTCAAGCCAATGGAATGGTTGAAGCATTTAATAAAACTCTGGGCAAGATACTTAAGAAAACTATCAATAGGCACTGAAGGGATTAGCACCATCGTCTCTTTGAAGATCTATGGATGTACCATGTCACTATCTGTACCCCAACACAATGCACCCCCATATTCTCTTGTTTATGGGAGTAAAGCTATTTTGCCACTTGAAATAAAATTCCCCTCATTACGGATGGCTATCGGTGATGAACTTACTCAAGATGAGCAGATCTAGCTGCGATTCCAAGAGCTTGATGCTCTAGAAGAGGAATGACTTCATGCTGTCCAAAGCTGGGAGATGTATCGTCAAAACATGGTGATGACCTATGACAAGCTGGTTAGACCATGTGTCTTCAGAAAAGGTGAAGTAGTGCTTATACTGTGGCACCCAATTGTGGTCACCCACAAAACAATAAGGAAGTTCGAATCAAAATGGGAGGGGCTATATGTCATCGAACAAGTTTATGATGGTGGTGCATATCAACTGATTGATTACCAAGAAGCGAGGCCGACACCTCTAGTTAATGGAAGAATTCTGAAAAATATTTTGCCTAATGTGTTTGCCTTTCTTTTCTTTCTAAAAAATAACAAAGCAAGGAAAGGGTGACTTGAGCTTTCAATGCATCCTCCTGACTTCATTTCCCAGTCTCTCTCCTTTCTCTAATGGACAACAATGTCCCATAAAAAATGGTTTGCCCCCATCACGTCAAGCTGATGACCAAAGATTTGGCTGCTTTAGGACTTGGGGCAGAATATACGTTACACATTACACGGCACACATGCCAAGTAGTTGTTACTGGGGACAGGGAAAAAGCTCACTCGAATAAATTCACGAGTAGCGAGGTTGGCATGTCCCTCATTTTTCTAACATGTCTCAAACTTATGGAGACATCAAGCCCCAGAGAAGACTATAGGAGAAGAGCATAAAAGGGCTACCTAGCCAATATAAGTTCAGTTTAGTGTACAACTGCTTGCCACCCTGTGAGGCATACCAACAAGGGATGAAAGAAATCTAGCCTGTGAGGATTATTTAGCCTATAAAGGTGAAGTCAGGGGATCTTCGAAAGAAGCAAATTCAAGTTCAAATGTTAAGTAGTTGCTAAAAAAAGCTGAGGAAGTAAAATTCATCCTCACAAATGACAAGGGATAAAAAAAGAAAAGAATTAAGACGCAAATCCCACCTCAAACATCCAAGAGTTCTCTAGCAATCAAAGGAGAAAATCCTATATTAAATTGAAGTGGTCGGAAGGTTAAGAGTAGACATTCACCATCCTCAGCAAAAATAATATCAATACTCCCAAGCTGTTCTTCCAAAACCATTATGCCTGATTTAGCCCACCTAAGTCTCTTGGTTCGATGAGACAAAGCGTTGGGATGTTCACTATCACTCAGTAACATTGCCTCCCCTAAACACGAATACTACAAGAAGTGAAATTGTTGAGTTGTGATCGTCATGACCTTTCGACGTCCAACAACTAAGCCCTTTGGCAACCTTATCCAAGGTCACTCTTACAGTTGATGTTCACGGAGAAAACCAACATTTTAAAAAAATTACCAAACATTTTCCTTCTTCTTAGCTCTTTCTTTATGTTTTGTGTGCTCAGCTCACTTGGCAGCTAACATATCCCCTTCGTATGATATGAAATCATTGGACCACAAGCTTTAATAGCCATTCACTTTCATTCAGTAATGATGACTCATCACATGTGAGAGCAGTGTAGCACACCAGTGCGGCCAGTGCAAATCTATGAAACCCTTCTACCTAGTCGGTAGGCACCGTAACAGCTACATGGTCATGACTAGGTCAATAAAACTCCTTCAGTATGTGATATGAGCTTTCACCATGAATTGAAGATGACTAGAGGTGCTCCTATCACCAACACCACAATTGATAACTATGTGGCCTTGGTGGATTGCCTTATTATTTTTAGCCTTGATGCAAATCACTATCAATGGTCCGGAGAACTATTTGCTCTCTATGGCATAGATGTCCGCTACAATACCTGCGGTAAGTACTATTACCTCAGTACAAACATAGTCAACCTAGGTTCAATGGTCTTTGTCACGATCTAGAAGACCGATCCATGAATAAATAATTAAAAATAATACATATATACACACACATGAATCTGGATTCTTCCATTTCTTTCTTTTGTGTTTATACTAACCTCCTCACGTAGGCAGCCATGGTAACGATGCTCTTGCAAGCTTCTCTCTAGGATTGCATGAAGGAATATCATCAGTCATAATGATTAAGCTTGTCATGTAGGATGATTACAACCCCTAGCTACTCAACAAATTAAGTCACTCTATAATGATCGTAAAGAGCAGTAACACATGTCGTGACTCGCTGCCCTAGCGGCGGCTGCAACCCTGGCTTAATTTAAAGAATATATGTTCAAGAAAAACAAAGAAGAAGTGAAAAAAAAGGGTGCAGACTGCTTGGTACAGTAACACTACGTGCATAAGCCATCTGAAGGAACTCGAAACAAGGGAGGGCTGGTGAAACTTCAAAGAGTTACAAGTGTGCATTTGAAAATTTTTTAGAACAAAGCACAGTACTGGGGTCATCACTAGTTCCAGTATGGTGTACCGCATTGGCCAACAGCCCAATATGACGAGCCTATCACCATGCCGGGAGTCGCTTAGTTGCTCATGACAGAATGCAACTTTAATTGGCTGCTTCAAAATTTGCACAAATTAGACATGACAGTGTGCTTGTTTAATCTACCAATTCAAAATGAAAAAAAGTGCACAAGCTAGAGTGCTTTAAACGAGCTACGACACTCGTGGTCATGCACAGTGTCCTGGGAGCCGAGTTTATTACATCCATCAGACTGTTTATACACCTTAGCTAGGAAGCTTAGTGATTTGGATGGGAACAAGATAATCAATAGGGAAATAGAATACGTGAAGGGCTCATGCATGGCACTGTGTTATTATTAGTGCTATACTTTGCACCCTATATGTACAACAATTAAGGGATGTAATTCAAGCTCATTCAAAACGTAACTATTGAATCAGACTAGCATCTGTACGGCGAAAGTGCGCAAACTAAGGCTAGTACTATGGTAGCATGAGGCATCATGCTGTGACTCGGCGCTGTTGGAGTGCATGATGGTGTTATCAATATGACAATTTCAACTTATGGAAAGAATTTATAATGCTAACACGCGTGTTCAATCAATAAGTAAATCATGCTGAGACTTAATGATGCTTCTATTTTATTCAAGCAAAGTAAGTAGATGCTTATAAAGCTTGACCAAACACCTATATATGGAACATGACTCTAGGAGCATTGAGGATGCCCCGACTCTATGCTAAAATAAGATTAAAATGACTCATGCAACTATAGGGATCGAACAAAGACGGATCCAATTTTATTCTGAGAGGGAGGCAAAACTAAAGATGCTAGGAATCCTAAACTTGTTCAACTCTTATTGAGAAGGTTTAGGAAGGCCAAAGTATGGGTCATATATATAAGACATAGCAACTGCAATCTCTGGCGGCACCTTAACTGCGAGGTGCTCCTTTTGCTTGTTATCATTCTCTATGTACATCTTATCATCATTACAATGCCCTTCCAGCCTATCAACATGCTCAGATAAGTAGTTGACAGCAATGGGATGAGCTATGATCATATCCTTGTTGTTGGTTGCAAGGCAACAAAACTCTGCTTCACGCGTCCTAGCCTTCTACGCCTCTCTCTCTAGTTTTTCGACTTCCTCTCGCCACTTTGTCATGAGGAATTGCGCTGTTGGCTACGCTCCATCAGTTGTGCACCCTCATCTTCAACGAACCTAAGCTCCTGTGATATATATGCCTGTGCATGCCATCTCAAGTTGCTGTAGTAAAGAATGCGCCTCCTGCTCAACAGACGTGATAGTCATCTCTTCAAAAATAGTTGAACGTGATTTTTCTACTAGATACTGCCTTAAATTCTTCAAGTCAGACATTAGCGTTGTCAAGTTTTTAGGACGGGGTTCTTCATATATAGTCTTTGATCCATTCATGAGTAGCCATCTCAATCAGTTTGATGATGCGAGACTTATCAAGAGTTTCTGTTTCAGGTGTTCTTGAATCTCATGCAGATCCCTGTGTACACTTGCTGCATGACGAGTTGAAAGGAAATCATTAGTTGGGAGGGCAAGGTTTTATCGCTCACGACACTTGTCCTCAGGACTGCAGACCGAATAAAAGGCGAACCTCGGCCTGTTGGATATGAATGTTGTTATATGTTCATCTAGGGTTCTTTTCAGCTTCTTGTCTCATTCGGATAGCGAATCATGATTAGAAGAAGTAATGATTGGGTTAGCTAAAAAATGAAGAAGGAAAGTATGAGACCAGGAAAGTTCAATTTATTCCTTATTATGATTAATGACATAACAAAGACTAAAGTACTTACATGACGATAGGAGAGCTTTCTTGTAGCCTTCGTCCTCATCCTCGAGACATTATACTACTAGGCGCTTCCCTTTCTTCTCAGCTAGCAATGCTTCACCAAAAAGAGGTTGACGACTAGCACTACCAGCAGGTGTTTCCATGACGCACAGAGAAAAATTGTCCCATCAAGCATGGAAGCATGGAGTGCCTAAACCGTCCCCTCGTCAATGAGACCAAGTTCTTCTAACATGTCCACACTAACATATGGCCACTTAGACCCAAAATGTTGCAATAAGGAATAGAGCGTTGTGTTAGATTATTGAGGAAAGGAATGGGCAATGAACATACCTCAAAAGTTCCCTGCGGGTTCCTTTTGCCTTTGGGCTTAGTAGCGACTGCCATAGATGCCTCCTCATGATCCGAAGGATGTTTGGAGTTCGATAGCGCTGCATTAGATGAAACACTTAGGAAAGGTAAACTAATTTGGGCAGATGATGCGATAGTGTGGGTTGCAATCCCTAGAGAACGACGCTTACGATCACTTCTTCGGCGTGTGGGCGGAGGTGATGGGCTAATCGATGTAGACTTCCTACCACGGTTGGAAGAAGAAGACCTAATAGCTTGCCTCTATTTCCAGCCAATGGGAAGACTATGGTCCGAGTTGGAAGTGCACCGTAGGATCGTATGGCGCTATCAGAGGGGGCATGAATGATTGCCTCCACTTCTACAAGACTCTACATAGTCGATGACGAAGTTGACAGCTCAAACAAACACTTGTTGCACAGCTTCTCTTGCTGTCATATGCTTCACCCAAACAGCAATCACCAGAACTCACGAACCAGATTGATTCAAGATCTCCTCTATTGCTAAGTTTATGTGGAGTTATAAAGTGCCCTCAT
This sequence comes from Dendrocalamus latiflorus, assembly GCA_017311315.1. Lineage (NCBI taxonomy): Eukaryota > Viridiplantae > Streptophyta > Magnoliopsida > Poales > Poaceae > Dendrocalamus > Dendrocalamus latiflorus. Next base: position 43,059,691 of record CM029663.1, read on the forward strand.
AGGCACCCAAAAAACCCTAGCACACGGACGCCTCACAAAAGCCACACTAAAATCCTTAGCCTACGTCTACTTTTATATGCTAGTGCCCTACACCGTGTTCGACTCAAACGCGAACATAGAATCTTATCTCTTCCTCAAATCAAGGGACCCGAAATCCTTCCTAACACGGGTTTTAATCAAACTCTATCTCTTCCTAGTGAAGGACTCCATCCACAACTCCTAATCCAACACGTGATGAAGCCTCTGGGAACATACCTCTCGTAGCTCCATCTCGTATCATCAATTTCTGTGCCAAAGACTCCAGGACCGCACCACCCATAGTTTCTACACGCATCACCACTTTTATTCTCCATGTACTCCAGTATTAGCCCAACCACCTCGCGTGACATCCTCAACAGTCTGGACCTCAGATCTCCCTATCCTAGTCTTGATCGTCCTTGTCACCGACTGTGATCATCTCCATACTCACCTGCACATGCAAAGACCAAAGAAACATTTTCCTGCGCAAGTTCTTCACAACTTGACACACACACACACACACACACACTCAGAACACACCTTTAACCAACCATCATCATCAACCAGGTCAGCCACGACTACTCACATCATCACTCTCCAGAAATCAGTCTAAAATCACTCATTACGACCGCTAAAATTATCACTTTCCAAAACTTAGCCTCAGACAACACATTACAACCACTAGCTTAATGAGTACTCAAAAAACACAAGTACTCAGGAAATACTATTGCTCCACTCAAAACACTCAGGAAAAACATCATCATTACTCACCAGAGAACCAACAAATACCGACAACCGAGTACCGATCATATACCGCAAGTCTTAGACAACCAATCGCAACACCCACAACTACCGATTTCCAACCATTGAGTACCGAGCCCTTCTGATACCAAGTAAAATGACCACCTGACCGCCATACACCAGCCGGTAATCCCACTGGCCTCACACAAGTACTCGAAATATTCGAAGATCACAGGAAGTAAAGCACTCGTACCAACCATGGAGTGTGCGAGTACCAACCATGAAGCCAATGGTAACCGATCACAAAGCCTTCAACTACAAATCACGTGGTCTACGACAACCGACCGGAAAACTGAAGACAACAAAAGAAGACCATGAAGTCTACGATTATTGATCACAGATAGTAAAGTTTACGACCATGAAAAAGTATTGTATGTACGATCATGAAAAAGTAGTGTAGCTACGACCACAAAAAGTACTATAGCTATGACCATGAAAAAGTATTGTAGTTATGACTACCTACCATGGTCAAAGCCGGACGTGGTTGTAAAGTCGTTCGATCTCTCGGTAGTACTCGAACATCGTCTGATGCATCTGGGCCACTCAAAAATCGTCCAATGTGCCAATACTACTCGGACACCGTCTGATGTATCTATGCCACTCGAAAATCGTTCGATCCTCCAAAAGCACTTGGGCACCGTCCAATACTCCATTGCTACAAGATAGCCATCAAATGCCACTTACCCGATCAGACTAGTCCAAACCTCCTTGACATAGAGCATCGTCCGATACTCCATCACTACTCGACAGCCGTCCAATGAAACTTACCCGAATGGACTGGTCGATCGGCCCACTGAAAGCCTCCTAACTGTGCGAAGCCATTCAGATTAGTCCGAAAGTACTCAAAGCTGATCAAAACCACTTGGAGTCAACCGAAAAACACTCGTACGTGACCAAAACCACTCAGACTCACAACCTTCGAGTGTGATCGACCGAAACTTTCACAAACGTAAATTCCAAAGCAATCCAAATGTCAATTATTTATCATCACGTTTAATCATGACCATCCACATGATCTAGCATGCAGGTCGGGCGCTGCTTGTCACGGCCATTGCCTGATGAAGGAGGCAGACCCGGACGCTATGAGCCTCTCCTGTGTCGATCAATGCCAGAGGGCCCGAGTGTGAACGACCGCGAGCTGCTCAGTGGGCCTGGTGTGGCGTCCACCCTAAGGTCTCACCTCGGAGCCATCCTCGCTCGCCAGAAGTTGGCTTGTTATTATCACGTGTCATGGACAAAAAATCAAAAGCTTACCTACATGAGAGCAACCAATTAAGCATCATGCATGGTGCGTAAGCATATAAAGAGGGCAAGAAAGAAGAAGTATAAAATTGTAAATAATAACATGTGCATATAATCATGAGGGCACACGTTGCAGAATCACCCCATGTTATGGTTTCGTTGCTGAAGATAGATGTAGAATCAACTCCGAACAAAAACATTGACGTAGAAAGAAAGAGTATTAAGAGAACTGAGAGATGTACTATGGAGTTTTCATGATGCATATATGGGCCTACTGGGCTTTAGTAGCATACAATATTAGATTTTTCTTGTTAAGTTTACACTTCTTTATTTAATCTAACGTAGTTGCATAAAAATGCATACAACACCCCTATTCAAGATGACACCATCGAGGCAAAGCGAAGCCTAGCCAAGGCAAAATCACCGAGGCCGAGTGAACCACATGAGGCTATGCCATCGAGGTGTGTTGGGGCTCATCGAGGTGAATCCATCAAGCTAGAGAGAGCTCCTAGTCAAGGAGGTGCCATTGAAGAAAGGTGATGTTTGGCCGAGGCAAAGCCATTGAGGCCGAGTTGAACCATGTTGAGGCTAAGCAATCGAGGCATGTTGGAGCTTGCCAAGGTGAATCCATCGTACTAGGAGGAGCCCCTAGTCGAGGAGGTACCATCGAAGCGTGGCAATGTTTGACTGAGGCAAAGCCATCGAGGGCGAGTTGAACCACATTGAGGCATGTTGGAGCTCGCCGAGGTGAATTCATTGCACTAAGAAAGCCTCTAGCCGAGGAGATGATGTCGAGGAGAAGCAAAGCCTGGTCAAGGCGAAGCCATCAAGGCCGAGTTGAACCACACCAAGGCTAAGCCATGGAGGCATATTGGAGCCCACCGAGGTGAATCCATCGCACTAGGGGGATCCCCTAGTCAAGGAGAAACCGTCGAGGGTAAGCGAAGCCTGGCCGAGGCAAAGCCATTGAGGATGAGTTGAACCACATCGTGTGTTGGAGCTCATCGAGATGAATCCATCGCACTAGGAATCCTTAGTAGAGGAAATGCCACCGAGGTGAAGCCATCGAGGCTAAGTTGAACCATGCCAATGCTAAGCCATCGAGGTGTGTTGGAGCTCGCTGAGGTGAATCCATCACACTAGGGAAGCCTTTGTCAAGGAGACACTATCGAGGCGAAGCAAAGCACAGTCGAGGTGAAGTTGTTGAGGCCGAGTTGAACCATGTCGAGGCTAAGCCATCGAGGTATGTTGGGGCTCACTGAGATGAATCCATCGAGCTAGGGGTAGCCCCTAGTCAAGGAGACATCGTCGAGGTAAAGCAAATCTCATCCATGATGAAGTCATTGAGGCCGAGTTGAACCATGCCTAGGCTAAGCCATCGAGGCATGTTGGAGCTTACCAAGGTGAATCCATCGCACTAGGGGAATCCCCTAGTTGAGGAGACACTGTCAAGGCGAAGCAAAGCCCGGCCGAGGCAAAGCCATCGAGGCCGAGTTGAACCACACGGAGGATAAGCCATCAAGGTGTGTTGGAGCTCGCCGAGGGGAATACTTCGCACTAAGAGGAGCCCCTAGTGAGTAGACACTGTTGAGGAGAAGCAAAGCTCAGCGAGGCAACACCATCAAGGTCAAGTCGAACCACGCTGAGGCTAAGCCATTAGAGCATGTTAGAGCTTACCGAGGTGAATCTACCGCACTAGAGAGAGCCTCTAGTTGAGGAGATGCTATCGAGGTGAAGTGAAGCCCGACCAAGGTGAAGCCGTTGAGGCCGAGTTGAACCACGCTGAGGCTAAGCCATCAAGGCGTGCTAGAGCTCACTGAGGTGAATACTTTACACTAGGGGGAGCCCCTAGTCGAGGAGACTTCGTCAAGGCAAAGCAAAGCCAGGCTAAGGTGAAGCCATCAAGGCTGAGTTGAACCATGCCGAGGCTAAGCCATTGAGTTGTGTTGGGGACTGGAGGAGGTCCGGACGCATGACTCAGAGGTGCTCCGAGGCACGAATCGAGGGTGCCTGAAGGGGGTTCGCGGAACAGAGCAAGGCCAGACACGGAAGGGGTCCAGGCTGCCTTGTAGTGCAATCCTGGAGGGGGTCCAGGGCTTTGAGTCCCTGCACTACCTCAGGCGACGTCCGTGAGCCAACTTTGGCAAAGTCCGTGAGCCAACATTGGTGAAGTCTGGGGTAGTGAGGTGGTCCGAGCCCGGATGGTGTTCGGGGTGCATGGAGTGGTCTAAACTCGGTGGGTGTCAAGGTATCGTCCATGCTTCACTATCTTCTATGTGGCCTCAATGACTTGTTGCCAAGCCTCTCACGCATTCGAATCCCACCGATCCGTCCTCGCTTGCAAACGACCCAAGTCACTTGGTGCACCACATGCTTTTTCTCGCACATGATGACACCCGGCTTGCTTGGCCGCACCTTGTCGTTGCCCATCATGTCTACTATTGTTAGTTCCCGCTCTGGTTCTTTGTCATCCCGACTTATAACCACTCCGCAAGTCTTGGTCATCTTCAGTAGCTCCTTGGTCATCTCACACATGGAATCTGGTATGCTCCACCTAGAACACGAAACTCGGCAAACAACGCTTATTGAAAGAGTAACTTGCATGTGTGGTCATCACGTACTCCAATCTGCCAACTTCAGAGGTAATTAAATTTCATTACATGGTTGAAATTGCTTCTATAAAACTGTCTAGATGAAAGAAACTCTTGTGTCGTTAATAGAGTATAAACTTCAGTAGACCCCTCATATTGAAGTATGACAACTGAAAAATGTTGTTGCAATATTTACGCAAACATAAACTCCTTGTTGCATTTAAATCCTTCATCTCAAATTGAAATTAGAGGAAAAAAGTTTACTTTCAGACAACAAAACTTCGAACAACATCATGCTAGTTGCCATCATGCTGTCATCAAATTCCTAAGAATTGAATATTGTCAAAGCCTCAGAACAGTCATGCAAGCGATCCAAATTGCAATATATCCAAATGGTGATTGAAACACTAAATTTAGTTGTCCCCTTAACTGATATTGATTTTCTTAAAATCTTCTCAATCAAGCTTACTCCAATTAACTCATGTGTTGAAAGCTTGCAACTCCACCTTAGACTCCATATGTATGAATCTTGCTGCAGTAACACGTAGAAGATGATGGATTGTCGAAGAAATTGCTAATGATTAATCCTACATGAATGCCAATAAAAGGCATAACGGTCTGAATTGCAATGAACTTCACCTCCAATAAAACACATGGAAAGCTGACGATACAACTTCATGAAATATGACGATCGACTGAGGCAAACGATCGTCGACGGAGATGGTGTAGTATGACACTAGAGCACGGTGTCGGACAGTAAGGGCGATGATGTTGGTGAATCTCGCACTAGAACGGTTGACGAGGTGGGACGCAAGTCGACACTCAATAGAAGTCAAGTCACGAAACGAAGTCGAGGCGAGTTGAAATCGCTGAGTCAAAGATGTTGAAATCTCCTGATACACTTCTTAGGTGCACGTAACAAATTTCACCGAAAAAGTAAAAAAAAATGAATCTGGCCATGCTATTTTTCTTTCTCTCGTGTTCTGACTGGGTCTTGATGGCAGTGCTGCTTTTCCATAGGAACTAAAGGAACACTTCGATGCTTTTCCACGAAAAAGAAGACGCTGGATGGATCGCTTCCATTTGCTGTTGCTAGGACTGACGGACCAAGGCCACTGCCGCTTGGACCGAAGCTCTGCCGATTTGTTGTTGTTGCGCTATAGTTTGGCCGGGCCTCGGGATTCCACCTAGAGACTGTTGAGAAACCGTCGCTGGCGACCAGTCCGAACGATTCCTCTGCTTAGAACAAGAACGAATCAATCACAGAATCACAGAGAGAATAGATTGAACACACAGAGAGGTAGAGAGAACTCCCGGTCTTTCTTTATTGCTTTTCTTTCATGCGTACATCATGAGGGGGGGTATGGCTCTCTATTTATAGTCTACGGTGGGGGTGCCCAATTAGATCAGGACTCTTGGATAGAGTCCAGGTTTCCTAACACTCCCCCTTGGGCACCCACCCAACATGCTCATGCCTCATCAAAACTCCATAAAAACCCAGTGGGAAAAATTTGGAGAAAGAGTACATGATACATGTGATGCTGCGATGCATGAATTGCCTCATTAAAAACCTTGGTCGAGAAACTTCATGGAAAACTCGTCAAGGGAAAAAGAGTACAATTCACCCAAATTCATTTGGTCTGCAAGACTTTATTTTTGGGTACTTAATCTTCATGATCAAGATTTATTAGCGGGCTTGTGAGAATTCTCCCCCTGAATTCTGCACTTCTCTAAGTCTCATCATTCCAATTCCACGCACGCACCTTTTAAAGCTAGATGTGGGGAGTGACTTAGTGAATAAATCTGCGAGATTTTCACATGACTTAGTATGCAGTACTTTAATCTTGTCCATCTTTTGCAATTCATGTGCATAGAAGAACTTGGGGTTGATATGCTTTGTGAGATGACTCTTCACATAGCCCGTTTGCACTTGTGCAACGCAAGCGGCATTATCTTCATAGATAATTGTGGGGGTTTACACAATGTTCATCCCACATGACTGCTGGATGTGGTGAACCATTCGGCGGAGCCAAGCGCACTCTCGTGCGGCTTCATACAGTGCTATAATTTCTGAGTGGTTCGTCGAAGTGGCTACCAGGCTTTGCTTAGACGATTTCCATGAAATTGCAGTTCCACCACACAGGAATACATAGCCTGTTTGTGACTTAGCGGTATGCGGGTCTGACAGATACCCAGCATCTGCATAGCCAATCGAGTTCAGATCTTAATTCTTTCTGTAAAACAATCCAAGGTCCTTGCTTCCTTGGAGGTATCGGAAGATGTCCTTTATGCCCTGCCAATCCCTTTTGGTGGGCTCTGCACTGTACCTTGCTAAGAGTTTCACGGCAAATGCAATGTCCGGTCTAGTGCAGTTTGCTAGATACATGAGTGCTCCCACTGCACTCAAGTATGGGAATTCCGGTCCCAGGACTTCCTCCCCCTCTTCCCTTGGTCGGAAAGGATCTTTTTCTTGTTGTAAAGACCTACCGATCATCGGTACTTTTGAGGGAAATGCCTTCTCAAAGCCAAACCTTTCGAGCACCTTCTGGGTGTAGGTCGACTGATGTACCAAGACTCCTTCAGGGACATGCTCAAGCTGCAGGCCTAAGCAAAACTTGGTCTTGCCCAAATCTTTCATTTCAAATTCTGACTCCAAGTAGGAGCTTGCTTCTTTTATGTCTTCGGCTGTCCCGATGATATTCAGATCATCTACATACAAAGAGATTATACAGAATCCATTCTGGGATCGCCGTATAAATACACAAGGACAGTCTTCATTGTTCGTGTAGCCTTTCTTGCAGAGAAAGTCGCTTAAGCGATTACACCACATTCTTCCAGATTGTTTCAGTCCATACAATGACTTTCTGAGTTTCACACTGTACAGATTTCTATTTGCTCTGTCTTGGTTCGGGAGAGGAATTCCTTCAGGGACTCTCATTTAAATCTCCAAATCCAAATTACCGTAAAGGTATGCAGTCACAACATCCATCAATTTCATTTCTAAATTCAAGTTCACTGCCATTGAGATCAAATATCTAAAGGTAATTCCACTCATGACTTGGGAGTAGGTTTCTTCATAATCAACTTCGGGACGTTGAGTGAAACCTTGGGCTACCAGCCTTAGCTTTGTATCTCACTACTTCATTTCTTTCATTTCTCTTTCGAACAAATACCCACTTGTGCCCAACGGGGTGTATGTGGGGAGGTGTGCGGCATACGGGCCCAAACACCTCTCTTTTATTCAAAGATAGCAATTCAGTTGCTATTGCCTTCTTCCAATCTTCCCAATCTGATCTTTTCTTACATTCAGCGAGCGATGCAGGCTCGGGATCAAGATCGATGATGGTGGCAATTTTCTTTGCGAAGTAGATATCGATATTAGATGTTGTCCTATTCAGGGACTCTCCCGTATGCACATAATTTATAGCTATTTCTTCATGAGTTGCTTCTTCTAGAGCGATTGCTTCTGCTGGAGCTTTACCTTGCACATCGCTTCTTTCAATTGCGGTGGCAAGTCCCTTTAGTTTTTCGGTTCCGATGTGTGCGCACACATCCATGCCGATGGGGATATTCAGATCCGGTATGCCTTTTTCTGAAGGTGTCATACTCGTGCCAGGTCTCAACTGGCTCCCCTTCTCATTCTGGGGGACTTCAATGATCGGCTGTGATAAATCCCTCTTATCCTTTTTCACCAGGCGTCCCCGGTTACTAAGGATTCGAGGAACCGGAGTTCTCGTCCTCTTTTTTATTTTTCTGAGGCCTCTGGACGAGGTTAGGGATACCTTCTATTTCTTTGGTATTTCAACCCTCTCCGGTGCAGTGCGTGCAGGCACATGCGACTTAGTCACGCTCTTCAAATCACTAAAGTTATTAGGCAGTTGATTTGCTAGTTCTTGCAAATCGATTGTCTTTTAGACTTCTCTTGTCTTCTGGACTTCTCTTGTCTTCTAGACTTCTCTTTCGCTTCACTAGTGCGCGGGTCATCTGCATGAATTCTTGTGGCTTGCCATGTAATGTCTTCTGGACTTCTCTAGTGCGCGGGTCATCTACATGGATTCCCCAGGCTTGCCACGTAATTTCCTGACATTCTTTATCAAGGGGTTGATTTCCTCCCCCTAATGTTGGGAAAATTTCTGTGGTGACCCTTGCGCTAGTTGCATAGGTGAATGGATGTTGTAGGCCGAAAGTCTAAAATTGATGAGATTCGCTGCATGCAGGACTGCGTGTCCCCAACATGTAGCTGCTAGATTTCAATTATGCAAGAGGGTCGGGCAATAATTCTTTTAATTAAAGCCTCTGCCAAACCATTCTGGGTATAGACATGCGGTACCGAATGCTCAACTGCAATTCCCATTGCCATGCAATAATCATCAGATGCCTTTGAAGTAAATTCGTCGGCGTTGTCCATTCTAATGGACTTGATGTGATGTTCAGGAAACACTTTTCTGATGCGAATGATCTGCGAGATCAATTTTGCAAAGGCGTGGTTCCTTGTGGACAATAAACCCACATATGATCACTTCTAATAAGCGTCAATGAGCACCATGAAATACTTAAATGGCCCTGAGACGGGCTGAATGGGACCGCAATGTCTCCCTGGATGCGTTCCAGGAATGCAGGGACTTCATCCTTCACTTTCAGAGTGGAGGGTCCAGTAATTAGTTTCCCGGTGGCACATGCAGGGCACACAAAATCTTCATGATTCGGAAAATTCTTCACATTAATATTATGCCCATGGGAGTTATTTATAATGTTTCTCATCATCCTAAGACTTGGGTGGCCTAATCTGTCATGCCAGAGACAGAAGAGTTCAAAGCTTCTAAACATTGTTTTCAGAATAGTGTACGCTGCAGGCGCTTTAATTGTGGTATAATATAGCCCAATTTCTAGTGAAGAAAGTTTCTCTAATGCACTTTTCATTTTCTTCGCGCTTCATAATGAGTAGGTGTTCCTCACCGTACTCTTCTTTAGTCTCAACGTGGAAACCGTTGGCGCAAATATTCTTAAAACTTAGGAGAGTTCTAGTCGATTCTGGGTACAATAAGGCTTCTTCAATGACCAAAGTTGTGCCCATTGTGGCTCTTCCCGAACCAATTATACATGTATCGCTTCTGGCGATTGTCGTAAGGCTGCTAGTGCTCTTACGAATCGACTGAAAAAGCTCAATCTCTCTTAAGATGATATGCGTTGTGCCGCTGCTAGCTAAGCACACTTCCTTCATAGGGCGCTACACATGTTCTAATATAGGGTATTTATTAACATGTATGAGAAGGCAATCAACACATAAATAAAATACTCCAATATCAGAACATATCATGCCATCATAAACTGAATAAATGAATGAATTCTTCAAATATCATCCAACCATCACGAGGAAATAACAATTCTTAAGTACCATCCATGCAAATTCTAACATATTCTTCCACACAAAATAAATGACAATTAAAGTCTGAATGCATTCTGTGCACTAGACTTCTTCTGTTATTTTTCAGGCGGTGACATCCTCTTTCAAGAGAAATCATGGCATTGGCTGCTTCTAGGTTTAAAAAGGGGTGCTGCTGTCGTAATGGTCTCAAATACCATCAACGCGGGCAGCTGCTCAGAATGCTCCCCCTCAACCGATGCAGAGCGGGCTTCATGTGCCATTTGCCATCCCGTTTTGGCTTGTTAGCCTTATTCTCATGTGGAGCATCTGATTTGCCTTTCTGGGCTGCGGCCATACCCTTCCTTCCCCTTCTCTTTATCAAGGGCTTTCGCACCTTGTAGCTCTCGGCGTTGGCTTTACGGCCAGCGGAGCTCCCAGGTGGCTAAGTGACGTAGTTCTTTGCGGAGAACTTTGTCCTGAGCCTCCGCAACCTGCATCATATCAATCAATTCGGCATATTCCTCATAGCCATCTTGACGATAATTGCGTGCGGATTGTACTTCATTTGGGTGGAAGGATTATCTCAATTTTCTGTATTGGGGTACAAATCCTGTGCAAGGCAGAATTGTATTCCCCGACCGTCTTAAAGTCGGCAAACCTCAGTCTGATCCACTCCTACTCTGCTTGAGGAAGAATGGTGTACTTTAGCCTCTTAAACCGCTTCTTCGGTGCGTTCCAGAGTGCTAGCGCGCTTTTCTCCGCCATATACTCATTCTTGAGAGTGAGGCAGAGGTGGTGCCTGAGAAAATAAAGTGCCTGATCATTCTCCTCAGGTTTGGGTTGAGCGTCATTCAGTCCGCCAATCCCAATAGCAGCGCGGAGCTTCCTGGCTCCAAGCACAATCTCAACATCGGATGCCTATGTCAGATAGTTTTGGCCATGCTGGGCCAGCTCCTCGAACTTCCAGTTCGTGATGCTAGTCATCTAAATGTGTATAAGTCTACTGCTGGTAGACATGCATGGAATAATTCACTACGGGTAAATAAATGGTACAAAAGATTCTCGCAATGTTTCAGAATTTTCTATGCATTTTCTATAATTTTACTGCTAATTTCAGTGATTAAAAGTAATTTTCAACAATTACAATTAACCAAAACAGTAAATAAATACAGAAAATACAGAGAATAATAATGGCATAAATAAATAAGCTTCAAATGCTAAAATTGATGCAAAATTCGGATTCTCGAGGCCCTTTTATGCTAAAATATAAAATTTCAGCGAATTCTACCACTTCTGGGGGTTTATACGCAAATTTTCAGTTCAGAGAAAAATTCGCGCAATTTTCTGATTTAGAGAGGGGTGTTATGCAAAATTCTGGACCCACTCGTAAATTTGAGGGCTTATACGTAATTTTCAGAACTACGAGGCCTTTCCTGCAAAATTTGGGACTCATATGCAATAATTAAGGGCTTTTCGGTAATATTCATAACTTCAGGGCGCCACCCTCTGCCGCGCTTTTCTCATTCTGGCCCAGCCATCAGGCCTTTTTTTTTCAGCCGGCCCACTTGCTCCCGTCCCCAACAGCCAGCCCCCCCTTTTTTTCATTTCGGGCCCCCCCTTTCGGCCTGGTTCGGCCCACCCCGGAGCCGGTCCATCTGGCCTCCTTGACCACCCCTTGTAGGGTTTCCCCCTTGCCCCTTTTCCATATGGCGGCGGCGGCTACCGAGTACCAGCTCGGGCGCGCGGCAGGGGGCCAAGGTCGGCTGGCGCGGGCGGCAAGCCGGGCAGGCGGCGGCGACCAGGTGGCGGACCGGGGGGCGGCACACGCATGCGGGCGTCGGCCATGGCGGGAGCGGCGGAGGAGCCGGTGCGGCGGCCTAGCCTACGGGTTGGGGTGGCGGCGCGGCCTGCGGGGCCGGAGCGGCTTAGCTAGCCCGTTCGGGAGCGTGCTCGGGCGGGCGCCGGCCGGTCGGCCGGATGTGGTATCGGGCGGGCGAGCCGGGTCGGCTTATGCGGCGGCCCACCGAGGAGGAGGACCGGAGGTGGCGCAGCTGCGGGCGGCGGCTCGCGAGCGGAGGAGCCGAGGTGACGCCGTGCGGGGCGGTCGGCGAGCAGCCGGTGGCGTGGCTACATGCGGCGGCACTTCACGGAGGCCGGGGCATCGAGCCAAGACCGGACGGCCCGAGGCGGCTACGAGCCGGCTTGGGTACGGCGGCGGCCGACGCGCGTGTGGGCGCGTAAGTCGAAGCGCCGGTGGTCGGGAGCTGCGCATGCGGGCGCGGGAGGCGCGGGAGCGGCCGGGTGCCATGCGGCGGTGCGGAGGAGGCCGAGCGCCATGCGGCGGCGCGGGGGCGGCCTGGCGCCGTGCGGCGGTGCGGGAGGCGACGAGGCGGGACGCGTTCGGGCGCCGGTCCTGGGCCGCCGGCGGCGCCAAGTGAGCCCGTGCGGGGGCGCGCGGAGGCGGCCTAGCCGGCCGGCCGGCAGGGAGGTGCCTGCCTCGTCCTCTGGTGCAAGCGGGCCGACGGTCGGCGACGCCGGTGCATGCGGGCACGGGTGCGGCACGGGGAGGCCGGCGGCGGCGCCGATGCATGCGGGCATGGACGCGGTGGCCGGCCGATGGCCGGTGGCAGTGGCTTGCCTTTTTTCATTCTGTGTGATGTTTTTCAGATGCGAAACTGAACAGAGACAATGCAAATTTCTCGTGCAGTTATTCAACAGAAAATAATGCATAAATTTCCTGTTTCTACAATGCAATCAACATCTGCCCTTTTTCTGAATCTACCGATCGACATTGTGCCGGCGATTTCAGATCTGCTCGCGGTAGATTAGGACGGATTTGCATCATTCTACAGTGCAATCAACATCTGCCCTTTTTCATAATCTACCGATCGGCATTGTGCCGGCGACTTCAAGTCTGCTCGCGGTAGATTAGGGCGGATTTGCACCGTAGAATTTCAATCTAGAACGCAAAAAGAAAATACAGATTCAAAAGCGATCTAGAAAATCAATCTGTGCTTCGATGATTACCTCGTTCACCGGAGCGAAGTCGTGCTGATAACGTGTTGAGAAACCGTCGCTGGCGACCAGTCCAAACGATTCCTCTGCTTAGAACAAGAACGAATCAATCACAGAATCACAGAGAGAATAGATTGAACACACAGAGAGGTAGAGAGAACTCCCGGTCTTTCTTTATTGCTTTTCTTTCATGCGTACATCATGAGGGGGGTATGGCTCTCTATTTATAGTCTACGGTGGGGGTGCCCAATTAGATCAGGACTCTTGGATAGAGTCCAGGTTTCCTAACAGAGACAAAAAGTTTTCCGCTTACCCTTCTCTCTCCTGGCGAAAGAAAACTTGGCCTCGGGACGACACGCTGGTGTCCTCTGCTGCCGATGCAACGCAGCGATGCACTGCTGCTGTTTCTCGTTTGGATCGAAGAGCAAAAGCTTGGCCTCGGGACGACGATGCGTCTCTGCGACGCTGGAACAGGAGCCGAAGGCGATTGCAATGGAACAATGGCCGAATAACTCAGTTCATCTTGAATCCATATGTCTGCCATGAATTCCTTATTTCCCCGAATACTAGGAACAAGTTAAAATGTTAAATTGATAATCTTGTTCACTATCTGAGGCATCCATAAAATGCTACATGCCGGGGATGTATGTGACCACATACGTTGCGGGCGACATGCGCCGGGCTCTTGTGCTCGCCGGTAGGGATGTGGACGTGCACCAGCTCGTACTTGGCGCCGGCCTCCTCCAGGCACAGAAGCACCCGCGACACGGCGGTCGACTACTTCGGTACCTTTGGGATGTAGTGGAAAGTCCAGTCAAATAGACATGTAGAGGAAAGAATGAGTGAAGCGACAGATGATGGAGATTAAGATATCGAAGGAGTACCTTTGGGATAAAAAAACAAGAAAAAAGTTCGACACTGTTCACCTTCTCGTCATCTCAACTTCTGAAATGTTCGATATCATCCGCACATTAAGACAAAAGTTTTGGATTTCAAGTTGAAAGTTCTCTGAAATGTTGAGTTGAAAGTCTGAAACTTTTCGTGTTGAAAGCATGTTCAGTTCAAAAGTGGAGGTGGAAATAAAATTTTTGCTTTTTAGCCCAAAATTTGAAAGTTTTTACATATGGACCCCTCGAGAAAAAATTTGTAAAAATGGACCCTTACCACAGCTCCAAAGGATATGGCGCCCAGGGTACATAGCACGGCGCCATGTGCTTTGGCGTCGTGCGTGGCCACGTAGGAGCCACGGTGGCACAGCACGGCGCCAAAGCACATGGCGCCGTGCTATGGAACAACGGCGCTAACTACCGTGGCGCCGTGCTATGGGACTTAAGCCCGAGCGCGGCCCCCGGCCCCCCACCCCCTCACTCATCCATTCGAAATAGAGAGTAGCCGCCGCCGCCACCGCCCCTCTTTCCCCCCCTCCAAATCTACTCCAATCCATCAATTGTTCTTGCGGTTTTGCTTCCAAACCGAGCAAGTAAGGTGAACTCCCTCCCCTCCCTTGATTTTTTCCAATAGATATGGATTATTTGAGGTATATTTCGTGAGGCAAGATTTGAAACCCTAGATGAAATTAGTTCAATTTGGCTCGGTTTTAGGTTGGATTTGCAATAGATATGCGTAATGTAAGAGTAGTAATGTGTATAGATTTGTTTTTAGGGTTTGATTTGGGTGAGATTGATGAATATTTAGAAATTGGTATGTGTTTTAGGGTTTGATTTGAGTGAGATTGATGAATTTTTAGAAATAGGTATGTTTTTAGGGTTTGATTTGAGTGAGATTGATGAATGTTTAGAAATAGGTATGTTTTTAGGGTTTGTTTGCTTGTTTAGAAATAGGTATGTTTGCTTGTTTAGAAATAGGTATAGGTGTATATTCTTTTTTTAGGTTTAGAAATAGGAAATATTGGTAAAAGTGATGAATGTTGGAGAGAAATTAGCGATTAGTGATATTAGTAATTTAGTTTATCCGATATGTTATATCGGTTTTCGTTAATAGTTATAGCGTTGTTTCAGTTAGGTTAGTGGCGTTAGGTCTAGAGAGCATAATTTTTTTAGATCTTTTGTTATTCTTAGCATTAACGTATTTTATTATTCTTATCATTAACGTATTTTTGAATGCACAGGATGGCGAGGTACCGGCTGCTAGACGAGTTCTACGAGAGGGAGCACCGCGGCAGGCTCACGGAGGATGGCCAGGTATGTGTGTTGTCGAAATGTACATGTGTTTTCATCACGCAGCTAACTTTTATAGCAATTTTCAGGAGATTCACATACTTCGTCCTCGAACCCATGATGGGTTCAACTTGATGGTCTACGACGACCGCTACACCCTGCTGCTTCGCCGTGCTGGCCTTCACACGGTCGCTAACCTACTACGGCGAGGCATGCCGGTCTTCAACCCCGCAGCTTTGACCGCACTTGTCGATAGGTGCATTTTCTCTATCGAGTTCGTTTGTTTTCATTTCTATATTCTTACGTACGTAACTAATTCTTTTCTTCGTGTACTATTAACAGGTGGAGGCCAAAGACTCACACGTTCCACCTTCCCTATGGGGAGATAACCGTCACGCTGCAGGACGTGGCGATGATACTTGGACTTCCCATTAGGGGACAGCCGGTGGTCGGCCAGCGGTGTCTGAGGGCTGGAGGGCACGTGTGGAGGCCTTCCTGGGCACGCCATTGCCTCCTGTCCCAGAGAATGCCAGGCGAGCCGCGTCTCGGGGGTCCACATTAGATGGTTGTGGGATACCTTTGGTGTATGCCCTGAGGGCGCGGACGATGCCACGGTGACCTACCACTGCAGCGCTTGGGTCCTCCACATGTTCGGGGCCGTGCTTTTCCCGGACGCCACGGGGGACGCCGCTTCGTGGATGTACATCCACTGCCTCTAGGACTGGGTCGACGTTGGACAGTTCAGCTGGGGCTCGGCGGTCCTCACGTTCCTCTACTGCCAGCTTTGCGAGGCTTGCAGACGCAAGGCGCCCACGTCGACGCTCGGTGGCTGCGTCTTCCTCCTGCAGGTGTGGATGTGGACACGCATTCCTGTGGGGCGCCCTCAAGTGTTTCAGGCGTAGCCTTGGCATCCACAGAGTGTGGATGACCTCGGCCCTACTGTGGCGTACCTGTGGGATAGCGTCTCAGTCCCGTTCGCGACCACTCGGCGGGCGTACATGGAATACAGCAATGAGTTGGACACCTTGTCTCCCACGATGGTAAGAAGTTGGTAATGCATTTATTTTTCCTACGGTTCTTGGTTTTTGTACATGGCTAATCGTGTGTTTGCCCATGTGTTCGCTTACTAGGTCTCCTGGGAGCCTTACTCCGAGCCACAGGTTCTAGCTCTACCGTTCAGCACCATGTGCCGCAGGGACTACCATATTTGGAGGATGAGGTGTCCATTGATTTGCTTCTATGCCGTGGAGATTCACCTCCCCCATAGAGTTGAGCGGCAGTTTGGCCTCGTACAGTTCTACCCCCCCCCCCCGAGGAGGTGTCGACCTCAGTTGATTTGCACCAGTAAGTTACAATTTTTGTTTCATTTAGAATTCTATTGATTCTTACTCTAACACCTATTGTTAACATCTGCTATATGTACAGGTTCGACAGGGTCTGCCAACGAAAGGTGACGGACTTCGCTCATCACCACCGAGACTACGTCTAGTGGTGGAGGAGGATGGAGGACAACTGCGAGCGGGACAATACCCCCACAACAACGCCAGCTTCTGGGATTACTTGTCCTGGTACCACACTGCCACCCGCTACAGGCTGAGGCAGCAGTGGACCGATGTCGACTACGCGGACCTCGCTTCGTCCGAGGACGAGGACACTGCGTACGACAGGCATGCGAGGGAGGGCATGGTGGTCGAGGCCGCTCCGATTCTCGATCGAGTGGTACAGAAAGCATGATATTTGCACTTACTTTGGTTAAATACGTTTATCTCGCACTTACTTATGTTTCCTTATTTATTTAGGGGACTTCTCTCCAAACCTCGGTGCTGGAGATCGATGAGGCTCTCAGCCACCCAGTTGGCGACCTGGACAGCGAGAGCCACCGCCTGAGGGACTTCCTGAAGGTACGAAGATAATTCGTTAAGTTAGATCCATACAACATGTACACAATTGTGACATATCATTACTTGCAGAGACTTCGACGTCGCCTCAGTCGGGCGGCAAGTCCTTGTGGTTGCCGCGCACGCTTGGATGTGATCATACCGGCGGCCTCCCAGCGCTTGGGTGCCTCAGCCGCTGCAGCGTCGTCATCACACATTGGCAGGCGCCAGTCCATGAGGAGCTCATCACGTACTCTGACTTTCAGTCAGGACGATGACAACGACGACGAGGCGGAGCAGGATGACGACGAGGAGGAGCACGAGGACAAGGAGGCATCTACCCACGATGAGATTGGGATGTCGCAGATGCCCGACACACCGTCTACTCAGGCTTCGCAGCGGCCTCGTCGTTCGGCCCGTCCCCCGAGCACGTATACTCCAGGGAGTGATGCTCTGGCCAAGGGCAAGGGAAGGGCCAAGAGGCAGTGAGGCTGACTATTTTATGCGCTGAGACCTGTTATGTGATGTTTTGAGACTTATTTATAGTTATGTGATATTTTGAGACTTATTTATAGTTATGTGATATTTTGATAGTTATGTGATATTTTGAGACTTATTGATAGTTATGCGGTACTGTTATTTAGGTTTTCAGTTGTTTTATATGTGAATGTATGTATATGTGTGTATGTGCATATGTTTGGCAGAAAAAACAGCAAAGTTTGCTGTTTTTTCTGTAGGTTTAGGTAGCTCAGCGCCAGACTCTTTGGCGCCGAGTTGTTTAACTACGGTGCCAGCCCCTTTGGCGCCGTATATGCCGCCAAACACCCTGGCGCCGTATATAACAGCTCGGCGGCAAAGTGTCTGGCGCCGTGATATTTACATATGGCGCCAGGGTGTTTGGCGCCGCAGTAGCTGAACTTGCATAAAATTGCAAGGTCGGGGCTAAGTCCCAAAGCACGGCGCCACGGCCGTTAACGTCGTTGTTGCATAGCGCGGCGCCATGGGCTTTGGCGCCGTGCTTTGCCACCGTGGCTCCTACGTGTTCGCAAACGGCGCCAAAGTATATGACGCCGTGCTATGTACCATGGGCGCCATATGCTTTAGCGCCGTGCTAAGGGTCTATTTTTGCAAATCTTTTCTCCAAGGGTCCATATGTAAAAAACTTTCAAATTTTGGGCTAAAAAGCAAAAAATTTTACGAGGTGGAATGGGGGTTTGATCCGTGAAGCCGTGGACACGGGTGGTGAGGCGCCCAGTTGCACTATGGACTTGGGGGCAGCGGCATCCGCTGGCATCGTTCGCTGAGTAGTACTCCCTATTGTTAGGAAATTTAACGTTTGGGCTAGGGAAAACAATTTCGCTTTAGAAAAAATTTTGGACTCCTTCAAGAAAACTGAATTTTGGAAATTTAAAATTTTCAAAAAAAATTCAAAAAAATTGGTTGAAATATTCAAAAATACAATTTGAATTCAAGAAATACAAATATATCTGTGCTGATTGATGGTAAATTGAGGTGTGATGATGGTTAATTAGCTAGGCTGACCTCATCGAGCATGGTGTAGAGCTTGAGCCGCCGTTGCCGTCTTCTTGCGCCGCGAAGGAGCTAAGAGCCTTGCATCCACGCCGCCGGTGCTAGTTGCTGGTGCTGCCGTGGTGCGCCACAGCCGAGCTGGTGGAGAAGAGGGGAGGTGGCACTACACTGGAGAAGGGGGAGGCGGCGGCAGGGACAAGCAGCGGAAGAAGGGAGAGGCGACGGCAGCGGCAAGCGGCGGGAGAAGGGGGAGGCCGCAGCAAACGGTGGGAGAAGGGGTGGGCGGCGGCGAGGGTTCGGGAAAAGGGGGGAGGCGGCGGCGACTAAGGGCTGGGAATCGAGAGAATGGGTGGAGGTAGCGAGAGAGATGAGTGGTGGCATGGTGGGTTAGGTTGGACAGCCGAAAAATTTGAATGCGGGCCAAATTTTTTAACCAGATTGGACTTTTTTCGGGATAGATTGAGAAAACCGAATTTCGGCTCGAAATTGTATTCCCTTGTTTGGGCTACATACACTACCGGGTTCAGCAGATTTGCCGAGTGCTTGTGGCACTCGGCAAAGCACGAGAAACACTCGGCAAAGTCTTTGCCGAGTGCCACCCACGGCATAGCTCACACGTCATAGTTTCTGACGGCAAAGAGCTCTTTGCCGAGAGCTTTTCATCGAGCACTCGGCAAAGACTTTGCCGAGTGCCGAAATGACCCTCGGCAAAAAAGGACAGTGGACGGCGAGAACACGGTGACGGCGTAGTTTGCCGAGTGCCAGGACGGAATGGCACTCGGCAAACCTTTAAACTTTGCCGAGTGCCATGGTAAAGACACTCGGCAAAACCTTGCAGTTTGCCGAGTGTCATGGTAAAAACACTCGGCAAAGTTTTAAACTTTGCCAAGTGTTTTTACCATGCCACTCGGCAAAATCACAACACTCGGCATAGTACGTTCCCAGAATGCCCAGAAACGTTACTTTGCCGAGTGTTTTTACCATGACACTCGGCAAAGCATCCCTTTGCCGAGTGTAACACACGGCAAAGTGGCCAAAAACTGCCTTTTTTTAATTGTTTATTGCACCCCACTCAGACAAATCACAATATCACAGATATATCAACAAGTAATCACATATATCACATATAGTCCACAATATATCACATATATCACCACAAGTCACAATATATCACATATCACAAGTCACAATATCACATATAGTCACAATATATCACATATCACATATATCACATATCACAAGTCACATATAGTCACCCCGACTGATGTGGTGGGTCATGAGGCATATTATTCGAAGCCGCCGATTGATTCTGCACAAAAGAGAAGAGATTGCATGTGTGAGACAAGATTTAAGGTAGGAACATACAAACTTAAACATTCATACTCCACTAGAAACTCACAGGAGTAGTTGCAGGAGGAGGTGGAGGGAATAGCTCCGGTGGCAGAGGTTGACCCATCCTCTCGCCAAGACTCTGCATCCACTGAAACATCTGCGTCATCCTCTGCCGCTCGGCCTCATTCCTCTGCCGATCGGCCTCCATCCTCGCCGCCATCTCCTCCCGTAGCCTCTTCTCTTCTTCCAGCTGGGCCTACAATATTTCACGCCAATGTTACAATGCAAAGGAAAGGTATGTAAAAATTAATGAACGACGAATAAAACAGAAATAACCTGGAGTGCCTCCATCCGGGACTGTGCAGTGTCCGGCCGTGGGCGTATGGCCGGGCTTGAGCTCGTGCTCCTTGCTCGAATCTGGGTGAGAGTGGGAGTAGTGGCCGTGTCGAGTGTGCTGTCGCCAATCCAGTACCGCCCATGCTTCTTGCCTCCTCCCACCCTCATGACGACTTCTCCATCAAGGTCCTGGGTGCTCGGATCATACTCTGGCCCATGGACCGCCCTTGCCATCGATGTGTACTCACTGAGGCGGCTGTGGACGGTCGCATTGCTGTACACCGAGGGCGGGTCCTCCGGGTTGTAGTCGACGTCGGACGTCGCCTTGCCCTTGTGGGCCAAAGCCCATGCCTTGAACTGGGAGCAAGGCTGGCCACCATGTGACGACGACTGCGAAAGAAACAACAAGATGATTAGAAATTATGCAGAATTGAGCATTATAATAAAGAAATGAATTCGCGTACCCATGTAGCCGCGAATTCGTCGAGGCTACGGTTGCCTTGATGGTGTGGTGCACCTGGCATCATCAAACGCCGCTCCCGGCAAGCGTTGTGCGTCTCCTCCCACTCGGCGGTGCACCACTTGTCCACCATCTGTGCCCAGCACTGGAGATGCTGGGCGCACCACCACGGAGGCACCTACACGTCATCAAGTATATAACATATAAGAAGATCAAATTAAGCGTACTTAATCTCAGAAAAAATCAGTATTAATGTTCTATATTTACCTGCATGTAGTCTTCCCGGGCCAGCCTCATGTTTCTTGCTTGAGTTTTGTTGATCTTCACTCCAAGGTAGGTAGCGTTGTATGTTACGATGGCCTGGACGCACGCCTCGTAATGCATGTCCTTCACGAGTTTATAACAGGCTTTATGAGCCACACTAGCCGCCTTGGCCTCATATCCCTCCTGGCATCTGAAGAAATCCTGCATATAGACGCGATGTATCCAGTCATTATTTCAAGAATGTCCAATGAATGCGATGTATTGAGCAATGTAGTGCGAGGAAGACTTACCCACAGCTCGGTCGTCACCCGCGCCGCCTTGTTGGCGAATACCCTGCCATCCCGATCTGGTAAATCGGGGAAGGCGACGTAGTGGTCCCACGTGTAGGCCGGCTCCTCCCCTCCGCCAAACGCAACCAGGCCAGGGAAGTGTAGCCTGCACAAAAGACCCAGGATGCCATTGACATGGCGTTTGTGATCACCTACAGCCACAAGCGTCCAACCCCTGCCCAAGTGATTAAGATAAATTATTAGTTTCTATTGTGATTTTCAACATATCAAATGAAAAAGTAGTGATAACATCTAAAGTTACTTACCTAGCCCCAGTGGGTTGAATCAGCGGGCGTCTCTCACGAGGTATCGGTCGCCTCGGGAGGGTCGAGGGACCTCGCAACCAGACACCCGACGAACCAGAGGAAGCGGAACCCCCTGCCGCCTCCTCCTCCTCCTGCTCCTCCTCCTCCTCCCGCTCCTGCTCCTCCTCCCGCTCCCTCTCAAGAGTGCTCCTGCTCCTCCTGCTGCTCCTCCCGCTCCAACTACTCCTGCTCCCCGACTGCTCAGCTGCATCGTGCCGTCTTTGGTAAAGCGACCTTACGTTCCTCATACCGCCCACCATCTTTGTTCAATCACCTGCAATTAAAAAGAGTAAACCAATAAGCACAGATAAACAAGACGTACTTTAGAAAGAGATGCAAAATAAACAAAACATAATTAGAAAGTAACAAAGTATTACATGTATTAGAAATAATCATCATGATCGGGATTAGCTGGATCATAAGTCTCATCATCACTATCAGCCATGTCCATATAATCAACACTATTCGAAGGAGCAATGTTGTCATCACTGTCATTGCCTAAATGTAATCGCTGAAGTAATTCTAAGTCCTTCACATTTTGAACCTCATCTCCAGCGTCCTCGTCAACAACCCTTTCATTGTCTACTTCCATTCCGATCGCTTCGGTTAAGTCTATCTCAAAACTCCCTTCTAGCCCCTCTTCTTGAAAGAACGCTCCGTCATATGTGTTTGGGTCAAAATTGTAATCTTCATTGTTTGGGACAGGTAGTTTACCGTGTGGCGATACCTTGTACACAACATCCCAACCCTTAAGACGGTCGTCTTTTTGGCACGGGTATGAGAGATAATAAACTTGCGTGGCCTGTTGAGCCACAATATACACATCGTCTCCTGGTAAGACGGATGACTGTCGAATTTCGACTAGCCCAAGATTAGGAGTCCGTCTCGTTACTTCAGGATCAAACCAATGGCATTTGAATATGACAGGATTAAGAGGTTTGCAACCATGAAACGTGAGTTCGTATATTTCTTCAATTCTTCCATAATACTCGACCCCATCAAGGCCAGGCGTAAAAACTCCGGTATTTGTGGTTCTTCGCATCACTTGCACTTCCGAGTTGCCCTCGGAAAATGCTGAGGTTCGATTCATTTTCGCCAGCATTGTAACAAGGGGGTGGATTGTGCACGCTAGGAAGGTTGTCACCATAGTACGTTGTTGTGAAGTTTGACACCTCCTCCAAAATGTATGCCTCTGCAACGGAAGCCTCAATTTTGCATTTATTTTTACATTTAGTTCGATGAACCTTTAGACATCTCTCAATTGGATAGCACCAACGGCCCTGCACGGGCCCCCCATTCGTGCCTCATACGGGAGGTGCAAAATCAAATGCTGCATCGGATTGAAGAAGCCGGGTGGAAAGATCTTCTCCAACTTACAGAGCAACACAGGTGCCATTCTTTCCAAGTCTGCAATCACGGTCTGAGATATCTCCTTGGCACAAAGCTGGCGGAAGAAATTGCTCAACTCTGCCAGCACTAGCCAGACATGCTCAGGGACATAGCCTCGAACCATCACCGGAAGAAGCCGCTCAAGCCATATGTGGTAGTCATGACTCTTGAGCCCATTGATTCGCATAGTAGATAAGTTCACTCCCCTCCTCAGATTCGCTGCATACCCATCAGGGAACATTAACGTTTGGAACCATTCTAGTACTTCCCTCCTTTGGGGCCTGGTCAAAACGAATTCGGCCTTAGGCTTTCTCCATGTCCTGCCGCCTCTAGGAGGCTTCATTTCTTGCTTTGGTCTATCGCATAACGTTGCCTGATCCACTCTAGCCTTAATGTTGTCCTTTGTCTTATCAGGAATGTCCATGATTGTTGCCCAAAGTGCCTCGGCGACATTCTTTTTAGTGTGCATTACATCAATGTTATGTGGAAGAAGAAGGTCATCAAAATAGGGGAGCCTCAACAAGCCCGACTTATGAGTCCATGCATGTTGCTCACCATATCCCACAAAACCACCTTCTTGATTGACCTCGAGAGCATCTATCTGAGCACGAACCGCGGCACCGGTCATCATCTGCGGTGCAGGGTCTATAACTACGACACCTTTCGTAAAGTTCTTGATGTCTCGTCTGAATGCATGGTCAAGAGGGAGGAATTGTCGATGTTTGTCGAACGAAGAATACTTGCCACCTCCTCTCTCATACGATCGGATTCACCGTGGTAGATCCACCGGGTATAGTCTGCCGTAAATCCAAACTTGAAAAGATGTTTACCCATGACCTCCTTTGTTTGTCGACGCGTGTTTGCACATCTGCTGCAGGGACACCAAGTGGCACGCGCTCCTTTAACCTTGGCAAATGCTAGTTCCAAGAAAGCATCGGTCTTCTCAATCCATTCATCGGACAACGAACCCTGACTTGAGCGGCCCGTGTACATCCACTCACGGTCATCCATCCTCTAACATATCAGGGAGTAATATAAGAATCAAATGCATCTACACGATCTTTCTCCTATCTAATAGGTGAAGATAGGTCCTAATCCCACCCGAGGATGCGTAGATGAGGTTAGTTTCCATGCTCTACTCCTATCCGAGACAGAATTTTGGCAGCACCTCCCCGATGTTCTCCAAATACACGTCCTGGCAGGGAGATTGTGTATCCGGAGAACAACAGGGAGATGCTGCCGAAACTCTGTCACGGATCGAAGTAGACCATGGAAACTAACCCCATCTACGTATCCTCGGGCTGTCCAAAAAACGTGGACAATTCAAAACAGATACGGTTATAGATATGCAAAGATCTGCATATTTCCAACCGTATCTCTTTCGAACGGGAGACGCCTAACTAGGTTACGCCTAACCAGAGAATAAATTGGGCCGACCAATCAGAGAATGGCATTCAACAAAGTGATATAGCAATAACAAAGTGATATACCAATCAGATATGGCATTCTTCTGCAGTCACATGAGCCCATACAAAATGAGAACATCTATGACTTTCTACAAAACCCTGAAGTTCGGGATTTTGAAAAGAATTGTATGGATACCTGCTGTCAAAGTTCTGAAAAAGCTTCCAAATGGTGTCCTACAGCATAGGTAAAGTATCAAATCAGCACTGAAAAAAGGGAAAACAAGAACAACACATAGCATGAGATGTGTTAAACACTTAAGTGGCAGTGAAGCAGCAATGCATCAAGTAAATAGTGTCATATACCAACTAGGAGCAAATAAGATAATGAAAATTTACAATTTTCATGGCAAATAACCTACTCATTAAATAAATAGTGTCATGTACCAGCTAGGAGCATATAAGACAGTTTTCAAGGCAAACAATCAACTCATCAAGTAAATAGTGCTTCCTACCCTAAAGGCTACGGAAATCTCCTTTGGTACTCTAGCATGCACATGAGTCCCATCCATTGCACTGACACAATCCTATGACAACCAACAACTACTGTTATGTACCAGCTAGGAGCATATATAGCATGCACATTTTGTTTAGGTTGGCTTGCTCACTATCTCTCTCGGACATGGGGGTATATGTGATTGCAGGTTATAACCATTGAGACAACCTAAGCCTATTTACAAAGAATGCATATAGAACTATGACTAGAGCATATGTCTTAATTATAAGCATGCGTCGTTTGCGTTGCATATCCATCTAAACAATTGAAACAAAAACCTATTTATCATATTTTGGTGAGCACATCTGCATGTACTGTATTGATATGTTACATGTTTAGAACAAATTAGGCTATAAATTTCTAATACCACGACTACTGCTTCACATGGAAGCGCCTCCTAGTGCCATTCAAACATCATTGACATGGAAATATGCTCATATTTAATTGCCTTCTATGAAATTTTACTAAATTGAACTAAGGTAGTCCTACATCATGATCAGTCACCATAACAAACAGCATCAATCTATCAATATAGCAAAAGAAAAAAAGAAACCACTCGTAGAACATGTTAGATCTGGACAATCCAAAAATGCAGCATAATAAAGCATGAATATATGGTAGATCTCGGTGTGACTAGCACAAGTTTGACATCCATAACTAGACAAGGGCAAAATCCATCCCACATGAATATATGCTAATGCAGTAAGCATGTCCATCAAATCCAGGAGAAGGGAGGGAAGGACAACCTCACCACAGTCGGGGGAGGCGTCGGGCGGCGGGCGGCCGCGGGGGCGGGGGCAGTCGGGGGAGGCGTCGGGCGGCAGGCGGCCGCGGGGGTGGGGGCAGTCGGGGGAGGCGTCGGGCGGCGGGCGGCCGCGGGGGAGGCGGCGGGCGGCCGCGGGGACCGGGGCCGCGCCGGGCAGGCGCGGGGGCGGGGGCAGTCGGGGGAGGCGTCGGGCGGCGGGCATCGGGCGGGGGAGGCGTCGGGCGGCGGGCACGCGGGGCGCGCGGGGGCGGGGCGGCGGGCGGGCGCGGGTGCGGCGGCGGGCTTGAATATGTGTGGTTGCGTGTGTGAGCGCGGCCGCGGGGAATTAAAGTTATGTTGTGTTGTTTGCCGAGTGCCCCCCATCGGGCACTCGGCAAAGCCCTCATACTTTGCCGAGTGCCGCCGATCTGGCACTCGGCAAAGCTCCTCCTTTGCCGAGTGTCACCCACAAAGCACTCGGCAAAGATTTTTTTTAATAATACTTCCATTCCTCTCTTTCTTTTCCAAATTTGTTTTACAAATTTGTTCGAATGTACTTTGAAAATGCCTTGTCAAATTCACTCAACAATGCATATTCGATGCTTCTACGAATATTAGACCATTATTTCATGTAGTTATAGCTCAAATTCAATTTATATCAATTAAAATTCTATAATTGCAGTTTAAAAATTAAAATTATCAAACGGATCCGAAAAATTACCAAAATTTCACATGAAACAATCTCTGTTGTCTATTGCCTATACAAAAAATTTTGTAGTCAAACCACAATTCGACCGTCACTTTGACTCCAAATCTTACCGGATCCTTCTCAACTCTACGTTTCTTCCTCAGAAATGTTTCGGTTTGTAAGCATCGTACATGACAACTTATGCGAAATCTTATCAATTTTTTACCACAGTCTCCATGTATGATATCATGACATCTTGACAAATCTCATGATTTTCAGACTTCGTTTGCTTTTTTTCAAAATTTAAAAACCATTCGGCCACAAGTTTGTGGTCGTGTTTCCTGAACAAGATGTTCGAAATTCCTTTTCCTTTCACAGGTAAGGCCTCAAACCAGGCTGAATAACATGAATATCATTTTTCTACTCATTTTTTCCTATTATTTGAATCACTTGCAGTTCAAATTTGACTTCATTCAAAAAAAATGATTGAAATGCAATTAATTAATTAAATATAGCAAACTAATACAAAAATATACCAAATTTTACAATGGAGTATCATATGTTGTATGTGCAGAGTAGAAAAAGTTTGAAGGGTAGGAAAGGAAAAGGTTTTTATTACTTTGCCGAGTGCCCAAAAAAAACACTCGGCAAAGAGCTCTTTGCCGAGTGTCAGCTCCAGACACTCGGCAAAGTTTTAACGGCGGCAGCTGACCTCTAACGGACGGCGGTTGGTGCCGAGTGTTTTATGTTTGCCGAGTGTTTTTTGTCAGCACTCGGCAAAAATCCTCGTTTGCCGAGTGTCTACTCTGCAGCACTCGGCAAAGATATTGTTTGCCGAGTGTTTTATTTTCGCCGAGTGTTTAGATGTAGGCACTCGGCAAAGTTATTGTTTACCGAGTGCCCGATGTATTGCACTCGGCAAAACTCCAGACACTCGGCATATAGCAGCTTTCCGGTAGTGATAATAGTTGAGTAGATTACACTTATTCCAAGTATTAGTGCACGAGCTGCAAGAATATGAAAAGTTTCACCTACCATTGTGCAAAAATGATTCCTTAATCTCAGCTCCGTAATTTCACCGTCATGTCAAATTTCTGTTGAGTTATCATGAAACGTGATTCGTGAGTCTCTGTCCGCGCTGTAAACTTCTACATATGCATTTAGCTAGATAAGTCACTCCTGTGTTTCAAATACATGCACACGGTATTCCCAAAAAAAAAAGCGAGGTCCGGATGCAAAAGAAAAAAGATGACATTTGCGTTGCTTACTTGCAAGGATCAACGCTCCTCCGCTTGTTCACTCCAAGCGCAATTATTTTTACTCTTTTTATGTTTCAAATTATTGACTGGCGCGATTAAGCTGCATAAGAGTTGTGTTATGTTGCAAATTCGGGTTGAGCGTCTCGTCCAGGCCCACACCAGAAATCTCAGGAAAATGAGAGAAACAAGGACGATCTGCATGGAGACAATGCAGCGGCGACGCTAGCTTGACGGCGTGGTTCTGCTCGACGCCGTGCTTCCACGGGCGCGGTGTCACCATCGTCAGCGCCGAGGGAGTCCTGGGTTGAACGAGCAGTGCCTTTATCATATTCATACCATATTTTTAAAGTGAATTTAAACATTCTCCAATATTAGTATGAATTGAATTTTGTAATAAATACAAATTCGAATCAAATATCTATAAAATTTAGCCGAATTCAGATATTTTGTAACTTACGTGATGCGAATATGTTGATGACACTTTATCCTTGTACCATCACACTTAATCATCCAATTTATTGATTTCACCTAAATCAACGCAAATTCACATTAAATTAAAAAACTTGTCTAGCTAATTAGTTGCATTGCAATAAAATACATATATTACTTCGTTGAATAAAAATACAAATGCAAACAGTCCAGATAAAATAACATTTCGGATGTAAAAGTCTATATTATATTTTTCATCCATATTTCTATGCGAATTCTAATACAAATATAAATATGAGAGAGATTATTAATTAGATCGTTAGGTTTTGATTCCACTTTATTCATGTTTTTAAAGCAAATTTGAACATTCTCCAATATCAATACGAATTGAATTTTGTAAAAAAATACCAATTCGAATCAAATATCTATAAAATTCGATCGAATTCAGATATTTTGTAACTTACGTAATGTGAATATGTTGATGACACTTTATCCTTGTACCATCACACTTAATCATCCAATTTATTGATTTCACCTAAATCAATGCAAATTCGCATTAAATTAAAAAAACTTGTCCAGCTAATTAGTTGTATTGCAATAAAATACATATATTACTTAATTGAATAAAAATACAAATACAAACAGTCCGAATAAAATAACATTTCGGATGTAAAAGTCTATATTATATTCTCATCCATATTTCTATGTGAATTCTAATACAAATATAAATAGGAGAGAGATTATTGATTAGATTGTTAGGTTTTGATACCACTTTCTTATGAAGTCGACAAGACAAAGCACAAAACCAATGAAGAACAATTAAGACCACGAGACAGAGATTTAATGTGAAAAATCCTTTCGGGTGAAAAACAATAGACGGACAATCAGTATATAAGGAGAAGTTACAAGCATGAGAAACTTAGGCTTGTCTTAACTGTACGACTATAGAGTATATATAGGCTAGGAATCAGTGTCCCTAACAAAGAAAAGAACAGAGTTCTAGTTGGCAATGAAATAGAGACCTACTAGGAAACTGAAATAGTAATATTCTCGGAGACAGGAACGGTACCCACATCAGCCGGTCTCAAAAAATAACGATGTTAAGTTTTAGTCAGAAGATGCCTCGAGCAGCCACGTCTGACTCCAGTCAGTGCACACACCTTACACCACAACAAAACATCCGTGGGGAGACATCATATTTGTAGGTTAGAGACGTTCTGTTTCGTCTCCCACAGACAACTGAGGCGCTTTTATAAAGTGTCATAGAAACGTCTCTACATGAACCGTCTCAAAAATATAGAGACGCTCTCTAAGGCGTGCCTATATTATTTGAGACGTTCATTAGAGACATCTGCACTGTATCCCTATAAAGTTAGAGACGCTTTTATAAAAACGCTGCACCACGTCTCAATTAATATAGGCACGTGCGTTGAGACGTTATGTGCCGTCTCAAGATGTCCTATGTAGTATGTATTTTTATTTTGATTGGTATATATTTTCTTCTAGACACACAAATGCGTATCCGTATGAGAATATAGTATTCCATATATTTATTATATATACATGTATATATAATAATTTTATAGGCAGCACCATAATATTGAGTACATATTTTATAAAATATAAGGAATGGGCGTAGCACAACAGATATAGTACTGTTATAAGAAAAACAAACCAACTACAACTGGAACCAAGCCACACCCAGGGCAAACCATTGGCAATTGACAAATTCATCATCATTGCACCCTCCAAACCCCAAAGAAGTTTACATAAGAGAGGTTTACAAATAATTATAGCATCCATTTAAATCAACAGAGTTCACAACTAAATAAAAATCTAATATGCGATAAACACATGTCGGTAAAACATCCTCCAATTTGACACACATCTTTTTTTAAACTGCTATAATAAATCATCAGGTCTATTTCTTCAATCAGAAAATTGTGCATCAGGTCTTCCACTCTGCATTTCTTTTCATAGTCCTCCATATCTTGCAAACATAGCAATATTAACAACAAAATATCAGATATGAGCAATCATGAAAAATATTACGGTACAAGTTCAGTTAATTAAACTAGAAGTGGCATACCTAGCGAGTAGAACGTTTAGGCTTTTTTACCTGAAGCAATAGATATTATATGAGTAACAAGACACAAATATTTCTGGTAGGAAAATTATTCTTGTAGTTCAAAGAATTGATCTTACGTAGAACCGTGGCCAAGCAACAACACAACCAATTGCATCCTTTACCGTACAGTATTTTTCAAATGGTCTAGGCAGCCTCTCATCACCAATATTTGTAACACCATGAATAGCCACCCCATAATATTCATCTCCAAGCATGTTTCCTCCAACCACATGTGTGCTATCTGAACTCACTAAATTTTCTTTGGCCACAACTTTACCTTTGTATGTTGGATTCAATGAAAATAGGTACACTACCCTTTGATCCTATCATTTTAAGAAAAATGTCATTGTCATTCACAAAAAATGAGCATGTGTTCTGATCCTGACAGATTAAATTCTAGTGACATACCCAAAATAAAACTCAACTAGAAAACAACTAGTCTTCACGGCTTCTGGTTCCTACAGTTAAACTCATACCACAGTTCTAGCTCTGATCAAGTTGTTTCACTAGTTAAAACTTTCAAGTCAATTTGATCTAGTGCCTTATTCAATGCCTTTATAATCTAGTTCCTACAGTTAAAATCATACCACGGTTCTAGCTCCTAGTTGCTGTGTCATTTCAAAGTTATCTAGTGCCTTATTCAATGCCTTTATAATCTTTGAGGCCTCCCGAAGAAGGCCAGTATCAATGGAATCTAACTCCTCGGTAAGCTTCACAATGGTCTCCGCTTCTTCAACCTAAAAGTAGCAAAGGCTGTGATCAAGAACTAGTGTTGACGCCCACTTATTGCCATACTTCTTTCACCAATTCAGAACATCTATATGGATATGTGCAGCAAATCTGTATTTTTTCAATAACTATCATTATCATTATATAATTATTACAGAAGTGTAAAATAGTGCATTTCAATATATGCAGCTATAACATAAATTAGCAATTACAATTTTGCATTGGTTATACCATTTCAGGTGCTGAATGCATAAGACTGTCAAGTTGAAGAGGCATTTGAATTATATAGCAAAATGATGAGGAGAGGCCTTGTGCCAGAATTAAGTGTCTTTATTTACCTTGAGGATCCAGTTGATAGCAATGGCACCTGAGATTGCCTTGCTCTGAGAGACTCTAATGGAGCTTAAGAAGCTTCTTGTTGTAAACACCCCATTGCTCCACCAAAGAAATGCTGAGCAGTGAAAAAAGTGAAACTTAGCTTTATATATTTGAATCAAGACCGTGAACACAAGTTCTAATATATACCTTCAGAGCTCTCTAGGTCATGTATGGGACGTATGAAGGAGTAACAGTCTGTAATATGATCTTATGAATGCCATTATTTCTTGCAGCCATAGTATGTAGTGTGGTTATTTCATAAAGCTGTATGGCCACTGTAGTTTATTATTTATATGACTTAACTATAATCATTTGGAAAGAATGATCTCAACTTTTAATAAAGATTTCAAGTTTGTAGACGACTTCATTTTTTAAAGCTCAAAGATCTACAAAATCATAAAATACAATATTCATGAGCTTGCTACAAAATCATAAACTATTGTTTTTAATTTGACAGGAAGTAGACCTGCAGGTTGCATCATAACAATTCGGCAAGTCACTAAGTCAGTTACTAGTGTTCATGGTCCGAAAACAGAAAACATCTAAAGTCTAACCTGCCCTTTCCTCTGAAAATTAAAGCTAAGGGAGTGAGGGACTAAGGGAACTGAGTCACCGAGGACTACATCAGTCATCAACTCATCATTCATCAACAATTGAACATCATGCTCGTCGTCTAGTCATCTTTACACATACACTCTTAGCACCAGCAGTAGTGCAGTACAGGCAGTCAGGCACAGCACAAAACTACAGTCTACAGAAGTTCTCAAGTACTCACTAGCGGATGGGCGGAGCGGAGGGCCGGAGCGGGCGAGCGGCGGAGCGGAGAGCCCGGAGGTGACGGCGTGACGCGGTTTGCGGTGGCGGCGGAGCGGCGGGCCGGAGGCCGGAGCCCGACAGCCCGGAGGTGACGCGGTGGCGCGGTCGGGTCTGCGCCTCTGTGGACTGCGGTGCCGGGCTGCCGGCGGAGCGGAGGGCTGGATGGCGGAGGCGCGGTCGCCGGTCGCGCCGTCGCGGTGCCGGTGGAGCGGAGCTGCAGAGGGCCAGATCTGGGATCTGGCGGCGGTGTCGCGGACGGCGGAACTCGCGGTGCCGGCGCCCGGCGGAGCGGAGGGCCGGCCGGCCGGAGCGCCAAAGCGGAACGCCGAAGCGGAGGGCCGGATCGCCGGAGCCTAGATCGACGCGGGCGGGCCGGAGGTGCGGTCGACGCCGAGTCGCCGACTAGGGTTGGATTCCGTCGCCGCGTCGGGCTCGGCCGCTCGGGGAATGGAATGCAGATGGGGATCAGCGGAGCTGGGGGCTGGGGCCTGGGATCGGCAGGCCGAAGGCCACCTCTTACGCCGCCGCGCAGAGAAACATGGGCTGGGCCTGGCTTCACGCAGACGCGGGGCGCGGGCTGCAGCGCTGCTGCATTTCCCTCGGGCCGGCCGGCTTATTGTGGCCTGAAACAGTTAATCTGGCCCAATTATATGTATATATATGTATTATACCTCATATATACTAGATTTTTTGTCAAAAAATTTAGGTATTCAGCTGAACACCCATGACCCATAGTAAATCCGCCCCTGCTATATACTACATACATTTTTATATCCCAGGCTAAAGCCCACCTTCCCAGGGGTCCAATTCCGCCCCTGTTAATGCGTGAACATTCTAAACCTTAGGTTGAGAGTTCGAACCCTGGAATTGATATTTTTTATGTTTTCAGCCACTGGACAAAAGCGAAAGAAAAGTCTCAGGTTGTGAGTTCGAACTTTGAGATTGATATTTTTTTATGTTTTATATATATACCGTTACTTACACCATTTTGTTTTTTTTAATATTCTTATATGGAGATAATATATAAGACGTCTCAAATGATAAATAAGACATCTAAAATTTCGTCTCTATACATGAGACGTACTCGAAAACGTCTCAGCAGCCGTTTTAATAGAATTCAATAGCATGCAACCCTTTAGAGCATCTCAAACTGCGTCTCTATTTCAATTGTGGTTCTAAAAAGAGAGACATGATTCAAAGCGTCTTAAACAAAACGTCTTAATATGTTCATTTTGTTGTAGTGTTAGAGCACCACATCTGATGCATGTCGTTGTAGAGTTCATTACAGACTCAAAGATGATCCTAATCATAATTTCCGATCAGTTCGCATTACTTCCTAGTCGAACTATTCAAGCAGTGAGAAAAAACAGGTAGTAGTCAGACTGACTATATTCGGATCACAAAATACAATAATCTCCACCTCCTCAAGTAGTGAAAAAAAACAAATAACTTCTAAATAAAATTGTACAATACCTCTTGTGTGTCAAGTGTCCAAAAGGACTAATGAATAATACCGACCAAGTCTGACCATAACTCAAATTTAGAAGTAGGAACTAGCTTTGTTATCTTATCAGCTGGATTCTCATAAGTACTAATCTTGCAAACTTTGATATCACCTTGTGTAATAATTTCTTGGGTGAAGTGATATTTAACTTCAATATGTTTTGTTCTCTCATTAAACAATTGGTCTTTTGTAAGACAAATAGCACTCTGACTATCACAGAAAATGTTAGTGCAAGATGTACTTCCATAAAACTTAGTGTAAAGACCCCATAGCCAAACAATTTCTTTATAGCCTCATGAAATAGTCATGTACTTGACTTAAGTGGTCGAGAGAGCAACAATAGATTGTAAACTGACTTTCTAGCTCACGGCATATCCTCCATCAGCGAAAACATAACCAGTAAGAAATCTTCGCTTATCTAAATCTCCTATAAAGTTTGAATCAATATATTCGATTAGCCCATTACAAGTCTGTCCAAAATGCAAACAATCATCAGAAGTGCCCCTTAAATACCTGAAGATCCACTGAACAACTCTCCAGTGATCTTTGCTAGGATTAGTCATATATCTCCTGGCAATATTCAAAGCATGAGATAGGTCGGGGCGAGAGCAAACCATAGCATACATAAGTGAATTCGACTGCACTTGCATACAAAACGCTTGACATGTATTCAACTTATTTAATTGTTCCAGACTTGATGCTGAAGAGAGCTTTAAATGTGCGGCTAATAATGTATTGATCAGTTTGGCCTTGTACATGTTGAAGCAATAAAGAATTTTTCAATATACCCTTTCTAACTTACGTATAGTTTCTAAAATCGCCAGCTTGTAATGATTTCCATTCTAAGAATATTTTTTGATGCACCAAGATCTTTCATCTCAAATTCACTGCTCAATTATATCTCCAGCTTTGAAATTTTAAACTTGTCTTTCGCTGTGATCAGCATATCATCGACATATAGGAGCAAAAAGATAGTTGAACCGGTGTTGGCCTTCAAATAGACACATTTATCATAGTGAGATCTCTTGAACTCTTGAGAGATCATACAAGAGCTAATCTCTTATACCATTGCCTGGGTGATTGCTTCAACCTATAAAGAGACTTGTTTAATTTTGCAAGCAAAAAAACTCCTTTCTCGGAATGATAAAGCCTTTCGAGTGCTCCATATAGATGTCTTTTTTCAATTCCCCATGTAAAAATGCGGTCTTAACATTTAGTTGTTTAAGTTTAAAATTACGCATAGCCACAATGTTAAGTAAAATACGAATGGAACTATGTTTTACTACAGAGGAAAAACATTTGTCATAATCAATACCTAGGATTTGGCTATATCCCTTTGCCATGAGCCTCGCCATATACCTGATATAGTCGTCGGTGATGTACCTTCCATCTTCTTATAAATTCACTTGCAATGTATGTGTTTCTTTTCTTTGTCGGCATCTGGTGAGAAACCTAAATCAATAACATGCTCTACCTGAACGCTAGTCTTCTGCTACTTCTTAGGAGCAGCACTGGTCATATTGTCTTTTATCAAAGTAGGCTCATCACATATAACACTTCTGCTCATGATCACCTTTCTACTTTCAAGATTCCACAATTTGTAAACTTTCACACCAAATTATAGCCTAAGAAGATGTACTTAATAGCTCTTGGCTTTAATTTCCCATAATTGACATGGGCATAATTAGAGCAACCAAAAATTCTCAAATTCGAGTAGTCGACGGGAGAAACCGACCACTTCTCAATTGGAGTTTTTTTTGTCTATGGTAGTGTTTGGTGATCGGTTGATCAAATGATATGTAGTGGATGCAGCTTTAGCCCAAAACCTCCTTAACAGACTTAATGTCGACAGCATACAACACACATCAGAGTTTCCCAAAAACTACTGCTCGGCCACACCATTCTATTGTTGTGTACCCGAAACAATATAGTGCCTCACGATGCCTTCCGATCGACACAATGCTTTAAATTCTCTCGAGCAAAACTCCAAGCCATTATCTGTTTGGAGTCTCTTTACATGCTTACCAGTCTACTTCTCTATCATTATCTTCCACTCTTTGAACACTTTGAACATATCTGACTTGTACTTGATGAAGTACGCCCAAACTTTTCTCAAGCAGTCATCAATGATGGTCAGCATTTAGTTAGATAAATAAAGATGAATCTGAGAGGAGCCTTAAAATCTCTTCTTTGCTTCTCCTCATCGGACCATATAGCAGGCATTTTGTCGATTCCCAATAACGCATCAACCAAATCGAGTTATGCCAGAATAGCTTGCATCTTGGTCTTCTATAGGGAAAATCTTATGTCTCAGTTAAGCAGCGTAAGATCATACTTTATTGTCGTCATGTCGAGAGTGCCCTAGATATATCTAAGTAAAGCACATGGCTTTGATACCATTTGTTAGGTTTTGATACCACTTGTTATGAAATGAACAAAACAAAGCATAAAACCAATGAATAACGATAAAAAACATGAGATAAAGATTTACGTAAAAACCCCTTTCGGATGAAAAACCATGGACGCACAATCGGCGAAATCACTATATGAGGAGAAGTTGCAAGCATGTGAAACTTCAGCAAGTCACTATATATATAATATATATACACACACACATATATACATATATATATATATATATATATATATATATATATATATATATATATATATATATATGCAAAATAACAGGGGCACCATGGTGCCCAAGCTCCATAATTAAAACTTTCCATCCATGATTGATTCATTTCCAAATTGATGCATTTTTCGAATTAATGAATCTTAATGGGTTTACCTGATATAATGCACCTGCATGCATCTAAAAGCAATCTAAAGATAGAGAGGCTTGGTGCCCGGGCACCATGGTGCCTCATTTCAGTGTCCTATATATATATTATATATATAACGATTTGCGAAGGATGACTTTGATAATGATGGCTACCAACTAAACATGTCCAGGACGCCAAGCAATCACTAAACCACACTCTGAATTATTATCAACCGTGCGAAAAACGCGACTGACCTGGTCACGAAGATCAATTCCTGCAACGCAACCCTAGAACAAAGCAAAAACAAAGTAAAAGCAATCTGAATTGTGAATAGGAATTAAAGCACTAAGAATAGTTGTGAGGTTCAGAAACACACTTCCGTAGGTCTAATCAACGCTAGAGAAGATGTGGGTGTTGCACATGGGGGCTAATATGCAAAATCTAAATCTAAACCCTAAAAGTTGTGTTCGTGGCCCTATTTGAGGGGCTAGAGACATAGAGAGCATGTTCATGAGAGAGAGAGAGAGAGAGAGAGAGAATATCCCACTATAGCTCTTCAGTTGGACTCAAACTGATACAAGGACTCTGGCCTTGGTTTGGAGCTGATTTAGACTTGTTTCATAGATTACGATGCGTTTAGGAGGAGTTTTGAGATGAGACCAAAACCATTACAAAGAGGACATCATAAGCTTTCCAGCAAGTCTAAGATCACCTCATTTGGACTCCGTATGCATCTATGCTTGTTTGAAGTCAACACTGTTTTTGGAGGGCGAACTGAATTCTAGATTATGTCCAACTGTCATCCTTAATTGTCCTAGTCTCAAAGTGACGTGGTAATCTCCAATATCCATCCCAAGCATGTCCGTGATTCCACGTGCCTCTTCTTGGTCCTTGCTCATGTTTCTAAGTACAATCACATCACATGCATCAGACAGCAATCTATTCTCAGAAGCTGAATTAATCATCCCGAGGAACGAACTCACCTGATAATTTAATTGTCGTACACGTGCCCTAGTCATGAGACCATGTGTAGCAACTAGGGGAGTGTCTTGTGTGTCTAAAGAAGTGATATCCTCATCAATAGGGATCAAAGTCCCTAACGAAAAAAAGAATAGGGTTCAAATCGCTAACGAAATAGAGGTATACTTGGAAACTGAAACAGTAATCTATTCAGAGACGGAACAATACCCTGCTCCGAGAGTCTTAGAAGATAACGGTATAGAGTTATAGTCAGAAGATGTCTCGAGTAGCCACATCTGATTTCAGTCGGTGCACACATCTTAGAGTACTATGTCTGATACAGATCGGTGCAAAGTTTATTATA
Source organism: Dendrocalamus latiflorus (assembly GCA_017311315.1). Lineage (NCBI taxonomy): Eukaryota > Viridiplantae > Streptophyta > Magnoliopsida > Poales > Poaceae > Dendrocalamus > Dendrocalamus latiflorus. The sequence continues at coordinate 43,097,449 of CM029663.1, forward strand.
GACTCAAAGGTGATCCTAATCATAATCTTCAAACAATTGACATTACTTCGTGATCAATCTTTTTAAACGGTCCAAAATATCACCGGTAGCCACACCGACCCAGATTTGAATAACACCATTCAACACAACACAAATAACAAAATATATAACGTAATCGAATAATACGGATTTAGCGCACGAAAGTCGAATCGTACCCCCATTGCAGCGGGCCATAGAGGTACCTCACGGCTGCGCGCACACACGAATCTTATTCTTACCTCCATTGCAGCGGGCGGTACAGGTACCTCACGGCTGACGTCCATGCGCACACATGAATCTTATTCTTACCTCACGGCTGACTTACCTCCGTTGCAGTGGGCGGTACAGCCGTACAGGTACCTCACGGCTGACGTCCATGCGCGCACACATGAATCTTATTCTTACCGGGCGATAGTCCTACCTCACGGCTGACGTCAGAGAACGAGCCGCGAGAACTGGAACACCCCAACCATAAGAAGCCTCCTCTGGAATGCTATATAAGGTGGGCGCATTGGCACTGCCCGCCCACCGCACCGCACAACGGCTAAGCGTGTACCCGGTAGTAGGCTGTAGGCTTCTTTCGCACGCGCGTGCGCACACACGAATCCTGATCTCTGCCTCGCGGAGGCGCAGAAAATGGCGCCGGTGAAGGTGTTCGGGGCGGCGATGTCGACGAACGTGGAGCGGGTGCTGGTGTGCCTGGAGGAGGTCGCCGCCGAGTACGAGGTCGTCGACGTCGACTTCAGTGCCAAAGAGCACAAGAGCCCCGAGCACCTCGCCAGAAACGTACGTAGCCTCCACGTACTCTGCTTCTTCCTTCGCTTGGTTTACATTCCTGATCATTTTATCTCCTCGTCAGTCTCTCTGGACTTGGAAGCGCTAGCAACTGATTTTGTGCTGATGTTTCCTTGCAGCCGTTCGGGCAAATCCCAGCTTTCCAGGATGGGGATGTCGTTCTCTTCGGTACGTACGCTTAATTTGCCTGGGATTACTTGTCATTCCCAAGATCCATTCTAACTTGCTGCAGAGAGGCTAGCTCTGTTTTCTTTGGCCGGAGTATGATGTACTTACTACCTCACAATGGGATGGACTAGTTACAGCGGATGTCACCTGTTAATTAATTTCTCGTGAAATATTTATATCGTGATGCTGATTGAAGAGTAACCAAATGACTAGCTTATTAAAAAGTATATGCTCCTAGAAGTTATTTACAGATTAACAGAGCTGTAGTAAACAAGGCGCAAGTACGGTGTGGAAAGTTATGGTGGTGTACTGTTTTGTACAGTGTTGGCGTATGTGTTTTGTACTGTATAAACCACAGTCCAAAGTATCAGCTCTTAATATCCTCTCAACTCTCAATGCTATTGTATTTGCAGAGTCACGAGCAATTGCAAAGTACGTGCTTCGGAAATACAAGAAGGAAGTAGACCTACTGAGGGAAGGCAATCTCAAAGAAGCCGCAATGGTGGATGTATGGACGGAGGTTGAGGCGCACCAGTATAACCCAGCCCTCTCACCTATTGTGTACGAGTGTCTCGTATTTCCCGTCATGCGTGGCATACCCACCAACCAGAAGGTTGTGGACGAGAGTTTGGAGAAGCTGAAGAAGGTGCTTGAGGTCTACGAAGCTCATCTATCCAAGCACAAATTTTTGGCTGGAGATTTTATCAGCTTTGTAGATCTTAATCATTTCCCCTACACTTTCTACTTCATGGCGACGCCTTATGCGTCGCTTTTTGACTCATACCCTCATGTCAAGGCGTGGTGGGAGAGGCTGATGTCGAGACCATCGATTAAGAAGCTCAGCGCAAACATGGTTTTACAGGCCTAGTTATAGAGGAGGGATCCTATATATTCCCGAATCTCATCCCTGATCTGTATCGTACTTTCTGCTTGCAACTTAATCCGCGTTTGTTCTAATAAACTACTATCACTAGAATTGCACGAGTGTGCAGTCTGGTGGTAGAGTATATGTTACATTGAGTTGGAAATTATTGATCTCTTGGTTGTGAACTCTTTACTGGAGCCATATTTCAAATTGCTTCCAGATTTGTTGTTTGTCAATCCTACATTACTAGGTAGCAGGGGCGAAGCCAGCGGGGAGGCTTAGGAAGGCTCTAGCCTCACCTCTCCGGCGGCCAAGCCACTCAGAACCCCCTCCTCCCAAGAACCCCAGCCAGTCCCACTCGTCGGACCAGGTCGGGCAGCGCCAGCGATGCGGTCCACCTGAAGAAGCGGCGGAGGCACGCGGAGGACTGGAGGAGGGCCTCTCGTTCGCTAGGGTGATCACGAGCAGGGGAAGGGGTGTCGGCGGGAAGGACGTGGAAGGGGAGGCTCTGGAATTGGAGAAGAGCGATGACGAGGCGGGAGGCGTCGATGGCTCCCGCCTCAGCAAGACACGGTAATGGCGTACGCCGCAAATTAGGAACGCGTACTCCAGTCTTTGCAAAAATGTTACTGCCTCTTTTAGTAGTGTTTAGCTTTACATGATTACATGCTAAGGGTACCATTTGGAATTGGGGATAATGGTTGTGTTGTGTGATGCTACTGGCTAACTACTATATAGTGTTCATCTGATCATTGGGAACTATCATATTTTTTATACATTAACTAATTTTGTGGTTTAGTAATGTCATGCATATTGCAAGTTTGATCAATGTGCTGTTCTCCATTGTCACTGAATGGCGTCAAAGATGATGGATATGAAAGGATGATCGAGGTGCAGGAGGCAACTCTGCCAATAATTCTCCAAGGTCAGCAAAATTGCAAATATTATTGCTCCACAGTTTGATACCAATATCTTGGGTGGGAGCCCTGAAACTGACATTTCAATATTTTGTTCCACTGTAGGCAAAGATGTTCTAGCAAAAGCGAAGACATAAACTGGAAAAACTGTTGCCTTTTTGGTACTCCTTGTCATTCAGCCCAAATAATCAAATTGATGGTGTTAGCAGTTACTGAACTATTGCAATGATGCTATTAAGGCATTGGCCAATCTGACTGATTTTCATTTTTTTTAATAAAAAAATTAGCTACCAGCGATTGAGGTTCTCTCTGCATTACCCCGTTCTCAGTGGAATCAGTTGTGAATCTATAAATTTGCTAGTGATGTGCCCTACGAGAGAGCTTGCAAACCAAGTGGCTGTTGAGGCTCGTAAGCTTCTCGAATATCACAGCTCACTTGGTGTTCAGGTTGTAATTGGTCGCACAAGATTAAGGCCCTGTTTGTTTCCACTTAAGATTATTATAATCTAGCTTATAATTATAAGTGGAAACAAACAGCCCAGATTATAAGGTAATTTATTATAATCTAATAACCCAGATTATTGTAATCTAATAAGCTCAAAAAAGGAGCTTATTTTAGCTTATAGATCCATCTTTTATCTTAATGACCATAAAACTTTAGGAATATTACCCACCTTTGCCATTCATCCATCCCCAACTCCTGTACCTCTCTCTCAAGGGCATTGTGGTCTTTAAACATTCGAATACAACAATCCATAACTCTGATAATCTAGGCTGCCAAACACCTGACAGCTTATTTCCCACCAACTTATTATAAGTTAGCTTATATAATCCCCCACCTATAAGCTAGATTATAATAATCTTAAGTGGAAACAAACAGGACCTAACTCAAGAGCAACGAATCATGCAAGCTAACCCATGTCAGGTTGTGCCCATCAACTACAGTGTGTTCATATCTAGGTGCGATTTATGCCCTAATACTAAGTATTGGTCAAACAGATTCTTGTTGCTACACTGGAAGGCTTAAGGATCATCTTGAGAACACTCCCGGTTTTTCTACCCGACTCAAAGGCGTGAAGGTTCATGTTCTTGATGAAGCTGACCGCCTACTGGATATGGGATTCAGAAGAGACATTGAGAAAATAATTGCTTCCATTCCTAGAGAGCGACAGACACTGCTATTTTCTGCTACTGTTCAAGAATAGGTATCTCTTTTGTCATTATGCACTCTTTATACCTCTTAACAATCTGATTTTTTGAATTTTATTGTTAGATCCGTCAAATTTCTCATGTAGCAATGAAGAAGGATTACAAGTTCATTAACACTGTTAAAGAGGGTGATGAGGAGACACATTCACAGGTTTAGACCCGTCATTTTCCCTGAGCTATAATGGTAAAAATTTAAAGCAAATACCTTACACTATTCTTCTGCATCAAGTTAGCCAGATGTACATCATGTAATTCAAATAGTTCTCGTCCAACCGATAAGGGTACAACTCAACCATCGAGCCCAACCCTTGATTCCGACAAATGATTCAGCCCACCCTCAATTTTATTTCTGGCTTCGCCACTGCTAGGTAGGTCGTCCTGGAGCAGATGTAATTGCAGTATCTTCAGTTCTTCACTTTCAAATTATTTCCTCTGAAGTAATTTCGTAGCACTAATTTATGGTAAACGGTACAATAGTTCATACAGCGTCATCTAGAAGATTGTTCATAGATCTTCTCGTGTTGTCTCCGTAGGAGAATGATGTACGAAAGGTCTCTCTTACATGGCGGCATCTTCCAGGGAAATCCGTGAGGCGATAGGAGAGAAGCCCAGTGACAGAGCTAGAAATTTTTTATTGGATATACACACTACATGTGTTGTATCTTCTTGGATACATCTTCAACTGATGTGCCGTCTTTTCTTGGACGCACACCCTCACCATGGCCGCTGGCACCTCCTAGCGTATGCCCTTACAGTCATCAATTTGCCGTACCAGTCACACAAATTTTCTAACTTTCTAAAGTTTAACTGCTAATATGTTTAAAACTATATAGATTTATCGCTAAAAATACTTTCGTAATGTTATAATTTTATTAATATATAATAAGATAAAGTTATAAATTGTAATAGTCAAAGTCATGTCTTATAGACCATGAAAATAAAATATCACTTAAAAATGAATGGATGGAGTAATAAAATATTAGCGCGGGGTAAACCATGAATTGTGAATATTGTATTCACATGGTACTTTAATGTTACTATATAATCCATCGCACTAGGGGGCCCTTGTCGAAGAGACATTGTCGAGGCGAAGTAAAGCCTAGCTGAGGCAAAGCCGTCGAGGCCGTAGTGAATCACGCCAAGACCAAGCCATCTAGGCGTATTGGAGCTTGCTGAGGTGAATCTATCGCACCAGGGGGATTCTCTAGTTGAGGACACGCCATCGAGGTGAGGCGAAGCCTAGCCGAGGCAAAGACAATAATGCTGAGTTAAACCACATCGAGGCGTGCTGGAGCTTGCCGAAGTAAATTCATTGCACTAGGGGGAGCCCCTAGTTGAGGAGATACTGTCGAGGTGAAGCGAAGCCTAGCCGAGGTGAAACCATCGAGGTCGAAGCAAACCTCGCTAAGGCCAAGCCGTCGAGACGTGTTGGAGCTCACTGAAGTGAATCCACTGAGCTAGGGGGAGCTACTACTCGAGTAGACGCCATTAGAGCGAAGCGAAGTTTGACTAAGGTTGAAGATAACCACGTTGAGGCCAAGCCATTGAGGCATGTTGGGGCTCGCCGGGAGCCCCTAGTCGAGAAAGTGCCGTCAAAGCGAGGCAATGTTCAGCCATGCAAAAGCTATGGAGGACGAGTTGAACCACATCGAGGCATGTTAGAGCTAGTTGAGGTGGATCCATCACACTAGTGAGAGCCTCTATTCAAGGAGAAGCCATCGAGGTGAAGCAAATCCCGGCCAAGGTGAAGCCGTCGAGGCCGAGTTGAACCATGCCGAGGCTAAGGCATCGAGGAGCGTTGGAGCTCGTCGAGGTGGATCCATCACACTAGGGGGATCTCCTAGTCAAGGAGATGTCGTCTAGGGGAAGCGAAGCCTGGCCAAGATGAAGCCATCGAGGCTGAGTTGAACCACACCGAGGCTGAGCCATTGAGGCATGTTGGAGCTCACTAAGAAGAATCCATCACAGAAGGAGCCCCTACCCGAGGAGATGTTGTCGAGGCAAAGCTGTCAAGGCTGAGTTAAACCACGCTGATGCTAAGCCATCGAGTCGTGTTTCACAGACGGTTTTTAGTTAAAAACCGTTTGTGATATTCCGTTCTACTCCTAAACCTATTTCTGTTTATTGGCTAGCCTTAGGAAATGCTAGCCATGCCCTCTGAAACAAGCAGATCAACATGTCAGGTGTACATCCAATTCACATCTCAATTCATTTCACAAATATAAAACATCCATTTTTATTAAGATTAGAGCCTACCATTACAATATACCAAAACAATGAGTAGGTTACACAACAAGAACAGAGAAAAAGCAAAGATCCTCTATGCCTTCTCGCCACTTAAGCAACGCATGAGCTGGATGTCTTTGACGCCCACCATCGTCGGCGTTGATTGAGCGTCTGCACGGTTGGCACGAGCTAGTTGCTTATGCGGTGTCTTGCCTCTCGTAGACTTGTGCGTCGTCTGCAAGGAGGAGGAGAACAGCAAGGAGGAGGACAACAAGGGGGAGGAGGACAGCAAGGAGGAGAGAACAGCAAGGAGGAGGATAGCAAGGAAGAGGAGACCAGCAAGGAGGCTGGGTTTTGGTTATATTTATAGGGGAGGGAGAGGCGGGAGATCGAAATTTTTGGCGCGGGAACGGAGAGGCGGAGCTGCAATCTGTGGGGTGAGGATTGGTGGATTTCTATTGGCTATGATTGGGTTGAGGAGGATCGACGGGCCCAGCGATCAGATTATCACAGACGGTTCTATATATAGAACCGTCTGTGAATTGTAGCACAAAACTTTATATACCGATGCAATATAAACAACTAGTGTGAAAAGATAAAATAGCAAAGTTTTATACAGCTTATATATACTCATTTGAAAGGTTTCGATGAGATCTACAACTTTTCAGTTGAAGCAAAATCCAAATTCCAAAAGGAAGACCAAGAAAAAGGGCAAAAACAGAAACCAAAAACTTGTGACACAGGTTTAGGTGCAAAGATGGCTGATTTTCGTGGTCTTGGAGGGTGACTAGCGCAAGAAGTCATTTTTTGCATCGGACTCATCGTTAGCTTTCCAACGAGTACAAGAACGTCGAAAACGGACACCGTATGCAAAAGTTATGCCCATTTTACTAAAGGTGTCTTAAAACTGCATCATACTCGGACTTAAGCGGGAAAATATGAAATTTTGAGGGATTGCAAGGCGGGAGACGGTTTTATAATAAAAATCGTCTGTCATACTAGAATATCATAGACGGTTTTATAATAAAAACCGTCTGTGATATTCCAGATTATCACATACAAAAACCGTCTATGATATTCCAGTATCACAGACGGTTTTATAATAAAAAACCGTCTGTGATAATTTGGAATATCACAGACAGTTTTTATTATAAAACCGTCTGTGATATTCCAGTATCACAGACGGTTCAGCGGTAAGAACCGTCTGTGATACTCCTTTTTCCCACCACAAATACCACAGACGGCCTCCAAATTAAAACCGTCTGTAATAGTGTACATCACAGACGGTTTCACAAAACCGTCTGTGATTTGGCGTCTAGTATTAGGCTTTCTGTAGTAGTGTAACCTCCTCACGTAGGCAGCCACGGTAACGGTGCTCTTGCAAGCATCTCTCTAGGATTGCATGAAGGAATATCATCAGTCATAATGATTAAGCTTGTCATGTAGGATGATTACAACCCCTGGCTACTCAACAAAGTCACTCTATAATGATCGTAAAGAGCAGTAACACATGTCGTGACTCGCTACCCTAGCGGTGGCTTCAACCCTGGCTTTATTTAAAGAATATATATTCAAGAAAAACAAAGAAGAAGTAAAAAAGGGTGTAGACTGCTTGGTGCAGTAACACTACGTGCATAGGCCATCGGAAGGAACGTGAAACAAGGGAGGGTTGGTGAAACTTCAGAGAGTTACAAGTTTGAGTGCATTTGAAAATTTTTTAGAACAAAGCACAGTACTGGGGTCATCACTAGTTCCGGTATGGTGTACCGCGTTGGCCAACAACCCAATATGACGAGCCTATCACCATGCCAGGAGTCACTTAGTTGCTCATGACAGCATGCATCTTTAATTGGCTACTTCAAAATTTGCACAAATTAGACATGACAGTGTGCTTGTTTAATCTGCCAATTCAAAATGAAAAAAAGTGCACAAGCTAGAGTGCTTTAAACGAGCTACGACACTCATGGTCATGCACAGTGTCCTGGGAGCCGAGTTTATTACATCATTCAGACTGTCTATACATCTTAGCTAGGAAGCTTAGTGATTTGGATGGGAGCAAGGTAATCAATAGGGAAATAGAATACGTGAAGGGCTCATGCATGGTACTGTGTTATTATTAGTGCTATACTTTGCACCTTGGATCACTACTACAGAAACCCTAATACTAGACGGCCAATCACAAACGGTTTTGTCAAACCATCTGTGATTGACACTAACACAGACGATTTTAATTTGGACACCGTCTGTGTTAGTGGCGTCGGATAAAACAAGTATCACAGACGGTGCTTACCAATGAACCGTCTGTGATACTAAAGTATCACAGACGGTTTTTATTAAAAACCGTCTGTGATAATCTGGGATTATCACAGACGGTTTTTTATTAAAAACCGTCTGTGTTGTGTAGACTATCACAGACGGTTGTTGTTAAGAACCGTCTGTTAATGTTCACAGACGGTTTTTAACAAGAACCGGCTGTGATGTCCCTTTGTCTGTCATATTCTGTTCATGAGCAGAGGTTAATATATAAGTACACGTTGCTTCTAATAACTTAACTACAGAACTACTGAGACAAGAGATCACAAATTAAAGACAAATTTATTAGTTTCAATTAGAGGAAATTTACTACAAAACTCGCACAGGTAAAGAGTTTCCCAGATTGTAATCTTTTGGGCTTCGTACGCTTCTTCTTCGACTTTGGGACTTGGAGGATCAGCCGCTGAATTCTCGCACGTCGTTAAGATTGCCCTTGTCCTCAGCACTTCCTCCTCCAGCCTGGGCAAATGATCAGCAGCATCCATAATGTCGTAGAGGATAGCATGAAAGATTCCTCAGAATCTGCCGTTTTTGCTTGATCGGCAAGGCTATCCATCAGTCTCTCCAATGCGTGTAGAGCTTCTTCCGCTTTGCGCACATTGTGGAGAAGAACTAGGGTGAGGGATGTTTCTCTTTTTTGAGCGGCAGCGAGACGCCTCCGTCGACGGCGGATGATGAGGTCGAGCTGACGGATGCAAGAAAGTCGGGGAAGGAGAGCAGGGCGTGTGTGGAGAAGCTGCTCCAGATGCAAATTGCTGACCGCCTGTGTAAGGTTCTGGCCGAACAATTCGTGATGAACAGATGAGAGGAAGGAGATGATCACAAGAATAGTAGAATCCATATTGTACGTACGTAGAAGAGACCTGGATTAGGCGCGCATATTTAACCTTTAGCATCGTATACCCAAACATTAATGATATAGATGCTTCGTATAACGATCGAGAGACGTTAATTTGACGATCGAAACACGAAGCGTTCTGGCAATGGAAACATGTGCGAAGCATTAATGATATAGACGCTTCGTATAACGATCGAGAGACGTTAATTAGACGATCGAAACACGAAGCGTTCTGGCAATGGAAACACGCGCGAAGCGTTCTGGCATGAAGCTTACAACAGACGGTTTTTTTATAAAAAACCGTCTGTGATAATATTTATCACAGACGGTTTTAATAAAAAACCATCTATGATAAGCTGGTTATCACAGACGGTTTTTAATTAAAAACCGTCGGTGATAATTCACATACGGTTTTTAACAAAAAACCGTCTGTGATAATGACTAAGGCATTTATTGCGCTGCTCAGACCGCATCTGTCTTCATTTCGATCCAGATCTAGCCACTGCTGCGCACTTTTTCACTCGGGAGGAAGCTAGGCGATTTCAGGCCAGTTATTTTGGTGGGAAGAGACAGAGATTGAGCTTTGAATTAAGATTCAGACTTTCCTGGTTGCTGTAGATATGGTTAGTAATGAATTTTTTTTAATTGCATTATAATTTAGGTCTAAGTAATCCATGAGTGGTTATTGAAGATGGTTAATTTGCAAAATTGTTGGTTATATAATAGCTGTTGTGTTTGCAATATGAATTGAGCTAGCAAATTAAGTCTCAATATAATAAATGTGGCCGGTATATATGTAGTTATAATTAGTTAATCTAGATTTTAATACTAAGTTGTTATATATGTACGTAACATAGGACCGAAGCTGGATGTATGCCGCGAGCCGTGTGAGTGAAGAGTACATTAATGGCGTTTCTGCTTTTATAAGAGCCGCCGAGGAGGATATGTTGAATAAGGGGGTGGAATATATGTGCTGTCCATGCACTGACTGCGAGAATTTGAAGATGTTTAAAAACCGAGGGCAAATTGAAGCGCACTTGATTCGGAGGGGTTTCAAAAAGGATTATACGTGTTGGACCAGTCATGGCGAAGTGAATGATCATATGCCGCCGGATGACATCGCCGGTGAAGTGAATGATATGCCCCCGGATGACATCGCCGGTGAAGTGAATGACATGCCGCCGGCTGATGTCGATTGTGGCTCGGATTCGGATAGGTTGCACGATGATAATCTGGATCAGATGCTTCGCGATGTAGAAGAGAACTATGATGAGAGAGAGTATGTTAAATTCCGTGGCTTGATGGAGGACTCAGAGAAACCTTTATACACGGGCTGCAAGTACATGAGGTTGTCGGGCGTGCTTGAACTGTTGAAATTGAAGGCAAGCAACGGTTGGTCCGACAAGAGTTTCACGGCGCTGCTAGGTCTTTTAGCGGACATGCTTCCGGAGGGAAATGAGTTGCCTAAAACCACGTATAAAGCCAAGAAGGTTCTTTGTCCGTTGGGAATGGAAGTAGAAAGAATACATGCATACCCGAACGACTGTATCCTCTACCGTAAAGAGTATGCAAACATGCATGTATGTCCGGTGTGCAACGCATCCCGATACAAACGTAACAATCAATCAGATGATGACGAGGGAACAGAGGCGAAGAAAGCACCTCCTGCTAAGGTGGCATGGTATTTTCCTATAATTCCCCGTTTGAAAAGGTTTTTTTGCAAATCCAAAGGAGGCAAAACTGCTGCGTTGGCACTCGGAGGTGCGCAAGAAGGATGGAATGATAAGACACCTTGCTGATTCCGCGCAGTGGAGAAACATCGATAGGAGTTTTGCAGAGTTCGGTGCAGAACCAAGGAATATAAGGTTTGGACTGAGTACAGATGGAATGAATCCTTTCAGTAGAATGAGCAGCCGACATAGCACATGGCCTGTGACTCTCTGCATCTATAACCTTCCTCCTTGGTTGTGTATGAAGCGAAAGTACATTTTGCTGTCGATACTTATCCAAGGGCCAAAACAACATGGGAATGATATCGATGTGTTTCTAGCACCGTTGGTGAAAGATCTAAAAGTACTGTGGAACGAAGGGGTACAGGTATGGGATGCATACAACCGAGAGAACTTCACTCTGCACTCCTTATTATTCTGCACTATAAATGATTATCCTGCCCTTGGTAACCTATCGGGCCATAGTACAAAAGGTGCCAAAGCTTGTACTCACTGTTTAGATGGTACCGAGAGTGTGTGGCTGAGACACTCACGCAAAACCGTCTACATGCGTCACCGCCGGTTCCTTCGGAGGGCTGACCCATACCGCAAGATGAAGAAACAATTTGACGGAGAGAAGGAAGACGGTTCAGCTCCAAGGCATTTAAGGGGACACGAGGTTTATGATATGGTTAAGGATTTAGATGTTGTCCTCGGAAAGGGACGTAAATTGAGGGCTCATGAGAAGAACACCTGGAAGAAGAGATCAATATTTTGGGACTTACCTTATTGGGAGTACCTAGATGTTCGGCACTGCATCGACGTCATGCACGTAGAAAAGAATGTGTGCGACAGCTTGATTGGTCTCTTACTGAACATCCGTGATAAAACAAAGGACGGTGTCAACGCACGGCTTGACTTGGCTGACATGGACATCGGGCCTGAGTTAGCACCGACAAGCACTGATAATGGACGAATGTACCTTCCCCCTGCGTGTTACACTCTGTCCAAGGCTGAGAAAACAGAACTGTGCCAGTGCTTGCATGGTGTCAAAGTTCCGTCTGGTTACTCCGGCAACGTGAAGAAACTTGTTTCAATGCAAGATTTGAAGTTAAATGGCATGAAGTCTCATGATTGTCATGTGCTGATGACACAGATGCTCCCTATTGCAATTAGAAATATTTTGCCGATCAAAGTCCGAGAGACAATCATGAGGCTATGTTATTTCTTTAACACAATTGCTTAGAAGGTCATCGATCCCGAAGGACTAGATGCTCTGCAGGACGAGGTGGTGATGACTCTATGTCACCTTGAAATGTATTTCCCTCCTTCGTTTTTCGATATCATGGTCCATCTCATTGTTCACGTTGTGTGGGAGATAAAAATGTAAGGGCCCGTATTCCTACGTAGCATGTACCCATTTGAGAGGTTCATGGGAATTCTCAAGTCCTACGTACGGAATCGTTCTCAGCCGGAGGGCAGCATCGTCGAAGGTTATGCAAGCGAAGAGGTCATTGAGTTTTGTGTCGATTATATAGCTCAGATTCAACCGATAGGTGTCCCTCAATCTCGTCATGAGGGGAGGCTGAAGGGTCTCGGAACTATCGGAAGGAAAGCAATCACTCCAGATATGGACACGTACACTCAAGCCCATTTCACGGTGTTGCAACACATGACTGAAGTGGCGCCTTATGTGGACCAGCACAAGGATGTGCTTCGGCAACAGAATCCAGAGCGGCCGGATGTTTGGATCATGAGACAACACAACCGTTGGTTCAACCAATGGTTGAAGGAGCAAATCGGTAGGAGCTTACCGAGTGAGACGCTGACATGGTTGGAAAAAGGGCCGACATTTACAGTTGTGACATGGCAAGGATATGGCATAAATGGGTACACATTCTATACGCAGTCTCAGGATGTCAAGAGCACTAACCAGAACAGTGGTGTCTGCATAGATGCATTCAGTACCGATGGGTCGAGAAACTCGTACTATGGCTTCATAGAAGAGATTTGGGAGCTCGACTATGTGGTTTTCAAGATCCCCTTATTTTGCTGCCATTGGGTGCATCTCCCACAGGTGAAGGTTGACAAGTACGGTGTCACGACCGTGGACATCCAACGCGTCGGGTACAAAGATGAACCATTCGTACTCGCCAATCAAGTTGTTCAAGTTTTCTATGTAACCGACCCGGCAAATAAGAAACGCCATGTAGTTCTTCATGGAAAAAGGAGAATTGTCGGAGTGGAGAATGTAGTGGACGAGGAGGAATACAATCAATTTGACGAGTTACCTCCTTTTGGAAATGGCATAAGGGTCGACGATGAACAACGTGACGAAACTAGTTACGTACGCATTGATCATGATGAAGGGCTAATTTTTAAAGGAAATAATTAAGCAAGTACAATAAGAATGTATATGTGAAAATGTGTGACAATTTTGAGATGTATATGTGAAAATGTGTGACAATTTTGAGATGTATATGTGAAAATATGTGATGTAGTCAATTTTGAGATGTATATGTGAAAATGTGTGACAAAATGTATATGTGAAAATGTATATGTGTATTGGCATTTATGTATATGTGATGTACATGTGATGGTTGATATGAATGCAGCTGGTTGGTGTTGTATATGAATGCAGCTGTTTGGTGGTGGATATGAATGCAGCTGTGGTAATTGGTGTTGTCTTAATAACTACAGTCGCAAAGGCTTATCACAGACGGTTCTGAACGTAGAACCGTCTGTGATATCAATATCACAGACGGTTATAAGTTTAAAACCGTCTGTGATAGTATAACTATCACAGACGGTTATAAATGTAGAACCGTCTGTGATATTTATCACAGACGGTTCTAAGTTTAGAACCGTCTGTGATAACCTCCCTATATATACCCTCTGGCTAGGGTTTTCCCTGTGTGCTGCGCAGTTATTCGATCTAGATCTAATTAAATCCCGAGCCCGTCATCGCCTCCGCCTCCCCGAACCCTCGTCGGCCGCCTCCCCGAGCCCCTCGCCGGCCGCCTCCGTCGAGCCCGTCGCCGGCCGCCTCTCCCGAGCCCCTCGTCGAGCCCGTCGCCGGTCGCCTCCCCCGAGCCCCTTGTCGAGCCCGTCGCCGGCCGCCTCCCCCGAGCCCCTCGTCGAGCCCATCGCCGGCCGCCTCCCCCAAGCCCCTCGTCGAGCCCGTCGCCGGCCGCCTCCCCCGAGCCCCTCGTCGAGCCCCTCGGCGGGCACCTCCCCTCGATTACCGTCTGCATTGTGAGCACTTTCTGTGATGGACTAGGGTTTTGAGTATTGTGAGCAGTTTCTGTGATGGACTATGGTTTTGAGCATTGTGAGCATTGTTTACTGCAGTAGCTTAATTAGTTTGCTATTTGATACATATTACATTGGTACATTATTTACTGCAGTAGCTTAATTAGTTTGCTACTGATTGGTACATCTTGTTGCAATAACCCATAGAAGATGATGGATTGTCAAAGAAATTGCTAATGATTAATCCTACATGAATGCCACCAATAATAGGAATAACGGTTTGAATTGCAATGAACTCCACCTCCAATGAAACACATGGAGAGCTGACGATACAACTTCATCATGAAAGATGACGATCAACTAAGGCAGACGATTGTCGACGGAGATGGTGTAGTATGACACTAAAGCATGGTGTTGTGTAGTAAGGGCGATGATGTTGGCGAATCTGGCACTGGAATGGTCAATGAGGTGGGACACAAGTCAACACTCAATAGAAGTCAAGTCACGGAACGAAGTCGCAGCGAGTCAAAGATGTTGAAATCTCCTGGTACACTTCTTAGGTAGACGTAACAAATTTCACCGAAAAAGTAAAAAAAGGTGAATCTTGCCATGCTATTTTTCTTTCTCTCACATTCAGACTCGGTCTTGATGACACTGCTGCTTTTCTGTAGGAACTAAAGGAATACTTCGATGCTTTTCCACGAAAAAGAAGACACTGGATGGATCACTGTTAGACCATGTGGCTAGGTTTAGGATATTTTGGTGATGAATAATTGACAATGGAAAATTTGTGATGAATAATTGATGATGTTGCTTACTATTACTTGAGGTGTGTGGCGTGTGTGTAGACTGATGTTGGTCAAGTTGGGACGAACTTGTGCCGGAAAAATGTTTTTTGGTCTTTGCAGGTGTAGGTTGAGCAGGGAGGTGATCATGGTTGGTGAGGAGGTGGACCAGGACTAGGATGGGAGATCCGAGGTTCAGACAGTAAAGGTAGTCACGAGATGGTCAAGCTCATGTTGGGGTGCATGGAGATCAGAAATGGATGATATGTGTTGGAGCTATGGAGGTATGGTCCGGAGGCTATGACACGTGGTGGATGATGCGTGGAAAAGCTACGGGAGATGCGATCCTGGAGACTTCAACACGTGACAAGTTAGAAAAGTTGAAATTTTGGAAAACCCATATTAGAAAGGGTTTCGGGTCCCTTTGCTGTTAGAATTGGATTAAAACTCATGAGCTTAGGCTCAGCCCAAGTTTTAGGTCCTAGACTATAAATAGAGATGGGGTTAGGGGCTAATCCCGTGGATTTTGGAGATACTAATTTTGTGCTAGGGTTTACGGGTGCCAGGAGAGCATTTTGTAGCTACCATGATTCAAAAATAAAGTTTAGATCTATTCAAAAAAATATCGGTGGTGCGTTCTTTCTCTAGATTGTCCGACGACATCTTGATTCGGGGACATATCCTAGTTTTCTTCGTCCTCGGCCGACGTTCCAGTAGCAAAGAAAGTAAAAAGTGTTTTTCTTTCATCGTTTGATCTTGTCTCGAGCGTCTTCAGTCCTTCGGCGAGCCAAGCGAAGGAAGTCTGTTTCCTCGTTCTGTGTGGAGACCAGTAGCAGCGATCACTTCATCAAGTCTGTCATCCGCGCGTGTCCAGTGCTTGTCGTCACGTGAAGCCATCAAGTGACTTGTTATCCATCAGAGTATGCATGCAGTCATCAAGACACAACAACACAGTAGGCAACGCAAAGTCAAGAAATAAATCAAGTCTCTCTATCCATCAGAGCATGCATGTTTCATGCGTCACCCAAATTGAAAAGTGTTGTGACTTTTGTGCACTGAAGAGAGAAGAAAAGGTAATTAGTGCAAGGTAATTAGGTAAGGCTAATTAGATCTTATTTTTCTTTTGTTTTTGTTCTTTCTCTTTTTTAGATTAAACGATTAGAAGACAGAAATTTGAGAAAAGCTTCTGTTGGGGATTACAATCATTCACCACCCCCCTCTGATTGCCATCGACGATTCTACAAGTGGTATCAGAGCAGGTTGCAATGGCATCATATCGGAATTGGTTTTCAGGTAAGCCACTATTTTTTGATAGATCAGATTATCTCTATTAGAAAACAAGCATGGAAATTTTTCTTCAAGCACAAGGGAATTCTATCTAGTAAAAAGTTAAAAATACATATGAAGTGCCTCCTGTTGTTACAATTGAAAATTGCTTTGATGTTGAAGCTAATGCTAAGGCTAAAAATATCTTGTTGCAAGGTTTAAGTAGAAATGAGTTTGTCAGAATTGCTCACTTTAAATCTGCAAATAAAATTTGTACCACTCTAGCAGATTATCATGAATGATCTAAATCTGTCAAAGGTGTGCGTGAGAATCAATTCAAAAAGGAGTATTCTAAATTTGAGATGAAACCTAGAGAATCAGTATATGCTCTTTTTTATCGCTTCAATAAAATTGTTAGTGATTTGCAATCTGTAGATGTCACATATTCTGATTCTGACAATGCCCGTCAAATTTTAAATGCTTTGGATATGTTTGTTTCGAATGTGTTAGTCACTTCTATTAATCATTCTGTTAATATGGAAACACTCACTTTGAATGATTTTTATTCCAAGATGAAAACACATGAGATTGATGTTTTGGTCAGGATAAACAAGACTAATTCTTTGGGCTTAGTGACTAACCAAGCTGACAGTTTTTCTATTGTTTCTTTGTCTGTATTGTACTCTATTTCAGATGAACAATTAGAAGAAATTGCAGAAGAGCAGTTTGTACTACTCTCCAATAGGGTGACCAAGGCAATTAACAACTATAGATCAAGACGGAGAGGAGCTCCAATCAGATACTATAAATGTTGTGAGCTAAACCACATTAAAATGAATTGCCCTAAACTGAGGAGCAAGGAGGTCAAAGACGACAAGGTACCAACTTATCACTCTCAAATCAAGATTGATCCAAACAAGAAGCGCAATTATCGTTGGGCAGTCAACAAGATAATTTCAGCACTTGATGAGATTGTTTTGAGTGATGATGATTCTGAAAGCGACGATAAGGGCAATGGTAAGAAGGCAAAGGAGGTGGACTTCACAGGGATGTGTTTTATGGCCAACAATGAGAAGCTCAACGATGATGATCTTTATAGTGATCTTGATGAGATAAAACCTTCTTATACTGATTTATCTCGTGTTGTACTTAGATTGACAAAAGAGCTCAAAAAGTATGAAAAGAAAATTAAAAATCATGATTTTGTTATTGAGAGCTTAACTTCTGAAATCAATAGACTTAGAACCTCTGTTCCTGAAGATGAATCTTGTGAATCTTGCCAAGTTTTACATACTGAGTTGGAGTCTGTTAGAATAATTAATCCATCAAACCTGGTTCAACTTAGTGATGTAACTGCTAAACTTGATGAATTAAGATTGACACATAACTTTTGTGATAAAAAGTTAAAACTTGCAAATAATAAAATTGAAAAGCTCAAGTTTAGCTCTTCTACATGTTTAGAGTCAAGTATTTCAAATGCTCAATCTAAAACTTGCTTTAATTGTGAACTGCTAAAAGCTAGACTTAATTCATCACAAGAAACAATTCAACAGATGCTTTATCATGAGATGTCTTCTTGCTCTAATTGTCCTAAGCTTAACACTGAAATAGAATTTTGACTAGACAACTTAATTATTTTGCTAAAAAAAGAAAGATTGGCTCAGTCTAGTGCTTTTAAGAATCTTGTGAATGAACTTGTTAATACACAACTTGTCCCACTTTGGCTAAAGAAAATGAGTACCTTAAGGACACCTAAGAGAGATTCTCTTTTGGCAAGAAAATTTTGAATATGATTTGAGATAAGTCAAAAACAAGTGTGACAAATAGTGGTGTAGGATTTAATTTTGTTGAGCATGCCAAGAATTATTCTCCTAAGATTATTAAACTTCTTGAACCTGGAAAAATTGAAGTAAAAATTGAACTAAAATGAACTGTATTTAAATCTGTTGGTTTTGTGCAAAAACCATCGAATAATCCTGTAGGTGCTAGCTCATCATCTCAAAAGAATTTTGGTTATATTAAATTTCATTGCACCTACTGTGGAAAAGTTAGACACTTGTATGAATTTTATTTTAGGTGAGCTAAGAAAGAGAAAAAGGAAAGATTGAATGCTTTAAGATAAAAACATGCAACCTCATTTGTTCCTAGAACAAATGTGAAAGCTATGTTTTTAGAGAACTTTTATGATGACTTTAAATCTGCTTCACATGCTAGATTGGGATTTAATTCAAATAATTCACGTTCTTTTTGGCATTTTGATCACCCATATGCACGTGATTTTGGTTCTAGCTTTGTTGCTCTTGTTCGTCATGTGTCTCAACACTGGATTCCTATATATTATTTCACTAACCCCAGTACTGTGAGACCGATGTTTCCTGTGATGTAATAACAGCTGACAACAATGAAAAACATGAGCTAGATCAGTTTACAGTCTTTTATATCATTGCTTGATTGGAACACTTGATAGTTCTTCTCTCTCTTTGATTACTTCCAAGAGATTTCACTTTTTGAGAGACCATGTGGGAAAGGTGATGTTGTCCTACATCTTATTGAATTAGATTCTCAGGTTGCTGATATTCTCACTAAGCCGCTTATACTTTTCGTTTTGTTCATTTGCGGAGTGAGTTGGGGATATGTCATCTAATGGGATTATTCTGAGGTGGAGCTTGTTGTTTAAAATTTTCAAAAGCCTTGTTTATTATACTTGTCAAATAAATCAACAAGTCCAAGCCATTGAAATTAAATGAGTTGTACAGCTCTCTTTATCATATTTACTCATATGTTGTGTAGCTTTGATCATGACTGGTTATAATAAATTTGTTATACGTAAACTAAAATATGACATGACAGAATTCTTTGACTAGATTGATTATAGATAGTACTTTATGATGTTCATCGAAAAGGATTAGCTTGATTGTGAGTCTTATTTTAAATCTTGGCTGTGAGGCTCGCATGTTTCATATCACGATCTTGTTATAATCACTCAATTTGGCATGTTATAAAAAAAATGAGAAAGAGATAATTAAAAAATGTATACTTCAAGCATGCCATTGTACACAAAAAGAAAAAGACACAAAAAATGCACAAATAAAAAGAAGTATGCTTCAAGCATGCCACTATGTAAAACAAGTATGCTACAAGCATTCTATTATGAAAAGAAGTATGCTACTAACATGCCACATGCCTATGAATTGAGTGTGGAGTAATAGATTGTAACATGAGACTGCTAGCTCATCTGGATTTAAAATTTACTTCACTTTTAGGCTTTGACTTTTCATTGTGATATCTCATTGTGCTCTTTATAATTGGTTTGGTCATTGTTGAGATGCCTGTTATTAATATAAATTGCTTAATCATGCTTAAGACTGGTTTTAGCATTGCTATATGATATATGACATTATATGATCTAGATAGCTCTACTAAAAAATATGGCTTGGTTGTTTTATTAAATCAATGTACATTGACTTAGATAATCTACAAAGCTTCTTGATTTTTACTCTCATTGCTTCTTCTTAGATTTATTCTTTATTTGAAGTTTCTTGATGATTACATTGTCAAAGGGGGAGAAATTGAAGAGAATCGAGAGATATTGGAAAAATAGGAGAAATTTGCTAAAATTACTTCTCTTATGTTGAGGAGGAGAGTTTTCTAAGAGATTTGAGATTGTGGCTTAAAATGCTTTTTCGGCTTCAGTTCTTCACTTATATCTGTTTGAAGCTAATTCATCATGCAATTTTGTAGTGTAGTATGCCGCCAATAATAGGCATAACGATTTGAATTGCAATGAACTCCACCTCCAATGAAACACATAGAGAGCTGACGATACAACTTCATCATGAAAGATGACGATCGACTGAGGCAGACGATCGTCGACGGAGATGGTGTAGTATGACACTAAAGCATGGTGTTGGGCAGTAAGGGCAATGATGTTGGTGAATCTGGCACTGGAATGGTCGATGAGGTGGGACACAAGTCAACACTCAATAGAAGTCAAGTCACGGAACGAAGTTGCAGCGAGCCGAAGGTGTTGAAATCTCTTGGTACACTTCCGCTACAGGAAAAAGGGCCTCTAGGCACGCTTTTATAGTAACGCACGCTAAAAGCGTCTCTACATGGTCATGTAAAGATGTTTTTTGACACGATTTTGTGAACATATCAACATGACATGACATTAGACACGCTTTTAGTGTCAAAAGGCATCTGTAGACACTTTTTTAGGCGATATTGAAAACGTCTCAAACTGACACGGTGTTAGACACGCTTTTAATTGTCAATAGCATCTAGACATGTTACAAAGCGTATCAGAGAACGCTCCATAGCCAATTAAACATGTTTTTTAACGCGATACTAAAGTCGTCTCAAACTGACACGGTTTTAGACACACTTTTAATCGTCAATAGCATCTAGACACGTTACAAAGCGTATTAGAGAATGCTCCATAGCCAATTAAAGATATTTTTTGACGCGATACTAAAGTCGTCTCAAAATAACACGGAGTTAGACACGCTTTAAACCGTCAGTATAATTTATGCACGTTGCAAAGCATATCAATAATCATACATAGTCACGTAAACATGCTTCTTGATACGATATTGAAAACATCTCAAAGTGAAACGAAATTAGATGCGCCTTTGTCATCCATCAGTAGCATGTAGAGACGTTGTAAAAAATATATTAAACATCTGATATATATCTAAGCTCTCTCTCACACACACAAAGTCTTCTTCTACAAATTTGTAGTTACCTACAAGCAATCAATATAGCCACAACACACCGTGAGGCATTAATGTCAAGTGTTAATGAAATACTTCCATTGTTGCTAAGCAAATATAGGCCAAAACCAAACATCTAATACTTATGACAAAATTATATTGCCATAACATAATTTTTTGAAATAATTTCCTTAACATTCTATTTCATGTACCTTTCGAACTTACTACTTGACTTGATTTTCTCAGCGTAATATGGGCCGAGGCCTAATACTATTGTCCACTATCAAGTTATATAATATGATGAACCTTTGTTATGGGCTGAGCCGTGATAGTTTTGTCCACTATAGAATTTATATAATTTATATAATATAAAAAAGAACAAAAATATAGTGCAATCTAAGATTCGAACCTGAAACCTTGGTTATCTTAGATGGCAACGTGACCACTAGGCCACAACAGGGGCGGAACTAGGCCTCGGGCTAGGTAGGCTATAGCCCGAGGCCCAGCAATATTACTAATACTACCTACCTCTAATATATCCTCAAAAAAAATTTACCCTTACAGCCCAGCCCGACGCCCAGCAATGGTAGCCCACAACCCAACACAACAGTTCAGCCCACAGCCCCACAGCAAAGGAAAATCAGCAGACCACCATGCATAGATACATCCACCAGACCAAACCCAAACCCTAATCCCCATTCCCCAACCCGCAATCCCCCATCCGCAATCCACTAGATCTGAGCACCTAGGGATGGCAGTTATGCCCGATTACCCGTGTACCCGCGGGTAAATACCCTAATGGAGTCGGGTATGGGATGCTTTCTTTGCCCATGGGTATGAAAATGGGGAAAACTCTCTTCCCATCGGGTAAACGAGTACGGGTATGGGTGAGCTTCACCCGTACCCGTCTCGCCCGTTTACCCGTGACATACACTGACAGTGGGCCAACATCTAACAGTCAACACTACACTATATGACTAAAACCCTGTCCTCTCTTGGTCTCCCATTTCCACAAGCAAGCGACATTCATTTCCACCACTCCTCCCGGCCGACTGCCTCCACCGTCACACGTCCTCCTCCCCGCCGACTACCGCCACCCCGCCCGGCCGCCCCACCTCCAAATCCGGCCCGTCCTCCTCGCGGCCGCCCACCACCGCCCGTCCTCTCGATCAGCCGCCTCCCACATCCTCCTCCCCGCCGGCTTCCGCCTGGCCGCCCCACCGCCTCCCGTCCTCCTCGCGACCGCCCACCTCCCACATCCTCCTCCCCGCTGGCTGCCGCCACCCTGCCCCACCTCCAGATCCAGATCTGGCCGCCTCCCACATCCTCTTCCCGGTCGGCTGATGGAGGAGGAGCCTGCGGAGGCTGATGAGGACTTCGGGAAGGAGAAGGAGTACCGCCTGCTCACCGCAAACCGCACCGCCTCCGTTTCCTCTCCAATCCCTAGGGTTCGTAGCCCTTCAATCTGCATGGCCTCGTCGGTCGCCGCCTCCCCTCTACTCTACTCAGCACTCACCCTCGTCTCCTCCCCACCCGCCGAGAGCCCGAGACGCCGGATCCAGCGGTCCAGCCGCCTCCCCGCCGCCGTCGTCCCTCAGATCGAGCCGCTGCCCCACCCGCCGAGACGCTGGATCCAACCGCCGCCGTCCTCTAGATCGAGACGCTGCCCCACCCGCCGAGACGCCGGTGCAGCTTCCTGTGGTTCCCGGCAGCGGCGTAGGCATACGTAGGGGTGAAAACGGGTCGGGTTTTCCCGACCGATCCGGTACCGAATCCGGTTGGTAGCAGATTCGGTAAAATAGTTTAGTATCCAGTCGGATTCGATTTCAGATACGGATATTTATAAACGGATTCGGTAGCGGATTCGGTTTTACTGATATCCGACCGAATCCATTCGGTATTCGGATTCTCGGATATTATCCGAATGGAAACCGAATAGGTATACGATTGGTAGTCGGCGCCTCGGCCCATCAGCAGACAGCCACGCGCGGACACGCCCACACGGCCCACCGACCACCTCCTCACGTGAAAGGCCGCAGAAGCAACGAGACAACCGCTTCGCAGTCGCCTCGTCATCTCCTCCCCTCCGATCTCGCCTCCGATCTCGCGTCAACCAAACCCTAGCCGCCTCTCGATCTCACCGCCGCCCCCAAATCCCTCCTCGCCTCTCGATCTCGCCGCCGCCGACGCTGCAGCCATAGCATCTCCATCGCCGTCGCAGCCGGTAAGCTCTCATCTCCCTGTTCCCTTCCCCCTCCCTTATCCCCCTCTCTGTGTCGATTTGATCCGGGAGAGCGGCGGGCGGCGCGCCGCCGCGTCAGGGTGGGCGCGGGTTGTAGCTGAAAAGGATCCGTTGTTAATCCTCGACTCGTCATGCGCAGGCTTCAGCAAACACCATCCTGTCGCATTTCCTTGGGCTGGCGAGCTCCCTGGAGCTGCTGCGCTCTGTGTCAATCCCTCTGGCCGAAGCTGCCTCGGCGTGAGCCATTGCACATGCCAGGCAAGACCTGCGTTCCTCTGCCCTACACCTGCTGTTTCGGATTGTATCTAGGAATAGCATGCCATGCATGCCCGTATGTTTTTATCTTTAGCTTAAATCAACACTTGCAAGTTTAGCTTAAACCAACAACCTATTTCATTTAAATCACTGCATAACAGACCTCCAATAGACTATAGTCTCTTTGACCTCATCTCAGATGAAGATTCTTATGTTGAATTAGCAGAAAAGGTTGTACATGCTAATGTTTTCATTCATTATTTATTTCTTCTCCAATCACCTGAAGTTTAACATGATTTTAATGCATTTGACAATATTGCTCTATTCTCTGGACAGGGTGTAAGTTCAGTGATACGGCGACAACAATTACCTAAAGGAGTATTTCGAGGATGTGAAGAATGCAGTGATTGTCAAAAGGTTTGAATTCTTCTACCAAATTGCTGTGCCATATTGTATCTAGTGTTGTGATCTTATTGAATTTTTTTACATACTCCAATCTTGTGATATGTTGTCTCATGGATCAGCAATTTACTTTGTTGATAGTGGGTTCAACAGCCTTGGGGTCTTTACCATTCTTTTGCTTCTAAAAGCGAGGTATTGCATTGAATGTCTTCCTGAATATTGTGTTGTCTAAGCTGATGTCATAACATCTTGAGCATTTTAGAAAGCAATTGGTGATGCAAGGGCAACTTTGTTTCCTTGCCATAACGAGATAAAGGAATATCCTTTGTACCATTCCTTTAGAAACATCCAGATGACTGTTACAGATATAACGGTCTTCTTAATTTGGTCTACACAATTTTAATCTATGGTTGTCAGAACTGAGAACACCAGTAGGCATGAAGCAGCTAGCACGAGTGACAATAGGGTCAAAACTACACTTGCTATTAGCAATTAATAGATCTGGCTTACACAGAACATTCAAACCAGTAAATGAAATAATATAGGTTGGTCTTGAACATTTTAAATACATGTAGTCATGCAGATGGCATTTTCACTTACTAAGATTCAGAGAAGAAATTATTCTATAAAAAAATTCAGAGAAGAAATTATTCTATAAAAAAATTCAGAGAAGAAATTATTCTATAAAAAAATTCAGAGAAGAAATCCCCTGTTTACAGGATTTTTACCAGGTTATTATAATGTTTCTGTTCAAAAAAGGTTCAGACCAGGGACCTAATGCTTGTAGGTAGTATAACAAGATGTTATAATGACTATCATTTAGTAAGATTCAGACCAGGGACCTGATCAATAGACACAAGGTGGTGTAAACAAGGCCCTGGCCTGTGTACTCCATACTCAGTCTCACATACACTTCTATGGCTTTCAGATGAAGTAGATTAGACTAATCTATGGCTTTCAGGTACTGTCAGGTTTCTTTTTGAGAGTATAATGGACAATTGAGTGCCACTTGTAACCTAGATGAATATAAGATTGCGGTAGATTTGATCTTTCAGAATCAGAAGCGAGCGCAGCTCTTATTTCTAATTTCTTAGCTACAATATTGTATGTAAGTACATGCTAATGTCCAAAATACTATGGTTAGAAATATGCAGGGGCCACATACCCAGAATTGTAGTCAAGTCAACAAGGATTTTGTCCGGTCATCGTTACCACGTGAGCCAATGGTTGCAAAGGTATGTAAGATATGTCTATTGCATCAAAAACTGAAATCTAATTAACTAAGAATATTCAAAGTCGAATGGTTTAGAAGTGAGGCTTTAGATAGATTAGACTTTTAGATCAGTGTTTCACCCATGGATGCATATCGTTATGTTTCCTTGCAAGTCAATAAATCTTGAGAATAGTATATGATAATGTTTCCTTGCAAGTCGAATGGTGTTGCTTTACTATAATTTGATTTGATTTTATTGGTGATTTCATTTAGGAGCATTATATTTCTATTCCTAGCTAATTATAAGTTGTTTTTAATTAAGTGCAGCCCATTGTTACATTTCCTTCCGAGTGTTGCTACTACTCTGAATATGATATTTTTTTGGGAGGGAATCTGAATGTGAGATTTAGTTTACAGTCTTGCTGCAACTCCCAATATGAATTTGAAAACAATAATCTACGCTAAATTTATGGAATATTTGTGTTCATTGGCTATAGGCTTGCTAGAGTTTTCTTGCATGAACTGAAATCTCCAATATGCAATATGGTCTGAGATGTGCTAACATTATGAAATATTCCAGTCATGTACATCTATTTTGATTATCAGAAATCTAAATTGAGTGGTAGATAACCCATGTTACATGTCACAAAACTGAGAGTTCAACTATGACTGCAGGTGGCACATATTGAGAATCAGGGTCAAGCAGATAAGGGTTCTAAAGGCCTAACTTTACCACGTGGTAGCATAATGACCAACATGGTATGTCTATGTTCCTATTACTGTAACCCTTCATATAGATAGTATGGTTGAACTTGCTAGATAGATGATATGCTTTGATTGTGTCTACTGCAGAGATCTCAAAGAATTAAAGCTCCAGCTCATAATCAATCAGGATCGGTATGTACTTGTTTCCCCTGTTGTTTCGAAGCTAAATTAATTACAAGTTTGAAGATCATAGCTTTATGTTTTACAAAATGGTAGAGCCAAGTGGAAGTCTATCTTATTTCACTAAGAAACAAATGTAAAGTCGTGGCCAAAGGAAAGTTAGTGACTACTGACAGCACTCGAAATATTGGTGGCACCATGCTTGGGAAAGAATTTGTTGGGGTTTATGTTGATGCCCTTGAAAATAATGGCAATGGAAACAATGGAGATGAGATGTTACCTAGACCACTCTATTCTATGACAACTATGAGAGATGCTATTGGCTTTATTGTTGCTTGGCCCCGTTCACATGTAAGTTTTCTTTTATATTAACCAAATGCTTTACAGTTTTGTAATTTCCTAAAATTGTACTATCTCTCTAAACACATGTCTCATTGTAGGATAAAAGACTTAAAAGTTCAATTCAAACCTGCACAACCTTGGTATGTTTCGTTCTTCAAGTGCTAGATCCGTTTGATTAGAATTTATGTGCGTCAACTTAATCTCCTCTTATTTTGCAGCATGATGGAAACATGTAACTTGATGTGGATGGAAAGACAAGCTACAAGTTTCGGAGTGAACAAGATAGATTTTAGATGTTAGAAAAAAAATATAGATATTTGTACGATATTGCCACTTTTCCTATGCTTCTTTATGAATATGGTTTGTCTTTGATAGTGCACTTTAATGAGTTATTAATCAGTATCTTGTTTTATAAAGACAAAATGGATTTTTCAATGCAATGCCTCATGATTCACTTTCTCATTATCTAATCATGCAAATTCATTTGTGTCCAAATTTGTAAACAATGTCTCTTTATTTCTAGTATGTAAGAAGGCGTTACTATAAATGTGCCTATATTAATAGACACGCTATAAAGATGCATCAATATCCATATTTTTGATATGATGTTATAAAACATTACTATACAGCGTGGCTATATTAGTAGACACGAAATATAAATGTATGTATAAAATTGTCTCTATATTTCTTGAAACGCAAAATGGTGTTACTATACAATGTATCTATATTGTTAGACACACAATATAAATGTATCTACTCAACCGTCTCTATACTTCTTAATACACAATACAACGTCATTACACAACGTGACTACATTAGTACACACATAATATAAATGTATATATGAGAACGTCTCTACATTTCTTAACACGTAATGAAGCGCTGCTATATAACGTAACTACACAAATAGACATGCTATATAAATGTATCTATAAAAGTGTATTAATATGCGTAGGCATGCAACTAACGTCTCTACGAAACATCTTTTTATCTCCTTGATACGTTTAGAGAACTCGTTTCTACAAGTCTTGACACGGTCCATGCGAAGACGCTTCTAACACGCTTTATAAAAACGTGCCTACAATCTTGTAGAGATGAAATAAAGCGTGTCTAACGTATAAATAAAGCGTCACTACAGGGGGGATTTCTAGTAGTGTTCTTAGGTAGACGTAACAAATTTCACCGAAAAAGTAAAAAAAGGTGAATCTGGCCATGCTATTTTTCTTTCTCTCACATTCAGACTCGGTCTTGATGACACTGCTGCTTTTCTGTAGGAACTAAAGGAATACTTCGATGCTTTTCCACGAAAAAGAAGACACTGGATGGATCGTTGTTAGACCATGTGGCTAGGTCTAGGATATTTTGGTGATGAATAATTGAAAATGGAAAATTTGTGATGAATAATTGACGATGTTTCTTACTATTACTTGAGGTGTGTGGCTTATGTGTAGACTGATGTTGGTCGAGTTGGGATGAGCTTGTGCCGGAAAAATGTTCTTTTGTCTTTGCACGTGCAGGTTGAGTAGAAAAGCGATCATGGTTGGTGACGAGGTGGACGGGGACTAGGATGGGAGATCCAAGGTTCATACGGTCAAGGAGGTCACAAGATGGTCGGGCTCATGCTTGGGATACATGGAGATTAGAGATGGATGATATGTGTTGGAGCTACAGACGTGCGGTCCGTAGGCTACGACACGTGGTGGATGATACATGGAGAAACTACGGGAGGTGCGGTCCTAGAGGCTTCAACATGTGACGAGTTAGAAAAGTTGGAATTTTGGAAAACCCATATTAAAACGGGTTTCAGGTCCCTTTGCTATTGGAGTTGGATTAGAACTCATGGGTTTAGGCTCAGCCCAAATTTTAGGCCCTAGACTATAAATAGGGATGGGGATAGGAGCTAACCCGTAGCTTTTGGAGATACTAATTTCGTGCTAGGGTCTAGGGGTGCCAGGAGGGCACTTTGTCGCCACCATGATTCAGAAATAAAGTTTAGATCTATTCAAAAAAATCCCGGCGGCACGTTCTTTCTCCAGATTGTTCGACAACATCTTGATTTGGGGACGCATCCTAGTTTTCTTCAAAATTGTTGGATCGAAATTGGCAACAGAGGGGGGTGAATGTTGCTTTTCTAAAAATATGCCCCTCAAAAGGTATCCACTAAATAAATACCCTCCGATAGTTATGAAAACTATGAAGAGGAGTTCATATGCTCTATGGAGACCTAAGCTAACAGAGGAAGACATAGGACAATAAGCACTAAAGCAAAACAATCAGTCAAACAGAGGAAGAAACCAGCAACCAAAAGAGGTAAGGTGGTCAGACCGCCGCATGCAGGCCGGTCTGACTGCCTTGGCAGGTCCGGTCAGACCGCCAATGACCCACCGGTCTGACTGCCCCTCGAGCAGCCAGGAGCAGAAATTCAGCAGGAAAACTGCAACTTCTGAAAATGCAGAGAGACTTTTAAACCAATGAAATTTGTGACCTTCCTTTGTTCTCCTCAACCCAAAAGAACCAGAACAAGATCTAAATAGCATCAAGGCCTCAAAGAACAAATGAATTCATCATTTGAACAAAGGAATAAGATTTTTGCTGAAATCTGAAAAAGAGTACAGAGAGAAGCTAAAATCCAGATTTCTCACCATTCACTCATTCTTAGCTTAAGATCTTTTGCAATTAGATTAGCAATGATCTTAGCAACTGAAAACCCAAATCTCAAGCCTCTAAAAGCAGGGATTTAAAAGATCCAAGTGAGCTCTGGACTCAAACCCTAGAAAACTCAAGAACAGGGGCAATCTGACGATGGATTCAATACTCACATGAGATGTTGAATCTTCCAAACACTCTGCAAAATGGAATTATCTTATGGCCAAGAATCTTTTCCATCTCAGAGCTTTCAAGAAACAATTGCACAAATCTTCTAAATCACCACAAACTCATGTCACGAGAGAAGAAACAGAGAAGGGGGCAGAAACTGAAATTCATCATATCCAAAGCCAAAAGATGAAAATAGCCAACAAAATCATCCTTGTATTGATAGAGAGGAAAAGAGATGAACGATTATACAAGGATTACAACTCTCTCCTCACACAAACATCTCAAGAACTCATCTCATCTCTCCAACATACACAGGGAGACAAAAAACAATGAACTCTGCTCTCTCCAACAGCTCTCAACAACTAAAGCACAAAGAGAAAACACAAAGCAAAAGCCCTAACCACTCACTCAAGCCATCACAACATCTCCCATGAGCCTCACAACAACCAGGAGACATGCATCTATTTATACCCTTCCACTAATGGGTTTGCAACATGCTTTGCCCATTAAGCCTCCAACAACTCCAATGCTTTATCCAAAACCCACTTCCTTTAGTGTAGCTTTGCGTATTCCCAAAAATGCCCCTCCTGCACCTTCCGGGAAGCTTCCTCATTCCTTGCCTTCCAAGCCTCGTAGCCACCTCGAGTCCTCGCCGTCTTTGGCACACCTCGACCGCTTTGACCTCGGCACCGCCCGCGCCTAGTCCGGTCCTCCCGTGCCTCGCCACGACTCCGCCTCGACGTCATGCAGCTATCACAGACAAGAAACACATTACATAGCACCGCTCGAAACATGTAAACCTCATTAGCATCAACAAATCGTACTCAAGCATAAAATTGCCCAAAAGCTTGAACGGGAAGAAGAATACGCCTCAAATCCGACCGAGCCAAATGCCATCATGGCACTAAACGCACAAACCAAACTCAAACTTTCCAGAAAACTTGTCAGTTACTTATCACAAGCATGGGGTCGCATCCACATGGTCCCTCTGTTTTTCTTTCATCGTTTGATCTTGTCTCGCGCGTCTTTGGTCCGTCGGTGAGCGAAGCGAAGGAAGTCATCTTGTCTCGCGCGTCTTCGGACTGTCGACGAGCGAAGTGAAGGAAGTCTGTTTCCTCGTTTCGTACGGAGACCAGCAGCAGTGATCACCTCGTCAAGTCCATCGTCTACGCGTGTCCAGTGCTTGTCCTCACATGAAGCCATCAAGAGACTTTTTATCCATCAATGTATGCATGTAGTCATCAAGACAGAACAACACAGCTGGCAACGCAAAGTCTAGAAATAAATCAAGTGTCTCTATCCATCAGAGAATGTATGGCTTCAGCTTATTTTTGCACTATTCATAAATTTCGTCTTTTTCTGAACTTTTGGCTTTTTTTAGTTTTTTTACCGGTTCTTTTTTTCCTCGTATTTGTTTACATTATACGTGATGGGCTAATATGTTTTTTCTATTTTTAAATTTAATTATGGTAAATAAGCCTCTGTCAGCTACAGTGCTTTTTCAGCCAGCTACAGTGTTTTCAGCCATAAGCCATGAGGCTTTCAGCCGAACCGATCACCACCATGCGTCACCCAAATTGAAAAGTGCTGTGACTTTTGTGCAGTGAAGAGAGAAGAAAAGGTAATTAGTGCAAGGTAATTAGGTAAGACTAATTAGATCTTATTTTTCTTTTGTTTTTGTTCTTTCTCTTTTTTAAATTAAACGATTAGAAGACAGAAAATTTAAAAAAAATTCCGCTGAAAATTACAATTATTTATTCACTCTGATTGCCATGGACTATCCTACAATCGCTTCCTTTTGCTGTTGCTAGGACTGACGGACCAAGGCTACTGCCGCTTGGACCGAAGCTCTGCCGATTTGTTGTTGTTGCGCTTTATTTTTGCCGGGCCTCGGGATTCCACTTAGAGACAAAAAGTTTTCCGCTTCCGACTCGCCGAAGGCTCGGATGCCGAACCCTTCTCTCTACCGGCGAAAGAAAACTTGGCCTCGGGACGACACGCTAGTGTCCTCTGCTGCCGATGCAAGGCAGCGATGCACTGCTGCTGTTTCTCGTTTGGATCGAAGAGCAAAAGCTTGGCCTCGGGACGACGATGCGTCCCTGCGACGCTGGAACAGGGGTCGAAGGCGATTGCAATGGGACAATGGCCGAATAACTCAGTTCATCTTGAATCCATAAGTCTGCCATGAATTCCTTATTTCCCCGAATTTTAGGAACAAGTTAAAATGTTAAATTGATAATCTTGTTCGCTATCTGAGGCATCCATAAAATGCTACATGCCGGGGATGTATGTAAGAATGTTGGATCGAAATGGCGACAGAGGGGGATGAATGTCGATCTTTAAAAAAAATTACCCCGAGTATCCACGCACTTATTCTCCGCTAGCTAGAGAAGCTAGGAATTAAGAAGTAAAAGCTTACTGGCGCAAGGAGAGAAAAAACTACTCACAAAAAAAACTTCACACAAACATAGCCCAAAGCAATAACTACTAGCTAAAAACTTGCTGCTCTACAAGGCAAAGAAACAGCACACAATGGTAAATGAAGAGGAGACAAAGCTGCTGTTTGCTGCTGCAAAGAGATGGTATTTTTACACTGGCAGCTGAACAAAAGAAGCAGCAAAAGAAATAAAGAAAAAGGGGCAAGCAAAAGGCAGAAAACTGCACTACGCAGAACACTAGAAAAGAGAAAGCACAAAGGAGATGTTCACTGCATGCAGCCAATTAACTCAGGCCGAAAGTACATGCAAGCAATAAAGAGTGGCATGCAGATTTTCTTGGCAAAAGGCATTCAAAGATCAATGATTGGTATGCTGAAATTTTTTTGGCCGAATGCACTAGGAAACAACCAAATAAATGCCCTTAACACTAGAAGATGCTGCTGGAAGACAACCGAAGGGAATGTCTAGCTTCTGCAGCCGAAAGAACCATCTTTGCCGAGGAATATGCAGCCATTTAATGCTAGACATGTAGATTTTTTTTGTTGCCCTATGGACAGGTATTCCTCACAATAAAAGGTGACTAGAAGTTGTTAACTGCATGCCGCAAGCATCAATTGAAATATGTCCAAAGTCTAAAAGAAGCATTAATGGCCAGCATTAATGGCTGCTCCCAAATGAATAGAGGAACCCACGGCTCCTTGTCGGCAGAGAAGGATGGAAGCAAATGAGCTATGCAGCCATTCAAGCACAAAAGAAGCACGACAAAGACTTAACAAAGAAGGGAGCAACTTGACAAGAAACAAAGAACAACAGGGAACAATGAGATGAAACGAAAGAGACAAGAATGATTAAAAATGAGAGTTTACATTTCTCAGCTCATCTCACAGATCAAACACTACATCCCCATACGCCCAGAGAGCATAGAGATGAGCTCACACCTCTTCTCTTTCTCTCTTTCTCGATTATTCATACATGGAGAGAACTAAATAGAACCCTAACTCTACACCCACTCTCACAAAATCAGCACAACCTCTCCCTCTCCTTATATAGCCTCCACTAATGGGTTTACACCGTGCTTTACCCATTAGGCCTTCAACAACTCGGCGCTTTATCCAAACCCGCTTCCTTTTGTGCAGCCCTGCGTTTTTACCGAAATGCCCCTCGCGCACCTTCCAGAAAGCTTCCTCATCCCTTGCCTCGCAAGCCACGCAGCTTCGCCGTCTTCGGCACACCTCGACCGTTCTGACCTCAGCGCCACCTGCGCCTAGTCCGGTCCATCGTGCCTCGCCACGACTCCACCTCGAGTCTACGTCGTCTTCAACACATCCCGACCATTCTGACCTCAGCGCCACCTGCGCCTAGTCCGGTCCACCGTGTCTCGCCACGACTCCACTCGATGTCCTGCAGCCACACAGACAAGAAACACATCAAATAGCACCGCTCGATATATGAAAGCGTAAACAACATAAACACATCATGCTTACCCATGATGAAGTCCAAACCTGTCGAATCATTAGAATATGCATCCTAAGCCTATACGACCAAGTTTGACAAGACCGACCGAGCCCGTTGCACCACGCAACAACATGGTCCAAACCATCCAAACCAAACTCACTCCAACCAAACCACGTGTCAATTACTCATCACCAACACGGGATTTAGACCACATGGTCTCTCAAAGAAGCTATAGGTGACCACATACGTTGCTGGCAACATGCGCCGGGCTCTTATGCTCACCGGTGGGAATGTGGACGTGCTACAGCTTGTACTTGGCGCTGACCTCCTCCAGGCACAGCAGCACCCGCGACACGACGATTGACTATTTCGGTACCTTTGGGATGTAGTGGAAAGTCTGGTCAAGTAGAAATGAGGTGGAAAGAATGAGTACAGCGACAGATGATGGAGATTAAGATATTGAA
Organism: Dendrocalamus latiflorus; assembly: GCA_017311315.1. Taxonomy (NCBI): domain Eukaryota; kingdom Viridiplantae; phylum Streptophyta; class Magnoliopsida; order Poales; family Poaceae; genus Dendrocalamus; species Dendrocalamus latiflorus. Next base: position 43,131,035 of record CM029663.1, read on the forward strand.
GGAGTACCTTTGGGATAAAAAAGGAGAAAAAAATCCGACGCTGTTCACCTTCTTGTCATCTCAACTTCTGAAATGTTCGATATCATCCGCACAATAAGATGAAAGTTCTAGATTATAGTTCTGAAATGTTAAGTTTGAAATATTTCGTGTTGAAAGCATGTTCAGTTCGAGATCTGTGAAGCCGTGGGCGGGTGGTGAGGCACCCGGTCGCACTATGGGGGCACTGGCGTCCGCCGGCATCGTTCGTTGAGTAGTACTCCCTTTTGTTAGGAAATTTAACGTTTGGGCCAGGGAAAACAATTTTGTTTTAGAAAAAATTTTGGACTCCTTCGAGAAAATCAAATTTTGGAAATTTCAAATTTTCAGAATTTTTTTGGAAAAAATTCAGTCAAAATATTCAAAAATACAATTTGAATCAGAAAAATACAAATATATCCAAGCTAATTGATGGTAAATTGAGGCATGATGATGGTTAATTAGCTAGGCTGACCTCATCGAGCATGGTGTAGAGCTTGAGCCACCGCTGTCGTCTTCTTGCGCCGTCGGCTTCGGTAGTTTTGCATCGAGAGCAGGGACCTGGAGCTGCGCAGGAGCTAAGAGCCTTGCATCCACGCCACTGGCACTAGCTGCTGGTGCTGCCGTGGTGCACCACCGCGGAGCCAGTGGAGAAGAGGGGAAGCGGTGTTGCAATGGAGAAGCGGGGAGGCGGCGACGAGGACAAGCCACTACTACAGAAAACCACATTACAGACGGTTCAGAAACGTCATCACAGACGGTTTTCTGAACCGTCTGAATTTATGGGTCAGTGATAATCCAAGGTTATCACAGACGGTTTTAAAACCGTCTGTGATTATCAGATATCACAGACGGTTTTTCATTAAGAACCGTCTGTGATTATCACATATCACAGACGGTTTTTACTTAAAACCGTCTGTGATATTCCTTCCTCCAAATTCTAAATCTATTTCTGTTTATTGGCTAGCCTCAGGAAATGCTAGCCATGCCCTCTGAAACAAGCAGATAATCACAGACATAAAACATACAATTCACACATCTCATTTCATTTCAGATACATTTCACATCTCAATTCATTTCACAGACATAAAACATCCAATTGACAACACACTTCATTTGATCACAAACATAAAGCATCCATTTCGCAAATCAATTAATTGAATTGAAATAAAATATCCATTAACAAATACACAATTACAAAACATCTACACTGCATTTGCACTTAAAAAAGGTTCGTTGATTATGTATCTATGGTGCGGAGTGGAACCAGCCTTCTGGCTTTATGACTTGAGTCAGCAAAAAGTACGCCAACTCTGCTCGAATCTGTCCAAGATCAGGCTGTTTCAATGGAGTTGACGAGATGTATGCAGTCTGTCGATAGGAATATCAATGTGCGTATATATGTAACGTGATAAGTATGAAGTAATTATGGGAAGATTGACAAACCTTGGAATTGGTGATCCTCGAGGAATCGAGGAGTAGTTCCATATGTTGGCAAACGTAGTATCCACATGTGTTGCCCGGCTGCTGCTGGTGGCACTGCAAAAAATGGAATGTGTTAGCTCAAGAGGCTGTTGCATAGGATTAATTAATGTGAAATAGCGAATACCTTAAAATCTCGAGCATGTGTCAGCAGGCCGTTGGCCCCGCGCTTCGAGTCACCTCCCATTTGAATGTACATCGCGAACGCCCTACGTGATTCAAAAAAGTTAACCTTAGTCACTCGGAAGGAAAGAAAGAGTACAATATAGGTATGTATGGAGAATATGTACTTACCTATCGATTACTTGGCTGACAATTGTGAAGTCCATTTTATTCCTACTTAGGGAATCAAGGTAATATACCTTGTTCCATTTTGGTACAATTACTATTAAAATCCAATGAAAGTTCTGATGGAAAGGCATAAGTACATATTCCTTATTGAGGCAACCCATCAGTCCTGCTGCAATGTACCTCTCGACGATGGTTGTATCCCGGTCGATGGTATCCTTGGCGACCAAGTGTGGGTCCAAGAAACCAGCCGATGAGTTGGATAATCTAGCTTTAGTCAGCATGTATCTATATATATACACACGAAAGCAACAAATTAGATATGACATTTATCGGTATGACATAAACGGAGACTGTGATTGTACACACTAACAGCGTTCAGCATCGAATGATTGAGACGTCAAGAGCTTTGAGCGTGAACAGATCGAATAAATCCTCAAAGGCGACCACGAACATACACTCTTGATGACTGTGGTGGAAATCATCCGACGTGAATTTGACAGTGATACTTGAGGTCTGTTCTCCCTCTGGCTTATTGGACTGCTGCATATACCACGTGTGCAATTGTATGCAACTATATGCTAGGCGTTCGAGGGCTTTTTGCTCGAGCAACGACTCGCCAAGCACAAATTTGTCTTCTTTGCTTTGCCCTTGCTGGACTTGCTGCCTCGGCTATATTTCAACTTCACAGTAGTCGACTTTGAAGGTAGCAGCGGTGCAAGTTGCTCTGGCGAGAATAGCACCCGTGGAGATAGCACCGGTGTAGTTTCGGGTGGTGGAACCGATTGGTCTTGTAATGGAGATGGCACCGGTGCAGTTTCCGGTGGTGGAACCGATTGGTCTTGTAATGGAGATGGCACCGGTGCAGTTATTGGCGGTGGAACCGACTGGTCTTGTAATGGAAAAGGCACCAGTGCATGTTGCTCTGATCCTGCCACCGGTGAAGAAGCCTCCAGGTAGATGTCGCTTTTGGGCTACTGGATGAATGTTCCAATGGCCTGTCCTAGAGTCACGATATCGTCGTTGGGGGGCTTCGGTAGCGGGACCACCTCAAAATTGACATGCACACCATCCACATTAATTTTTGCGAAGCCTAGCGCTAAAGCTTGACCGTGCACCATGGCCCCGATACCAGACGAATATGCCTGGCCCCAAGCAGCGTACAAGGGAGCCATATCTCACTTGGAGCCTGCACTTCGTAGGTTCCTACATAACGATACAAAATTAGCTACTCGAATAGGCCTATCAATGGAGCAAGCCTTCGAGAGATAATAATTATTACCAGGATGTTGTCCACATGAAATTTGGCCTGGGTTTGCGTCGGATTGGAGGTAGCGGCCTGCTGACTTTCTGTTTGTTTCCGCACCTCATCTCTGATTACATAAGCCAGCTCACCCATTAGCTCCTCTCTAAGAGATTCCTTGATCTCTTCTTGTAGCTGTGCGTCACGCTCGGCTTTGTTTCTCTTCCTACGCCGATACATTCTGGAGTCATCTTGGAAACCATGTTTTCAAGGAACGTAAAGCCCAAGGCCTCTCGTACGTCCCGGGTGCTCCTTGTTTCCCAGGGCCACGGAGAGCATATCATTCTCCCTTGTTCCCTGGAATGATCCCAGGGTAGATTCAAAACTCAGCTCTTCCTGCAAGAGCACGACATGTCATTTCAATTCGTACGAAGTTGTGGAGTAATTACAAGCTACGTAGTTCGATCGATATCTTACCAGGCGCTGGGACACTTGCTGGTCTGCAGGGTTTCGAAAGGAGATGTCCCCCGATGTCGTTGTCAATGACCTTGCTCTAATCCAATTTCGAGCGCGGTCATCCGGGATATTGGAAAATGGCGGGGTGATGTCCTGTGCAGCTGCCAGGTCATCCTCCTTCCTCCACTGCGGTATTTTACCCGCATACCCAGCTGTGCCAAGTCTGTGGGGGTGTGTGTTTTTTGCCTGGAGGGCCTTGTGCGCCGTACTTGTACTTTTGAAATCCTCGGACGTCTTCATCGCCTTGAACTCTTCCAATTGTGGTTCCATGAATGGGTATTTATGAAAAGGCGTTCCATCTGTCTCCACGTATTTCCTGACAAGCGTGCTCTTGAAGTTCTTCCATGCTTTGCACGCCGCTAGGTAGGTTTGTCGTTGCACAGTGTATAGGTGTTCTTTTGGGAACTCGAACGATGCCAAAATTTCGGTCCACAGCTCACGTTTTCGAGTGTCAGGCACGTTCTTCCACGAATTGTATGTGATCTCAATTCGTTCTCGTGCAACTATTCCGACCATGCTTCGGAATGCGTTTACTGCTTTCTGAGGAAGGATAGGGACCCAGATGCATCCACCGCTGTGATGGTCTGTCGGCTCTCAGGCTTCTTCGATAGCCCTCTTCCTTAGCGTCTTGATGTTGGAGCGGACGCCTCCGGCGATGGTGTTGAAGAATGCGTGAGTGACATGTTGCTCATTTTGTGGGTCTATTAAGATAAGATGAGAAAGTGCCATACCATAAGATAAGAAAGTGCAATATCTATCTATTTCGCTCAATATTGGCGATATATACATATATAATGGTAGCAATATAAAGCAACAAGCAACAAGCATCAATAATAGAATCAATAACAGCAATATGAAGCAACAAGCAATATGAAGCAACAAGCAATATGAAGCAACAAGCAATATGAAGCAACTAGCAATATGAAGCAATATGAAGCAACAAGCTCACAAAGTTTGAATTGATTAATTTGTGCTCTCAAATTGTACGGTTGCACAAGATTAATCTTGGCCGTCCCGCTACTGAATCATATACTCTTCCTTGAATGGTTATGCCAAATAATGAATTCAGTCATTTGAGCTCAGATACAAACTCTACAATCTCAAGATCAATATATCCAGCATGTATATATTCAGACAGCAGTATGTAATAAAGCAAATCCATGCAAATACAAGTTAACTTTCACTCAATGAAATAGTCTTTAACTTGTCAAAATTAATTCCTAACAGATCAGTATATGGAATAGGTATAATATGAAAACAGCAAGAACCGAATGGCACAAGAACAATATATCAATGTCTAGAGAATGTCTTCGTAACATCCTGAATTTCAGAGCATTTTTGAAGTTTTCAAAATAAAATTCACCATTTGTATTTTTCTGGAATTAATTAAAGCTTAATTGGAATTGTTATTAATTAAAAGGATTTAATATGATTAAGTCAAACATTAACATTTGCCCAAAATATTTTATTTGAGTTCCTTGAGTCTCAAGGAATTTTCTGGAATTTACTGGGAATTTTCTGGATTTATTTGTTATTTTCTAGAGCTCAAAAAGTATTATTTGAATTTCTGGAAAAAGAAAAGAATAAGAAAATCCTAAAAGCCAGGTGGGCCGAAGCCCACCCAGCTGGCCCAAGCGACGCCCGCACCCGCCTGGCCACGTGGCGAGCATCTGCCCCGCGCCTGCGCCCGCACTGCCCCGCCCAATGGCCACCGCGTGTCGTCATCACAGCCCGTTCGCTCCTCTCGCCCGCGCGCCATCCCGGCCGTTCGCCTCGTACGTGCCACCGACAGGTGGGGCCCACCTGTCAGCGCCGCTAACCCTAACCCTAATGGGCCGAGCCCACACGGCCGCCGCCGCCGCCGCCCGGGTATTTATTGGCGCGGACCCCGAGGTTCGTCGCCGCCTTCGCCGCCGTGCGCAGCCGCCGCCTCCTCCGCCGCTAGCCGCCGTGCGCCACCGCCTTCGCCGGGAGCTTCGCCGTCGTCCGCTGCCGGTGAGCCCCGTCGCCGGCCAGATCCGCTCGCCCGCCGCTCGGTCGCCGTCGCGCCCAGACCCGCGCCGCCGCCCGCCGCTCGTCGTTCGCCGCCGTTCAACGGAGATCGCCGCCGCTCGTCGGAGTCCGCCGTCCGCCGCTCGTCGCCGGTCGACGCCGTCGCTTCCGCCGCCGTCCTTGCCGCCGTCGTTGCTGCCGCCGGTGAGCCTTCACCGCCGCCCGCACGCCCGCCGGCCAGACCCCGCGGCCCGGTCGCCCGCGCCGCCTCACCTCGGTCGCACCCCGCGCCGCCTCGGTCCCCGCGCCCACTTGCGTCAGCGTCGACGCCAGCCGCGCCGCGCCCCTTCGCCTCCCCGTGGGCGCCGTCCACCGTGCACCGTGCATCTGCCCGGTGGGACCCGCATGTCAGCCGTACCCCCGTGGATCATGCCCAGTCAGCCTTGCCCGTCAGCCCTAAGCCGACGTGTCAGCCTAGTCAGCAGCCTCGTCAGCGTGCCATGTCAGCCGCCCAGTCAGCATGCCCCGTCAGCCTCGGGCGCACACGTGTCTGCCACGTCAGCCCTAGCCGCCGCGCCAGCAGCCCAGTCAGCCGCACTGTTCCGTGCGCCGAGCCCACCGTAGACTCAGCTTCCCGTGCGCCCGGTCCACAGCACAGTGCAATTTCCGAATTTCAGCCTTTTTCCTAAAACCAGATTTTCCAGAGCCCCGTTCTCCCTCGTCCTAGCTCCGATTGACCCGATTCTTTTTCCTAAATTCATCTAAAATTGAGCTCTATCTTTCGGTTCAGGTTTGAGAATTTTTGGAGTTCATTTGAATTTTATTTGATTTTATGTTGTCTTTTCGATCTGTTTCTCTCTCGTTAGATCACGCGTTCGAGGGAGCCGCCGTTGGATTTGAAGATCAAGAGTCGTCAACTGAGCAAGGCCAAGGCAAGTCGTGTCCTTTGATCATGTTGAACCCAGTTTGCAATCTATTATTTAAATATTTTGTTTTAAATTACATTGCATCGCTACTTTTATACAAACCTTGTAATTGGTAGTTATCACCTCAATTGAGTAATTCCCTCCTTGTTAAATTTGAATGCCATGATGCCATTGTCACCATAGGTTGGAAAACTTAGTAGTGATTCTATGTTACGATCACATTTGGGTTGGTATGATTAGTATGCTTAGCCATGCTTTTAGTCTCGCTTGGGTTCATCATCACATGTGTTAATTAATCTTGACTTAATGATATATTGGAACGTGGTGGTAACCACAGTGATAAAATTTGGTACCATGACATGGGAGGTGTCATTGGTGTTGGGTATACAAACTTGGTTTCCACTCGGGCGAATGATCGTGCAGTAAAGGGGAGAAGTGTGGTTAACACTTCAGGGATGTGGATGCTTCGCCTGGGTAATACTTAAGGACTTAACTTTGTGCGCCATTGATCTGAGCCTTACCGTGCAACCACATGTCCAGTATGGGATGGACCTGGCTGACTAATTTGTGATGTTTCAATTTTCGTTCCGTCATTAGGATGTCAGTGGGTGCCTTATACATTCCACGGGGCGCAAGAGGGGGCAATTATCGACTAGGGGGTTACCCTACTCGACGGCGAAACCTTAGCGAGGCGGAACTGGGTTGAAATTGAACATTGTAAAGGCCTTGTCATGATCTCCTTGCCGCACACCTAAGGAAGTGTGTAACTCGCGTGGCAATCCGGGATGATCATGTCTTGTGGGTAAAGTTGTACAACCTCTGCAGAGTGCAAACTATTCGAATAGCCACGTCCTCGGTCATGGACAATGCTCGGTGATTTCACACGAGGTATAGTTACTCTTGGAAAAATTTGTAACTGGACAGTGGATGGTTGATTCACTGTTGGTTTGGCTTGTGGATGGGATATCCATAAGCGGGTGGGTTTAGCTTGTGGATGGGAGGTCCATAAGTAGTTTACTTCAATTCCTTTGATTATTCATTATTATTTTTATTATTTGCAATTCGCCTTCAATCTATTTATGGTAATTTCAAATGCCGTTTTATGCAAATTAACCCTTTCAGCCTTCCATTGGTAAGCCTTGCATATTATATTGCATCATTTGTTACAAACGGCTTGCTGAGTACCAATGTACTCACGGCTTTATGCCTATGTTGCTCAGTTGAGGATGAGGAGTACTACCAGCAGGAGGTTCCAGGAGGCGAGTACTTCGACGACTACGCGTTCTAGGCTTCGCTCCCCACTCGATTGCCTGTGGGCATGTCGATTGGCCACTACGTTTTACTTTGGATTTTCCGCTGCTAGCTTATTAGCCACTCAGGCTATTGAGATTGTAAGCTTGACCATAAGGTTGTACTCTGATATTTTATTTATATAGTTTGGATTTTCTTTAGAATATCGTGATGTGGATGATATTTATCTTTGTTTATGCTGTGTGCACTAGCGTGATCCTGGACTAGTGCAGAATACACAGGAGAGTCCGGATTTGCATATTCGGGTCTCGACAGAGATGGTATCAGAGCCATATCAACTGTAGGACGGAGCCCTAGTTAGAATGGTCGAATTAGTCCAGATTTCAAAATTTATTTTCTAAATCAAATCAACCAAATGATTGTCTAGTAATTCTTTATTCTTACCTCATTCTTAGGATTCTTACTCTTGCCTCCTCTGAAACATTGGTTTCCAAACTTAATTTGACTTCTTTTCCCCATAATATCTATAGATGTCTCGAGTCTCCCCTAATCCAAGTGAAGATTGGTATGGAATTCTTCAAGCTGTGCTGTGAAGTTTGGCTTAGGGAAGCGCCCAATATGTCAAGATAAGATTGAAGATTTCCGTGAAGATTAGAAGCCATTAGATTTGAACCCTGTTATAGTTTTAGCATCGTGTAGATCGTCTTGCTTCTTATTTGCCGTTGTGTGTGATGTGAGCTGCAGTTTTGCTTCTAGCATTATGATGCAGTCATGTCAAAATCTTTTTGTGGAGTTTATCGCCTCTTTTGTTAGCCTTTTCGGCTAAGTGTTTGCTTAGTTACGGTTGCCATTAGTTATCCCCCTTAGACGAGTTTTCCGCTTACCTTTGCTTTTCCCTCTTACCTATTGAGCCTTCAGAAGTCAGTTCTCAGCAAATGGTGTTTCTTTTCAGAGCAGCAGCAAGATGGTTAAAACCAGGAACTCCGCAGGTCGTGAGCAGACAAACCAGAACCCAGGGAGCAGTTCCACTCAGCCACCCCAGGCAGTTCCGCCGACCCTGGACCCCGCTCTCAGTCAGTTCCTGATGGCCCAGACTCAGATGATGCAAGCAATGATGCAGAATGTGAACAATATGGCTCAGCTTCAGCACCCAGGGGTAGCAGCACCTCAGGCCACCCACCATCAGTCCCGCTTTGCAGAGTTTATGAGGACGAGGCCGCCTACCTACTCCAGTTCTTCAGAGCCTTTGGAGGCAGACGACTGGATCCGTTCAGTAGAGAAAAAGCTGAACTTGGCCCAGTGCACAGACAGGGAGAGAGTGCTGTATGCAGCACACCAGCTAGAGGGACCTGCAGCAGAGTGGTGGGAGAACTATTGTGACGCCCACGAGAACCAGGACAGCATTACTTGGAACGAGTTCTCCACCGCTTTCCGTCACGCCCATATCCTGGATGGGGTGATGGACATGAAGAAAGAGGAATTTCGTGAGTTACAGCAAGGGAGTATGTCAGTAAGTGAATATCTCAACAAGTTCACTCAGCTAGCTCGCTATGCACCGGAGGATGTCGCCACGGATGATGCCCATCAGAAGAGGTTCAAGAGAGGATTGAACCCGGGATTGAAAGTTCAAGTGGTGGGAAACGACTATGCCTGCTTCCAAAACATGGTAGACAAGGCCATACTTATTGAAGAGTCTCGTCATGAGATGGAAGAATCTCGAAAGCGGAAGATGATTCACCAAGGAGTTCAGTCGCAACAGTCACAAAGAGTCAGATTCAATACATACCAGCCATCTCGGGTACCGCAACAGTCCGATTTCAGGACTCCAGCTCTAATGCCTCATCATGATGGTTCGGTACCACGCCATATTAATGTCAGCAATCTGCCTCAGAGGGACAGAAGCCCAGTAATTCCATATAATTGTTTCAAGTGCAAAGAGCCAGGTCATTTCGCTCGCAAGTGTCCACAAAAGCGTCGTGCAAACTCGCCAATTCCGTTCAACCTTGGAAGTACCCCTACCAAGACTCCAGGAGCAAGCCATGGAACGCCGTCAGATCAGGGAAGCCAGATACCTCAGAGCGTTGCAAGAGGAAGCTTGAACAACGTCGTCTCCAATGTCGCACCTGGAAACCTATTCTTTTAGTCAGCCTGAATCTCGGGGTCGAGATTCCGTTTAAGGGGGGAGGTTTGTAACATCCTGAATTTCAGAGCCTTTTTGAAGTTTTCAAAATAAAATTCACCATTTGTATTTTTCTGGAATTAATTAAAGCTTAATTGGAATTGTTATTAATAAAAAGGATTTAATATGATTAAGTCAAACATTAACATTTGCCCAAAATATTTTATTTGAGTTCCTTGAGTCTCAAGGAATTTTTTGGAATTTACTGGGAATTTTCTGGATTTATTTGTTATTTTCTAGAGCTCAAAAAGTATTATTTGAATTTCTGGAAAAAGAAAAGAATAAGAAAATCCTAAAAGCTAGGTGGGCCGAAGCCCACCCAGCAGGCCCAAGCGACGCCCGCACCCGCCTGGCCACGTGGCGAGCATCTGCCCCGCCCGATGGCCGCCGCGTGTCGTCATCCCAGCCCGTTCGCTCCTCTCGCCCGCGCGCCATCCTGGCCGTTCGCCTCGTACGTGCCACCGACAGGTGGGGCCCACCTGTCAGCGTCGCTAACCCTAACCCTAATGGGCCGAGCCCACACGGCCGCCGCCGCCCGGGTATTTATTGGCGCGGACCCCGAGGTTCGCCGCCGCCTTCGCCGCCGTGCGCAGCCGCCGCCTCCTCCGCCGCTAGCCGCCGTGCGCCACCGCCTTCGCCGGGAGCTTCGCCGTCGTCCGCCGTCGTCCGCTGCCGGTGAGCCCCGTCGCCGGCCAGATCCGCTCGCCCGCCGCTCGGTCGCCGTCGCGCCCAGACCCGCGCCACCGCCCGCCGCTCGTCGTTCGCCGCCGTTCAACGGAGGTCGCCGCCGCTCGTCGTTCACTGCCGTTCAACGGAGGTCGCCGCCGCTCGTCGGAGTCCGCCGTCCGCCGCTCGTCGCCGGTCGACGCCGTCGCTTCCGCCGCCGTCCTTGCCGCCGTCGTTGCTGCCGCCGGTGAGCCTTCACCGCCGCCCGCACCCCCGCCGGCCAGACCCCGCCGCCCGGTCGCCTGCGCCGCCTCGGTCCCCGCGCCCGCTTGCGTCAGCGTCGACGCCAGCTGCGCCGCGCCCATTCGCCTCCCCGTGGGCGCCGTCCACCGTGCACCGTGCCTCTGCCCGGTGGGACCCGCATGTCAGCCGTAACCCCGTGGATCATGCCCAGTCAGCCTTGCCCGTCAGCCCTAAGCCGACGTGTCAGCCTAGTCAGCAGCCCCGTCAGCGTGCCATGTCAGCCGCCCAGTCAGCATGCCCTGTCAGCCTCGGGCGCACACGTGTCGCCACGTGTCTGCCACGTCAGCCCTAGCCGCCGCGCCAGCCGCCCAGTCAGCCGCACTGTTCCGTGCACCGAGCCCACCGTAGACTCAGCTTCCCGTGCGCCCGGTCCACAGCACAGTGCAATTTCCGAATTTCAGCCTTTTTCCTAAAACCAGATTTTCCAGAGCCCCGTTCTCCCTCGTCCTAGCTCCGATTGACCCAATTCTTTTTCCTAAATTCATCTAAAATTGAGCTCTATCTTTCGGTTCAGGTTTGAGAATTTTTGGAGTTCATTTGAATTTTATTTGATTTTATGTTGTCTTTTCGATCTGTTTCTCTCTCGTTAGATCACGCGTTCGAGGGAGCCGCCGTTGGATTTGAAGATCAAGAGTCGTCAACTGAGCAAGGCCAAGGCAAGTCGTGTCCTTTGATCATGTTGAACCCAGTTTGCAATCTATTATTTAAATATTTTGTTTTAAATTACATTGCATCGCTACTTTTATACAAACCTTGTAATTGGTAGTTATCACCTCAATTGAGTAATTCCCTCCTTGTTAAATTTGAATGCCATGATGCCATTGTCACCATAGGTTGGGAAACTTAGTAGTGATTCTATGTTACGATCACATTTGGGTTGGTATGATTAGTATGCTTAGCCATGCTTTTAGTCTCGCTTGGGTTCATCATCACATGTGTTAATTAATCTTGACTTAATGATATATTGGAACGTGGTGGTAACCACAGTGATAAAATTTGGTACCATGACATGGGAGGTGTCATTGGTGTTGGGTATACAAACTTGGTTTCCACTCGGGCGAATGATCGTGCAGTAAAGGGGAGAAGTGTGGTTAACACTTCAGGGATGTGGATGCTTCGCCTGGGTAATACTTAAGGACTTAACTTTGTGCGCCATTGATCTGAGCCTTACCGTGCAACCACATGTCCAGTATGGGATGGACCTGGCTGACTAATTTGTGATGTTTCAATTTTCGTTCCGTCATTAGGATGTCAGTGGGTGCCTTATACATTCCACGGGGCGCAAGAGGGGGCAATTATCGACTAGGGGGTTACCCTACTCGACGGCGAAACCTTAGCGAGGCGGAACTGGGTTGAAATTGAACATTGTAAAGGCCTTGTCATGATCTCCTTGCCGCACACCTAAGGAAGTGTGTAACTCGCGTGGCAATCCGGGATGATCATGTCTTGTGGGTAAAGTTGTACAACCTCTGCAGAGTGCAAACTATTCGAATAGCCGCGTCCTCGGTCATGGACAATGCTCGGTGATTTCACACGAGGTATAGTTACTCTTGGAAAAATTTGTAACTGGACAGTGGATGGTTGATTCACTGTTGGTTTGGCTTGTGGATGGGATATCCATAAGCGGGTGGGTTTAGCTTGTGGATGGGAGGTCCATAAGTAGTTTACTTCAATTCCTTTGATTATTCATTATTATTTTTATTATTTGCAATTCGCCTTCAATCTATTTATGGTAATTTCAAATGCCGTTTTATGCAAATTAACCCTTTCAGCCTTCCATTGGTAAGCCTTGCATATTATATTGCATCATTTGTTACAAACGGCTTGCTGAGTACCAATGTACTCACGGCTTTATGCCTATGTTGCTCAGTTGAGGATGAGGAGTACTACCAGCAGGAGGTTCCAGGAGGCGAGTACTTCGACGACTACGCGTTCTAGGCTTCGCTCCCCACTCGATTGCCTGTGGGCATGTCGATTGGCCACTACGTTTTACTTTGGATTTTCCGCTGCTAGCTTATTAGCCACTCAGGCTATTGAGATTGTAAGCTTGACCATAAGGTTGTACTCTGATATTTTATTTATATAGTTTGGATTTTCTTTAGAATATCGTGATGTGGATGATATTTATCTTTGTTTATGCTGTGTGCACTAGCGTGATCCTGGACTAGTGCAGAATACACAGGAGAGTCCGGATTTGCATATTCGGGTCTCGACAGTCTTCCAGAGTACAAACTTAATTGTGATAACAGAGTTGACAGTAATTAGAGCTCAAAGACTAATTCAACCAATCTCAGTATATGATTTATATCATCATCGAGCAACAACTGATCCCACAAGCAATATATGAAAGATTAACAGACTTGCACGACGACGGGGGGCTCGGCGAGGTGGCCGGCGAGGAGTAGAGGGAAAAGAGGAGAGGAGTAGAGGGAAGGGGGAGAAGGGAGGGGGTGATGTGGACAGAGAGAGGGGTTATGTGCCTATACTAAGCAATGTAATATGTACCAATGTAAACTAAGCAACTGCAGTAAACAATGTACCAATGTAGTATGTACCAAATAGCAAATTAAACTAAGCTACTGCAGTTAACAATGTACCAATGTAGTATGTACCAAATAGCAAATTAAACTAAGCTACTGCAGTTAACAATGTACCAATGTAGTATGTACCAAATAGCAAATTAAACTAAGATACTGCAGTAAACAATGTACCAATGTAATATGTACCAAATAGCAAACTAATTAAGCTACTGCAGTAAACAATGCTCACAATGCTCAAAACCCTAGTCCATCACAGAAACTGCTCACGATACTCAAAACCCTAGTCCATCACAGAAAGTGCTCACAATGCAGACGGTAATCGAGGGGAGGTGGCCGGCGAGGGGCTCAACGAGGGGCTTGGGGGAGGCGGACGGCGACGGGCTCGACGAGGGGCTTGGGGGAGGCGGACGGCGACGGGCTTGGGGAAGGCGGCCGGCAACGGGCTCGGGGACGGCGGTGGCGACGGGCTCGGGGAGACGGCCGGCGAGGGCTCGGGGAGGCGAAGGCGACGACGGGCTCGGGATTTAATTAGATCTAGATCGAATAACTGCGTAGCGCACACGTAAAACCCTAGCCAATGGGTATATATAGGGAGGTTATCACAGACGGTTGTAAACTTAGAACCGTCTGTGATGAATATCACAGACGGTTCTAAGTTTATAATCGTCTGTGATAGTTATACTATCACAGACGGTTCTAAGTTCAGAACCGTCTGTGATAAGACTTTGCGACTGTAGTTATTAAGACAACACCAATAACCACAGCTGCATTCATATCAACCACCAAACAGCTGCATTCATATACAGCACCAACCAGCTGCATTCACACAGTGTATTTCTTGATACATTTTATCATTCTCAAATACATCACACTGCAGCATTGTTCTATACATAAATGCATGCCAATTCACATGTACATCACACATATACATCACATATACATAAATGCCAATACACATATACATTTTCACATATGCATTTTGTCACACATTGTCACATATACATCTCAAAATTGACTATATCACACATTTTCACATATACATCTCAAAATTGACTATGTCACATATTTTCACATATACATCTCAAAATTGACTATATCACACATTTTCACATATACATCTCAAAATTGACTACATCAGACATTTTCACATATACATCTCAAAATTGACTATGTCACACATTTTCACATATACATCTCAACAATTGACTACATCAGACATTTTCACATATACATCTCAAAATTGACTACATAACACATTTTCACATATACATCTCAAAATTGTCACACATTTTCACATATACATTCTTATTGTACTTGCTTATTTTCTTTAAAAATTAGCCGTTCATCATGATCAATGCGTACGTAACTAGTTTCGTCACGTTGTTCATCGTCGACCCTTATGCCATTTCCAAAAGGAGGTAACTCGTCAAATTGATTGTATTCCTCCTCGTCCACTACATTCTCCACTCCGACAATTCTCCTTTTTTCATGAAGAACTACATGGCGTTTCTTATTTGCCGGGTCGGTTACATAGAAAACTTGAACAACTTGATTGGCGAGTACGAATGGTTCGTCTTTGTACCCGACATGTTGGAGGTCCACGGTCGTGACACCGTACTTGTCAACCTTCACCTGTGGGAGATGCACCCAACGGCAGCGAAATAAGGGGATCTTGAAAACCACATAGTCGAGCTCCCAAATCTCTTCTATGAAGCCATAGTACGAGTTTCTCGACCCATCGGTACTGAATGCATCTATGCGGACACCGCTGTTCTGGTTAGTGCTTTTGACATCCTGAGACTGCGTATAGAATGTGTACCCATTTATGTCATATCCTTGCCATGTCACAACTGTAAATGTCGGCCCTTTTGCCAACCATGTCAGCGTCTCACTCGGCGAGCTCCTAGCGATTTGCTCCTTCAACCATTGGTTGAACCGACGGTTGTGTTGACTCGTGATCCAAACATCCGGCCGCTCCGGATTCTGTTGCCGAAGCACATCCTTGTGCTGGTCCACATAAGGCGCCACTTCAGTCATGTGTTGCAACACCGTGAAATGGGCTTGAGTATACGTGTCCATATCTGGAGTGATTGCTTTCCTTCCGATAGTTCCGAGACCCTTCAGCCTCCCCTCATGACGAGATTGAGGGACACCTATCGGTTGAATCTGAGCCATATAATCGACACAAAACTCAATGACCTCTTCGCTTGCATAACCTTCGACGATGCTGCCCTCCGGCCGAGAACGATTCCGTACGTAGGGCTTGAGAATTCCCATGAACCTCTCAAATGGGTACATGCTACGTAGGAATACAGGCCCGCACATTTTTATCTCCCACACAACGTGAACAATGAGATGGACCATGATATCGAAAAACGAAGGAGGGAAATACATTTCAAGGTGACATAGAGTCATCACCACCTCTTCCTGCAGAGCATCTAGTCCTTCGGGATCGATGACCTTCTGAGCAATTGTGTTAAAGAAATAACATAGCCTCATGATTGTCTCTCGGACTTTGATCGGCAAAATATTTCTAATTGCAATAGGGAGCATCTGTGTCATCAGCACATGACAATCATGAGACTTCATGCCATTTAACTTCAAATCTTGCATCAAAACAAGTTTCTTCATGTTGCCGGAGTAACCAGACGGAACTTTGACACCATGCAAGTAGTGGCACAGTTCTGTTTTCTCAGCCTTGGACAGAGTGTAACACGCAGGGGGAAGGTACGTTCGTCCATTATCAGTGCGTGTCGGTGCTAACTCAGGCCTGATGTCCATATCAGCCAAGTCAAGACGTGCGTTGACGCCGTCCTTTGTTTTATCACGAATGTTTAGCAAGAGACCAATCAAGCTGTCGCATACATTCTTTTCTACGTGCATGACGTCGATGCAGTGTCGAACATCTAGGTACTCCCAATAAGGTAAGTCCCAAAATATTGATCTCTTCTTCCAGGTGTTATTCTCATGAGCCCTCAATTTACGTCCCTTTCCGAGGACAACATCTAAATCCTTAACCATATCATAAACCTCGTGTCCCCTTAAATGCCTTGGAGCTGAACTATCTTCCTTCTCTCCGTCAAATTGTTTCTTCATCTTGCGGTATGGGTGAGCCCTCCGAAGGAACCGGCGGTGACGCATGTAGACGGTTTTGCATGAGTGTCTCAGCCACACACTCTCGGTACCATCTAAACAGTGAGTACAAGCTTTGGCACCTTTTGTACTATGGCCCGATAGGTTACCAAGGGCAGGATAATCATTTATGGTACAGAACAATAAGGAGTGCAGAGTGAAGTTCTCTCGGTTGTATGCATCCCATACCTGTACCCCTTCGTTCCACAATACTTTTAGATCTTCCACCAACGGTGCTAGGAATACATCGATATCATTCCTAGGTTGTTTTGGCCCTTGGATAAGTATCGACAGCAAAATGTACTTTCGCTTCATACACAACCAAGGAGGAAGGTTATAGATGCAGGTCACAGGCCATGTGATATGTCGACTGCTTATACTACTGAAAGGATTCATTCCATCTGTACTCAGTCCAAACCTTACATTCCTTGGTTCTGCACCGAAGTCTGCCAAACTCCTATCGATGTTTCTCCACTGCGCAGAATCAGCAAGGTGTCTTAGCATTCCATCCTTCTTGCGCTCCTCCGAGTGCTAATGCAGTAGTTTTGCCTCCTTTGGATTTGCAAAAAACCTTTTCAAACGGGGAATTATAGGAAAATACCATGCCACCTTAGCAGGCGGTCCTTTCTTCACCTCTGTTCCCTCGCCGTCATCTGATTGATTGTTACGTTTGTATCAGGATGCGTTGCACACCCGACATACTTGCATGTTTGCATACTCTTTACGGTACAGGATACAGTCGTTCGGACATGCATGTATTCTTTCTACTTCCATTCCCAACGGACAAAGAACCTTCTTGGCTTTATACGTGGTTTTAGTCATCTCATTTCCCTCCGGAAGCATGTCCGCTAAAAGACCTAGCAGCGCCGTGAAACTCTTGTCGGACCAACCGTTGCTTGCCTTCAATTTCAACAGTTCAAGCACGGCCGACAACCTCGTGCGCTTCAATTTGCCCGTGTACAAAGGTTTCTCCGAGTCCTCCATCAAGCCCCGAAATTTAACATACTCTCTCTCATCATAGTTCTCTTCTACATCGCGAAGCATCTGATCCAGAATATCATCGTGCAACCTATCCGAATCCAAACGACAATCGACATCATCCAGCGGCATGTCATTCACTTCACCGGTGATGTCATCCGGCGGCATATCATTCACTTCACCGGCAATGTCATCTGGCGGCATATGATCATTCACTTCGCCATGACTGGTCCAACACGTATAATCCTTTTTGAAACCCCTCCGAATCACGTGCGCTTCAATTTGCCCTCGGTTCTTAAATATCTTCAAATTCTCGCAGTCAGTGCATGGACAGCACATATATTCCACCCCCTTATTCAACATATCCTCCTCGGCGGCTCTTATAAAAGCAGACACGTCATTAATGTACTCTTCACTCACATGGCTCACGGCATACATCCAGCTTCGGTCCTACGTTACGTACATATATAACAACTTAGTATTAAAATTTAGATTAACTAATTATTACTACATATATACCGGCCACATTTGTTATATTGAGACTTAATTTGCTAGCTCAATTCATATTATAAACACAACAGCTATTATATAACCAACATTTTTGCAAATTATTCATCTTCAATAACACTCATGGATTACTTAGACCAAAATTGTAATGCAATTAAAGAAAAAATAAATTTCATTACTAACCATATCTAGAGCAACCAGGAAAGTATGAATCTTCAAAGCTCAATCTCTGCCTCTTCCCACCAAATTAACTGGCCTGAAATCGCCTAGCTTCCTCCCGAGTGAAAAAGTGCGCAGCAGTGGCTAGATCTGGATCGAAATGAAGACAGATGCGGTCTGAGCAGCGCAATAAATGCCTTAGTGCCATTATCACAGACGGTTTTTTATTAAAAACCGTCTGTGATAATCTGGGATTATCACAGACGGTTCTTAATATAGACCGACCGTCTGTGATACTCCTTTTTCCCGCCATAAATACCACAGACGGCCTCCAAATTACAACCGTCTGTAATAGTGTTCATCACAGACGGTTTCACAAAACCGTCTGTGATGAGGCGTCTACTATGAAGTTTTCTGTAGTAGTGAGCAGGGGGATTCGTGTTCACATGCGAGCAATAAGGAAAGAGCGCCTCGTCAAGGCCCACACCAGAAATCTCAGGAAAAAGAGAGAAACAAGAATGATCTGGATGGAGACAATGGAGGCGGCGACGCTAGCTTGACGGCGTGGCCACTGGCCAGCGCTTCTGCTCGACGCCGTGCTTCCACGGGCGCGGTTCTCGGCCGGATCGGTGCTGCCATGCAGTCGCCATCGTCAGCGCCGAGGGAGGCCTGGGTTGAATGAGCAGTGCTTTTATCATATTCGTATTTATATTTTTAAAGTGAATTTAAATATTCTCTAATATCAATATGAATTGAATTTTGTAGTATATACAAATTCAAATCAAATATCTATAAAATTCAGCCGAATTCAGATATTTTGTAACTTACGTGATGCGAATATGTTGATGACACTTTATCCTTGTACCATCACACTTAATCATCCAATTTATTGATTTCACCTAAATCAACACAAATTTACATTAAATTAAAAAAACTTGTCTAGCTAATTAGTTGTATTGCAATAAAATACATATATTACTTCGTTGAATAAAAATACTAATGCAAATAGTCCGGATAAAATAACATTTCGGATGTAAAAGTCTATATTATATTTTCATCCATATTTCTATGTGAATTCTAATACAAATATAAATAGGAGAGAGATTATTAATTAGATCGTTAGGTTTTGATACTACTTTATTCATGTTTTTAAAGCAAATTTGAACATTCTCCAATATCAATACGAATTGAATTTTTTTTTAAAAATACCAATTTGAATAAAATATCTATAAAATTCAATCGAATTCAGATATTTTGTAACTTACGTAATGTAAATATGTTGATGACACTTTATCCTTGTACCATCACACTTAATCATCCAATTTATTGATTTCACCTAAATCAATGCAAATTCGCATTAAATTAAAAAAACTTGTCCAACTAATTAGTTGTATTGCAATAAAATACATATATTACTTCATTGAATAAAAATACAAATACAAACAGTTCGGATAAAATAACATTTTGGATGTAAAAGTCTATATTATATTCTCATCCATATTTCTATGCGAATTCTAATACAAATATAAAATAGGAGAGAGATTATTAATTAGATTGTTAGGTGTTGATTCCACTTTCTTACGAAATCGACAAGGCAAAGCACAAAACCAATGAAAAACAAATAAGAACACGAGACATAGATTTAATGTGAAAAATCCTTTCGGGTGAAAAACAATAGACGGACAATGAATATATATAAGGAGAAGTTACAAGCATGAGAAACTTAGGCTTGTCTTAACTGTATGACTATAGAGTATATATAGGCTAGGAATCAGTGTCCCTAACAAAGAAAAGAACAGAGTTCTAGTCGGCAATTAAATAGAGACCTACTAGGAAACAGAAATAGTAATATTCTCGGAGACAGGAACGGTACCCACCTCAGCCAGTCTCAAAAAATAATGATGTTAAGTTGCTCATCTATCCAAGCACAAGTTTTTAGCTGGAGATTTTATCAGCTTTGCATATCTTAGCCATTTCCCCTTCACTTTCTACTTCATGGCGACGCCTTATGCGTCGCTCTTCGACTCATACCCTCATGTGAAGGCGTGGTGGGAGAGGCTGATGTCGAGACCATCGATTAAGAAGCTCAGTGCAAGCATGGTTTTACAAGCCTAGTTACAGAGGAGGGATCTTATATATTCCAAGATCTCATCCATGATGTGTACCTTACTTTCTGCTTGCAACTTAGTGCGCGTTTGTTCTAATAAACTACTATTACTAGAATTGCACGAGTGTGCAGTCTGGTGGTTGAGTATATGTTACATGAGTTGGAAATTATTGATCTCTTGGTTGTGAACTCTTTAGTGGAGCCATATTTCAAATTGCTTCCAGATTTATTGTTTGTCAATCCTAATTACTAGGTAGTTTGTCCTGGAGCACATGTAAGTGCAGTATCTTCAGTTCTTCACTTTCAAACTATTTCCTCTGAACTAATTTCGCAGCACTGATTTATGGTAAACGGTGCAATAGTTCGTACCGCATCATCTGGAAGATTATTGATAGATCTTCTCGTGTTGTCTCCGTAGGAGAATGATGTACGAAAGGTCTCTCTGACATGGCGGCATCTTCCAGGGAAATCCGTGAGGCGACAGGAGAAAAGCCCAGCGACAGAGCTTGAAATTTTTTATTGGATATACACACTACGTGTGTGGTACCTTCTTAGATACCATCTTTAACCGATGTGTCGCGCTTCCTTGGATGCATGCTCTCATCATGGCCGCTAGTACCTCCTAGCGTATGTCATTGCAGTAATCGACTTGCCGTACCATCCACCTAAATTTTCTAACTTTTTAAAGTTTAGCTGCTAATATATTTAAAACTATCTAGATTTGTCGCTAAAAGTACTTTCGTAATATTATAATTTTATTAGTATAAATTAAGATAAAGTTATAAATTGTAATAGTCAAATTCATTTCTTATAGACCGTAAAAATAAAATATCACTTAAAAAAGAGTGGATAAAGCAATAAAATGTTAGCGCTAGGTAAACTGAGCATTGTGAACATTGTATTCACATGGTACTTTAATATTACTATATAATCAATCGCACTAGGGGGGCCCTGTTGAGGAGACGTTGTTGGGGCGAACCAAAGCCCAGCTGAGGCAAAGCCGTTGAGGCCGAAGTGAATCACGCCAAGACCAAGGCATCTAGGTTTGTTGGAGCTAACTGAGGTGAATCCATCGCACTAGGGGGATTTTGTAGTTGAGGACACACCATAGAGGTGAGGCGAAGCCTGGCTGAGGCAAAGCCATCAACGTTGAGTTGAACCACATCCAGGCTAAGCCATTGAAGCGTGTTAGAGCTTGGCGAGGTGAATTCATTGCACAAGGGAGAGCCCCTAGTCGAGGAGATAATGTCGAGGTAAAGCGAAGCATGGCCGAGGTGAAGCCATCGAGGCCGAAGCAAACCTCGCCAAGGCCAAGCCGTTGAGACGTGTTGGAGCACGTCGAAGTGAATCCACTGAGCTAGGGGAGCTACTACTCAAGTAGACGCTATTAGGGCGAAGCAAAGTTCGACTGAGGTAGAAGATAACCACGTTGAGGTGGTCAAGCCATTGAGGCATGTTGGGGCTTGCCGAGAGCCCCTAGTCGAGAAAGTACCATCGAAGCGAGGCAATGTTTAGCCATGCAAAGCCATAGAGGCCGAGTTGAACCACATCGAGCCGTGTTAGAGCTAGTTTAGGTGGATCCATCACACTAGTGGGAGCCTCTATTCAAGGAGACACCATCGAGGTGAAGCAAAGCCCAACCAAGGTGAAGCCGTCGAGGCCGAGTTGAACCACACCGAGGCTAAGCCATCGAGGAGCATTGGAGCTTGCCGAGGTGGATCCATCACACTAGGGGGATCTCCTAGTCAAGGAGATACTATCTTGGGGAAGCGAAGGCCAGCCAAGGTAAAGCCATTGAGGCTGAGTTAAGCCACACCGAGGCTAAGCCATCGAGGCATGTTGGAGCTCATTGAGAAGAATCCATCACACTAGGAGCCCCTACCCAAGGAGATGTTGTCGAGGCAAAGATGTCAAGGCCGAGTTAAAACCACGCCAACGCTAAGCCATCGAGGCATGTTGGAGCTCACCGAGATGAATCAATTGTAGTAGGGGAGCCCCTAGTCAATGAGAGACCGTCAAGGCGAAGCGAAGCATGACCGAGGCGATGTTGTTGAGGTCGAGTTGAACCACACCGAGGCAAAGCCATCGAGGCATGTCAAGGCTTGCTGAGATAAATCCATCGAGCTAGGGGAGCCCTTAGTCAACAAGGTGCCGTTGAAGCGAGACGATGTTCAACCGAGGCTAAGTTGAATCATGCCAAGGCTAAGCCATGAAGACATGCTAGAGCTCACCAAGGTGAATCCATCTTACTAGGGGGAGCCCCTAGTTTAGGAGACACCATCAAGACGAAGCGAAGCCTGGTTGAGGCGAATCCATTGAGGCTGAGTTGAACCATACAGAGGCTAAGACATCGAGGCGTGTTGGAGCTCGCCAAGGTGAATCCATCGTACTAGGGGGAGCCCCTTGTTTGACGCAAGAAATCGCTCTAAGATTTCTATTGCGTGGGAATAAGGTGCGGGCGAGCCAGTGTACTAAAGTATACAAAAATGAATAAACACATGAAAAGATAGGAAAACATGTATTTTATTCTTTCATTTAAGAATAACAAAATTACAGGTCCTCTTTATATGATTGTGCTCTATGGCCTGCTTTGTATAGCATATCTGACATAGGTAACATGGTCTCCTGATTCTCAAGGCCCCAGAAAGCTCTCAGTTAATTACATCCGTAGGATAAAACCACGAAACACCTTTGATTAAGCTGCACATCTGTCGGACCCCAAGTTTACTAACCTGGAATCCTCTGTGATAACACTGCATTATTCCCTGGATCAGTAGATAATGCTCACAGATACATCGCTGCATCATTTCATACACGATAAATTCATACATTACATTACCAGAGTTCAAATAGACCACGTCGGGCCAGAGATTACAATAGGGCTGTCAGGCCAAATGTCTTACATTACATAAAGAGCGAAAGCGGAAGCGTACATAGCGTAGGGGGCACAACTCACCACAGGCAAGCAACTGGGATAACTCGAGTACCAACGCTATTAACCAGGGACCTGGCTAATAACGAAGGCACCCGCCAAAACTAGCCTGGTCAACTTTTCTGAGGCGAGAAGCAAGACTACCGAGACCTATTCTAATAACCACCATCTTCATTTCCTTCGGCATCCTGATCCTCATGATAAGCGTAGTGCTCTTGATTCACATCTTCTGAAAGGGGGGTTAAGAGCGAGGTTGAGCACAAACAACCGTATGCCTTACCTTGGATTGTGGAATGAAAGGTTGGCAGTGTGTATCTGTCTCTGCTTTTGGTAATTTAATAGCCTGTCAATTTCTTCTTGTTTGATGTGCCCTTCGCTCTCGTTTTCTCCCGCACGCGTGCCCGCTAAGTGGTTATGCTCATGGAATTATTTAGTATATATTTTGGACCACGATGATCTGTGTTTCGAGTGTATTAATCAACGTTTTAGCGGCATGGAATGATGGAATCCGAAGCGCATGAGGTTGGGGAGATTCAAAGGCGCTGAAGAACAAAAATGGCCTGGAAGCAAAGGACAACACGATTTGTATTTATCAAAAATGGCCAGAACAAAAAAAAAATATCTTCAGCGAAAGATGGCATGTCGAACTTGGCATGATCGTTTTGGCTTCAGTTTTTAACTTCGGCTTATTTTTCACTATTCATAAATTTCGTCTTTTTTTGAACTTTTGGCTTTTTGTTGAGCTTTTTTGCCGGTTCTTTTTTCCCGTATTTGTTTGTATTATATGTAATGAGCTAACATATTTTTTTATATTTTTTTAATTATTTTAAATTTAATTATGCTAAATAAACCTCTGTCAGCTACAGTGTTTTTCAGTCAGATACAGTGCTTTTCAGCCAAAAGCCACAAAAAAGCCCAAATGATCACCAATCTGAGACGTCGAGATCGAGTTTACATACGATCATATATATGAAGTTGTTGAGCGAAGATCTGTAGTCTAATGTTCGGCAGAATATTTTATTGCCAACCCGTCTTTTACGGCCAATTTGTGATTACTTTTATGTATTGTGAAGTCTAATTAGTGATACAAATATTTACTAATTGTATTAAAAAAATTTCTTTTAGAGCTTCTACAATGCAGACCACTTTCAAGTGTCACATTAGTTGAAGCTGGGAGCCTGGGACCCAAAATCTCCCACTTCAATGCATACTAGGTAGAAAGGCGCGCTACGCCGCGCCAGTTGGATGGAAAGCGGTGGTGTGTTGTGCGTCAGTTGGTTTCCGCTGGTTTAGCATGGCAGTGGTTTTGTAATCGGAGATTGAACCAGCACGACAAAACGAAACGGAGCAGCATAACATGAGAAGAGAGTTTGTAACAGCATAAATGTTAGACGGTCTACATGCGTGACTTTGGATTAGAGCTGTAAACGAGTAGAGTTCGAGCGAGTTTGACCTTCTAAGCTTGAGCTCGGTAGAAACTTGAGCTGAATTCGAGTTAGGGTTCGAACCTAGATTTGGGCTCAGACTCGGCTCGATCTAAACTCGAGTAGGCTCGAGCTCGGCTCGTTGAAACTCGACGACAATTAAATAATTTATTATGTACTTTGTTTTCAATAATAAGAAAATTTTGAGTTCGAGCTCGACTCTAGTAAACTCAATAACAGTTAAAATAATTCAAATATACACTAATTTTCAATAATAAGAAAAAGTTGAGCTCAATTTTGGTTCGAGTAAACTTGGTAAGAGTTAATATGTATCACTATTTAAGCTCGAATCGAGGCTCGCGAACTATTCGAGTTCGGCTCGGTGAAACTCACGAGCTCGAGATCAAGCTTGAGTTTGGCTCGTTTAAAGTTCGAGTTGAGCTCGAATCGAGTCTGGAACGAACCGAACTTGAGTAGCTCGTGAGTTTCAAGCTTTTTTACCGCCTTACTTTGGACTATGATAAGTAGCGATAGGGGTAAGGAAAAAAAACCAAAAAACACTTCTTAAAAAAAGTGAATATAAAATCTTGCTAATCTTCGTTCTGGTCTTGCTCTACCATCTACGCATGCAGGACATCGTCATATAGAAGGGATGAAGTAGACGACTGCTATGCATTGCCTAGCAGCCACACAAATTTTACCAACTGTGACGGGCAGGGAATCAATCCTCTAAAACAGCACAAGAAGAAGCTTCAGACAGATTGCTGAAGCAACTCTGCTATCTCTTAAGCGCCGTCAAACCATCTCCTTTGTACATGAGATGCTGCATATTTGGCATACAAAACATACATTGCTTCCGCTGACTCCCCCATTAGCCTAACCAAAATTACTCTGGGCTCTGTCCAATGCTCTGATCATAACGGCATGATGGTACTTATTTCCGATATGAGCTGGTATACCAGGAATGCTACAGCAACAAAACAGCAATAGTGAGTGACATCATGATCTTGTTGTCACATGGAAAAATCAAACTAATCATCGAACACTACATTCTAATTCTTGGAATCCTATATCTTAACTGCATCGCGGAATACCTTAGTTCTCTGATTCATACTATCATCCTCAAATACTTTCCAGTGGATGCCTACCCTGCAACGAACACCACAAATTTCTCAGGCTGAAGGTTGCATCACCCCAAAAAATTAACGACCAAGAATTAGGGATCTTTGGAGAGGCGCTGAATGGCCGAAGGAACTGAGGATCGACTGCGTAGGTGAACAGGCAGATCTGACCGGTAGCGTCATTGGACGGGCAGCATTCTTCAGGACCCAAACGGAATTGTAAGAACTTGGAGGCCCTTTTTGCAAATACGGCGACGTGGATAGCCTACCTGGCCGGCAATCCTCCGAGCTTTAAAGATTTCTATTGTATGTTTCACGATGGACCCCACAAGATCTACTAGATCTGCCGAGTACATTATAATGGGATGGACAAGTTACAGTGGATGTGGCCTGTTAATTAATTTCTCGTGAAATATTTATATTGTGATGCTGATTGAAAAGTAACCAAATGACTAGCTTATTGAAAAGTATATGCTCCTAGAAGTTATTTACGGATTAACAGAGCTGTAGTAAATAAGGCGCAAGTACGGTGTGGAAAGTTATGGTGGTGTACTGTTTTGTACAATGTTTGCGTATGTGTTTTGTACTGTATAAACCACAGTCCAACGTATCAGCTCCTAATATCCTCTCAACTCTCAATGCTATCGTATTTGCAGAGTCACGAGCAATTGCAAAGTACGTGCTTCGGAAATACAAGAAGGAAGTAGACCTACTGAGGGAAGGCAATCTCAAAGAAGCCGCAATGGTGGACATATGGACAGAGGTTGAGGCGCACCAGTATCACCCAGCCCTCTCACCTATTGTGTACGAGTGCCTCGTATTTCCCGTCATGCGTGGCATACCCACCAACCAGAACATTGTGGACAAGAGTTTGGAGAAGCTGAAGAAGGTGCTTGAGGTCTACGAAGCTCATCTATCCAAACACAAGTTTTTAGCTGGAGATTTTATCAACTTTGCAGATCTTAGCCATTTCCCCTTCACTTTCTACTTCATGGCGACGCCTTATGCGTCGCTCTTCGACTCATACCAGGCGTCGCTCTTCGACTCATACCCTCATGTCAAGGCGTGGTGGAAGAGGCTGATGTCGAGACCATCGATTAAGAAGCTCAGCGCAAGCATGATTTTACAAGCCTAGTTACAGAGGAGGGATCTTATAAATTCCGAGATCTCATCCATGATCTGTACCTTACTTTCTGCTTGCAACTTTGTGCGCGTTTGTTCTAATAAACTACTCTTACTAGAATTGCACGAGTGTGCAGTCTGGTGGTTGAGTATATGTTACATGCGTTGGAAATTATTGATCTCTTGGTTGTGAACTCTTTAGTGGAGCCATATTTCAAATTGCTTCCAGATTTATTGTTTGTCAATCCTACATTACTAAGTAGTTTGTCCTGGAGCACATGTAAGTGCAGTATCTTCAGTTCTTCACTTTCAAACGGTGCACTAGTTCGTACCGCGTCATCTAGAAGATTATTGATAGATCTTCTCGTGTTGTCTCCGTAGGAGAATGATGTACGAAAGGTCTCTCTGACATGGCGGCATCTTCAAGGGAAATTTGTGAGGTTACAGGAGAAAAGGCCAGTGGTAGAGCTAGAAAAATTTTATTGGATATACACACACTACGCATGTTGTACCTTTTCGGATACACCTTCAACCGATGTGTTGCGCTTCCTTGGATGCACGCCCCCACTATGGCCGCTGGCACCTCCTAGCGTACGCTCTTGCAGTCATCGACTTGCCGTACCACCTACATAAATTTTCTAACTTTCTAAAGTTTAGCTGCTAATATATTTAAAACTATCTAGATTTGTCGCTAGAAGTACTTTCATAATGTTATAATTTTATTAGTATATAATAAGATAAAGTTATAAATTGTAATAGTCAAAGTCATGTCTTATAGACTGTGAAAATAAAATATCACTTAAAAAAGAATGGATGGAGTAATAAAATGTTAGCGTTGGGTAAACCATGCATTGTGAATATTGTATTCACATGGTACTTTAATGTTACTATATAATCCATCGCACTAGGGGGCCCCTTGTCAAGGAGATGTTGTCGGGGCAAAGCGAAGCCCAGCTGAAGCGGAGCCATTGAGGCTGAAGTGAATCACGCCAAGACCAAGCCATCTAGGCATGTTGGAGTTTGCTGAGTTGAATCCATCACACTAGGGGGATTCTCTAGTTGAGGACACGACATCGAGGTGAGGCGAGGCCTGGCCGAGGCAAAGCCATCAACGCTAAGTTGAACCACATCGAGGCTAAGACATCGAGACGTGTTGGAGCTCGCCGAGGTGAATTTATTGCACTTGGGGGAGCCCCCAAGTAGAGGAGATACTGTCGAGGTGAAGTAAAGCCTGGCTGAGGTGAAGCCATTGAGGCCGAAGCAAACCTCGCCTAGGCCAAGCTGTCAAGACGTGTTGGAGCTCGCCGAAGTGAATCCTCTGAGCTAGGGGAGCTACTACTTGAGCAGATGCCATTAGGGCAAAGCAAAGTTTGACCGAGGTCAAAAATAACCACATTGAAGCCAAGCCATTGAGGCATGTTGGGGCTCGCCAGGAGCCCCTAGTTGAGAAAGTACCGTCAAAGCGAGGCAATGTTCAGCCATGCAAAGCTGTGGAGGCCGAGTTGAACCACATCGAGGCGTGTTAGAGCTAGTTGAGGTGAATCCATCACACTAGTGGGAGCCTCTATTCAAGGAGATGCCATCGAGGTGAAGCAAAACCCAGCCAAGGTGAAGCCATCAAGGTTGAGTTGAACCACGCCGAGGCTAAGCCATCGAGGAGTGTTGGAGCACGCTGAGGTGGATCCATCACGCTAGGGGGATCTCCTAATCAAGGAGATGCCATCTCGGGGAAGTGAAGCCCGGCCAAGGCGAAGCCATTGAGGCTAAGTTGAACCACACCGAGGCTAAGCCATTGAGGCATGTTGAAGCTCGCCGAGAAGAATCCATCACACTTGCAGCCCCTACCTGAGGAGATGTTGTCGAGGCGAAGCTGTCAAGGCCGAGTTAAACCATGCCGACACTAAGACATGGAGGTGTGTTGGAGCTCGCCGAGATGAATCAATTGCACTAGGGGAGCCCCTAGTCGACGAGACACTGTCAAGGTGAAGCGAAGCATGACCGAGGCGAAGTTGTCGAGACCGAGTTGAACCACACCAGGGCTAAGCCATCGAGGTGTGTCGAGGCTTGCTGAGATGAATCAATCGAGCTAGGGAAGCCCTTATCAAGGAGGTGCCATCGAAGCGAGGTGATGCTCGACCAAGGCCGAGTTAAACCGTGCCGAGGCTAAGCCATCAAGACATGCTGGAGCTCACCGAGGTGAATGCATCTTACTAGGGGGAGCCCATAGTTGAGGAGATGCCATCGAGGTGAAGCGAAGCATGATTGAGGCGAATCCATCGAGGCTGAGTTGAACCACGTAGAGGCTAAGACATCGCGGCATGTTGGAGCTCGCCGAGGTGAATCCATCGCATTAGGGGGAGCCCCTTGTTTGACGCAAGAAATCACTCTAAGATTTCTATAGCGTAGGAATAAGGTGTGAGTGAGCCAGTGTACTAAAGTATATAAAAATAAATAAACACATGAAAAGATAGAAAATTATGTATTTTATTCTTTCATTTAAGATCACAAAATTATAGGTTCTCTTTATATGATTGCGCTCCATGGCCTATTTTGCATAGTAGATCTGACATAAGCAACGTCGTCTCCTGATTCTCGGGGCCCCAGAAAGCTCCCAATTAATTACATCCACAGGATAAACCCACAGAACACCTCTGATTAAGCTACACATTGGTCATCGCCTTCAGTCTTTGCTTTACATTCTCCCTGCATGTGATGAATGTTTGATGTAGATGTGGGCATTGGCATGATTCATAGCCTTGTCAGTCCATGGGGCTATTGGTAGCGTAACCTTTGCATTGGCCATGCTCGCCGATATCATTTGACCTTGCCGGTATCAAATGACATGTAGAGTTAAGGTGATTAAAATCATGCATGGTTCACGCTAAGCTTGGTTGATCTGATGATACAGTAGCATAAAGATAGTAGATATAGTGGGATAGTAAGGTTAGTGTAGAAGAACACCAAGGTCAGGTGTCGATGTAGTCGAAAGCGACCGCCGGGGAGGACTCTAGTGCAGTGGAGGCGTTCATAGCCAAACTCCGATGTTATAAGGTAGACCATCCTCATTTTGAGTAGATATATAGGTTGTAGGAGACAGCTAGGACAACTCCAATGGGGTGGAGGCGCACGGCAGGCTAACTTTAAAGTCACGAGGGTAGGTCATCCTTGTTCGAGTATGACAGGTATGCAGATTGTCTGGGATGACTCTAGTGCTGTGAAAGCGCATAGGAGTGGACTTTGGCATCATGGGCATACCCTCCTCATTTGATTGTAGCGAGGACGAATGCTGCCATACGTTTATACATCATGGTAAAAGAAGATCGAACAAGATGGCCATCACGCTCGATTAAGTTAACTATGAATGCATGGCCTTGTCGGCAAGAATGGCAGTCTTGACATCAGAAGTGAGTCCTCGGATAGCATAGATGCTATAGTGATGAGATGCGAAGGCATCGCACTGTGGCCGGCAGGGGCGGAGCCCAATGGAGGAGAGGGGGTTCCCAGGAACCCCAAGTCCAAATTTTTTTAGTTATTACTAGTAAACATTCACCCTTTGTGCACCCCCCCTTGGTCCAATATGGTGTACCCCTAGCCCAACAAATACCCTCACTCGCCCTGTCCAGCCCATTCTCCCACCGTCCTATGCTCCCACGCGCGGCCCGTTGCACCCCCCTCCATTTTGCTCTAGCTCCGCCACTGGTGGCTGGTGCGGCAACTTTGGCTATGTGAACGTGGCAGCTGGGAGCTTCGACCTCTAGATGTGGACATCAAGTTGAATTGATGGATGCTGCAGGGTTCGACATCTTGTGTGTGGTGCCTATGCGAGAGCTCCGACCAAGCATAACAGAGAGCATGAGAGAGAGGGAGCAATGTGCATGGTCCATGCATGGACACTGTGCACATAACAATTTGATGCCTAGGGAATACATATTATTGGGCTCATTGACCCGCCATCATCCAGGTGGCATTGTTTAATACTAGCCACATCCAATTACTTCTCCAAGTGGGCAGAAACTATATCATTACAATAAGTAGAAAGTAATACTGTGATCAACTTCCTAGAGAGACACATTATATATCGCTTTTGGTTCCGCACATATAACACTACCTCCCCTAAACACAAACACTACAAGAAGTGAAATTGTTGAGTTGTGATCGTCATGGCCTTTTGACGTTCAAAAACTAAGCCCTTTAGCAACCTTATCCGAGGTCACTCTTACAATTGATATTCAATGAGAAAACCAACATTTTAAAAAAAATTACCAAACATTTTGCCTTCTTCTTCTTGGCTCTTTCTTGATGTTTTGTGTGCTCAGCTCACTTGGCAACTAGCATATCCCCTTTGTATGATATGAAATCATTGGACCACAAGCTTTGATGGCCATTCACTTTCATTCAACAATGATAACTCATCACATGTGGGAGTAGTGTAGCATGCCAATGCGGCCAATATGAATATGTGAAACCCTTCCACCTAGTCGACAGGCACCGTAGCAACTACATGGTCATAACTAGGTCAATAAAACTCCTTTAGTACATGGTATAAGCTTTCACCACAAATTGAGGATTACCAGAGGTGGTTCTATCACCAACACTGCAATTGATAACTATGTGGCCTCAGTGGATTATCTTATTATTTTCGGCCTTGATGCAAGTCACTATCAATGGTCCGGAGAACTATTTGCTCTCTATGGCACAGATGTCCACCACAATACAAGTGTACTGCAACAAGTACTTTTGCCTTAGTACAACATAGTCAACCTGGGTTTAATGGTCTTTATCGCACTCTAGGAGACTAATCCATGAATAAATAATTTAAAATAATGTATATGTGTATATATATACATGAATCTGGATTATTTCATTTATTTTGTGTTTATACTAAGCTCCTCAGGTAGGTAGCCATGGTAATGGTGCTCTTGCAAGCTTCTCTCTGTGATTGCATGAAGGAATATCATCAGCCATAATGATTAGGCTTGTCATGTTGGTAGCACTACTACAGAAATACTATTAGTAGACGCCAAATCACAAACGGTTTGACAAAACCGTCTGTGACGTACACTATCATAGACGGTTTTAATTTGGAGATCGTCTGTGTTGTTGGTGTCGGAACAAATGAGTATCACAGACGGTTCTTACCGATGAACCGTCTGTGATAATCTGTGAATTATCACAGACGGTTTTTATTAAAAACTGTCTGTGATAAGCTGAGAATTATTACAGATGGTTTTTTATTAAAAACTGTCTATGATAATCGTCGCTCAAAACCACATCTGTCTTTATTTCAATTCAGATCTAGCCGGTGCTGCACCTGGAGGAGGGAAGGCTTTCAGGCCAGTTAATTTGGTGGGAGGAGGCAGGAGAGCTTTAAAGATTCATACGTTCCTGGTTGCCCTGGATATGGTTAGTAATGAAATTTATTTTTCTTTGCATTACAATTTAGATCTAAGTTTTGGTGAGTGTTATTGCAGATGGTTTGCATCTACTTGACCATACATGATCAGTTCCCGTCACGTGAGAGGCCAAATTTGTCAAAATTGTTGGTTATAAGTGGTTCATCGATCACTGGGGAAATAGCTGTTGTGTTTATAATATGAATTAAGCTAGCAAAGCCACAATGCATGTGGTATATATGTAGTAATAATTAATTAATTTAATTTTTAATGCTAAGTTGTTATATATATGCATAACGTAGGACCGAAGCTGGATGTATACCGTGAACCGTGTGAGTGAAGAGTGCATTAATGGCGTGTCTGCTTTTACAAAAGCTGCCGAGGAGGATATGTTAAATAAGGGGGTGGAATATATGTACTGTCCATAGACTGACTGCGAGAATTTAAAGATGTTTAAGAACCAAGAGAAGATTGAAGCGCACTTGATTTGGAGCGGTTTCAAAAAGGGTTATATGTGTTGGACCAGTCATGGCGAAGTCAATGATATGCCGCCGGATGACATCGCCGGTGAAGCGAATGATATGTCGTCGGATGATGTCGATTGTTATGCGGATTCGGATAGGTTGCACGATGACAATCTGGATCAGATGCTTCGCGATGTAGAAGAGAACTATGATGAGAGAGAGTATGTTAAATTCCAGGGCTTGATGGAGGACTTGGAGAAACCTTTGTTCACGTGCTGCAAGTCAAAGTACACGAGGTTATCAACCGTGCTTGAACTGTTGAAATTGAAGGTAAGCAACGGTTGGTCCGACAAGAGTTTCACGGTGCTGCTAAGTCTTTTAGCGGACATGCTTCTGGAGGGAAATGAGTTGCCTAAACCACGTATAAAGCCAAGAAGGTTCTTTGCCTATTGGGAATGCTATTGGGAATGGAAGTAGAAAGAATAAATGCATGTCCGAACGACTGTATCCTCTACCGTAAAGAGTATGCAAACATTCATGTATGTCCGGATGCAACGCAGCCCGATACAAATGTAACAATCAATCAAATGACGGCGAGGGAGCAGAGGTGAAGACAGGTCCTCCTGCTAAGGTGGCATGGTATTTTCCTATAATTCCCTGTTTGAAATGGTTTTTTGCAAATCCAAAGGAGGCAAAACTGCTGCGTTGGCACTCGGAGGAGCGCAAGAAGGATGGAATGCTAAGGCACTCAGAAATGTGAGCTGCTAACAGAAATTTTTGCATCGTTTGAGATCCTACAAGAACACCACGACTCCGTGCAACGACATGCCTTGCTAGCGGCGTGCAAAGTATGGAAGAACTTCAAGAGCATGCTTGTCAAGCAGTACGTGGAGAAGGATCTAACACCCTTTCATAAGTACCCATTCCTGGAACCACAATGGGAAGAGTTTAAGGCGATCAACACAACTGAAGATTTTAGAAGTGCAAGTGCGGCGCACAAGGCCCTTCTGGCAAAACACACACACCCCCACAGACTTGGCACAACTGGGTATGCGGGTAAAATCCCACAGTGGAGGACGGAGGACGAACAGGCAATCCTACGGGACACCTCCCCGCCATTTGCCACGATCCCGGATGAGTGCGCTCGAAATTGGATTAGAGAGATGTCATCTACCACGTCATCGGGGGACATCTCCTTCCGAAACCCTATAGACCAGGAAGTGTCTCACCGCCTGGTAAGATATCGATCGAACTACGTAGCTTGTAATTACTCCACAACTTCGTAGGAAGTGAAATCACATGTCGGGCTCTTGCAGGAAGCATTGAGTGTACAATCTTCCTAGGGATCATTCCAGGCAACTAGGGAGAAAGATATGCTCTCCGCGGCCCTAGGAAACAAGGAGAACCCGTGTCGTACGAGAAGCCTTGGGCTTTATGTTCCTTAGAAACATGGTTTCTCAGATGACTCCGAATTGTATCGGAGTAGGAAGAGAACCAAAGCCGAGCATGAGGCATGGCTACGAGAGGAGATCAAGGCATCTCTTAGAGAGGAGCTGACTGATTACGTCAGAGATGAGATGCGAAGATATACAAAAAATCAGCAGATCGCCGCCGCTCCTGTGCTAGCCAGCCCCCCAATCGTCGGAGTAATTGCGCGTCCAATCCTACGACGGAAAGCGATGCCAGATTTCCTGTGGACGACATCCTGGTAATAATAATTATCTCTGAAATGCTCGATCTGTTGATAGGCCTATTGGAGTAGCTAATCTTGTATCGTTATGTACGAGCCTACGAAGTGCAAGCTCCAAGTGAGATATGCCTCCGTTCCCTTGTGCGTTGCTTGGGGCCAGCCATATCCGCCTACTCACAGTACCATGGTACACCGTACACCTTTATCACCAAGCTTCGAAAAAGTTCATGTGGATGGTGTGCATACCAATTTTGAGGTCGTCCCGCTACCGAAGCCCCTCAACGATGAGCTCATGACTCTAGGGCAAGCCATTGGAATATTTATCCAGTGGCCCAAAAGTGATATCTGCCTGGAGGCTTCTTCACCTGTGGCAGGTCCACAAGAGCAGTCCGAACTAGAGCTACATGCACTGGTGCCATCTCTACAAGGCCTATCTCCACCACCTCTACCTGCACCGGTGCCATGTCCATGGGTGGTATTCTCGGTGAAGCAACTTGCGCCGGTGCTACCTTTACAGTCAACTACCATGAAGTCGACCTACAACCGAGGCAGCAGGGGCAAATGAAAGAAGACCGATGATGATATCCTGTACCTGCCATTGGCCCGCAAATTCGTGCTAGGCAAGCCGATGATCGTCCCGGAAAAGCACCTCATAACCCTAGGACTTAGTTGTCAGATATTACACACTTGGTATATGGAACAGGCCAATAAGCCACAGGGAGAACGGCGCTCAGGTATCATTGTCAAATTCAGGCTGGATCATTTACAGCACGAAGTTCATGATTGTGTCTTCGCGGTAACCTTTGAGGATTTATTTGATCTTTTCACGCTCAACGCTCTCGACGCCTCACTCGTTCGATGTTGGACGCTATAAGTGTGTACAATCACAGTCTTCGTTCATGTAATACTGATATATGTCATATATAATTTGTTATTTTTCTGTGTATATATATAGATACATGGTGACTGAAGCTAGATCATCCAAATCACCAATTGGTTTTCTAGACCCATGCTTGGTCGCCATGGATACCATCAACGAGGATGCATCCTTCGTTGAGAGGTATATTACAACAACACTACTGGCTCACCGCGATAAGGAATTTGTACTTATGCCCTACAATTAGGGGTTCCATTGAATTTTAATTGTAATTATACCAAATAAAACAAGGCAATATACCTTGATTCCCTAAGTAAGAACAAAACCGACTACACAGTTACCAGCAAATTACTCGACAGGTAAGTACATTTTCTCCATACATAACTATATTGTACTCTTTCTTTCCTTCCGAATGACTAAGCGAACTTTTTCGAATCATAAAGGTCATTTGTCACATACGTTGCAGAGACACTAGCTCGACGGAAGGGGCCAAGCCCTTGCAATATGTTCGAAATTTTGGGTATTCGCTAGTACACATTAATTAATCATATACAATACTTGGTAGTAATGCCTCTTGAATTAACACATTCTATTTTTTGCAGTGCCATCAGCAGCAGCCGAGCAACACGTGTGAATTCTATGTTTGCCACCATATGAAACTACTACTCGATTCCTTGAAGATCACCAATCCTAAGGTTTGTCAATCTTCTCATAATTATTTCATACTTATCAGGTTATATATGTACGCACATTGATATTTCTATCGACAGGCTGCGCCCATCCCTACAACTGCATTGCAATAGCCCGACCTTGCACGAATTCAAGGAGAGTGCACGTACTTTTTGGTGGCCGGAGTCATAAAATCAGATGGAGAGTTCCACAACGTACAATGATTTTTTGTTTGGGAAAAGATTGACATTGACTGTAATTGTGTATTTGTTAATGGATATTTTATTTCATTTCAATTAATTGATTTGCGAAAGGGTTGTTTTATGTTTGTGAAATGAATTGAGATGTGAATTAGATGTACACATGTACATGTTGATCTGCTTGTTTCAGAGGGCATGGCTAGCATTTCCTGAGGCTAGCCAATAAACAGAAATAGATTTAGGGGTAGAAGAGAATAGCATAGATGGTTTTTAACTAAAAACCGTCTGTGCTAGTTGATAATCATAGACGGTTTTTAACTAAAAACCGTCTGTGCTAGTTGATAATCACAGACGGTTTTTAACTATATCACAGACGGTTTTTAGTTAAAAACCGTCTGTGATTATTAACTATCACAGACGGTTTGTAATTAAAAACCGTCTGTGATATTTACACCATAGACGGTTCGAAAGCCGTCTGTGATGACCTCGTATCATTACTGACCCATAAATTCAGACGGCTCACAAAACCGTATGTGTTGACGTTTCTGAACCGTCTGTAATACGGTTTTCTGTAGTAGTGTAGATGATTACAACCCCTGGCTGCTCAACAAAGTCACTCTATAATGATCGTAAAGAGCAGTAACACACGCCGTGACTCGCTACCCTAGCGGCGGCAACTGCTGCAACCCTGGCTTTATTTAAAGAATATATATTCAAGAAAAACAAAGAAGTAAAAAAAGGGAGCAGACTACTTGGTGCAGTAACACTACGTGCATAGGCCATCTGTAGGAATGCCAGACAAGGGAGGGCTGGTGAAACTTCAGACTTGGCTGTGATCGTTTTGGCTTTAACTTTTAGCTTTCGGCTTATTTTTCACTATTAATAAATTTCGTCTTTTTCTGAACTTTTGGCTTTTTGTTGAGCTTTTTTGCCGGTTCTTTTTTTCCCGTATTTGTTTGTATTATACGTAATGGGCTAATATATTTTTTATATTTTTTAATTTTTTTAATTTAATTATGCTAAATAAGCCTCTGTCAGCTACAATGTTTTTTCAGCCAGCTACAGTGCTTTTCAGTCATAAGCCACCAAAAATAAGCCCAAATGATTACCTGTAGTATTGGGGTCATCACTAGTTCCGATATGGTGTACCGCGTCGGCCAACAGCCCAATATGACGAGCCTATCACCATGCCGGTAGTCGCTTAGTTGCTCAAGACAGAATGCATCTTTAATTGGCTGCTTCAAAATTTGCACAAATTAGACATGACAGTGTGCTTGTTTAATCTGCCAATTCAAAATGAAAAAAAGTGCACAAGCTAGAGTGCTTTAAACGAGCTACGACACTCGTGGTCATGCAGTGTCCTGGGAGCCGAGTTTATTACATCCATCAGAATGTTTATACACCTTAGCTAGGAAGCTTAGTGATTTGGATGGGAACAAGATAATCAATAGGGAAATAGAATACGTGAAGGGCTCATGCATGGCACTGTGTTATTATTAGTGCTACACTTTGCACCCTGGATGTACTCCAATTAAGGGATGTAATTCAAGATTATTCGAAACGTAACTATTGAATCAGACTAGCATCTGTACGGCGAAAGTGCACAGACTGAGCCTAGTACTATGGCATCATGAGGCATCATGCTGTGACTCGGCGATAGGGGTGAAAACGGATCAGATATTTCCTACCCGACCGACCGCCGAATCCGAGTCGGATCGAATTCGGATAGTTACGTCGGATAATTATCGGATTCGGATAGTTGTTTTCGGATACGGATTCGGAAAAGAACTATCCGACGGATACGGATACTATCCAGGATTTTATCGGATAAAACCCGAATATATTTTTTGGATATCCGGCCCAACGGCAAGCAGTGCCAAGCCCATCAGCGAGATTGCACGCAGCATGCCTCACGCCTGGCCCAACGCCTCACTCTTCGTGACTTCGGGAATCGAGATTCGAGAGGCGGAGAGGGAGATTTTGGGGTTGGCTTTGGGAGAGGCGGAGAGCGGCTGCTAGGGTTCCCACTTCCCAGTCCGCCGCTCCTCCCCGCGGTCCCTTGGGCCGGCGGATGTGTGCTAGGGTTCCCAGTCCGCCGCTCCTCCCCGCTCGCCGACCCGCGGTCCCTTGGGCTGGCGGCTGCGTGCTAGGGTTCCCAGTCCACCGTTCCTCCCCGCTCGCTGACCCGCCGCTCGCCGACCCGCAGCTGCGTTCAAGGTTCTCGGTCCGCCGTCTCTGAAGGCAGCTCGCCGGTCCGCCATCGCCACAGCCTGTCAGCCACTACTTATCCTCCCAGCGCCAAGGTAGGATGATTGTCTTACTACATTCATCATGGTGTACTTTTGTGAGTACTGAAATCTTAATAAGGCTGTGAAGTCTGGAACTAGATGATTGTCACTAGTTTTTTCCTATCAAGCATGCAGTCACCTAAACTATACAATGCTAGCCATTGTTGGGTTGACTGTCATATAATGACCACATAGCTAGTAATGGTAATACCATCCAGTTAATAGTATATCCTAGTACTGATTTTTGAAAACCTTGGTGTTGTAGAGCACTTTAGTCCACACCGCACCACAACTTTTTTACTTCAGCTCAGTATTGTATTTTTGTAGCTGGTAAAATGAGGATATCATGCTGCTTGTAGTGTCAGACTGATTTGCTTTTACTATGTTTTTATGAATGATTTCTATAGTTCAGTTTGATAACTTATAGACTCCTTCCTAACCACTCCTCTCCAGACATTTCGTGAGATCCAGAGCCTCTTGTGGTGCATGAAACTACTAACCTTGACGCTGGTGTAAGGTATGAAACTACTAACCACTCCTCTTCTGAAATCTGTGAAGATATGTGAATTTACATGTTGTTCTAATCACTTTTTTTGGTTAACGATGTAGGTTAATGATGGTGTCTGGAACTGGAAGTGCAAGTGCCAATACAAGTACATGTGCATCAGCTGTTGCTATCATTGGTCCAAGCGTGTCTGCACCAAGTACTAGTGCATTAGCAGCTGTGGCACTTTCAGAGCCAACGGTAGCACCAAGAACTGAAGGTGAAGGTGATCCTGATGTTGTTTTCACTGGAGAGAATGAGCCACCTAAAAAAACAAAAGAAGAGTACGTCTGGGGTTTGGGAGCACTACACCAAGGAATGCATTATGAAGATAGAATCAGATGGTGTTGTGAAGAAAGAGCTTTGGGCAACATGCAAGAAATGCAAATACAAAAGCCAAGCTGAGAGCACGAGAGGTACAAAGGATTTCTCGAATCATTTGGCCAACAAACATGCTATAAAACAAGGTCAACAACTATTTAAGCTAGAAAAGGGTGAGCACAACAACACTGCATCTGTTCAGACATACAGGTATGATCAAGCAGAAAGTATGAAGAAGTTCTATCTGTCACTTGTTATGCATGAATACCCCTTCAACATGGTTGAGCATGAGTACTTTGTTGACTTTATCAAGTCTTTGTGACCTAGTTTTTCATTTAAGTCTCACATAACAACTAGAAAATAAATAGTGGATCTTTTCACATAGGAAAAGCAAAAGTTATATGAACATTTTAAATCTGTTTCAAGTCGCTTTTCCACAACCATGGATATGTGGACATCGAATCAAAACAAAGGTTATATGTGCATCACGGTTCATTGGATTGATGACAATTGGCAAATGAAGAAAAGGATAGTTACATTCATGCATGTCAAAGGTCACCACTCAGGAACAGTGCTAGGCAATGAGTTTGTTATGTGTATGATGAAAATGAACCTTGAAAAGAAATTATTTGCAATGACTTTGGACAATGCATCGGCTAATGATAAATGTGTCACAGAAGTTGTCTCAACACTTAAGAAGCGTGCTCCCTTAATATGTGATGGTGCCTTTTTTCATGTCAGATGTTTCTGTCATATATTAAATCTTGTTGCGCGAGATGGTTTGAAAGAAATTGCAAGGCCAATTCATAATATTAGAGCTAGCATTGTAATTGTGAAAAATTCTCCGTTGCAATGGGAGGAATTTAAGAAATGTGCATTACAATGTGATTTAGATATTAAGAGGGGTCTTTCATTGGATGTTTCAACAAAGTGGAACTCAACATTTCAAATGTTGAAGCAAGCTGTGTACTATAGAAGGGCATTTGATAGGCTATTGTTCTTAAATGCAAGAAAGTATGAGAAGTGTGCTCCTTTAGATGCAGATTGGGACATGGCATTAGAGTTATGTAAGTGCTTGAAGACATTTCATGAAGCTACTGAGATCTTTTCTGCAAGTACATATCCAACAGCAAATTTATTTTTCAAAAATTCTATGCAATCAAGCTGCAATTACAAAATGGTGTTGTAGCTCTAATGAAGTATTTCTGAAATGGCTAAGGTCATGAAAGTTAAATACGATAAGTATTGGGAAAATTCCAATATAGCTCTTGCTATAGCATGCTTTCTTGATCCTAGATATAAGAAAAAGTTGGTAGAATATTATCTGAAGAA
Source organism: Dendrocalamus latiflorus (assembly GCA_017311315.1). NCBI lineage: Eukaryota > Viridiplantae > Streptophyta > Magnoliopsida > Poales > Poaceae > Dendrocalamus > Dendrocalamus latiflorus. The sequence goes on from CM029663.1 coordinate 43,171,696, forward strand.
GATTTATGGGGAGGTTGTTGGTATGGTTGAGCTCAATGCATTCACTGATGTTATAAGGCAACTATTTGAAGCTTACATCCCTACCACAAAAGAGACTTCAAATGCTACTACTGTACCTAGAGTTGTTTCTCAGCCACATGGTGATGATCTTGATGACATTGACATGGATGATCATGATATTGAAGAATACCTGTATGATACAATTGTGCCAACTCAGGGTGAGAAGTCTGAATTGGATGTGTACATGAAAGAACCACCTATACGTTGGGTAAAAACAGATGATAATGATAAGGAATTTGATATATTATCATGGTGGAGGACTCAACAAGGGACTTTTCCTATTCTCTCATGACTAGATCGTGATGTGTTAGCCATTCAAGTGTCGACTGTAGCTTCAGAGTCGGCTTTCAGTGGTGGTGGGCGTATCGTTGATCCATTTCCCAGTCGTTTAGATCCCGATGTGGTAGAAGCTCTAATTTGCACTAAGGATTGGACAATTGCGTCAAGAAGAGGTAATAAAATATTGTTCATTTCATTGTGTAATCCATTTGTTATTTACTAATGCTCTTTACCATTGTAATGCTTCAGATTCGAAAGCGAAGGTTGACTCATTGATGTGTTCATGGAGATGGACTATGAGGATGTTCAATCTTGTTTGGATGTTGATACAAACATGGTAGAGGTTCGTACAAATTATCTAGCGTACTAATAATACCATTGTCCAATGTCCATTGTGGGTGTTAATTCAAATATTATTTGTAGGATTAGGATTCAGGGTGATTCAGGATGTACTAGACTACAACTTCATGCCATATGGTCATATGGACCAGGATTCAAAGGAACTGGTTTGTAATAGCTTTGGTTGTATGCTTGGCTGCTTGGTTTTTATGTTCTATAGCTTGAGCTTGTATCTGGGAGAAGTCTAGTGTCTGCCATCTGGAAAGGGAAAGGTTCATTGGTTGATGAACTCCTTCAGTCAATGGAACCTCATGTTGAGAACGATGTACTTACTGACCTCAAGGCCAAAATTCATGCTCATGATCCATCTGATTCTGAAGACATCGAGGGAGACATCCGAAAATCTCTGTTATGGTAGGTTTGGAACTTATTCATGTTTGGTAATTTGCAAAAACATGTTGTATCTGGCAAAACATGCTTCGTTGTATGCTTGGTTGCTTGTCATGTGTTTGCTAGTTTTTGTTGTATGCTTGGCTACTTGGTAAATCTGCAAAAACATGTTGTATCTGCAAAAACATGCTTGGTTGTATGCTTGGTTGCATGTCATGTGTTTGCTAGTTTTTGTTGATCCTCTTAGTGCAACATATTCTCTTGTTCTTTTAGTTTTTGTTGATCCTCTTAGTGTACATATGTGTATGTGAGAATTGAGATGGTGCAAAGGAGAGAAGCAGCAATATTTGGGATCATATAAGAATGTTGAGAAATCCATCACTTTGGTGGTATTGTCCAGTTGGAGAAGCTCTACAGAGAGGTAAAACTGGTACATGTGCGTGCTGCTCTGCTCATCAAATTTTAGTGCAACAGATTCTCTTGTCCAGAGGCATAACAAACATGCAGAGTTGTCCACAGTTGTCTTCCCATTTGCATACATCTCGAGAAAACCTAAACTTCCTGATCACCCCAAGGTGTTCCACAAAAAACTGCATGTTTTGCAAGTGGGGTTTGATAGTTTTTTCAACCAGTTTATTACATTACATTTTCTACCCGTCTATATATGCCTTTTGTATTCCTACATAATATCCAATGAGATATTCGTTATCATATTCGTATCTGCTCCGTATTCATTCCGTATCTGTGACCGATACTATCCAGATTCGTATTCGTATCCGGCACTATTCATATTCGACTCCAAATCCGAGAAAAAATATAGGATAGGATATGGAATAAGCAATTTCTGACTGAATTCGACCCGTTTTCACCCCTACTCGGCGCTGTTGGATTGCATGATTGTGTTATCAATATGACAATTTCAACTTATGGAAAGAATTTATAATGCTAACACGAGTGTTCAATCAATAAGTAAATCATGCCGAGACTCAATGATGCTTCTATTTTATTCAAGCAAAGTAAGAAGATGCTTATAAAGTTTGACCAAACACCTATAAAACATGACTGGAGTATTGATGATGCCCCGACTCTATGCTAAAATAAGATTAAAATGACTCATGCAACTATATGGACTGAACAGAGACAGATCCAATTTTAGTCTGAGAGGGAGGCAAAACTAAAGATGCTGGGAATCCTAAACTTGTTCAACTATTATTGAGAAGGTTTACAAAGGCCAAAGTATGGGTCACATATATAAGACATGGCTCCTGCAATCTCTGGCAACACCTTAACTACGAGGTGCTCCTTTCGCTCATTAACATGCTCTATGTACATCTTACCATCATTGCGACCAGCCTAGCAACATGCTCAGATAAGTAGTTGACAGCAATGGGATGAGCTATGATCATATCCTTGTTATTGTATGTGAGGCAACAAAACTCTGCTTCACGCGTCCTAGCCTTCTACGCCTCTCTCTCTCTCTCTAGTTTTTCGGCTTCCTCTTGACACTTTGTCATGAGGAATTGAGCTATTGGCTACGCTCCATTAGTTGTGCACCCTCGTCTTCAACAAACCTAAGCTCCTGTGATATGCCTGTGCATGCCATCTTAAGTTGCTGCAGTAAAGCATGTGCCTCCTGCTCAGCAGACGTGATAGTCGTCTCTTCAAAAATAGTTGAACTTGATTTTTCTGCTAGATACTGCCTTAAATTCTTCAAATTAGACATTAGCCTTGTCAAGTTTTCAAGACGGGGTTCTTCATAGTCTTTGATTCATTCATGCGTAGCTATCTCAATCAGTTTGAAGATGCAAGACTTATCAAGAGTTTCTGTTTTAGGTGTCCTCAAATCTCATGCAGATCCCTGTGTACACTTGCTGCATGATGAGTTGAAAGGAAATCATAAGTCGGGAGGGCAAGGTCTTGTCGCTCATGACACTTGTCCTCAGGTTTGCAGACCAAATCAAAGGCGAACCTTGGTCTATTGGATATGAATGTTGTTATATGTTCATCTAGGGTTCTTTTCAGCTTCTTGGCTCATTCGGACAGTGAATCAAGATCAGAAGAAGCAGTGATTGGGTTAGGTAAAAAAATAAGAAGGAAAGTATGAGACCAGGAAAGTTCAATTTATTCCTTATCATGATTAATGAGATAACAAAGAATAAAGTACTTACATGATGATAGGAGAGCTTTCTTGTAGCCTTCATCCTCATTCTCAAGACATTATACTACTGGGCACTTCCCTTTCTTCTCAGCTAGCAATGCTTTAGCAAAAAGAGGTTGACGACTAGCACTACCAGCAGGCGTTGCCACGACGCGCAGAGAAGAATTGTGCCATCAAGCATAGAAGAATGGAGTGCCTAAAACATCCCCTCGTCAGTGAGACCAAGTTCTTCTAACATGTCCACACTAACGTATGGCCACTTAGACCCAAAATGATTGCAATAAGGAGTAGAGCATTGTGTTAGATTATTGAGGAAAGGAATGGGCAATGAACATACCCCAGAAGTTCCCTGCGGGTTCCTTTTGCCATAGATGCCTCCTCATGATCAGAAGGATGTTTGAAGTTCGATAGCGCTGCGTCAGATGAAACACTTAGGAAAGGTAAACTAATTTGGGCAGATGATGTAGTAGTGTGGATTGCAATCCCTAGAGAAAGACGCTTCCGATCTCTTCTTCGACGTGTGGGCGCAGGTGATGGGCTAATCGATGTAGACTTCTTGCCATGATTGGAAGAAGAAGATCTAATTGCTTGCCTCTATTTCCAGCCAATGGGAAGACTATGGTCCAAGATGGAAGTGTGGTGTAGGATTGTATGGCGCTATCAGAGGGGGGGGGGTAAATGATCGCCTCCGCTTCTACAAGACTCTATGTAGTCGATGACGAAGTCGACAGCTCAAACAAACACTCATTGCATAGCTTCGCTCGCTGTCATATGCTTCACCCAAACAGCAATCATCAGAACTCAAGAACCAGATTGATTCAAGATCTTCTCTATTGCTGAGTTCACGTGGAGTTACAAAGTGTCCTCACAAGCACCGCTAAAAACCCTAGCACACAGACGCCTCAAAAAAGCCACACTAAAATCCTTAGCCTACCTCTACTTTTATATGCTAGTGCCCTACACCGCATTCAACTCAAACACGAACACAAAATCTTATCTCTTCCTCAAATTAAGAGACTCGAAATCCTTTCTAACACGGGTTTTAATCAAACCCTATCCCTTCCTAGTTATGGACTCCATCCACAACTCCTAATCCAACATATGACGAAGCCTCTAGGAATGCACCTCTCATAGCTCCATCTCGTATCATCAATTTCTGTGCTGAAGACTCCAGGACCGCACCACTTGTAGCTTCAACACGCATCACCACCTTTAATCTCCATGTACTCTAGCATTAGCCCAACCACCTCGTGTGACATCCTCAACCGTCTAGACCTCAGATCTCCCTATCCTAGTCCCAGTCCTCCTTGTCACCGACCGTGATCATCTCCATGCTTACCTACACATGCAAAGACCAAAGAAACATTTTCCCTCGCAAGTTCTTACAACTTGACCGTTATCAGCACACACACTCAAAACACACCTTTAACCAACCATCATCATCAACCAGGTCAACCACGACTACTCACATCATCGCTCTATAGAAATCAGTCTAAAATCACTCATTACGACCGCTAAAATTATCACTTTCCAAAACTGCTAGCTCAATGAGTACTCGAAAACCACAAGTGCTCCGGAAATACTATCGCTCTGCTTAAAACACTTAGGAAAAACATCATCGCTACTGACTAGAGAACCAACAAGTACAGACAATCGAATACCGATCATATACCGCAAGTCTCAGACAACCAATCGCAACACCCAAGACTACTGATTTCCAACCATTAAGTAGTAAGCCCTTCTGATACCAAGTACAATGACCACCATACACCAGCTAGTAATCCCACTGGCCTCACACGAGTAGTTGAAGTACTCGAAGATACAAGAAGTAAAGCACTCGTACCAACCATGGATTGTGCGAGTACCAACCGTGAAGCCAATGGCAACCGATCACAAAGCCTTCGACTATAAATCGCGTGGTCTACGACAACCGATCGAAAAACTGAAGACAACAAAAGCAGACCGCAAAGTCTACGATTATCAATCATAGATAGTAAAGTTTATGACCATGAAAAAATACTGTAGCTATGACCATGAAAAAAATAGTGTAGCTATGACCACAAAAAGTACTATAGCTATGATCATGAAAAAGTATTGTAGCTATGACTACCTGCCGCGGTCGAAGCCGAACATGGTCGTAAAGCCATTCGATCTTCCAGTAGTACTCGAACACCGTCTGATGCATCTGGGCCACTCAGAAGCCGTCCGATGTGCCAATACTACTCGGACATCGTTCGATATATCTGTGCCACTCAAAATTCGTTCGATCCTCCAAAAGCACTCAGACACTGTCCAATACTCCATTGCTACAAGATAGCCGTCAGATGCCACTTACCCGATCGGATTGGTCTGAACCTCTTTGACGTAGAGCATTGTCCGATACTTCGTCACTACTCGACAACCGCCGAATGCAACGTACCTGAACGGACTGGTCGATCCACCCACTGAAAGCCTCTAAATTTAGCGAAGCCATTCAGACTAGTCTGAAAGTACTCGAAGCTGATCAAAACCACTCGGAGTCGACCGAAAACATTCGTACATGACCAAAACCACTCGGACTCACAACCTTCGAGTGTGATCGACCGAAACTTTCACAAACATAAATTCCAAAGCAATCCAATCGTCAATTATTCATCATCACCTTTAATCATGACCATCCACATGATCTAACATGTAGGTCAGGCACTACATGTCACGGCCATTGCCTGATGAAGGAGGCAGACCCAGACGCTGTGAGCCTCTCCTGTGTCGATCGATGCCAGTGGGCGGAGTGTGAATGACCTGCTCAGTGGGCCTGGTGTGGCGTCCACCCTAAAGTCTCGCCAAGAAGCCTGATCCTTGCTATCCAGAAGTTGGCTTGTTATTATCATGTGCCATGGACAAAAAAAATCAAAAGCTTACCTACGTGAGAGCAACCCAGCACCATACATGGTGCGCAAGCATATAAGGCGGGCAAGAAAGAAGAAGTCTAAAATTGTAAATAACAACATGTGCATATAATCATGTGGGCACACGATTGCGGAATCACCCCGTGTTATGGTTTCGCTGCTGAAGATAGATGTAGAATCAACCCAAACAAAAATATCGAGGCAGAAAGAAAGAGTATTGAGAGAACAAAGAGACGTACTATGGAGTTTTCACAATGCATATCTGGGCCTATTGGGCTTTAGTAGCATACAATATTAGATTTTTCTTGTTAAGCTTACACTTCTTTATTTAATCTAACGTATTTGCATAAAAATGCAAACAACACCCCTATTCAAGATGACACCATCGAAGCAAAGCGAAGCCTAGCCAAGGCGAAACCATCGAGGCTGAGTGAACTACGTGAGGCTAAGCCATCGAGGTGTGTTGGGGCTCATCGAGGTGAATCCATCAAGCAAGAGGGAGCTCCTAGTCAAGGCAGTGCCATTAAAAAAAGGTGATGTTCGGTCAAGGCAAAGCCATTGAGGTCGAGTTGAACCATGTTGAGGCTAAGCAATCGAGGCATGTTGGAGCTCGCCAAGGTGAATCGATCGCACTAGGAGGAGACCCTATTCGAGGAGGTACCACCGAAGCGTGGCAATGTTTGACTAAGGCAAAGCCGTTGAGGCCGAGTTGAACCACATTGAGGTGTGTTGGAGCTCGCCGAGGTGAATCCATCGCACTAAGGAAGCCCCTAGCCGAGGAGATGATGTCGAGGAGAAGCAAAGCCTGGTCGAGGCAAAGCCACAGAGGCCAAGTTGAACCACACCAAGGCTAAGCCATCGAGGTGCATTGGAGCTCGACGAGGTGAATCCATCGCACTAGGGGAATCCCCTAGTCAAGGAGACACTGTCAAGGGTAAGCGAAGCCTGGCTGAGGCAAAGCTATTGAGACTAAGTTGAACCACATCGAGGCTAAGCCATCGAGGCGTGTGGAGCTCATTGAGATGAATCCATCGCACTAGGAGCCCTTAGTCGAGGAAATGCCGCCGAGGTGAAGCCGTCGAGACTAAGTTGAACCATGCCAACGCTAAGCCATCGAGGTGTGTTGGAGCTCGCCGAGGTGAATCCATCACACTAGGGAAGCCTTTGTCAAGGAGACACTGTCGAGGCGAAGCGAAGCACAGTCGAGGTGAAGTTGTCGAGGCCAAGTTGAACCACACCGAGGCTAAGCCATCGAGGTATGTTGGGGCTCACAGAGATGAATCCATCGAGCTAGGGGTAGCCCCTAGTCAAGGAGATGTCATCGAGTTAAAGCAAATCCCATCCATGATGAAGCCATTGAGGCCGAGTTGAACCACGCCTAGGCTAAGCCATCGAGACATGTTGGAGCTTACTGAGGTGAATCTATCACACTAGGGGAATACCCTAATTGAGGAGACACTGTCACGGCGAAGCGAAGCCTGGTCGAGGCGAAGCCATCGAGGCCGAGTTGAACCACTCTGATGGCTACATCAGCTTCACTCGACCCAGATGAGGACAGCGAGCCTGTTGATCAGAAGGAGTATCGTAGCATGATAGGCTCTCTCTTGTACCTCATTGCCTCGAGACCGGACATACACTTTGCTGTGTGTCTTTGTGCCCGGTTTCAGGCTTCTCCTCGCTTTTCTCACCGACAGGCGGTGAAGCGCATTCTTCGGTACCTTCGGGCTACCATTGACTATGGTATCTGGTACTCTTCCTCCTCCTGTCTTTCCTTGAGAGCCTACTCGGATGCAGACTTTGCTGGCTGTAGGATAGATAGGAAAAGCACTTCTAGCACCTGCCAATTCATTGGCACTTCTTTCGTTTCTTGGTCTTCGAGGAAGCAGTCCGGAGTTGCACAGTCCACCGTAGAGGCCGAGTACGTTGCTTCAGCCAGTTGCTGTAGCCAGGTGCTTTGGATGGTCTCGACCCTGCGGGACTTTGGGTTAGTCATCGACAGTGTTCCACTCTTTTGTGATAACACTTCTGCGATTAACATTGCTAAGAACCCAGTGCAGCATTCTCGGACCAAGCATATTGATATTCGCTATCACTTTCTTCGAGACCATGTAGAGAAGGGTGACATCGTGCTCCAGTTTGTGGAGAGTGACCACCAGTTGGCTGATTTCTTTACCAAGCCATTGAATAGCTCTAGGTTTTCAGCTCTGTGGGGAGAGCTTGGGGTGGTTTGTCCTTATGGAATGTTGTGAGGGGGAGCTTTGAGCTTTACTGCATTATTATATTGATTATGTTCTTACTCCTTTCTGTTGTATTGCATACGGGTGTATTGGGTTTAGTCCTTCTAACATAGATTAGAGTGTTTCTCTTGTCTAGCTGCTTAGACTTCTTCCTCTCATCTTGTGATTCTAGGATGCTGCTTATTAGTTGTTTCTCTTCTCACTAGGTTGAGCTCACTCACTTCTTATAGGTTCTAGCAAGGGTTGGGCCACCCTTGGGTAGACAGGGTACGTGTTTGCTTCTTAGTGTGTTAGATGACCAGTTGATAGTCCTAGAGTCATATGGGGTAGATGAGAGTCAGTCTGAGCCATAGTATCCTCTATATCTTATCTATGCTTTAAGGACTGTCTGTTTGATTTTCTTTGCCAGCTTCTCGTATTTACTGCTTTGGTTCAGGGGGGGTTCATTTGGGAGCTTCTGGAGCTTTAAATTTGACATAACTCAACTTGAACTAAAAGTTGCATCACATGTTGAGGGGAGCTGGATTTCTTGCATGTCATTCTGCATTGTAAATAACTGCATTGAGCCTTGATTACTATCCTTTCATGACATGGTTACATCGCTTTACATCCTGCCATGACTTATGCTTCATTGCTAGATTGATCATGACTTCATATGTGTAGACTAGCTTTTGCTATGATAAGTTAATTAACAATTGCTCAACTTGAATTAAAACTTGTCATGCTAGCATTTGAGTCTAGTCTTTCTTGAGCTATCCTTTTATGATTCATGCCATGTCAAATAGGCTAAGTTGAGCGCTGAATCTCTATTGAGCCTTAGTTTGAGCTATGTTAGTTCTTGATGATGCATAAGTTAGTACAACTTGTTTAAAAAGCAAAAGATCTCTTTTGTGCGAAAAAAACTGATTTCACCAATTCTTTCTCATGAGACGGTTTGCCATTGCACTAGGCATGAACTCATATCTTCTTAAGCTTCTTGCTTGGAGTAGTCGCATAAGGCTTGAGATCTAGCACATGATAAAAATATTGGTTGGAAACGACCATAAGTTTCAAAAGAAAACATGTCATTTGTGCTCAATTTGCTTAAACTACAAAACGAACCAAGTACTTGAACCAATGTTTCAATCTTGAGCATATAGCACTCTATTTGGACTCAATCGTAGCATCTTGGTTCCGCTTAGCTTATTGACATGGCCTGCATCATCCTTGGATATCTCTAGCTAGACTTTGCTTATTGATGACTTGACATGTTCAGAAAATGCACTTCATTTCAGATTGTCATCTATATATTCTAGCTGGCTTATACATATCTTGTCATGATCTAGATAGCCTTTTATTGAGCTATGGCTTGGTGTAATTCTTTATGGTCATTATGGATAATTCTCATGGCTCTAAATGCTTAAATAATCAAATTTCAGCCATTTCATTCCATTAACATGTCATATTCTCTCTTTTGCATCCTTGATGTGTTTATTGCCAAAAGGGGGAGAATTTTGGAGGAAAAAATCATTTGGGATCATTCTAGAGCTTTGGAGAACAATTTGCTCTTTCTGTTGTTGCTCTAGTGTTCCTTCTGTCGACATGGTCATTCGCTTCATTGCCTTCGTTTGGACCATGTTGGACTCTTCTCAAACAAACTCAACTTCGTGCTTTTTCTGGGTTTGTCAATATACTCAACAAGGGGGAGGTTGAGAGACCATGTGGTCGTGACCCCACGTTGGTGATGAGTAATTGACATTGTTTTAGGTTAGTCGAGTTTGGTTTGTGTGGTCGGACCATGTCGTTGCGTAGTGCAACGGGCTCGGTCGGATTTGGTCAAACTTGGTCGTATGGATTAGGACGCGCATTCCTTTGATTCGACAGGTTTGGGCTTTATCATGCTAATTTTGATTACATGTATCGAGCGGTGCTATTTGATGTGTTTCTTGTATGTGTTGGCAGCAGGACATCGAGGCGGAGTCGTGGCGAGACACGGTGGACCGGACTAGGCGCAGGTGGCGCTGAGGTCAGAACGGTCGGGAGGTGTCGAAGACGGCGAGGGCTCGAGGTGGCTGCGAGGCTTGCAAGGCAAGAACGGAGGAAGCTTCCTGGAAGGTGCGCGAGGGGCGTTTCAGTAAAAACGCAAAGCTGCACTAAAGGAAGCGGGTTTGGATAAAGCATTGAGTAGGTGGTGACCTAATGGGCAAAGCATGTGCAAACCCATTAGTGGGAAGCTATAAAAGGAGAGGGAGAGGTTGTGCTGAAATTTGAGAGAGTGGGTGTGATAGTTCTATGTTTGTGTCTCTCCTTGTTTGTATGGAGTAGAGTTCTTGATCTTTCAAGCATGTATGGGAACTTAGTTAGTGTGAGATTGAGAGAGTGGTGAGCTGAGAAATGCCTCATATGTAATCGTGTATGTCTCGGTATCAATCTATAGGAGATTTTACTTGAGTTGCTTGTTTCTTAGTTCTAAAATCTCAGCTCGGTGCATCTATTTTCGGATTTACTTTTGGCTCTTCTCCTGTGTTCTTTTGGGTTTGATATCCTTTTGGTTCTTGAGTTAAACTCCTGTGGCTCAGCTTGTTTATGGTCTTTACTGTTTTTGTGCCTGGTGATCTCTTTTGGCTAAAGCGGTTCCAGCTGCAAAAACTCCCTTCGGACAGGTAGCAAGCTTGATTCTATGCTCAATTTGGCTGCAGCAGCAAGGTTGATTTTTAAGCTTTATTCGGCTGCAGCATCAAAGTGGGTTCTTAATCACTTTAGGTCCTTCTTTTGCTGCACAAAAATCTGATTGACTGCTGCTTTAGTTGATTTAACTTTCGGGTGATATTTTCTATATCTCGGCTGAGCAGTTCTTGCCTTTTCTTTTGGGTTCACCTCCTTGCTGTTTTCTGCTCTTTTGGCCTGAGGGAAGCTGCTGTTTTGGTCTGCAAAAGAAAACAAAAAGGAGGGCAATCGGCTGCTGCAAGTAGTGCTCTACTTAAAGTTTTCGGCCAGCAAGTTATCTTCTGTAGTATCTCTTTTCAGTACAGCAGCAGCCCATGCTTTAAGCTTCAACGTGATTTCTCTTCTTCCTTGTTTTAATCAACTAATAGACAGCAGTCAAAAGTGGATGTTTTACTGCATTTAGTTGGCTTCTTTTTCAGCATTCGGACAGGAAGTGCTCTTAGTTTTTGGTGTTTCTTTTTACTGTTTTTTGGCCCATGCAGTATTTGCTATTTTCGCTTGTTTTCAGCTAAGTGTTACCTGCTGTTTTCAGATGGTTTTTCATCTGTTTCTTAGATGGTAGCCTTGCCGTTTTTAGACTTCATTTTCACCAAAACTACTCAGGATAGCTCTTGGCATATTGTTTACTTTTTGGCTATGTTAATCCTTCCAATGATGAGGTTCAAGGTTCTCATTTCAATCTATTTTTCCTGTTAGTGGTTTTAATCTTTGGGAGGTCTTTCGCTCGAGTCATTTGATCTCTGTTGATTTTCAGTGAACTTTGTATCTACTTCTTTATAGCTTTTATAGCTATCGGAGAAGAGAATTGAGTAGATACTTGGTGAGGATTTTTTTTTAAAAAAAAGTAGACGACATTCACCCCCCTCTGTCACCGATTTCGATCCAACAAGTAGCCAACAAGTAGTAAACCATAGGAGAATGGCTTAGATCAGCTAGGCTAATGAAATCCCTAACTAAGTAACTGAATTTGGACAAACGAGCCTCATAAACATTTCTTCAATTTCTCTAAATTCTCCATGACAATTTTGAGGTCAGTTGTTCTACCCATGAAAATAGGCACAGTGAGGCATTGGAAAGTGATGGCATGGGGACGTCAAAACTTTGGGACTCAACGTCAAGCTAGACATCCGCCATTGCAAACTCAAAGAGGTTGCTTTCCCTCAATAAGTCAGATGCTCCTTTGCGAAGTACATACTTTAAAGAGTAAAGTCCATTACCGGTCCTTAAACTTTTTATGCTGTGTCATCCCGGTCCATAAACTTTTAAAGTGTGTCATCCCGGTCCTTAAACTTTCAAAGTGTGGCAATATCCTATGTAGTTGTAGCAGTGAACTTTTTATGCTGTGTCATCCCGGTCCATAAGACTTTCAAAAGAAATTGCCACACTTTGAAAGTTTAAGGACCGGGAAGACACACTTTAAAAGTTTATGGACCGGGATGACACAGCATAAAAAGTTTAAGGACCGGTAATGGACTTTACTCTACTTTAAAATAGCACGAGACTGTGTATTTCAAACTGTGTTAAGAGGCAGGGATTGTCATATATGTGTAAATAACAGTCAAGAGAAAAGGAAAGTGATGAGTGAAATTGCTATATGATTGCTTACTTAAGACTACATCAAGTACATGCATGGAATGATATCAAAGTGCTCAAGTTTTGAACTTGTTTAACATAATACCATATACAATTTGCCCCCTAACTGCTATTTCACCTTTGAGTGGTGATTCCCTGATTGCTAAATGTTATAAAATGCATAGCCAAAATAGAAGATCAAGAAACGGGAGATACAGATTTAACATGAAAAACCCTTGTGGAAAAACCACGGATGCACAAAAGCGAAATTCACTATATAAGAAGAGAATACAATGAGACAATTGCTCTTCCTATGCACTACTAGGGTATATATTTAGGGTGAGAGAAACGGGTCCCACACAGAGTCAAAGTCGGTTGCTGTAGGATGACATCACGTCTGATACAGCCTACATATAGCCTTCGCATCAGTCCTGTCAAGTCTGACATAAGGCGATGCAATTTTCTACATGGACATGGTACGAATTCGGATCAAACTTCAATAATTTCTACCTTGAGCTGAATTCCCTCAAGTAGTCAAAAAACGCAAAAAAAAACTCCTCCAATTAAATCAGGATAAATACTTTGTGTGCCAAAAGTCTATCGAACTAATCTCCAACAAAAAAAACTAGAACAGTCTTATCCAAATGCTTCTCATGAAGCAAAATTGAGCAAATCACCAATAGATTCAAACACACAACTATCAATAAAGTAGATGAACAAATCTAGGTCTTCAACAATTCATAATCCCAGCAAAAGTCTGAGTTTGTAAATAAATGTTCTATCGTTGAATGGCATAAGCCAAAACATAACTTATGGCGCTAGATAGATAGCGAAAAACTCATCTCATAGTGAAGGATCGGTTATGGCAACTAGAGGGGGATGAATAGGCGCAAATTAAAATTTCTTTACTTAAGTATTCCTTCTCTTGAACTCTAGTGTTATTCCTTACTTAAGTATTCCTTCTCTTGAACTCTAGTGTTATTAGGAAGACACTAGATTCAAGAATACCAAAAGTACACTAAGAACAGAGTGAACCGAACAAGAATTTCAGAAACTTGGCCATCAAGAAACATCAAGAACTCAAGATAAACTAGACCAAAATTGTTGAAACTTGAACCACAGTAAGATAAGATCCTCAGGGTTATGATTCCAAAATAGATTGCAAAGTAAAACCCAACGAAGAGACCTTTCTTACATCAAGATCATGTTGCACCAAAATAAATTTTAGAATATATATAAACTTGGAACTTTTTATTGCTTTGAGAGGAAGAATTTCAAAGCCACAATTCCTAGTGTGCAAAGCTCAAAGGACTATAAGAAAAACCCTAAATTCTTCTCAAAGACTTGGTGATAGAGGCATATCTCCACCCCTCTATTTATAGCTCTTTGGGAGCAACTTCAACTTTTGGATCACCTCAAGGACTAAGATTAACTCTCTCTACTCACACATATCTACTCACACATGCACGCTTCTCAAAGCGCTCATACCCATTAACGCATTAGTGAATCAACACTTGATCCATTTTACATTTTTAGCACATATAAAACCTAAACCAGCATCGTCCATGCTTCATTATCTTCTATGTGGCCTCAATGACTTGTCGTCAAGCCTCTCACGCGTTTGAATCCCACCGAACTGTCATCTCTTGCAAACGACCCAAGTCACTTGATGCATCACATGCTTTTCCTTGCACATGATGGCACCTGGCTTGCTTGGCCACACATGGCCTCGGCTCCTCTCCGAGTCTAATCCCGGTCCAATTTGCCATTGCCCGTCATGTCAACCATTGGTCGGTTCCTTGTCATCCCGGCTTATAACCACTCTGCAAGCCTTGGTCATCTTCAATGGCTCCTTGATTGTATGGACCTCGGGGGCACTATGGGCTTGGGGGCAGCGGCGTCCTCCGGCATCATTCGCTGAGTAGTATTCCCTTTTGTTAGGAAATTTAATGTTTAGTCCAAGGAAAATAATTTCGCTTTAGAAAAAATTTTGGACTCCTTCAAGAAAATGCAATTTTTGAAATTTCAAATTTTCAAAATTTTTCAAAAAATTCTATCAAAATGTTCAAAAATACAATTTGAATTCAAGAAATACAAATATATCCGCGCTAATTGATGGTAAATTGAGGCGTGATGATGGTTAATTAGCTAGGCTGACCTCATCGACCATGGTGTAGAGCTTGAGCCGCCATTGCCGTCTTCTTGCGCCGCCTACTGTTTTCTCTGAAATCGTCGGGCGGTCTGACCGAATCTGCACCTGCGGTCAAACTGGCACTTATGAAGCGGTCAGACCGGGAGTGTTCGGAGCAGTCCGATTGGCAGCAGTAACATTCGGACGGTCCGAACGTCTCCGGTCAGACCGCCCGAAGTGTTGCAGTCAGACCGACGGCAAGCAAGCGGTCTGACCGCCCAATGCATTGTGGTCAGACCGCCTGTGCTGTGATCTCTGATTCGATTCTTTTGATCTTTTTGCGCCCTTGGTTGTATTGCTTTCTCTTCTACTTGGTTGAGGTCTTTATGAGTTTTTGATGTCCTCTTCATAGCTCTGTAGCTACTGGAGAGGAGTTTCTTTCGTGAGTACTTTTGGGGGTTAACTTTTAAAGAAGCGACATTCATCCCCCCTCTGTCGCCGTTTCCGATCCAACAGCAGTCTTGGTGGGAAAGACTGGAGTATGTGAATATGTTAATTTACGTTCTTGAAAAACCCCAATATTGCTTTAATACCTGGGTGGATGGTTTGGGGGCTGGTATGAGGTGCAATGGACGCACAAAATGTGAAATGTGGTAGAACCATCCGGGTAGTTCTAAGGACTGAATCTTGTCATGTTGTCCCATGTAAAACAGTACAACCACAAGTCTATAAAATACAACTTGGCTAAGTAGTTTCATCGAAACTTACGGAACCGTCTCACCGGTAGTGGATAGGTGTGGTTAATGCAAGGGCAAGGGGAGGCCTAAAGGGACACCGAGTGGAGGGTGAAGTTTCCCAGTCGTGCTAGCGTTGAGGGGAGTGGAGCCCGAATAGCGCTAGTAGCCGTGGGGAACATCCCGTGCAACGTATGGGACCCACCGCAAGTGGGAACGGCCCATAGAGTGAGATGGCAAAAGAAGCTAGATAATCTGAACAGTAACTGTGATGGTCTGCTCAACCACCTGACTAAGGAATCGGGTGGGGCAACGAGTTGGTTGTCTCTTGTGGTGAAAGTGTACACACTCTGCAGAGTCAAAACTATTCGAATAGCTGTGCCCACGGTCATGGGCAGACATGGGAACTTAACTAGATATAGTTCTGTTTCAAAAACAACCTTGCGGGTGGTATTGGAAAAATGTAGGGCTGCAGATGGTCCTGGTTTGAATTGTCATGGGTGTCATCCCAGTGGTAAGTTAAGTGGCTATAACGCTGAATGATGCTATATGGTGTAGATGCCATGTAACGGTGGATGAAATCTGTGTCACTAATATGTTGGTCTCACTTCACAAAATAATGTCGTGGATTATAAAATGCTAGGTTTTAGGGATTTTAAGTAATTGTATTCAAAAGCACTCTATGCAAAACAAAATAAGCCCGAGCCTTCCTTTGATAAGCTAAGCATGTTAAGTATTGCATTCTGTGTGTTAGCTCGCTGAGCACGGTGGATGTGTGCTCACACTCGCATTACCAAAACAGAAACAGGGACACAGGATCATTATGACTATAAGGATACTCCAGCAACTGAAGGAAGGATCAATGAAGGAAATTAGGGCGTAGTTTACGTTTTCAGAGCATAGACAAGTTTGACCTATGGCAGTGTGTGCACGTATATTGTCTAAGTCTGGGTAATATATAATGCACACATTACCCCCAGTCACTTGCCTGTGGCGTGGTCTTACTTTTGCTTCCGTTTCCGCTGTTTGGTGTAATGTAGATATTTGGCCTAAGCGGCCCTTTTTGTAAACTCTTACCCGATGTGGTCTATTTTAATTCTGTAATATTATTAATGGTCATGCGATGTATGATGTGATTTAGCAATGTACCTGTGTACACTATCTATTGATACAGGGAATAGTGCAGTGAACACAGTAGATTCTGGATTGAAAAATCCGGGTCTGACAACGTGCCCGCTCCCTCGGGAATGAATGCAAGCCGCACGACGTGGCCCACCTTCTGCTACACATTGGTGGTCAGCACGATTCTCGAGGCCATCAATGCAATGTTAGTAGGCCCTTGACCAATCAATTTGACTTCAACTTCGGCGTGGACTGTGCCTCCACGAAGCGACTCCGGCTTCGATCCCGCGAGGCGGTACCTGGATGCGCCCTCACGAGACTACGCGGCGAACCCGATGACCACCTTGACTTCGAGCTCGCGGGATGACTCCAGCGCCTACTCGGACCCCACGTCCACGGGGTCCAGTCAGGCCTCCGACACGGCCTCGCACACGGGGAGTATCTTCGTATTCTGCTTCTAATATTCTAGATATTTTACTTTACGCAATTATCATTTCACAAATAATATCCATGGAGTGAGGTCAGGTGCAAAATTGGCTTCGTCTTGATAGGCCGCCCCTGACGGGCGGAGCCCAGAGATGTGCAAACGCCGATTAACCCACAACGCCATCAAAGCACCATCCTCGAGCCGCGGGATACTATGTGGCCCTCCGATCTCCAGTCCGCGCAAAGACTCTGGAGCCTGCTCCGATCGAACCCGCGCAGCGACGCCGGAGGTCACCTTGACTTCGAAGTCTGTGCGACAACCCCACAACCCCAACCGGTGGGGATCCAACCGTCTGCGCTCCCTACAATCAGGGAGCGCGACTGCTGATCTATGACAAGTTTTGACTTGTTTTCAGAAATATGCCTCCTTCAGTCCATCAACATTCTTTGATATTAGCGCCAATCGACGCGATCAAAGAACGCAGATGAACCAAAGTAGGCCTACTTGTGAGAACTAACTCATAACATATAGGAACGCGGCGCGCCCGAGCAAAAAGCAACAAAGCGAATAGCTAGGGATGCGGAAGGGCGATGCTGAGGTAGCGGCATATATATACCCACCTCCCCCGGCTGGGAACGGCCAAACCGGCGGAAGTTCAACCGGTGGAAGATCAACTGGCGGGAGGTGAGACGTTGTAACATCCTGATTTTCAGAGTCTTTTTGAAGCTTTTAAAATAAAATTCACCATTTGAATTTTCCTGGAATTAATTAAAGCTTAAATGGAATTTTTATGAATAAAAAGGATTTAATATGATTAATCTGAACATGAACATTTGACAAAACTATTTTATTTGAGTTCTTTGTGTCTCAAGGAATTTATTGGAATTTTCCTGGATTTTTCTGGATTTATTTGCTATTTTCTAGAGCTCAAATGAATTTATTTGAATTTCTGAAAAAGAAAAAGAAAAGAAAATCCCAACCGGCAAGTGGGCCGAAACCCACCAGCCGGCCCAGCCCAGCAGGCCTCACCCGCACCCCTCCGCCCGCACCACGCGTCGCCGATCCGACCGCGCCCGCGCCCGCCTTGCCCCTGCCGATGAACGACGCGTGTCGCCATCTCGGCCGCTCGCTCACGCCCGCGCGCCATCTCGGCCGCGCCTTCGTCCGAGCCGCTGACAGGTGGGGCCCATCTGTCAGAGCCGTCTCCGACCCGGACTCTCCGTCCTCGTCGCTGATCGGGACTCCGCGCCGCCTTCCGTTTTTCCGCCGCCGTCTCCGCGCCGGACTCGACGTTCGCGCCGCCAGGACTCTCCGCCTCCCGGGTATAAAAGGGCACCCGACTCCCCTCGACTTCCTCGTCCCGAGCCGCCGCCTCCGCCGCCGCTCTCCGCCGCCTACGCTCGTGCGCCGCCGTTCGCCGACGTCGCCTGTGAGCGCAGCTGTGCTCCGCCGTCCGCCGCCGGTGAGTCGCCGGTGAGTCGCCGCCGTCCCGTCGCCCGTCCCGGACCCCACCGTCGGCCAGACCCGCCGCCGCACCCCGCCGTTGGCCAGACCCGCCGCCGCACCCCACCGGCCGCGCCCCGCGCCGCCAGCGGAACCGCGACCGCGCCAGCGACGCCTCGCGCCCCGTGCACACGCACGTCAGCGCTGACGCCAGCCGCACCCGCCGCTTCGCCTTCCCGTGGATCGAGTCCACCGTGCGCCGAGTCACTAACATGCCGGGCCCATCTGTCAGCCGAGCCCGTAGACCCGTGCGCCTTTGTGCCACGTCACCATACCCAGTCAGCATGCCACGTCAGCTCGGGCGCACACGTGTCTTGCCACGTGGTCGCCACGTCAGCCCAGCCGCTTGCGCAAGCAGCCCAGTCAGCCGCACTGTTCCGTGCGCCGCGTCCACCGTGGACCTAGCTCCTCGTGCGCCCGGTCCACAGCACAGTGCCTTTTTCCAATTTTCCCGATTTTCTTTAGATCCAATTTTCCAAGAGCCCGTTCTCCCTCGTCCTAGCTCCGATTGACCCCATTCTTTTTCCTAAATTCATCTAAAATTGAGCTCTACCTTTTGGTTCAGGTTTGAAAGTTTTTGGAGTTCATTTGAATTTTATTTGAATTTATTTTGTCTTTTCGTCTCGTTTTCTCTCTCGTTAGATCGCGTGTTCGAGGGAGCGGAAGTTGGATTTGAAGATCAAGAGCCCTCAGCTGAGCAAGGCCAAGGCAAGTCGTATTCTTTGATCATGTTGAACCTAGTTTTCAAATCTATTATGTATTATGTTGCTTTAAATTATCATGCATTGCTACTTTATTATAAAACCCTTGTATTGGTAGTTATACTCCCAATTGGTTATTTCCCTCCATGATAATTTGACTACCATGTTTCCATTGACACCTTAGGATTGGGAATTATTTAGTGATACAATAATAGTTGTCACATGGGGTTACGTCTAATTGCTTAGCCAGGCTTATCATTAGCACGTTGGGTCTGTCATCACATGTGGTTAATTAATCTTGACTTAATGATTTACTTGACCATGGTGGTTAGCCACAGTTATAAAATTTGTATGTCATGACATGGGTAGTGTCATGGGCATTGGTTATACAAACTTGGCTTTCACTTGGGCGAATGATCGTGCAGTAAAGGGGGTGCTGGATGCACATGGGGATGTGGATGTTTCGCCTGGGTAACTCTTAAGGACTTAACTTTGTGTGCCATTGATCTGAGTTTTATCGTGCAAACCACATGTCTAGTATGGGATAGACCTGGCATAATAATTTGTGAAGTCTCAACTTTGGTTTCACCACTGATGTTGTTGTGGCGCAAGGGGGGGCAATTATCGACTAGGGGGTTACCCTACTCGACAGCGAAACCTTAGCGAGTGGGATCGGGTTGAGATGGATCATTGTAAAAGCCTTGTTGTGATTTTCTTTAACGTGAGGATTATCACATCGTGTGGGTACAGTTGTGCAACCTCTGCAGAGTGTAAAACTATTCGAATAGCCGTGTCCTCGGTCATGGACAATGCTCGGTGATTTCACACGAGGGGTAGAGTCTTTATGAAATTTTGGTTGGTTTGAGCTGGGAAGTGAATGGTTAGTTCACCTGTGGTTTTATTCAATTCCTTTGGTTATCTACTTAGTGTCTGTTGTTAAATTCGCTTTACAATCTATTTATTGTATTTACTTCAAATTGTCGCTTTATGCAAAATTAACCTTTCAGCCATCCATTGTTAAGCCTTGCATACTATATTGCATTTATTTGTTACAAACGACTTGCTGAGTACCAATGTACTCACGGCTTTATGCCCATGTTGCTCAGTTGAAGAGGAGGGACCAGATCAGCAGGAGTTACTAGAAGGAGGCTACTACGAGGACTTCACGGATTAGGACTTCGCTCCCCAGTCGATTGCCTGTGGGCATGTCGAATGGCTACTACGTTTAATTTTGGATTTCCGCTGCTAGTTTCTTTAAAGCCCTTCAGGCTAATAATTGTAAGCTTGGCCATAAGGTCGTACTCTGATGGTTATTAATATAATTCGGATTTTTCTTTAGAATATCGTGATGTGGATGATATTTGTCTTTGTTTGCGCTGTGTGCACTAGCGTGATCCTGGACTAGTGCAGAATACACAGTAGAGTCCGGATTTGTATATTCGAGTCTCGACAGACGTGGCGGTCAAGTATGCACACAACGCACCTGTCCCGCCATGCCACGTGTCCCGCGCCCTCGGAAAGACACATATGGCACCCGTCGCATGGTCGCGTGCGCGTGCACGCCTCCTCGAAGGCCGCCCCCTGGCAGCGCACGACGCCCCAATCAAGCTTTGCCACGTGTCTAGACGCCTCGAGAAATGCGGGTCGAAAAGGCCCCGTGGATGCGGCGCAATCCTCAACGCCATTAAGACACTGTCGTCGGACGTGGGCTATCGGGCTGTATGTCGACTTCCCATCTGCATGATAACCTCGCAAATCGCCTCGGCGGTGTGTCCGCTCCGAACTCACCCCTGCGGGGGCCAACTCGCCATTGGTTCTAACACTACGCACGTGGGATAGGCCTACACTGCAACTCGACGATGTGTTTGCCGAACGAGCCTAGCTTTGCCTCACTTTCAACTCACTCAGGCGGCTCCACCAGCATCTTCAACTCCACGGCCAAAGGACTCCGAGGTCGAGGACGGCTTCGGTAACTAGTTCGATTCCATATCATCAGTGCGAAGCTAGGCTGCACCGGCAAACAAGGATTCTGCCCAAGATCGTTGAAAGTCACAGGTCGCAGGGACGGAGGGGGCCAAATGGCTCAGCAACATGGCCTCGGCCCGTGAAGCCCTTCACCATGAGAGGCTCCTGTTGTAGGGGTAGCCCCCACCTAAGCCCAGCTGGCCTGTTAGAAGGTTGTAAGGCCCAAAATGGGACATGTATAATGACATAAATGCCCTTGAGAAGGATACTTGAGTGTAAGGGCATAATTGTAAAATACTCCCCATGTGAATATATATGCCATCCCGGCCATGGGGGAAGCCCCAAGCATTACTCACCTAACTCTTTGCTACCATACTCTCTCTCTCTCTCTGTTTTCTGTAACCACAACAACAACAACACACACACACACACACACACACACATATATATATATAAAATAACAGGGGAACCATGATTGATTTAGCATGCTAAATTAATGACTTCCTTTCCAAATCGATGCCTTTTCGAATTAATGAATGTTAACGGGTTTGCTTGATATATTATATACCATTGCACTAGCACGCATTTAAAAGCCATTCAAAGGCAGGGAGGCTTTGTGACCAGACACTATGGTGCCCCATTTCATCATTATGTATGTATGTATGTATGTATGTATGTATGTATGTATGTATGTATGTATGTATGTATGTATGTATGTATGTATGTATGTATGTATGTATGTCGGCTAAGTGATGTAGGATTGGTCCCGATCTTTCGGAGAGGGATAAATAATGATTCGTGAAGGATGACTTTGACAATGATGGCTACCAACTGAACATGTCCAGGACGCTAAGCAATTAATAAACCACACTTTGAATTGTTATCAATCGTGCCAATAACGCGGTTGACCTGACCACAAGATCAATTCCTGCAACGCAACGGTAGAACAAAGCAAGAACAAAGTAAAAAGCAATCTGGATTGCGAATAGGAATTAAAGCACTAAGAATAGTTGTGAGGTTCAGAAACATACTTCTGTAGGTCTAATCGACACTAGAGAAGATGTGGGTGTTGCACATAGGGGCTAATAAGCAAAAACTAAATCTAAACCCTAAAAGTTGCGTCTCTGGCCCTATTTGAGGGGCTAGAGACATGGAGAGCATGTCCATGAGAGAGAGAGAGAACATCCCACTACAGCTCTTTAGTTGGACTCAAACTGATACAAGGCTAGGGCCTAAGTTTGGAGTTGATTTGGACTTATTTTGTAGATTGCGATGCGTTTAGGAGTTTTAGATGAGAACAAAACCATTGCAAAGAGGACATCATAAGCTTTCCAACAAATCTAAGATCATCTCATTGGACTCTGTATACATGTTCTATGCTTGTTTGAAGTTAGCACCGTTTTCGGAGGCCGAACTGAATTCTAGAATATGTCCAGCTTTCATCCTTAGTGTTCTTAGCCTCAAAGTGATATGGTAATCTCCAATGTCCATCCCAAGCGTGTCTGTGATTCCATGTGCCTCTCCTTGATCCTTGCTTATGTTTCTATGTACAATCACATCACATGTATCAGACAACAACCTATTCTCAGAAGCTGAATTAAACATCCCGAAGAACGAGCATACTTGATAATTTAATTGCCGTACATGTGCCCTAGTCATGGGACCATGTGTAGCATGTGTAGCAATTGAGGGAGTGTCTTGTGTGTCTAAAGAAGTAATGTCCTCATCAATAGGGATTAGAGTCCCTAACGAAAAAATGAATAGGGTTCAAATCGGTAATGAAATAGAGATATACTCGAAACCTAAAACAGTAATCTACTCGGAGACGGAACAACACCTCGATTAGAGAGTCTTAGAAGATAACAGTGTAGAGTTATAGTCAGAAGACGTCTCAAGTAGCCACGTCTGATTTCAATCAGTGCATGCACCTTAGAGCGCTACATCTGATGCAGATCGGCGCAAAATTTATTATAGACTCGAAGATGATTCTAATTATAACCTCAAAACAATTGGCATTACTTCGTGATCAATCTATTTAAATGGTCTGAAATATCAACGGTAGCCAGACCAACCAGATTTGAAAAACACCATACAACTCGAGCTCGGGCTTTTCTTATTGTCAAAAATTAGTGTATGTTTGAATTATTTTTACTGTTATCGAGCTTACTAGTGCCGAGCTCAAACTCAAAATTTTCTTATTATTGAAAAATAGTGCATAATAAATTATTTTAATTATCGTCGAGCTTCAACGAGCCTACTCGAGCTTAGACCGAATCGAGCTCAAGTCCAGGTCCAGACTCGGACCCTAACTCGAGCTTCTATCGAGCTCAAGCTTAAAAGACTAAACTCGCTCAAACTCGACTCGTTTACAGCCCTACGCACACACGAATCTTATTCTTACCTCCATCGCAGTCGGCGATAGTCCTACCTCACGGCTGACTTACCTCCGTTGCAGTGGGAGATACAGGTACCTCACGGCTGACGTCCGTGCGCGCGCACACGAATCTTATTCTTACCTCCATTGCAGTCGGCGATAGTCCTACCTCACGGCTGACTTACCTCCATTGCAGTCGGCGATAGTCCTACCTCACGGCTGACTTACCTCCATTGCAGTCGGCGATAGTCTTACCTGGGCTATAGTCCTACCTCACGGCTGACGTCAGAGAACGGGCCGCAACACACAACCATGAACAAACCAGAAGCCTCCCCTGTAATGCTATATGAAGAGGGCGCATCGGCACTGCCCACCCCACGGCTAAGCTTGTACCCGGTAGTAGGCTGTAGGCTTCTTTCGCACTCGCGTGCGCACACACGAATCCTGATCTCTGCCTCGCGGGAGCGCAGAAAATGGCGCCGGTGAAGGTGTTCGGGCCGGCGATGTCGCCGTACGTGCAGCGGGTGCTGGTGTGCCTGGAGGAGGTCGCCGCCGAGTACGAGGTCGTCAACGTCGACTCCAAGGCCAAGGAGCACAAGAGCCCCGAGCACCTCGCCAGAAACGTACGTAGCCACCACGTACTCTGCTTCTTCGCTTGGTTTACATTCCTGATCATTTTATCTCCTCGTCAGTCTCTCCGGACTTGGAAGCGCTAGCTACTGATTTTGTGCTGATGTTTCCTTGCAGCCCTTCGGGCAAATCCCAGCTTTCCAGGATGGGGATCTCGTTCTCTTCGGTACGTACGCTTAATATGCCTGGGATTACTTGTCATTCCCAAGATCCATTCTAACTTGCTGCAGAGAGGCTATCTCTGTTTTCTTTGGCCGGAGTATGATGTACTTACTACCTCATAATGGGATGGACTAGTTACAGTGGATGTTACCTGTTAATTAATTTCTCGTGAAATATTTATATTGTGATGCTGATTGAAAAGTAACCAAATGACTAGCTTATTAAAAAGTACTAGTCTCGTAGGCACGGCGTCACGCCGTGCCAGCCACCAGGTGTACCGAAGTAAAAGGCACGATAATTCGTGAGGGGTTTTTTTAAAAAAAAACCGAGGGCGTATGTGTATTTTCGGAAAAGCTAAAGGGCTTTTTCGAAAAAAACCAAGGGCACATGTGTATTTTCGAAAAATTCGAAGGGTTTTTTTTGTAAAAAAGGGAGGACCTGTACGTAAGTAAACGAGGGCCCGTACGTAATTTCGAAAAACGCGGGGGGCTATCCTGCAAAATGGAGGGGCTAAAAAAACTGGCAGGGACCTTTTTGCGAGAAGAAAGGACCCGTACGTAATTTAGAAAAGCGCGGGGGGCCATCCTGCAAAGTGGAGGGGCTAAAAAAACTGCCAGAGACCTTTTTGCGAGAAAAAGGACCCGTACGTAATTTAGAAAAGCGCGGGGGGCCATCCTGCAAAGTGGAGGGGCTAAAAAAACTGCGAGGGACCTTTTCGCGAGGAAAAAGGACCTCTACGTAATTTTTGAAAAAGTCAAGGGAAATGCCTCCCCCGGCCGTACGCGAAATCCCCCGCCACGCGCCGGCCGAGGGAGCGCTGGGGGGCGACGTGGCTGCCCTCAGCGGCCGAGAACGCGGCGGGGTGTAATATGGTTACGATATGCTCCTAGAAGTTATTTACAGATTAACAGAGCTGTAGTAAACAAGGCGCAAGTACGGTGTGGAAAGTTATGGTGGTGTACTGTTTTGTACAGTATTGGCGTATGTGTTTTGTACTGTATAAACCACAGTCCAAAGTATCAGCTCCTAATATCCTCTCAACTCTCGATGCTATTCTATTTGCAGAGTCACGTGCAATTGCAAAGTACGTGCTTCGGAAATACAAGAAGGAAGTAGACCTACTAAGAGCAACTCCAGCAGGGCCCCTACTTGAGCCCTCAACCCTCATATTTGAGGGCTTGAGGCAAAAATGCAACTCCAGCAGGGCCCCTACTAGAGCCCTCAAATTTGAGGAGCCCCTCAAATCCCCCTCCCACCCCTCATTCCTAGGGGCTCCCCCTCCACCCCTCATTTTCCTGTTTTTTTCCCGCTCGTGAAACTTCCCCCGCCTCCACCCCAAAATTCCCCGCCTCCCCCAAAATTTCCCCGCCCCCTGTCGATTCCCCCGCCCGCCGCCCGCTCGCCCCCCGCCGAATCCCCCGCCCGCTCGCCCCCCGCCTGGCCCGTCGCCTCCGCCGCCCGCTCGCCCCCCGCCTCGCCCGTCGCCTCCACTCTCCGCCGCCTCCGCTCTCCGCCGCCTCCCTCCTTGCTCCTTCCCCCGCCTCCGCCCGTCTCCCTCCCTCCCACCCCGCCGTCCCCGACTCCCCGCCTCCCTCCTTGCTCCTTCCCCCGCCGCCGCCCCCTCCCCTGCCGTCCCCGAAGGTCGAGCCGAAGGAGGAGGCGCAGTCGCCGTCGCCATCGCCCCGAGTAGATCCGGCCGGATCCGGCCGGATCTGGCCGCCGTAGCCGACGCCGAGCCCGGATCCGACGAGGCCGCCGCCGCCATGAGGCGCCCTCGGGGCAGCACGCACTGGAGGCGCCGCCGAGTGGCCGAGCGCGGGGAGGCGCCGGCGGGAGGCTGCTGCCGCGCCGCGGAGGAGAAGAACCGGCGCCGAGCTCAGGGAGGCGTGGACCGCTGGCGACGCGCAAGGTGAGGTGCGCGCCGCCTCCGCTCTCCGCCGCCTCGCCCGTCGCCACGCCCGTCGCCTCGCCCATCGCTGACGCCTCCGCCCGTCGCCCGTCGCCGTCGCCTCCCTCCCCGCGCGCCTCCCTCCCCGCGTGCCTCCCTCCTGAGCGCGCCGCCGGCCTCCCTCTCCGCCCGTCGCCGATGCCTCCCTCCCCGCGTGCCTCCCTCTCCGAATGGATTTGTCAGTAGTGGGTCCCATATGTCAGTGTGTATTGGATGGATTTGAGGGCTTAGATTTGAGGGGTGCTGTTGGAGTAGAAGCAAAAAAATTGGGCCCTCAAAAATAGGGGGAGCTCTCAAATGAAAAGTAGGGGCCCTGTTTTGAGGGCTACTGCTGGAGTTGCTCTAAGGGAAGGCAATCTCAAAGATGCCGCAATGGTGGACGTATGGACAGAGGTTGAGGCGCACCAGTATTACCCAGCCCTCTCACCTATTGTCTTCGAGTGCCTCGTATTTCCCATCATGCGTGGCATACCCACCAACCAGAAGGTTGTGGACGAGAGTTTGGAGAAGCTGAAGAAGGTGCTTGAGGTCTACGAAGCTCATCTATCCAAGCACAAGTTTTTAGCTGGAGATTTTATCAGCTTTGCAGATCTTAGCCATTTCCCCTTCACTTTCTACTTCATGGCGACGCCTTATATGTCGCTCTTTGACTCGTACCCTCATGTCAAGGCATGGTGGGAGAGGCTGATGTCGAGACCATCGATTAAGAAGCTCAGCGCAGGTATGGTTTTACAAGCCTAGTTACAGAGGAGGGATCTTATATATTCCGGGATCTCATCCCTGATCTGTATTGTACTTTCTGCTTGCAACTTAGTCCACGTTTGTTCTAATAAACTACTATCACTAGAATTGCACGTGTGCCGTCTGTTGGTTGAGTATATGTTACATGAGTTGGAAATTATTGATCACAACCAGAGTGGAGCCATATTTCAAATTGCTTCCAGATTTATTGTTTGTCAATCCTACATTACTAAGTAGTTTGTCCTGGAGCACATGTAAGTGCAGTATCTTCTGTTCTTCACTTTCAAACTATTTCCTCTGAAGTAATTTCGCAGCACTGATTTATGGTAAACGGTACAATAGTTCGTACCGCATCATCTAGTATTCTAGTAGATAGTTTTGATAGATCTTCTCGTGCTCTTTCCGTTGGAGAATGATGTACGAAAGGTCCCTTGCATGATGTCATCTTCCAGGGAAATCCGTAAGGTGACAGGAGTACTAGCCAGTAATCTTAGATAAGGGCTCGTTCTTTCGGTTTACGCTTTATACTATAGTAAGTAGCTTTTAAAATAAATATCTTTTAATATGAGTTGACTAATTAGTTATAGTAAGTATTATACCGACTTCAACTATATCGGTCAAAATCATATATAATTGTCTCTTTCTCTTTGAATTCTCGTGCGAGCAGTTAGAATTTAAAAGTTATAAACCACAGTTAAAAAAAACACACCAAAGATCTTTTGGGAGAATAATACTCCATTAAAGTGTCAATTAGAAGAATAATCTTTGGAAAAAGTTGAATTACAAATATCTGTTGGAAAATTCTATGTTTAACAATTTATCACTGAATAGTGACAAGTATTTCATGGTGGCGCCACAAGAGCAACATCTCGATATCATCAGCTTGACATTTGGCAAAAGTGAGTAGGTCACCAACTCACCATGCATGCAAAGTTGGAATGCCAAATCGGAGCACGGTGTGTGGTAACTAGGGATAAGTTTGGGCAAGCAAGCAAACCCAAGGAGAGATGAGTTCCCAATGCACTGATCGATACTTGCTACAATCTGAAATTACCAATTCATGTTGCTTAGGGGTTGTCTATATTAATTTTTTACTTTAGATTTTTAATAGTAATAGTTTATAGATAAATTTATAATAAAAGACTTACGTGCAATTTTGATTAATATAAATAAAATCAGTACAATATATATATTATAATAGACGAATAGATCTTTTTAAAAAAGCAGTTTAAAAATTAGGTATCGTAGAAAAAACTATTTATTTTAAAAAATAGTTTATAGAAAAGCAGTATCGTAGTTCGGCCGTCCTTCCTACTCCTCTCCACACGTGTCACAACCAGTCAAACCATGTAACTACCCTCTCGTGAGACCCCTCCATGCGACCTGTTTTCAGTGCATCGATGGTGACAATGCAGGTGCGGAGAACCTTGTGGCACCACAAGTCTACGGCGTTCCTATCAAACACACAAGTCCACCGAACGTTACGGCACGGTAGACATGTTCATGAGCGGCTGGGACCGGCCAGGCCGGGCCCGCCATCGTGCCAGCCTTGGGCCCAGATTTTTTGTCCCGCGGGCTCGGCCAGTGGGAAAAAAATTCCCTGCAGCGCGTCTGTAATTCCCATCCGCTGCATACGTATTCTCAGCGTGCCTTCTCACGAATCGGACGCTCGCGAGGACGCCGGCTCCTCCCGTACCACACTCGGCTTGGCTTCACCAACCCTTCGGCTCCTACGCTGAGCGATTCATCTGCTTTCTGCTCGCTCGTCACACACGCCGCAGCAAATGTATATATGCTCGGCCTGTTAACTTTATATCTAGTCCAGCATCTTATTCGAACAGGGCGATATCATATCACCAATTTTCTATAATCAGGCATCTGGTAATTTGGCGCATATACTCTGACCATTGAGTGATAAAGCGAAGATCCTATTCGCGTGCCATTGAGTGGTAATTTGATGGAAAAAATTCCCTGCAGATAATGGGCAGTACTAGTTGCAGCAAGATTTATGCACCAGAATTTTTCCAAAAGAAAAGAAGCTGTCAATTTGATAGCAGGAGCAAGACTGACATTACTGATACAAAAAGAGTTCTAAGCTGTAGCATTACTGGATACAAAAAGATTCAGTAGTAACATTCCATAATTCATTACAAAGCAACACAGATATGTTACTTATTTTCATGGTTTGGCACTCCACCAAATTGTAATTTCCTAGCAGCTGAATGCAGTGTGTCAGCTTGATCAACTCCAAGTATGAGACTTGTATATCCTCCTTGGATATAAGGACCCTCCATTGTAGAAGAATTCCCATACATATGAAAGTCTGGCATTGTGGTATTAGCATACCCTCCTTGGATCAAAGGAGCAGATATGGTCGAAGAATGCTCGATGCCAGCAGCATGAAGTCCCTGTGTCAAAGAATATGAAACTGTACATAAAAATTGCATTGAAGTAAGTTAAGAAAAAAAGGAATGGAAAAATGAGTCATGTCTTACGATCAATTGATTTGGATCAGCACCATCTCTATTTTCTACAACATCAATTGGATCTTTTCCTATAGGCAGACATATATATAATAAAAATGAAAAAAATTAGTACAAAAGCAGCCATGGCAGAAACAAAATAAGCTAAGAATGGGTAGGATCACTACCTTTTTTCTTAGCACTTTTCTTCTTCTTTTTTGTGTTCTTTTCAACTACGCTTTGGAACCGTTTATTCTTTGCGCTTTTTATGACCCGAGGAACTCTAAATGATATTGTACCTTTCAATGTGTCTGTGTCACAGTTAGTCGAAACTAAAGGAAACTCATCCGATTTTTCTTGCACCTTGCTTAGAGAATTATCTGCTTCCAAATCTAAATTATCTATGGCTTTCTCCAACTCAACAAGAAGTTCTTTTGACACTGAACACTTCAGTGCAAGGGATGTCGCCTTTCGTGAGATACGCGCAGCATGCGTTTTCATATTTTCCTTTTCAGATCCTTGTTTCTCAATATAAAATCCTCTTTTCGCATATTTTGTCCATCTGTTTAGTACGTATTTTGACGGCAAATTGAAAACATCATTCACACTGAAGACTTTGAAGGCATGCTTGCATAGTATACCTACATGATAATGATGCCATTTTTCATCATTATTTATAACAAACTATATTGTAATTTAAAGTGTGTGTACATACCTATGGACTCATACTTCCTGCAGGAACAAGTAATCGTCATATCCGCAGTGTTGAAGATGACGGTTGCTCCGTGAATAGATTGCATATGCATAACCATATATGTCAAGATTGACCCATCTGTTTGCAACAATTTACAAGAGAATGAGAAATGTAGTTTAAATTCTTGTTCAAACTCTGAATACATCCTCCTTGTATATGATTCAGCTGCAGTCTTCAACAGAGGCAAATTTGGGATGTAAGTAATCGGGGTTTTTCGACGTGAGTTAAAATCTGCATCTAACTCATTTTCACGAAGACTAGCAGAAACCTTCTCGCATTCTACAAGGAGTTCCGAAAGTCCGAGTTTCCTACGAAATCTTTTCTTGAATACATTATTCATACCTTCACTCCTTTGAGTCGAGGTCATATCAGCTGTAAATGAGTCACGGTAGACAATAGCCCACTTTTTCCTCAAATCATATAGGTTTGCCATCCATTGGTTCTTCTCAAGGTCATACTTACTCAACAATTCATGCCACTTCTGGATGAACATAGCTTCGGATCTATCTTCGTACACATATCTCTTAAAATCAAGTAGAAACTTCTCAGGGTGCTTCTGAATTACATGCCCGAGATGTTTAGCAGCATTAAGATAGATGTGCCATAAACAAAGACGATGGCTTGTATTCCTAAATACATAAGCAATTGCTCCTGCCATAGCCGCGTCTTGATCAGTGAAAATTGTACTTGGATGCTTTCCTGACATTGCTGTTAGAAAGGTTTCAAAGAGCCAAACAAATGATTCAATAGTCTCATTAAATATCAATGCAGCACCAAAAATTATTGTTTGCTTATGATGGTTGGTTCCAATGAATGGAGCAAAAGGCATTTCAAACTTATTAGTTTGAAAAGTGGTGTCAAATGACACAGCGTCACCAAAGCATGCATAATCCATGATAGACTGACCATCTGCCCAAAAGAAATTAGCCATCCGACTATCTTCCTCATCTATTTGAATGGCATAAAAAAAGGTAGGATCTTCTATCTGCTTATTCTTCAGGTATTCTAATAGTGTTTGTGCATCATTTGATTCTAAGTACTTCTTGCGCTCACGACCAATCTCATTATTGCAGTCCATCTTTGAGAATGGCATTTTGTCAGATCCTCCGTAAAACTCCTTCATGAACTCATACACCTGGGCTGGCTTCATTCCAGCTTGTCGTATCTGGCCAATTAGCATCCTGTCCGCTTCTAGAACACGTCGTTGGGACCTCAGCTTATGCGACTTATCTGGACTAGCAAGATAATGATTGTGATCAAGTACAACCTTTTGCACTCTCCAAGTCCCCTCTCTGCTGACACTAAACTGAACACGTGCGTCACAACCTGTCCTTGTACTGTCCTTTGATGTCTGAGTTTCTCCATGTCCTTGGCTACTACAAACAATATATTTTTGACATATACTACCATCTGCTCGACGCCTTGTTTGGCTCTTTCTTATACTGAACCCAACATTACCGGCATAGGCATTGTACATCTCATAAGCTTTGACCTCTGATTCGAAAGTCATACCAACTTCAGGAATTATCCCAACTTTATCAACCACCTGTTGTGCAATCGAATGACAATTAAAGCTATATTGCCACAATACATTTATAATTTTCTTCGCCCAATTTAGAAAAAAAATTGTGTTACCTTATCTGCTACTCCGTCTGTCGCTGCTTCAGGTACTACGTGATGGAGTGTGTTGTCATTAGCATGAGCATTATCGTCGATAGCAACAACAGTGTTCTGTACAGTATAATATGCACACATTTATGCATGATGAAACTACACATATGATAGAAGAGGAAGATCGAAGACCAAATGATGACCATACCTGCGTTATCTGCTCTCCGTTGAATCCATGAACAACTTCGATCGCGCCGTCATCATGCGCAAGTGAGAGCAACCGTTCTCCGGCTATGTCGTGCGCTAGGGCAGAGGGAGGAACCATGGACGAGGGTTCGTCTTGGCAAGGTGACAAGTTCTCTTCCTGGCCTCCTTCTCCTGACATGCCGGCTGCATCGTCCATGGAGACGGCGGCGCAAGGACTAGCACCGGCGGTCGGCAAGATATACGATCTAATCGCGGCGTGTGTGACGAGCGAGCAGAAAGCAGATGAATCGCTCAGCGTAGGAGCCGAAGGGTTGGTGAAGCCAAGCCGAGTGTGGTACGGGAGGAGCCGGCGTCCTCGCGAGCGTCCGATTCGTGAGAAGGCACGCTGAGAATACGTATGCAGCGGATGGGAATTACAGACGCGCTGCAGGGGATTTTTTTCCGGCCAGTGGCCCTTAGACGCCCAACAGAAATAATTAAATAACTAAAGCTTAAATTGTAAATAATTTAAAATACTTTTTTATTAGAGAAAATAATTAAAAATATTATACATTGAAAAAAACTGAAAATGCAGGGTTTTCGGGCCATACTCAGGCTTGACCACTCAAGGCTGGGCTTTTCCAGGCCTTGAACGTAGTACTTGACGGCAAGTCATCAACAAGCTAAACTCCAACAGGTCGGCAGTGGGGAACCGCACCTTGTAGACATCATCATCTTCTCCTCCTCCTCCTACTTAGTTGCTATCACCGAACATGTCGACGCCGGTGAAGGTGTTCGGCCCGCCGGGGTTCGCAAATGTGTCGCGGGTGCTGGTGTGTCTGGAGGAGGTCGGCGCCGAGTACGAGATCGTCCCCGTCAACGTCCCAGCTGGCGAGCACAAGAGCCCTGAGCACCTCGACAGAAATGTAACCTGAACTTCTGCGTTCGTTCTCTGGGTCAAATGTCTTTCTTTTCTCCTATCATCATGCCATCATCAGCTCTTGCACATGTAAGGAGCAGTGATCATAGTTGATTTGGCTATTGGTTTGTGATGTTTTTCTTGCAGCCGTTCGGGCAAATCCCAGCTTTCCAGGATGGGGATCTCGTACTCTTCGGTAGGCCTCTTCACTTCCATGTTCCATCCTACCTTAAGGGCTTGTTTGTTTCAGCTGTAGATTCTGAGAAGTAGATGGTGAGTATCCAGCTAGTCAGAATCTGGAGAAGCTGGATAACCCCAGCTTCTGGCTACTAGTTCATTTTCTGGATTCTGTAGCTTCTGGCTACTTAGAATCTGGATGAAAATTTAGATTGTTTGGGGAGCTGCAGATTCTGGGAGTAGCTGCAGCTGCTGAAACAAACAGGCCCTAAGATTTTCACCAAGTAGCAGTGGCAACCTCTATTGGTGTGGGACACGTGTCATGTACCTAAGATCCATGGGTCAAGTCCCAATAGAAACCTTATGAAGATTTTTAACTCGAAAGAAGCTGTGTTTGTTTGGTTGAAATGGGTTTGCAATTTTGTAGCAGAGTTCACAAAAGGGAAAATTATGTGTAAGTCTGGAAGCAGGCAAATAGACCAGGGTATTTCGCAATTTCGCTGTTATCAGATGTCCACAAAACAACAGCACCTTATTTCTGAAAGATACCTCCCATCGAACCCATCCAAAGAGACCTTGAGTAAATTTCAGGATAAGTGGTTGCCATCCGCTAAACTATATAATATGATCCAGAGACCGTATGATAACTCTTACTATAGTTCATTCATTCTTGCTTATAATTACTGATTTTAATTTTGGTTCAACTTGTGCATTCTCAGAGTCACGTGCCATTGCGAAGTACATGCTTCGCAAATTCAAGACAAATGAAGTTGACTTCTTGAGGGAGGGGAACTTGAAAGAAGCAGCCATGGTGGACGTGTGGACAGAAGCCGAAGCGCAGCAATATAGCCCGGTTCTCTCGCCTATTGTGTACGAGTGCCTTATATTCCCTCGCCTGCGCGGTACTCCCACGAACCAAGAGGTTGTGGACGAGAGTGTGGAGAAGCTCAAGAAGGTGCTCGAGATCTACGAAGCACGTCTGTCGAAGCACGAGTACTTGGCTGGAGATTTCATTAGCTTCGCGGATCTCAACCATTTTCCCTACACTTTCTACTTCATGGCGACCCCTTACGCGTCCCTGTTCGACTCGTACCCTCGTGTGAAGGCGTGGTGGGAGAAGCTGATAGCAAGGCCGTCGATCAAGAAGCTCATTGCGAACATACCTACAAAGTTTTAGCTCTAGTTTGCTACTATCTACAAGTTATTTTTGGGCCAGACTCCCTGGTGTATATTGTGCTCAATGTGCGCAGCTTAGTGTACACTTTGTGCCAATAAACTGGATACAGAATTGCACACGCGTGCAATCTCAAGGTCCAGTACGATGAGATCGTGTTAAAGATCTATTATATATTTGTAATGAACAATTGGCATTTCAGTTTAGTTAAATTTGAATTTTGTAAAATTTTAGAAAATTCAAATTTCAGATTGTGCTGTCAAGATTTAGGTGGTCTGACCTATTGATGACTGGCAGTCTGACCGTCATGGGGCGAGCGATCAAAACGACAATGGACTATGGGAAATTAAACACCAAACACTTATGTAGAATTGTTTGAGGATGAGTTTGCACTTGATTTCACTAGAATCAGAAATTAAAACTGAAATTAGATAGAATTTAACCAAATTTCCAAAGAGTATTTTTTTTATATAATTATGCCAGATCGGCCAGTGGTCGACGATCAGATCGGGGTGGTCTGATCGAGATGGTGTCAACGGTCAGACTGTCCGCAATGGTCTGACTGGCCTGGTAATGACCGTCAGACCAGCTGTTGGCAAATTGTTTTCATGAACTTAGGATCAATGGTTATTGAGTGTGTGTGCATGGCATGGTGCCATGGGTTGGTTGTGTTGTGTTGCATGATGCATGGTTTTAACTAACGTGAGTCAAGTGCATAGAAATTATGCTTGAGATGGTTGCTTAATTTTTGGATTTGCAGGTGGCTTGGAGAACATTAACGGTTGATGGCAATGGGCCAAGACTAGGTAGAGGAGCTGAGGTTTGAGCGGTTATGTAAGTCCAGGTGAGACTATGGACAAAGGCGAAACTAGAATGAAAATGACCGAGGTTCACCATTTCACCGTACATATAACAACATATATAATTTTCAAACAATGTTGTGCTAAATAGTAACGTGGCCAGCAATTTTTAGCATCAATATTTCAATATAACTAATGATAGTATACGATAATAAAGAAGTAGTGATCGAAATGCTTACCAAATTAATGAAGTCCGATAATAATATTGGTTAGTTGCAGTAAATTGAAGGAACTAAGAGCGAAACAATAGATAAAAGTTGGTTGACATTGGTAAAATATATCATCTGACCTCATTGACTGGTTAACAGAGAACAAAATTACCTAAAATTTTAAAGTAAAAAATAGTAGAATGATCATATGTAAGTTAATGCATTACCTTTTAGTACACAGACTAATAATTAGCTCATTGTTCTTGAACTAAAAAGGTCCCTTTTTGTGCAAAAAAAACATATTTCACTATTTTTTTCTTATGAAACAGCTTGCCATTGCAATAAGCATTAACTCAGAATGAGTTTTTGATGACTAATACCACTCTTTCAAGCTTCTAACTTGAGATGGTCGTAGTAAGGTTTGACATTTAACATATGGCTAAAAAAACAAAAATGTGAAAAAATAGTTGAATCTTATGAGACAGTTGTGGATGACTCATAATCCAAGACTTGTTTTATTAAGATAGGACCAAAATGTGTTTCAAAAATTGCCAATTATGCTCAAATTCTAAGTGGTTGATCAAAAGGATTCAACATTGAACTTGTAGCACTCTAAATACTCAATTGTAGCTTCTTGGTTCTATTTAGTTTATTGACATGCTTTAGCTTATTGTTTAATAAATTTGGCTAAACTATGATCTTAAACAACTTGATATGCCAAAAATCCATTTAACTTTAGATTATTGTTCATTTGGTTTTAGCTTTGCTATATATAGTTTGCTATGATCTAGATAGCTCCTTCACATAATATGACTTAGTGTAATACCTGTAGAGTCATTTTAGATAATTGTTTGGCTCCTTATGCTAAAAATAAATAAAATACAACCACTTAATTTCATTCATGTTCTGGCTCTTTATGCTAAAAATAAATAAAATATAGCTACTTTATTTCATTCATGTTCTATCTTCTTCCATACTTCTTAATGTCTTTATTATCAAAGGGGAGAAAGAGTGGTAAAAATGCATATCTAGAGCGTGATTTGGAGTTTTTGTTCGAAATCTTGCTAAGTTGGAGTTTTTATGTCTTCCTGTGATTCTTTTGATCTCTTCTCACTAGGACCAAAGTCAAATAGAACAATTATTCTTTCATAAGAACCTAAAATGTGATTTCCAATTCATTTGGTGGATTTGAAAGTTTTTGTAGAAAACTTGTTATTTTCAGTAGCTTCTCTATTTCTAGCTCATATGGTCATTTTCAGTCTTTGCTTTGCTTTTGTGACCATTTTGAGCTTCTATTTTTCAAATTTTCCTCTCTTTATCCAAAACCACCTCTTTGCTTTTGTGCGGTCTGGCTGGTCACCACTAGAGGTCAGACTGGCCAGGGCAAGCAGTCTGACCGAGTGAAGAGTTCCAGTTTGGCTAATGTTGGAATTTTGGAAAATTGAGGCTTACAATGAGTTGGTTTGGCCTAGGTCAGTACATATATATTGCATTATGCATGTTTCAACTAACGTTGGTTGAGTTATGAAGAACTTGTACCTG
Source organism: Dendrocalamus latiflorus (assembly GCA_017311315.1). Classification (NCBI taxonomy): domain Eukaryota; kingdom Viridiplantae; phylum Streptophyta; class Magnoliopsida; order Poales; family Poaceae; genus Dendrocalamus; species Dendrocalamus latiflorus. The sequence goes on from CM029663.1 coordinate 43,208,597, forward strand.
AAAACGATTTCTTGGTCTTTAATTGTGCAAAGTCATTTGGAGTTAATCATGATCAACAATGAGGATTGGGGTTACGCTTGTAGAGGAGCTGAGGCTTAGAACGATCAAGAATGCCGGGTGAGATAGCGCGAGAAAGGCGGGAAATGTTGAAGGAAAGTTCGAGTAACGTGTTGCACCATGTGGGTTGGTCGTTCGAAGTGAAGCATGCCCTAGTGGAACCGGAACAGGATATACTTGCCGATGTGTGGCAAACCAATGGTGCACTTATACGTGGCAAGAATAGCGATTGCTTGCAATGGAAGGTGAAGACCGGGCCAAGAGAGGATTTTTGGTAAGTTAACCAAAATACCATAAACTAACTTGGATTAAAACTGCTGTGCTTGAGAGAGCAGTTTAGGTCAAGGAGAAACTGATAAGGTCAAGGAGAGCGGTTTAAGTTATGGAAAAGCGTGCATAAGTGCAGTGTGTGAGTAAAACCTATGTTCTATAGGGTTAACGAGTTCCCCTGTAAGTACTAAATGGATAGTGTCCATTAGGGTTAGATGGGCTGATTGTCTTGTCTATTTAATGGGTTGGAATGGAGATTTGTTAGATAACCATCCAACTCTCACTATTGAAGCTAAGTGTTCTAGGGCTAGGTTAGAGAAGTGTGAGTATCGTGGTGTGCTCTCTTATCCTCTAGGTGGAGTAGCTGTAAAACCTTCATCCTAAGGTAGCAATATATCAGCTCTATTCATCTCCAATGGATTTCTTTTGTGTTGATCGATTTGCTCTTGATTTGGTTGGTTTTGATCTTCTCTTTCTCCTTCTTGATCTTGTTGGATGCTAAGGATGACATAAAAATCAACCCCATCCATCTAGGCATCAAGTTTGGCAAGTTCTTGAAGTTGACCATTTTTGCTTGGATTTGATCCTCTCGAGTGATTTCTTAATACGACTGTTTTTGTCTCAATTCCTTTAGTATTCTTGCTTGCTGTGACATATGGAAACACATTTAGAGCCATCATCCACCCACGAGCAAGTCATATTCACCATTTTTGGTTTTACCCGATTTTAGTGCTACCTTCCTACAAATAGAAAAGGTCACAACTTTGACAAAGATTCTCTCAATCATTGGTTGGAACAGGTTTGTGATATTGTCGAACCCAGATATTTCAATCTAGAATCCTCTGTGATTCACCACACTATTTTCTCTATCTATAGATAGTGCTCATAGATACATTGCTAGATCATTTCATACATCACATAATGATGTAGACGAGGTGCCCGATGTCCTCATCACATAAACCATATGATATATTAATTTTACACTTCAGGGTTAAATACACCATGTCGGGTGACCATTTACATTAAGATCGAACATGCAAAATACTTACAATACAAAAGCAAAAGCGAAAGTAGTAATTCCAAAAGGTAAGGTCCAAACTATCCATAGGCAAACAACTAGGGCTAAAATGTGAACTACAAATATTACCGTTGATAGGATAATATATGTGCACACAATCTCCATCAAAATCTAAATAACTAGGATCTTAAATCTCTTAAATTGGTCCTAATTCTCCTTGCCTTCTCTTCCATTAGGGCTTAGAGTGTCATCATAAGCATAATGATCTTGCTACCCTGATTTTGGATTTACTGAGCGAGCGAGGGTGAGCACAACCACCGTGCTTTGAGAGACAATACATAGAATGAAATTATATAAATGAAAGGTTTGTCAAAGAATAGTTTGGGTTATTTTATTTGCTAAAAATCTAGTTTAAATCTACCATAAGTACGAAATCCTGTGACTTAGCATTTTTAATCAAATCATAATTTTTAAAAATTATCAGAATGTGCAATAATAATAATGGTGCAGATTCCATCCACCTGCTACATGGTTCTATCCACCAATACTAGTTTTTATCTATAGGGTTCTATCCACCCTTACATATTCACTAGGTTCCAACCACCTAGGACAATTCAAATCTAAGGTTTTATCCACCCAACAAGTTTTCATCCTAGCCCACAAGATTTTTAGAAAATAAAACTATATCTAGTAAGTTCTCATGCCTGCCCATGACCGTAGGCACGATTGTTTAAACAGTATTCACTCTGTAGAAGTTGTATATTTTAGTCACAAGAGACAACCAGCTTGTTATATTCCCCATGTTTCACTTGACATGCAAATCATGAAGATCACCACAAAGCCTTTACAATGCATCTCGTGAGGGTTACACCTGCTATGGTTTCGTCATTGGTGGGGCTCTATCCACCTATGAACCAAGATCCCTTCTTGTGCCGCACGCGACTTTTATCCAGCAACACGACCCGTGTCCACGACGGCTTAAACCCAGCAACACAACTCGTGGTTCACACCAGTGGTGCTTCTATCACTAGCGATGAAAATTATTCAGCCATGTCATACCCATTATAGACTTGTGGTTGCACTATTTTACATTGGGAGGTCATCACAAGATTCGGTCCTTAGATGGATCTGGGTGGTCCTATCATAAACCAACCATACTCGTGCTCCATCATCACCAACCGCTATTATCATTCGCCCAAATATGTAAAGCAAGTTTTAGGGTTATGAGGAAAACATAAATTAATTTACTGCAACATACCAACCATTTCCATCCAATGGCTGCTCAAAGCCAGTTTCATGTTTATGAATTGATGTTGGGGCAATTCTAATGCCCCAAGTATCTTAGCAGGTCTAAGTATTGTGTTTAGATACATTATATAACAAATATACTTATCAGTAATTTCTAGGGCGACAATGATTAAGAGCACAATTAATTCAAGGATGGGAGTAAAGTATTAACAAATCAATGATAGGCATGTAACTAAATTCTTAAAATGAATATAGTTTGCATAATAATTAATAGCATGCAATTTGCTAATTTAAATAGAAATAATTTGCATAATAACTAGGTTCAACATGATCAAAATACTGACACACCTTTCTTACAGGTTGCTTGATCTTGTGTGTCATGGTTCACCTCGGCTTCTTCTTCTTGAGGCTCGTGTGCTATTAAATATTGCGCAAAAAATTGGATAAAAGAAAATCAGCCAATGAACTTATATTGAAAAATATTCAAATGAGCTTCAAAAATTATGATTTTGATTCCATTGGATAGAGCTTGAATCAGCCAATTATCATGATTTAGAAATTGGTTTCGGTCAATTTGGATTTAAAATGAGAAAGTTATGCTATTTCAAAGTTTGCATATTGGATTAATTCTAGAAAATAAAAAGGGAGAGAGAATTCTCTCTCTGACAGGTGGGTCCATAGAGTTTTTAATTTCTTTTCTATTCTCTTTTCTGGAATTAGTATTGTGTATGACATGTGGGCCCAAGGGTTTTAATTTATTTTAGAATTATTTTCTACTTGGGAATGCGTACTATGACTGACAGGTGGGATCAACTACTGTGCAAACAATAGGCCAGGGCCCATATGTCATTGACTCAGATCACTTAGATCGATTTTAAAAGCATTCTTAAACAGGAGCGCTCACATGTCAGTGACTCTATGCTAATTAATCATGGGACCCGCATGTCAGTGGTGTTTTAGTGTTTAAATAGCATCATTAACTTAATCTAATATTGATTTAATTCTTAACCACGCATCAACAGTAGCTTCTTCGTCGCATCGAGGAGAGAAGAGCTCATCGCTGGCCAGGGGTGCTCGGCATCACGTGAGCATTCTTGAAATGGGTTCTACGTGGTCCCGCACACCTTCGTGCTAAGTTACGCTAGCCAATTTGGCTGGTGCAATGGCCAGCGGTGAGTCCAGGTGACGGTGAAACAGGACGGACGGCATTAGAATGAATGATGGCGACTCAAGCTAATTCAAGGAGCTGAGAGCATCTAGAGGCTATCACAAGGCTACTTGAAGGCTTGATTGAGCTTGAGGATGACCGGTGAAGCCTATCGATAAGAGCCCGAGGCAGCGGAGGAACTAACCTCAGCGACAGCGATCTACAACGGTCTTTGCTTCAATCAGTGTATAGGGAAGGCTTTAGTGGTTGCTAAAGATGCTACAAGCCAAATGAATTTGACTCTAACTCAACAAGGTGGCACATTTAAGCTATCAATTTTAAACTTAACTTTGAAATTCAAATTCAAATTTAAACTTGGGGCATTACAAGACCCACCTTAATTGATGGTTAGATCTTTATCTTTTTTCTTTGATTAACGTGGTAATTTCTAACTCTTTTTTCTGTACAATTGCGTGACTAGTTATTACAATACCTCTAAAAATAGTGTTGTATTTGTTATCCAACTCTTATACTTATGTATGATTGAACATACAATTATATTTCTCATACTACTATAATAGCCCCTATATACATCTGATTAATCTAGATCTACCTTAATCGATGATTAGATCTTTATCTTTTTTTCTCTGATTAACGTAGTAATTTTTAATTCTTGAGAGTGAATATGGTGGCTACTCTTTTCTCTGTCTTAATAATATGACTAGCTGGGTGACTCGCAGATTCATACAGCTAACTAAGTTTACTAATATAGTATTTCTCTAAAAATTATATCATCCTCATAATCAAGTTTGATTTTCAAAATAAAAATGCATGATATAAACATAACTAAAATTTAAGGAGATTATCCCTCTCGGACTGCACTACGGCACAGTAGTTTGTAGTCATACTTCCCTCTTATCTGTTGCACAACAATTCCGATCTACTTTGTAAATACATGAGCCAACAAATATGAAAGAAATTTTGATGAACCAACCACGAACGCTACATGCTTCCTTGTGATCTACTTCTTAAAATCCATTTTGAGCAGCATATTCTGTCTTCAAGTTTGGGATGCCGGTATAAGCCTTGCAATATGTGTGTCCTCATCCAGCCACCATGCACTGTTAAAGTCAGACTCAAACACACAACTTTGAAGAAAAATAGTCTGACCTTTTTTTGGCTGAGTTCCCATTCTAGCTTTTCCGCGCTTTGGCCATAATCAACTTATCCTCTGAAATATGTTGACTTGGACCATTATGCCCATATGCCCCCTTAAATTTGTCCCATCTCCTCTTGACCCTTACCTTCTACAAAAGCAAGTGCCCATGTTTGTGAAAAAATTTATCCAACAATTGATTTGAAGCGCCATCATTAAAAATGAACAAATATATTCTATACATCTAAATTCGACGTCGCATCCAGAGCGGTGAATTGAAACCTCCATATAGGGCATCTGTCTCGTACACATCTTACTCTGAGTCAATCTCGTTTCCCTCGTCATAGCTGTCCTTCACATAGACCTCATCATAACCGGGTAGATCATCGTACCAACTCACCACTAAACAAGGAGGATTAATAGCAAAGATGAGTATAAAAATACTCAGCAAATATTATTAGCAAAAGAATGCAATTTATGAACATCAACATCTCTAATCAAAAACCATATCTCCTCTCGTCATCTTTCTTAAAATAAACTTTTAAGTTACAAAATTGACAGGTTTTTAGTTTGTAAAGCTACTATAGTCACTCATACTCAGAGAAAAGACCGCACTAGGCTTTCATAGCCTCCAGTCTAGGAAACATGTGTGAATTCATAATTTATTTAGTGCTGTACAGGCTTGTATCGCTTTACCTATAGCAGCCCCGACTTTGACTGCAATAGGTTTATTCTCATTTCTCTAGATGCGATGCTCAAGTCGAAGTTCAGAATATTTTCTCTACTTAAGTATATTATAACTCCACTTAGTTGGCACAAAGCTAACTATTGTGTCAGGGAGGCTTCTCCATCACCTAACACATGTTAGGGAGGCATATTCATCACCGAGCACTCACCGCGGTCTATATAGCCACCATGGGGTCTTGCCACTCTTGGCCTTACCAGTCCCTAGTATACTATGTACCCAAGTAGAGTGTACAATAGCCTAATAGAGTAACATTGTCTGTCTGTTGTAAAAAGGACCATGGTTGATACAGTAAACACTACTACAGAAAATGTCATCACAGACGGTTCAAAAACGTCATCACAAACGGTTTTGTGAACCTTCTGAATTTATGGGTCAGTGATAATACGAGGTCATCACAGATGGTTTTCGAACCGTCTGTGGTGCAAATATCACAGACGGTTTTTAACTAAAACCCATCTGTGATATGTAAATATCACAGACGGTTCTTAATTAAAAACCGTCTGTGATAGTTATAATCACAGACAATTTTTAATTAAAAACCGTCTGTGATATATAGTTATCACAGACGATTCTTAACTAAAAACCGTCTGTGATATGTAAATATCACAGACGGTTCTTAATTAAGAACCGTCTGTGATAGTTATAATCACAGACGGTTTTTAGTTAAAAACCGTTTGTGATATATAGTTATCACAGACGGTTCTTAACTAAAAACCGTCTGTGATATTTATAAATCACAGACGGTTTTTAACTAAAAACCGTCTGTGATTAACTATCACAAACGGTTTTTAGTTAAAAACCGTCTGTGATATTCCCTTCTATTCCTAAACCTATTTCTGTTTATTGGCTAGCCTCAGGAAATGCTAGCCATGCCTTCTAAAACAAGCAGATCAACATGTACATGTATACATCCAATTCACATCTCAATTCATTTCACAAACATAAAACATCCATTTTTATTAAGATTAGACCATACCATTACAATATACCAAAACAACGAGCAGGTTACACAACAAGAATAGAGAAAAAACAAATATCCTCTATGCCTTCTCGCCCCTGATGCAACACATGAGTTGGATGTCCTTGACGCCCACCATCATCGGCGTTGATTGAGCGTCTGCACGGTTGGCACGAGCTAGTTGCTTATGCGGTGTATTGCCTCCTGTAGACTTGTGCGTCATCTGCAAGGAGGAGGAGAACACCAAGGAGGAGGATAGTAAGGAAGAGGAGACCAGCAAGGAGGCTAGGTTTTGGTTATATTTATAGGGGAGGGAGAGGGAGGGAGAGGCGGGAGTTCGAAATTTTTGGCGCGGGAACGGAGAGGCGGAGCTACGATCTGTGGGGTGAGGATTGGTGGATTTCTATTGGCTATGATTGGGTTGAGGAGGATCGACGGGCCTAGCGGTCAGATTATCACAGACGGTTCTATATATAGAACCGTCTGTAAATTAGAGCGCAAATTTTATATACCGATACAATATAAACAACTAGTCTGAAAAGATAAAATAACAAAGTTTTATATAGCTTATATATACTCATTTGAAAGGTTTCGATGAGATCTACAACTTTTTAGTTGAAGCAAAATCCAAATTCCAAAAGAACGACCAAGAAAAAGGGCAAAAACAGAAACCAAAAACTTGTGACGCAGGTTTAGGTCCAAAGATGGCCAATTTTTGGGGTCTTGGATGGTAACTAGCGCAAGTAGGTCATTGTTTTCAGATCGGGCTCGTCGTTAGCTTTCCAACGAGTACAAGAACGTCGAAAACGAACACCGTATGCAAAAGTTATGCCCGTTTTACTGAAGGTGTCTCAAAACTGAATCATACTCGGACTTAAGCGGGAAAATATGAAATTTTGAGGGATTGCAAGGCGGGAAACATATCACAGACGGTTTTTATTATAAAACCGTCTGTGATACTGGAATATCACAGACGGTTTTATAATAAAAACCGTCTGTGATATTTCAGATTATCACAGACGGGTTTTATTATAAAACCGTCTGTGATATTCCTGTATCACAGACGGTTCAGCGGTAAGAACCGTTTGTGAATACTCCTTTTTCCCGCCACAAATACCACAGACGGCCTCGAACGTAGAAACTCCTAGATCCTGGGTCTGCACCGAAGCTTTCGGAATCTCCGAAACTAGCACAAACACACAAAAATAACATAAGTACGGCTTGAGCCTAGTCAAGCGAGGAAAAATAATCTATGAAAAAGGAGTAAATTGCAAAAAAAATTCAAATAGGGATTTTTGAAATTTTTTGGGATGAATGTGGGGAAATGGAGGTCAAAAATGGGTCCAGGGCATCAAAATGAGCAAAGTGGTGAAATTTGGGAATTTTAGGGATTTTCTAGGATTTATTTGAATTTTTTTGAATTTTTGGAAATTAATAAATCCCTGGAAAATCGGATGAACAGTGTCGGGCCGGCCCAAAGCCACAGTGCCCATAGCTTCGTGTAACTTCTCCCAAAACTTGGATGTGAACTGCGCTCCTCTATCTGACACAATTTTCTTCGGGACTCCATGGAGTATCATGATTCTTGTCAAATACAATTCTGCAAGCTTGTCTTTCCCATAGGTTTGCTTGATCGGAAGAAAATAAGCCACCTTGGTCAATCTATCAACAATGACTTAGATAGCGTCATATCCTTCACGAGTCCTAGGAAGTCCAGTGATGAAGTCCATACCAATGCTATCCCACTTCCATTCGGGAACTGGCAAAGGCTGCAACAATCCCGATGGTTTTTGATGATCTATCTTGATCTACTGGCAAACATCACATTTTGCTACATACTCTGCCACCTCTTTCTTCATCAGGTTCCACCAATACTTCTTTTTCAGATCTTGGTACATCTTGGTGCCTCCTGGATGAATTGAGAATTGAGAGGAATGAGCATCGGATAGGATCAAATCTCTCAACTCTTTCTTGTTGGGTATGCAATAACGGCCACGGAAAGTATGGATTCCATGCTCGTCTATCGCATACTCTGTTGAATCTTCTTCTTGAATCTTCTTTTTCAGTTTTTGAATCTATGCATCTTCATCTTGTGCCGTCTTGATTTGATCTGTCAACAAAGTCTGAATCTCTAATGCTGCCATACTGCCTTGTTCTGTGATTACTAAGTTCAACTGTTGTATATCCCTCTGCAACTCTGATGGATGCTCTATTGTATTGGATTTGCTTTGTCGAACTTTCCGACTAAGGGCATCGGCAACTACATTTGCCTTGCCTGGATGGTATTGAAGTTCAACATCATAGTCTTTGATTAGTTCTAGCCATCTTCGTTGCCTCATATTCAACTCTAGCTGTGTAAACAGGTACTTCAAGCTTTTATGATCAGAGAATATCTCGCATCGATTTCCTAGCAGATAATGCCTCCAGATTTTGAGTGCATGCACCATAGCTGCTAGTTCCAAATCGTGCGTTGGGTAATTTTCTTCATGTGGCTTCAATTGTCTTGAGGCATAAGCAACAACTTTTCTGTCTTGCATGAGTACACATCCCTAACCTTGTTTTGAAGCATCACAATAAATTTGGAACTCTTTCTCTGGGTTGGGTAGAATCAAGACTGGCATTGTTGTCAATTTGGTCTTCGACAATTGAAAACTCTCCTCACAGGCGTCTATCCAAGTAAATGGCTTGTCTTTCTTCAACAACTGAGTGAGCGGACGAGAGATTTTTGAGAACCCTTCTATGAATCGGCGATAATAGCTCGCCAATCCAAGAAAGCTTCTCACTTCGGTCACTGTCTTGGGCTGCTTCCATTCCATAACTGCGGTGATATTTTCTGGATCAACTTTAACTCCATCTTCTGATATAATGTGACCCAGGAAAGCAACTTCTTTCAACCAAAAACTGCATTTGTTGAACTTGGCATACAACTGGTGCTCTCTCAATTTGGTCAATGCCATGTGCAGATGTTCCTTGTGCTCTTCTTCGGTCTTGGAGTAAATCAAAATATCATCTATAAAGACTATCACGAATCGGTCTAGTTGGTCCATATGCACCAAATTCATAAGATTCATGAAATAAGCTGGTGCATTGGTTAAACTAAAGGGCACGACCGTGAACTCATACAATCCATATCTGGTGATGAAGGCCGTCTTCTCTCGATCTTGCTCCCGGATCTTGAGCTGATGATAACCCGAGCGCAGATCGATCTTGGAAAATACTTTGGCTCTCTTGAGCTGATCAAACAAATCATCAATTCTTGGCAATGGATACTTGTTCTTGATTGTGACAGCATTCAATCCTCTGTAATCAACACACATTCTCATTTCTCCACTCTTCTTCACAAACAGAACTGGTGCCGACCAAGGTGAAACACTTGGTCGAATAAATTCTTTCTCTTGTAGTTCATCTAGCTGTATCTTGAGCTCTTTTAATTCACTGGCTGACATTCTGTATTGATACTTAGCAATTGGCTTGGTGCCTGGGATCAATTCTATCGAAAGTTCTACTTGTCTGTCAGGGGGTCTTCCTGGCAGCTCTTCTGGAAACACATCAGGATACTCTTGCACCACTGGCACTTGGTCAAGTGTAACTGCTAACGCGTTGAGCATGCATTTTCTTGCATTCTTTAATAGCTCTCGGTCTGTTTTTACCACCACTCTTTGACCTTCAGGATTGACCAAAGATATTGTCTTGATTTCACAGTCTACTTTGCCTTTGTTCTTGGCTAGCCAATTCATACCCAAAATGACATCTATCCCTGCCATGTCTAGCTGCAGCAAATCTGCTCTAAAATCTACCCCTTGTATTTTTAGGTTAAGTCTACCACACCCATGGTGGGACTCCATCCTAATCCTAGGGGTTTCAACCACATAGGGTCTGGGCAAGGAAACAGATGGCAACTGATTTCTTGAAGCGAAACTCTTCGAAATAAAAGAATGTGTTGCACCAGGATCAAATAAAATCAATGCTGGTATGGAGTTGATTGGGAACATACCCGCAATGATGTCGCTAGCTCCTGCTGCATCTTCTGCGGACACATGATTCACTCTTGCTAGGAAAGTGGGTCTTGTGCGGCCTCTGCCTCTGCCTGCAGATGTGTAGTTCGCTGTGCCTGCTGGTGATTGGGGTCCCGCGGCCTTTATCTGTAGAAAACCTTCTTTAAGAGTGTTAGAGCCTGCCTATGACTTTGCTTCTTGCTGCTGCTAATTTTGGACCTATAGCTTCGCGGCATCTGATGGCAGATTTTTCCTGGGACACTGATCCCTGTAATGCCCAATCTCTCCACAATCGAAACATGCATTCGACCTCCATGGACAGCTTCTAGCAAGGTGATTACCACCACAGGTGGGGCTCTTGATGGCCAATGGTATGGGGGTTGTGTGTTGTTGTGACTGATCGGACTGGGTCTTCGGCAGCATCACAAACTGGCAAGGAGATTGGGATCGAAATGAGGATGATCACATTGTCCTACCTCGCTGAGCACTATGCGAGGACTGAGACTTGTGTACTGCTTGTGTTTCCTGAAATCCTCCATCTCGCCTCTTGCTTCTTCTGAGCTGATAAGGCTATCTACCATGTCGTGTAGATCCTTGAATTTCATGGTGGAAATGTGAAACTTCAGGGACTTCTGTAGTCCTGCTCGGAATCTTCCCATCTTCTTTTCTTCTTTATCAACATCCTCTGGCGCAAATCTGGAGAGATGATTGAATTGGTGGACATACTCCATTACCGTACTTCCACCTTGTTTAAGTGCCAAAAATTCCCAGCACTTAGCTTCCATGATGCCATCTGGTATGTGTGCCTTGCGGAAGGCCTTTGTAAACTCTTCCCAATTGATCTCCCGATTTTGCTGCGTGTGTTGATAATTGATTCACCAAGTGGCTGCAGCGCCCTGCAACTGGTGAGATGCATACAATACTTTCTCTTTATCCTCACATTGTACAGTCAAAAGTTTCCTTTGCACGTCCAAAAGCTAATCCTCTGCAACTATAGGTTGGCTGATGTAGAAAAGGTGGGTGGACGTGTCTTTTGGAAATCTGCCCATTGGGTGGTAATTGGGGTACCATCCTGAGTAACATTGCTCCCACCCTGTGTGCTTGGAGATCTAGCTGCAATTTGCTCAAGCAGTCATGCATGCTGATCTAACACCTGGAGAATATTTTGTTCTCCCTGATATCGGTTTTGTTCCATCATGACTATCACACTGGCTAATGTAGCTTGATCTATGGCAGGTGCACCTTGCCCACTGGTCTGTCCACTCAGCTGTGCTGGATCCATCTGCCAATTGGAATCTTGAGATTAGCTTTGCAGCGGCTTTGGTGAACAAGAGTAGATAAGTAAGACTTTGAATTTTTCAAGGCAAGTATAGGACGAAAAAGGTAAGAACGAGAACGAAAGGGACAGGAGAAAACTTTGAACACAGAGGGAATACTGATAAGGGAAATTTGTTCAGTAGCACTAAAAGCTCACCTCTTTCGGAAAATACCACTAAAAAAACGGGGTACCGGATATTGCCACCGAAAAATTCATTTTTCTTCGGGATTTACCATTCTGGACAAAAATACCCCTCTCCCTCACCTTCTCTCCTCTGCGCTGCCCCGTCCGCCTGCATCTCCCCCACCGCCGGCCTCCCCGCCTCCTCCTCCGCCCGCCGCTCGCCTCCCCGCCTCCTCCTCCGCCCGCCGCTCGCCTCCCCGCCTCCTCCTCCGCCCGCCGCTCGCCTCCTCCCTCTCCGCGCGCCCCCTCCCCGCCGCCGTTGGCCTCCTCCTCGCCCCCTCCTCCGACCGCCGCCTCCCCGCCTCCTCCTCCGCCCGCCGCTCGCCGCCTCCTCCCTCTCCGCGCGCAGCAAAACCGCCGCCGCCAGCGCCACCTCTTCGGCCGGACGCGGGGGAGCGGGGAAAGGAGGAGGAGGAGGCGCAGGGAGGTGGGGGCGGAGGAGGAGGCGGGGAGGCGAGCGGCGGGCGGAGGAGGAGGCGGGGAGGCGGCGGTTGGAGGAGGGGGCGAGGAGGAGGCCAACGGCGGCGGGGAGGGGGCGCGCGGAGAGGGAGGAGGCGAGCGGCGGGCGGAGGAGGAGGCGGGGAGGCGAGCGGCGGGCGGAGGAGGAGGCGGGGAGGCCGGCCGTGGGGGAGATGCAGGCGGACGGGCGGCGCAGAGGAGAGAAGGTGAGGGAGGGGGGGGAGAGGGGTATTTTTGTCCAGAATGGTAAATCCCGAAGAAAAATGAATTTTTCGGTGGCAATATCCGGTACCCCGTTTGTTTAGTGGTATTTTCCGAAAGAGGTGAGCTTTCAGTGCTACTGAACAAATTTTCCCTACTGATAATTAAGCAAACAATATAAAAGATAATTAACATAAATTTACAATATGCAAGTGGTACACAGACCACTTAGGGTTCATGATACACCTGCATTACATTACAAAAGTACCACTACTACACTGGGTCAGACTAAACTAGCGAACACCAACTACTCCTCCATGGCGTTCGGAGCTAGCAAGGCGAGAGGGGCTGCAGGACGAAACCGAGCACGGTACTCTCCTGCAGTCATCCTACGCCTGGGCCGAGACTGCACAGAAGCGCATGAGGAGGAGATGCTAGGGGACTCTCCACACTTTGAAGCCTCGCCCTCCTTGACTGCCTCGAAGCGAACAAGGGCTACACGAAGCTGCTGCACCTCCTGCTGGGCCTCCAACAGCTGACTCTGCAGGGACTGGGACTCCTCGATAGCTCGCTCGTACCGGAAAGCCTGCTGTGCCACAAGGATGGCGATGCCCGGCAAGCGGGGATCGTCGTCCTCGCGAAACTGGGGAACTGCGAAGCCTCCGTGGAGCGATCTCGGGATCAAGTCGAACGACGATTCAGCCAACTCAAGGTAATAGTAGCCACGGAGATAGATCACAGCCTTCTGGGCTGCATCCTAAACTGCATCATCCTGCTTGATCCTCTTGGCGATGAACCTCCTCTCGATGTCTGGGCTAACAGGAAGGGGTGTCAGGGTCACCCACGCCTTTCACTCAAACCTCTACTCCTGGTGAAAGCGGCTCACAGTGTGGAACACTGGACTGTGGTACCCGATAGCTCCAAGGTACCTCTGCATCTCCCACAGCTTGAAGGGCCAACCCTCCATGCGGTCAGGATGAGAGTGCACGAAGTGAACCATCTGCCGGAAACAAAATTTTGAAATTAGACAAGTAAAGCAGCAAACATTTTGCAAAAATAAAACATAAGCAAAAGTAAACTAAGACAGATAAGGTAGCAACAAGAGAGGAAAAAGACAGCAGTAATACTTATGTTTTTCGTAAACCCTTTTTATGGCTTAAATTAGGTTTTTGCGATAAAATAACTTCCTAGTTTGCCTTAGGTCTCAACCTACGGTCAAGGAGCCTGCTCTGATACCACTTCTTGTAACGCCCCTATTTCCAAGGGCGCCTGCGGACATGGCATTCCGCAACTATTCATGCTAGAACAGTTATGGAACGTCGCGCAAGCGTGTACCATCACATGCTTACAACAAAAGTCCAACTTTATTACAAGTTAAGGTTTAGCAACCCAGTTTACTACTGCAGGGCATGCAAGCCCAAAGTATATTACATCACAAAAGCTCCAAGGAAAGCTCGAGCGCGGTGGAGACCTAGTACCAAGGGTCCTCATCGAAGAAAGGCTCCTCAGGGGCTTCCTCAACGGGGAGACCTTCACCAGAGTCTTGATCTTCTGAAGGGGTTTAGCAAGCCGTGAGCCAACCAGCTCAGCAAGTCACAACGAGAAACCCTAACTTAACTACTTGCACAGATCAACAAGGGAAGGATGTATACTTGGTTTATTAACTTTGAGTGGATGCAGTTTTTCTTGCAAACGTTTTCAAAAACTCAAAAGGGGTTACAACTACTCCTTAAGATTAGGGGGGATTTTCACAAAAGATAATTAATTAACTAGTCCAGTTAAAACATTTACAAAAACTATTGAAGCTTCGCAGCTGGAATCACCCAAGTGACACAGCTCCATTAACCAGGAGCACGGCATATTAGAATACCATTTGATTGACTCTGCAGAGTTGCTCAACTTTTACCCACACGCACTCTTAACCCTCATGACTGAGTTAAGGAACCAGGTCTTTTCGCTGCTCAACTCTTGGTATACACTCCACCCAATAGGTTCGGAATCCGCACACCCTCGGGTATCCGTTGGCCGTCACGGAACGTCGGGCCCGAGTTGTGGGGACCTATCGTTGTCTTAGTCCGGATTTGCGATCCGCACCGACTCCCAATGCAGGGTTTCACCTAAGTTGAGCAGATACTAAACTAGGGTTGACAAGTCAACACCTGTGGTTGAGCGGTCACTATGTCATTTGCTCGACATAAGGGTCTAGTCCTTATATTTTCTTGAGGTTTGCAACCTCCACCCTAGGGTAAAGCGGTGGGCGAAGACCGTCTCGCAGTTTCCCACAACACCCTTACCCTAACTTGTGCACGCTTGCACTACCACCCTAGGGTACGGTGTCCCATACCACCTTACCCTAACTCCGAGTTTTGAAATCTACCGACCCACGGCCACAACCTTAGTAGTGTGAAGATTTTTGAATGAGATATAAGTAACCTGTAGGTAGTTGTATTACACATATGGTAAGTCTAGGGTTACAAAGGTGAGGTTACGAATTTAACATGGCATTTTTCGGTGGTGGGTTCTATCTACATTAGCATGTCATTCTAACCATTTTATTTTACTCAAACTAGCATTTCATAACAAACATAATGCAAGTAGCATAGCAACATAATTAAACAACATGGGATACAACATGATCAAGGTTTTGAGACTTGTCGTAAATCTGGACGATCTCGGCGATCTCGAACGTAGAAACTCCTGGATCCTGGGACTGCACCAAAGCTTCCGGAATCTCCGAAACTAGCGCAAACACACAAAAATAACATAAGTCCGGCTTGAGCCTAATCAAGCGAGGAAAAATAATCTATGAAAAAGGAGTAAATTGCAAAAATATTCAAATGGGGATTTTTGGAATTTTTCTGCGATGAATTTGGGAAAATGGAGGTCAAAAATGGGTTCAGGGCATCAAAATGAGCAAAGTGGTGAAATTTGGGAATTTTAGGGAATTTCTATGATTTTCTAGGATTTATTTGAATTTTCTGGATTTTTGGAAATTAATAAATCCCTGGAAAATCGGATGAACAGTGTCGGGCTGGCCCAAAGCCACAGTGCGGCCCGGCAGATGGTTGCCACGCGGTGGGAGCGGACGGCGGCGATGTAGGGTAGGCGGGTGGACGGATGGGCTGCGGGGAGGACTGGATCGGGTGGACGCGAAGGGGTGTGTTTAAGAAGATCGGACGGCAGAGAAGGGTGGCCATCCGACGGCCGACGTTATATGGCAACGGGGGGAGTGGACAGAGGAGAGGGGGCCACGTCCTTCGTCTTCTACCTCCCGTCGTGCGCTCGTGACAGAGAGGCAGAGGAGCAGCGCTTCTGCTCTCTGGCAACTGCGGGGTCCTCACCGGCCAGGGAGGGTACCACTGGGTAGGTCTCGACGCGGGCAACCCATTTTGAGTTGGAACGTGTGAAGGCCCAAGGAGAAGGCAGGGGAAAGAAGGGGGAGATTCGGCTCTCCGGCGGCGAGAGGGGTCACCGGGGGTGATCAGGCCAAATTGGCGGTGATTTCACGATCAAGGGAGTCTGGGGCTCACGTTGGTGGCGGAGGTTTCAGCTGAGGAGCTTCCAAGCGGGCTGGCCACAGAAGAACTTTTGTGGTCGACGGCGAGCTATGGTGTCGGAGATCCACGGGCGTCCACCTGGCCAGGGAAAAGCACCACTAAGATCAGAAAGTAGGAGAGAAGCTCTGGGCGAATGGAATCGAGAAATGAGAGGAGGGAGGGGGAGATCAGCTCACGGGGGTCGCCGGCGCAGGGGAGGGCAGCGACGGCGAGGGGAGCAACGTCGCTTCGATCGGCTACTTCTGGAGACACTTGGGAGTGGCAGGAAGTGATTTAGGGCGGTGGGGAAGCTTGAGGCGCTCAGGAGAGTTGGGGAGCAGAGGGGCGGCTTTTAAGCCTCGGCGGAGGGAATTAAACCGAGGGAGAGGGGGGTGGGCGCGGCGCCGGTGGTCAACAGAAGGACGGAGGCGTCGCTTCGGAGTGGAATGGCTGTGATTGGGCTCTGCGCGCGCGAGTAATGGCGAGGGGACGAGAGAGGGAGCAGGTGAGCGAATGCACGGCGAAGCGCGGGCGCTCTCTCACGCGAAGGAGACGGGCGCCGACTGGCAGGTGGGACCAAGGGAGGGAGTCGGCAACGCGTGGCGAGGGGAGGCGTCGATGGTTTCGGACCGGGTGACGTCGGGTTGACGCGGGCGGGGGTGAAACCGGGGGCACGGATGTAGGCGCAGGCGCGGCGTGCAGCGCGTGTGCGAGGGAGAAAGCAGGGAGGGAGGGGGTGCCAGCGGAAAGAGGGAGGCGGAAACGCCGAGAAAGGACGGCAGTTTTCCGGGGAGACTTTCCAAAAAGGGAAACTTGACAAAAATCACTCAAAAATTCAAGGAAAAACTAGGAAAATTTTGGTTTGAATTTTTGGGGCTCTTTCACTAATGCCCGAACATTCTCTTATACATGAGACCGTTAGTTTAGTGAGCCCATATTTCAGAGGCTTACGAGTGAAAAAATAGTGTTTAGTTAGTCTAAGCAAATGATATTACTATTTACTCTAAAATTCAAGTGTGCTTCCTATTCCTTTCTTAAGAGTGCATGCTTCCTATTTCTGTGTTCCAAACACTCGTTCTTATAACATTCCAGTGTTTTCCAACCCTTTGTTTTCCACACGGGTTCCTTTTCTTTTCATGTGTTTCTCTTATTCCAATGTTTTCCATTCTCGCGTACTATACAGGCCATAGAAGTTTAAATAACAGATAGATGCACCCGTATGTTTCATGAGCATACGGTGGACGATAACTGTGAGTTGCGATGTTTTCTTGCAGCCGTTTGGAAAGATCCCTGCTCTCCTAGAAGGTGATCTCGTCCTCTTCGGTGAGTCAAACATGGAGAACCTGCTACTATCCATATCTCTTGTCTGTCATGTTCACCTGCTAAACTTTTAATAAATTTGCGAATTTTCAGAGTCACGTGCAATTGCAAAATATATTCTTCGCAAGTACAAGTCAAATGAAGTTAATCTGTTGAGGGAAAGCAACATCAAAGAAGCTGCCATGGTGTATGCAGTATGGACTGAAGTCGAAGCCCAACAGTACTACCCTGCCCTTTCACCGGTCGTGTTTGAGTGCATCATATTCCCCATCATGCGTGGAATCCCTACTAACCAAAAGGTCGACGAGAGCTTGGAGAGCCTGAAGAAGGTGCTTGAGACTTACGAGGCTCATCTATCAAAGAACAAGTATTTGGCTGGGGATTTCATCAGCTTCGCTGATCTGAATCATTTCCCCTTCACATCCTACTTCATGGCAACTCCATATGCATCTGTGTTTTGACTCTTACCCGCGTGTGAAAGCTTGGTGGGAGGATCTGATGTCAAGGCCGTCCATCAAGAAGATCAGTGCGAATATGCCGACCAAATTTTAGTTGTCCTGAGTGTTACGTGTGGAAGTGGAGTTGGCTATGAAATTAATCAATGCTACGTATCGTACTGATAAATCAATTGTCTTACTGTGATAAATATTCCTGGATTTGTACATTAGTGCAGTAAGCACTGAAATGAGTTATGATCCTAGTGGAGTTATCATATTTATTTGTCTAAACATATCAGAAGATATGTGTCAGACTATGGGGTTAGGTTTAAAATATTTATAATGATAAATAATTGATAATATTATTTGTTGATGTTATTTGAGACGTGTGGCATGTGTGGACTCATATCGGTCTAAGTTGGAAAGAACTTGTGTCAGGAAAAGATGTTGTTTTGATTTTTGTATATGCAGAGTAACTCGGAGGTGATCATGGTCTACGGTAAAAACACGGAGATAGCTTGGTGCAAAGTCATGGTCTAGAGCGTCAAGGATGTTGGAGAAGACGGTCGTGCTCGAGTTGGAGCATGTGGAGATAAAAAATGGATGATACATATTGGAGCTACGGAAATACGGTCCGAAAGCTAGACAGGTGATAATTTTGGAGTGTCTAAAGTTGGGTAGTGTGACAAAAGTTAAAAAAAACCCATGTCACGTAACAGTTTCATATCACTTATTTGTTGGAACTGGATACAAACTTGTTTGGGTCTTAGACTGTAAATAGAGATGGGATTATGGGCTAACCATAAAGCTAATAGATGCAATTTTCGTGCTATGATTTGAGGTGTACTAGGAGGGCGCTTTATGGCCACAAATATGATACTTTAGCAATAAAAATTAGATCTATTTCGATAAAATTAGTGGTGGTACATTTCAGTCTGCTTCATGTGCTGGTTTGGGATATAATTCAAATAATTCACGTTTTGTTGGCGTTCTGATGGTGCCACATGCACGTGATTTTGGTTCTAGTTTTGTTGTTGTTGCTCCATGCCATATGTCTCAGTACTGGATTTATATATCTTATTTCACTAACCGCAGTACTGTGATACCGATGTTTCCTATGATATAGGTACAACCGATGAGGAAGAGGAACATGTGGCTAGTGAATTTAGGTTGTTCGAAGCACATGATCGGTGATTTAAGATGGTTCTCATCCCTTACTAAGACATCCAGTGATGATGATCATTTTGTGGATGCTTCAGCAGACACTATAATTGCTGAAAATCCAGTGCAACATTCTAGCACTAAACATATTGATATCATATTTCACTTTCTAAAAGACCATATGAAAAAGTGTGATATTATTCTACACTAGATTGAGTCTAATTTTTAGATTGCTGATATTCTCACTAAGCCGCTTGGTACTTCTTGGTTAGTTCGTTTGCAGAGTGAGTTGGGGTATGTCATCCAATAGGATTGTTCTGAGGGGGTTTGTTTTTGTATATCATTGTAAAGGCTTGTTTTTATTTTTATTTTTTAGAACTTGAATTATTATTTAAACCAATAATCACGAAACAAGTCATGATGTGTATTTTGAATTTTTGTGATAATGATTTTACATATGTAGCTTAGTAAAGCCATAATTAGCTATTTATTAAAATTTATGAACTTGAACAAATAACATGGTAAGGCTGAATTCTTTGGCTAAGTTTTGATTAGAATAATTACTTCTTGAGATGTGTTATGTCTAAAGACCAAGTTAAATCCTAATTCTAGTTTAAATCTAAGATCGAGCCATTTTAGTTCCTTCTTGAATCACTTTTAGTTTTTCTAGAAATACATGTGGCAAATTATGGTGAAATTGCTAATTATGTATGCATCTCAATAATTCTATCCTATGAGATGATTTGTCATTGCATTAGACATGAACTTAGGGAAAGTTTTGTAAGCCCAAGATCATGAAACGTTAAGCTTTTTGGCTTGGCATGATCGAAATCGAAAAGTAAGACTTGAGAAGCTACACTTAATGAAATGTGATTTAAGTTGACTCAAAAAGGTCATTATAAATGTGCTGCAATTAGTTTGGGTTGAAACTCAGGAGGTCGTTGTAGATGGCTCCCAATTTGGAATGTGTTTTACTGAGATAAACCATAATCAAGTATCAATAATAAAGTACTTTGTGTTGAGTTATGTAAATCTATATTAAGCTTTGTGCTTCATTTTGGCACTTATGGGTCACTTAGTTCTTGATTCTAACATGTAAATTTAAATATATGTTTTTAGATAGCTAATTTTTTTATAGTTAGATATTTATCTCAACTAGTCATTTTTGTGAAGATTTATCATGTACATTAATTTGCTTAATCACATTATAACCTTATTTTAGCATGCTTTATTATATATGCATGCTTATGATCGTGCAAGCTTTATAAGAGCATGACTTTGTACACATCAATTCAATTAGTTTAAATATTCTTTTATGTTTTCATTGTGTGTTTTTTCTTTATAAAAAAATTTGGATCAATGATATTTGGATGTGTTCTCTCTTTGCTATTTCTTCCTTTTGTGCCTTGATGCTTACATTGCCAAAGGAAGAGAGATTTGTGGCGCAAAATGCTAAATGTTTTTTGGTATGATTTGTGAGAGATTTGTGGCTTGTGGATTAAAATGTTTTTTCGGCTTCAGTTCTTCACTAAGACCTATTTGAAGTCATGTTATCTTGAGGTGTTGTCAATGTATTCATCAAGGAGAATATTGTTAGACTATTGGCTAAGTCTAAAATATTTGTGATGATGAATAATTGATAATATTACTTATTGATGTTATTTGAGGCGTGTAGCGTGTGCGGACTCATGCCAGTCAAGTTGGAAAGAAGTTGTGGTGAAAAAAGATGTTGATTTGGTATTTGCATATGCAGGATAACTCGGAGGCAATCGTAGTCTACGGCAATTACCGAGAGATGACTTGGTGCAAAATCATAGTCCAGAGTGTCAAGGATGCTAAAGGAAATGGTCATGTTCGATGGGACGCGTGGAGATCAAAGATGGATAATGCGTATTGGACCTAGGATGATACATGATAATTTGGAGTGTCCAAAATTGGGTAGTGTGACAAAAGTTAAAAAAACCCGTGTTATGTACGGGTTTTGTGTCCTTTATTTGTTGTAATTGGATAAGAACTCGTTTGTGTCCTAGACTATAAATAGAGACGGGGTTAGCGGTTAACTCTAAGGCTGATAGATGCAATTTTCGTGCTAGGCTTTGAGGGATGCTAGGAGGATACTTTGTAACTATAAATATAATGATTTAGTAATAAAAAATTAAATCTATTCTGAAAAAATTAGCAGCAGTGCGTTTCAATCATCAGTGTGGTCTCACCTGGTCTTAGTCCTTGGGACACATGGATTGAAGTCCAATCACCAACGTGTGCATGCGTGCGTCTTCATTATCAATTCACGGGAAGCAACGAAAGCGACTTTTTGTTTGTAATTTGGGCAGATGCTCCTTTGCGTATAGAAGCTAGATGGCAAAGGTGCCGTTCCAGTGGGACTCATAGATAAGAACGAATTTTGGACGCTTTTAGTACTTTTGCTATCGTAAATTTCAAAAATGGCACAGGTAGAAACAAAATTCCAAATCTAGCCCCCAACCGACCGCACCATTTAACCGGGAGCTAACACGTAGAATGGTGCGGTCGGGGAGCGCACGACACCGAAGTGGTGTGGTCGGGAGTGTCGTGCGCTCCCCGACCGCACCACTTCGGTGTCGTGCGCTCCCCGACCGCACCATTCCACGTGTCAGCTTCCGGTTAAATGGTGCGGTCGGCTGGGGGCTAGATTTGGAATTTTGTTTCCACCGGCGTCATTTTTGGAATTTGCGGTAGCAACAGTGCCAAAAGCGTCCAAAATTCGATAAGAAGTCATGTGCAGTTGCATGTGTCTCCGAGCGTCGTTACCAATCACCAAGAAAAAAAAGAAGAAGGGCTGATGGTTTATGGCTTAAATATTTAAATTGTGGCTGTTTATGAGAGACAGTATGCAGGGAAAAATAGTTGCATGTGATTTTAGCCCATGCAGCTAAACTCAGTACACTTTTTGTTACAATGTTTTTATTGACCATGTTTTGAAAAAACACACTGTTTAAAACTTAGTTACTATAGATAGTATAAATATAAGCCAAAGTGCTGCAGTTCGAAACCAATGCCTTCAATTCTTTATTCTGCTACAGTAATTGGTACAATACTTGCTGTAGTATTTTGCTACAGTCCTGAGAAATTAAATTTTCTTTTCTTTGCTTTCGTTTTGTTTTCGTTTCTGTTTTGCTGTATTTATTAGGTTGGACAATTAGAAGATAGTAAATTTGAGAAAAAACTTGTACTGTAGATTACAATCATTCATTTCCCTCTAATTGTCATCGACAATCCTATAATATGCATTTTGTGATAAGTTCTGTCAAAATAATAGTTTCTCATCGGAATATCTGACAAGACATGTATGTATATGTATGCATGTAAAAGGTGCTAAAATATATGTTGTTGATTGCTTACTTTTTCTTGGCGGTTTAAACTTTTGGACAAATTGCTAACGATTAATTAAGGAGAATGTTTCGGTATAGCTCTTTTTTTTCGGTATAGCTCTTTTAAAAAAGCTCACGAAACATAAAACAATGTAGTTGATCGTAGTTCAGAACGTTAGCCGCAATTTCCGATGGCTACGTATGAAGGTATAGGTGGGTTCTTTTTTATTGCGGTTTATAATTTATGATTTTAGGATATGCGTTTATACGAATGAACTGAATACCGATAAGTTGTCTCAAAAAAATGTCCTGATAGTCATTTTAAAAAGACGACAAAGAAATTATCTAATTTATTACTTTAGAGAAAATAATAAGGTATAAGCGGAAAAAAGTTATAAAGTATTGCCGATAAGAATGGCCTATCTAACTCACATCGATCTTGACTGCCCTTCAGTGCTGTCGGATGCGCCGATGCTGTACGTCCCGCGTGCAAGCGTAAATTATTCGCGTGCACCGTGCTGCTTTCGGTTGTTTGCAGGACGACGACAGCTCGACGGTCGGGCAGCTCTACTTTCCCTGGTGCTTGGGCCCGAACAATACTGTGCACCTACCGAAGAGACGCACCACCCCTCGTCGGGCATTACTGCACAGAGCAGCCATCTTTCTGCTCACCCTGCACTGCGACTGCATCCACAACCACATCGTCATCATCAAGGAAAATGGCGCCGGTGAAGGTGTTCGGGCCGGCCAAGTCGACGAACGTGGCGCGGGCGCTGCTCTGCCTGGAGGAGGTCGGCGCCGAGTACGAGCTCATGCCCATCGATTTCAACGCCAAGGAGCACAACCTTGGCCCCGAGCACCTCGCCAGAAACGTATGTTTACCATATGATAGATCTCAATTCCACTCTTTTTGGTGGGTTACTTGCATGCTTTTCACCCGTATACATTCACCCAGTTGCTAGTCCAGCGAGTGCTAGCAACAGTGACCCGTATGCATTCACTCAATCTTCATGCTTTCTCGCAGCCGTTCGGGCAAATCCCAGCTTTCCAGGATGGGGATCTCGTTCTCTTCGGTACGTACGCTTAATTTGCCTGGGATTACTTGTCATTCCCAAGATCCATTCTAACTTGCTGCAGAGAGCCTAGCTCTGTTTTCTTTGGCCGGACTACCTCATAATGGGATGGACTAGTTACAGTGGATGTTACCTGTTAATTAATTTCTCGTGAAATATATATATATATATATATATATATATATATATATATATATATAGTGATGCTGATTGAGAAGTAACCAAATGACTAGCTTATTGAAAAGTATACGCTCCTAGAAGTTATTTACGGATTAATAGAGCTGTAGTAAACAAGGCGCAAGTACGGTGTGGAAAGTTATGGTGGTGTACTGTTTTGTACAGTGTTAGCGTATGTGTTTTGTACTGTGTAAACCATAGTCCAAAGTATCAGCTCCTAATATCCTCTCAACTCTCAATGCTATTGTATTTGCAGAGTCACGAGCAATTGCAAAGTACGTGCTTCGGAAATACAAGAAGGAAGTAGACCTACTGAGGGAAGGCAATCTCAAAGAAGTCGCAATGGTGGACGTATGGACAGAGGTTGAGGCGCACCAGTATAACCCTGCCCTCTCACCTATTGTGTACGAGTGTCTCGTATTTCCCGTCATGCGTGGCATACCCACCAACCAGAAGGTTGTGGATGAGAGTTTGGAGAAGCTGAAGAAGGTGCTTGAGGTCTACGAATCTCATCTATCCAAGCACAAGTTTTTGGCTGGAGATTTTATCAGCTTTGCAGTGTTGTGGGTTCTTTGCGCCTGGGAGTTTGGATCTGAGAGGCCGAGCAGTGAGAGAGAGGACTGAGATTGTTACCGTCGAAGCCGGTCGCCGGAGTCGTGGAGGTCCCGGCCATCACTGGTTCGTCGGTGAAGTCTGCGCATAGGCAGCGATGGTCGGGGAAGAGGAAGACGGTGCCGGCGGAGCGAATCTGGTGAAGGAGACGGCGATGGAGCTTCCCGTCGCTGACTGCGCCCCCTCTAGATCGGTCTAGGGTTTGTGTGTCGGTGGGGATGTACGGCTCAGGCCAACCTCGTAACTCGAGCCGCCGGCCCCCACCCCTTTATATATAGCGCAGTGCGACGGGGGCCCACCAGCCAACAGATGGGCTGGGCGCCCCCGATCAGGGCGCGGGTCAAGGCCCCGATTAGCCGTTGGGCTAATCGGGAGAGAGATCAATCCAACATTCTCCCCCTTGATCTCATTTATGCTTTATCTTTAATTACTTTTGACTTTCACTCATTCCATCACAGATTAGTGCATAGAACATGTCTCATCGTCACAGTCAATCGCCGATAGATTTAACAGCTACAATACACCTCTCTGTTCTGAAATAGTTACTTTAATCTTTTGGGCCATCTTTTAGTCCAGGAATCATAGGCTTTCCCTTAAACCCATACTGGCTACATGTTCTCTGAACACGTTGGGTGGTAAGCCTTTAGTAAGCGGATCCGCTAACATCTTTGCAGTACTTATATGCTCAAGACTTATAATTTGATCCCGAACTTTATCTTTCACAATATAGTACTTTATGTCAATGTGTTTGGCAGCACCACTTGACTTATTGTTGTGGGCATACATTACTGCGGGTTCATTATCGCAGTACAACTTAAGTGGTCTATTGATGTCATCAACCACTTTTAAACCGGGTATGAACTTCTTTAGCCAGTTCACCTGCCCCGTAGCCTCATAACATGCTACAAACTCGGCATACATTGTGGACGATGTAGTGATGGTTTGCTTTGAGCTTTTCCACGATATAGCACCTCCAGCGAGAGTGAACACATATCCGGATGTTGACTTTCTATCATCTCCCGCATAATCAGAGTCTGTATACCCCACTATATGGAGTGAATCTGATCTTCTGTATGTCATCATGAGGCCTTTTGTTCCTTGCAAATAACGCAAGACTTTCTTTATCAATTTCCAATGTTCTATTCCAGGATTGCTCTGGAATCTGCCAAGTAACCCGGTAACAAACGCTAAGTCAGGGCGCGTACACACTTGAGCATACTGCAAGCTTCCGACAGCTGAAGCATATGGAACCGATTTCATTTGTTCGAGCTCGTACTGGTTCCTGGGGCATTGAAAATCCCCATATCTGTCGCCCTTGACTATAGGTGCAGGTGAAGGACTATATTTATGCATACCAAATTTCTTTAAGACTTTCTCTATGTATGCCTTTTGTGACAGTCCCAATATCCCTTTGTTTCTATCCCGGTGAATTTCGATCCCTAGAACGAACAAAGCTTCACCAAGATCTTTCATATCAAAGTTTGAGGACAAAAACTTCTTTGTCTCCAGTAGCAGACTGACATCACTACTAGCTAGTAGGATATCATCCACATACAGGATTAGGAAAATTAACTTCTCATCTTTAAACTTTGCATAAACACAGTTGTCCTCTACATTCTCTTTAAACCCAAATTTTCTTATTGTACTGTCAAACTTCAAGTACCACTGTCTTGAAGCTTGCTTTAACCCATAAATCGATTTCTTTAGGCGGCATCTCATTCTTTCATTTCCTTCCACAACAAAACCTTTCGGTTGTGCCATGTAAACATTTTCCTCCAAATCCCCATTAAGAAATGCCGTCTTTACATCCATCTGATGTAACTCTAAATCATAATGTGCTACTAATGCCATTATGATTCTGAAGGAATCTTTACATGAGACTGGAGAAAAGATCTCATTGTAATCAATCCCTTCTCTTTGCGTAAAGCCTTTTGCCACAAGTCGCGCTTTGTATCTTTCTATATTCCCTTGGGAGTCAAGTTTTGTCTTGTAGACCCATTTACAGCCTACTGTTTTGGCTCCTTTAGGAATAATTTCCAAGTCCCAGACTTTATTAGTCTTCATGGACCTCATTTCCTCTTCCATGGCCTCAAGCCATTTTGAGGAATTTTCGCTTCTCATGGCTTCTTCAAATGAGATGGGATCATCCTCCATTTGAAATTCCTCTGTATGATAAATCTGATAATCATCAGAAATAGCTGATCTTCTTACTCTTTGAGACCTCCTCGGGGCCTCCTCATTTGGTACATCTTCTGTTTGATGCTGCTGTTGCTCCCCCTCATCTGTGGCAATAGGTTCTATAGGATCCTGAAGAACAGGTTCCTCATTATCATTCATTGTTGCCACAGGAGGAACAATAACAGGTTCTGGCACCACAGTGTCTTGCACCGTCGGTGCAGCCACAGCAGGTAGTGTGAAGAATGGCTCTTGAATCATCGGAGTGGGCGCATACACCCGCTTCTCTTCAAGGTCAATCTCTCGAGCTACCATGCTTCCTCTCATCATTTCATCCTCTAAGAAGACAGCGTGTCTCGTTTCTACAAACTTTGTATATCTGTCTGGACAGTAGAAACGAAAACCTTTTGACTTTTCAGGGTAGCCAATGAAATGGTAACTTACTGTTTTGGGATCAAGCTTCCCAAGGTTTGGGTTAAATACTTTAGCCTCAGCAGGACTCCCCCACACACGTAAGTGGTTTAGTGAGGGTACTCTTCCTGTCCACAACTCGTACAGTGTTTTGGGCACCGACTTACTAGGCACTCTGTTGAGAATATGAATGGCGGTTTTCAACGCCTCCATCCATAAATTCAATGGGAGTGTGGAATAGCTCATCATGTTTCGCACCATATCCATCAGGGTACGGTTGCGTCTTTAAGCTACTCCATTTTGCTGAGGTTCGCCCGGTGTAGAATACTGGGCTACTATGCCATTTTCCTGTAAAAACCTTGCAAAAGGTCCAGGAACTTGTCCATATGGGGAATGTCGACCATAGTACTCCCCCCACGATCAGATCGGACTATCTTAATCTTTAAATCGTGTTGGTTTTCAACTTCAGCCTTAAATATCTTGAATTTATCCAAGGCTTCATTTCTTTCTTTGTAATCATCCGTGAATGTTATGAACGAGTCATATCCATCCACACTTTTCACAGGAAAAGGACCACAAATGTCTGTGTGAACAATTTGTAGAACTCCTGTGCTTCTTTTGGCGTCTTTCTTAATTTTCTTTACATATTTTCCTTTAATGCATTCTCTGCATTGTTCTAGGTCTGAGAACTCTAATAGAGGAAGAATTTCCTTCTTAACTAGTCTTTCTATTCTCCCCCTCGAAATATGGCCTAAACGACAGTGTCATAATTTCGACGATTCATTATGAGTTCTCTTTCGTTTTCTGTTCTCATTCGCAGGCGAGGATATACGCTCATTCACATCACATACGGAATTCACATTTACACGAAGTGACAATAAATAAAGCTCGTCTTGTTTAATGGCAAGACCAATGCATTTATCATTAAACATTATTTCACATTTGCCATTTCCAAAATGACAATCATAACCATCATTGTCCAAATTTGAAACACTAATCAAATTCCTCTGTAAAGAGGGTACATAAAGAACATCTCTAAGTAAAAGAATGAAGCCATCAGCTAGCTCTAATGAAAGATCTCCAACGGCTTCAACTTCAGCTTGGACTCCATTTGCGACTTTAATGCATCTTTCTTTTCTTTGCGTAGTCCTCGTCGAACGGAATCCCTGTAAAGAATTAGCAACATGAACAGTTGCTCCTGAGTCAATCCACCAAGTAGATTTCGAATATTGTACATACAGGGATTCATTTATAAAGGTAATTAAGTTCTCACCTTTCTTTGCCATTATCATCTTTAAGTAATCAGGACAGTTCTTCTTGTAGTGTCCTGTCTTCTTGCAGTGAAGACACTGATCTTTGTCTACAGCAAACTTATTCTGTTGAGGCTGATGGACAGAGGCTTTTCCCTTGTTCTTTGAGAAGGAGTTACTGTTGAAGTTATTTTTCTTGTTATCCTTCACATAGTTGATAGAACCACCATGTGAGGATTTAATTCTTTCCTCCTCTTGCACACACATAGCTATGCACTTTTTCAAGTTCCATTTTTCGGGCTGCATATTGTAGTTGACAACAAAAGTGTCAAACTCTTTCGGCAAGGAAGCAAAAACCAAATGAATAAGGAACTCATCCTTGAGAGCCAAATCCATTGGTTTAAGCTTGGATGCCAAGTTGCTCATCCTTAGTATATGCTCTCTTATGCCACTGCCATTACCAGAGTACCTTTCTGTCACAAGCTGCTTAATCAGCTGTGTAGCATAAGTCTTTGAAGAGCCAGTGAACTGACTCTTTATTTTATCAAGGTACTCTGTGACAGTGTCACACTCTGCGATTGAGCCCACAATTGCAGGCTCAATTGTGTTCTTTATCACAGCCATACATTTCTTGTTGGCTGTGGTCCATTTCTTATGCTCAAGGTCATAAGACATCTGTAAGGGAGCATGATCCCTCTGTCTTTTCTGCCAAGCAGTATCATCCTCATTTTGATCCCTCACCGGTGCCATAGGCTCAGTGGGACGTGCTGTAGTGAGGACCCAATCCACCTCAGCCAAGATAAACGCTAAGTCTATCTTTTTCTTCCACTCTCCATAATTATCTCCTTTGAGAGTGGGGATCTCTCTGATACAACTCATCAAGTTGTATCCGCCTGAAAAATAGTTCAAATAAAGTGAGAACGTAACAACAAAATTATATGCCTTATTTCCAACGTTGGTCAAAAATACGACATACAATTAAATCAATTTTATCTATACATTAAATCTACATCACCGTTGGGCAGAAATAGAAATAATGCATAAAATCATCAATTAAAAATTATAATACTGTTATTATCAACGTTGGTCAGAAAATAACAATATCATAAATCTCTGGAAATTATATCTATTTTTCCAAAATTAAATTCTCCCGTTGGTTCGAATTTAATAATGAAAATTAATCAACATTAACTTTTGCAGCGGAAACTGTAATTATTCTAAAAATAATTCATTATACAGAAGCATTATACTGTACACATTTAATCTCTGAAAAAATTAACACGTTGGTGCAAAAAATTACAGAGATTTTAAATCAAATTTCAATCAAATTCATGCTTCTGAAAACAATTAAATTCATTATTCAGGATTTACTGTGCAAAATGCCATTATTGGCCCAACCCGCGCGGCCGGCCCAGCCGGTGCGCGCTCAGCACTCCCATGGCCCATATGGCCGTTTCGGCCTGCCCAGCAGCCTCTCTCGGCGGCCCAAAATGCGCCGGCCCAACTGGCCCCCTTTCATCCTTGGCCGTAGATCAAATCGGACGGCCGGGAGAAACTTTCGCCCGAACAAAAACGCCCCCACTCCCGTAACCCTAACCCTAAGGGCATTTCCACCGGCCCAACCCGAAAAAATCGGATCGGCGGCGCGGGGCGGAGTGGCGGCTGAGGTGGGGCGCGGCGGCGGGAGGCAGCCCGAGGCGCTGGGGCAGCGGCGGATGACGCGCCGACGCGCATGCAAACGGCGGCGGCCTCGCGCGCAAGGCGACGGCGGGCGGAGCAGCGGCGCACTCCCGCGAGGCGATGGCGGCGAAGGCCCCGAGCGCAGAGCGGCAGGGCGCGGCGGCGCCATCGGCGCTCTGCAGGGCGCGGCGGCGGCGGCCTCGAGCGGCGCGGCGGCCCCGGGCGGAGCGCGGCGCACGGAGGGGCAACCCCGAGCGAAGCGGCGGCGCGGCTACCCGGCGCACATGACGGCAGCGATCGCACCCGTAAGACCCGAGCTGATACCAATGTTGTGGGTTCTTTGCGCCTGGGAGTTTGGATCTGAGTGGCCGAGCAGTGAGAGAGAGGACTGAGATTGTTACCGTCGAAGCCGGTCGCCGGAGTCGTGGAGGTCCCGGCCATCACTGGTTCGTCGGTGAAGTCTGCGCACGGGCAGCGACGGTCGGGGAAGAGGAAGACGGTGCCGGCGGAGCGAATCTGGTGAAGGAGACGGCGATGGAGCTTCTCGTCGCTGACTGCGCCCCCTCTAGATCGGTCTAGGGTTTGTGTGTCGGTGGGGATGTACGGCTCAGGCCAACCTCGTAACTCGAGCCGCCGGCCCCCACCCCTTTATATATAGCGCAGTGCGACGGGGGCCCACCAGCCAACAGATGGGCTGGGCGCCCCCGATCAGGGCGCGGGTCAAGGCCCCGATTAGCCGTTGGGCTAATCGGGAGAGAGATCAATCCAACATGCAGATCTTAATCATTTCCCCTTCACTTTCTACTTCATGGCGACGCCTTATGCGTCGCTCTTTGACTCATACCCCCATGTCAAGGCGTGGGGGGGGGGGAGGCTGATGTCGAGACCATCGATTAAGAAGCTCAGCGCAAACATGGTTTTACAGGCCTAGTTACAGAGGAGGGATCTTATATATTTCAGGATCTCATCCTTGATCTGTATCATATTTTCTGTTTGCAACTTAGTCCGCGTTTGTTCTAATAAACTACTATTACTAGAATTGCACGAGTGTGCAGTCTGGTGGTTGAGTATATGTTACATGCGTTGGAAATTATTGATCTCTTGGTTGTGAACTCTTTACTGGAGCCATATTTCAAATTGCTTCCAGATTTGTTGTTTGTCAATCCTACATTACTAGGTAGTTTGTCCTGGAGCACATGTAAGTGCAGTATCTTCAGTTCTTCACTTTCGAATTATTTCCTCTGAAGTAATTTCGTAGCACTGATTTATGGTAAACGGTACAATAGTTCATACGCCGATGCTGTACGTCCCGCGTGCACCGTGCTCCTTTCGGTTGTTTGCAGGACAACGACAGCTCGACGGTCGGGCAGCTCTACTTTCCCTGGTGCTCGGCCCCGAACAACACTGTGCACCTACCGAAGAGACGCACCACCCCTCGTCGTCGCTGCCTGGGCAGTTGCAAGTCGGGCATTACTGCACAGAGCAGCCATCTTTCTGCTCACCCTGCACTGCGGCTGCATCCATAACCACATCGTCATCATCAAGGAAAATGGCGCCGGTGAAGGTGTTCGGGCCGGCCAAGTCGACGAACGTGGCGCGCGTGCTGCTCTGCCTGGAGGAGGTCGGCACCGAGTACGAGCTAGTGCCCATCGATTTCAACGCCAAGGAGCACAAGGGCCCCGACCACCTCGCCAGAAACGTATGTTTACCATATGATAGATCTCAATTCCTCTCTTTTTTGTGGGTTACTTAGCTTGCATGCTTTTCACCCATATACATTCACCTAGTTGCTAGACCAGCGAGTGCTAGCAACAGTCTACTCAATGTTCATGCTTTCTCGCAGCCGTTCGGGCAAATCCCAGCTTTCCAGGATGGGGATCTCGTGCTCTTCGGTACGTGCACTTAAATACTAGCTTACTACTGGAACAATTTCAAGTTTCCTATAAATTGAACTTGCTTGAGAGTTGAGAGAACGAGCTGCAAGCATGCGTTGGAATTAATCTACTACGAGCCCTGAGCTCCAACTTTTGTTTCATATCCCTCATGTTTACTTACGGTCCTCTCAAATTCTGTTCAAATTGGTTAAAACTTTCAAGAGTCGCGTGCAATCGCAAAGTACGTGCTTCGCAAATACAAGTCGGAAGAAGTTGACTTGCTGAGGGAAAGTAACTTGGAACAGACTGCCATGGTAGATGTGTGGGCAGAAGTGGAAGCGCATCAATACCATCCGGCCCTTTCACCTATCGTGTTGGAGTGTTTCATATTCCCCACCCTGCGCGGTATCCCGACGAAACAAAAGGTTGTGGATGAGAGCTTGGACAGGGCAAGAAAGGTTCTTGAAATATATGAAGCGCGCCTGTCCAAACACAAGTATTTGGCCGGAGATTTCATCAGCTTTGCGGATCTAAACCATTTCCCGTGTACTTACTACCTCATGGAAGCAACACCTTACGCATCTTTGTTCGATTCGTACCCTCATGTAAAGGTGTGGTGGGAGGATTTGATGTCCAGACCGTCAATAAAGAAGCTCAGTGCAAACATGGCCGCATAGCTACAAGCAATTCCATGGAGCATGGTGTTCGATGCGAATTTCTACTCTATTTTGTGGCAATATATATGTCATTCTAATGATTTCAAGGCCGACTTGTGGAATCATGGATGCACTTTGGTTGGCATTTGATGTGTAATCTTCTCTGATCCTTTGTAAACGCGTTCTAATTTGAATACCATTTTCTCATTGTTCAAATCTGTATGACCATGTGGTGACAACTCGATATGAGTGGTGAGTATTTGACATTAGTTGTATCTCACTTTCATTACTTGAGTTTGATTTTTGTGAAGTTGAATTTCAGCATGTGCATTTCTGGAATTCCTCGTCAGACCGACCTAGCCAGACAGTATGACTCCTGGGACCGTACGGTTAGACCAATCTGGGGAGGTTGTCTGACTGGTTGCCTTGTGGGCGGTCTGACTGGTATGTGAGCCACGATCAGACCGGCCCTGCTGAGTTAATCTGTTGGTTTTGTAAGTTTGGGTGTTAGTCACGGTATGAGTCCGTGCAAGTGTTAGTCATTGGGGTGTTCATGCATGTATGAGCCATAGCGTTGTCCATGCATATGGTTTACTAATGGAGAGTCAAGTACATGTCATTTGTGTTCATATCGATTGTTTTGTTCTTTGGTGTGCAGGTGCTTTGATGATTGTTGCGATGAGCAGTACACCGAGGCTACGGAAGGAGTCCTGAGGCCATGGCATGTCAAGTAAGTCTGGGCGGAACAACATCTCAAGCCGAGAAGTACAGGAGAAAGACAAGGGTCGTGAAGAGACAATGCATGCATGTGATGTATCAAATGGACGTGCGTTTCAAGTGGTGACATTTTTCGGAGCAGACGTACGATCTTGAGAGTAAGGCATTGGGTATCACAGACTGTGGAGTGATGTTGGTGTGTTATGGAACTTGGGCATTTCAAGTGATGACGACCTCAGCGTAGATATATGATCTTAGCGACAAGCCATAGGCATCGCATCGTCGTGAAGACCGATGGGTAGCAATTTGAAAAATTGTCTAAAGCCGAGGGAGTGGTGGTTTGGTAAACCACAGCACTGGCCTAAGTGGTTTAGGTCACGTCTTTGTAGATGGAAAGTCTTATCGGGTTTGTGGAGCCTTTGTAAGTCATGGTTTGAAAAGCGTGAGAGTGTAAAACACACTTGTGTGTAGGTTACCGAGTTTCACCATTTATAAGTGGTGTGACCTACTAAGAAGTAGCTGGTTGGTGTGAGGTGGTAGCCTCCACTTTATAAGCCTTGTGTTGAGTTGAGTCTTGTGAGAGACTTGAGAGAGATTAGGTTGGAGCCTTGTGTGCATATGCTCTAGTCTTAGAGCTCTGCTATTTTGAGGGATTGGCTGTAAAATATTTCTCTTCAAGTGAAATAAGCATCCAAATTTTGCCAAATGAGTTGTGCCATGAATCCCCTAATGTGTTTTTGATTTTCTTGGCTTTCTTGTTTGGATTTCTATTCTCTTGAGCTTTTCTGGTTCCAATAACATAAAAGAGATGGAGATGTCTCTTGGAGACAAGATTCCATCTATTTAGGCATGACCTAGAGGAAGTTCTTGAGTTTGCTCGGTTTTTCTAAGAGAAAGGTGATTTTTGGGTTTTACTCTTGTGGGTGTTTGGGTTGAATTCATGTTATGTTCTAGCTTGTCATGACATGTAAGAACCCATCCCAGGTCACTTAGACTATCTAGGACTCACGAGCAAGAGCAGATCGAAGTTTTTCTCTTTTGACCGATTTTGGTGCACCCTTTCTTCGAACAAAAAAAGGTCAGAACTTTGGTAACGATTTTCTTGATCGTTGATTGGAATAGATTCCTGGCATCCTAGAGAAAATGTATGCAAAGTTTTAAGTCATTGGATTAACCGATCAAAAGTTACATGGATTTTCAAATTTGAAATAGCATTGAAAATACTATTTATCCAGAAATTACTGTAGCAGCAGCCTAACCGGGTTACTGTAGCAGCGGTCTGACTGGGTTACTGTAGCTTACTTTATTTTACTGTTCATAACAGTTAGACCACTAAAACTGCCGTTAGACTGCATGGATAGAATTCGGACCATCGAGGGTTGTAAAAGCATGTTTTGCTCAGTTTTGATCTGATCTTTCCATATGATTATTTGTCTCTGATCTTTATACCTTCCATAGCTACTAGAGTGAAGAGTTTTGTTTCCACTCAAAGGAAAAAATTTTAGAAAGACTTGGATTGAATTTAGGTTCCTATTCACTTCCTCTAATCGTCGTACTCGCTCCTATAAAATCTATGCTAAGAATCTAGTAAAGCATTGGATGCATGTGTCCATGTTCAAATCAAATTCTAACAAAAATGGTACTCTGTAACTTCCTACTGTACAAATGTACAACGTGGACCCCTTACGTGACGTCTTTGTGTGACTTGAAAAATGAAGACATCACGACATATGTATGGTGTTGCCCTGCCGTCCACATTGCTGAGAATTGTGGTATAGGCTGAATTGTCTGCCATTTCCATGCAGGCAAACGATGATTTAAGCGTAACCATCTTTTGAAATGCAACATAGGTAGGTAGATCTTCTCTTAGATTAAATTGTCCTTGAGGTGATTAACCTATTAATAAATATCCTAGAGATAATCATGAAGATGATTGTATCACTTTTATGTTTATTATCTTTTGAATAATACGTTATTTTGTCTCTTGAATAAATGTCTTTCTTATTGACCAACAACTATGTGACTTGTTCGTGGAACTCTTTATTTATGTTTTAATATTATTCTAAATTATCCCTGATCTTATGTCATTATGTGGAACAATAATGATTTATGGATCAGCATATATATTGACTGATCATGTTTCACAGATCATGGATATAGGAATATCAAATCAATTATATGAACACATATTAGAGAACATGGTATTGAATTGACGTATCATGAGACATTTCAGGAATTGTTATATTCATAAGTGTCATCAGTTGGTCTCATACACAGTGTATGTAGGATCCTTAGACTTAAGATCATTACAGTTTTCTATATGTGTAATAGTTTACTTAGGAGTTGCCAAATACTACTCCGTAACTGGGTGGTCATAAAGATAGTTTTTGGGTTTACTATGAAATATGCGGAGGAATATAAGTGATCAAAATGGAATTTGCCCTTTCAATGTAACAGGAGAGATATTTCTGGACCCCTCAATGTGGTTCGATTAAGGAAGTGCATGGTCATGCCGAATGTGGTTGAGGAGTCAATCATGACTAAGTAATCCACTACATATTCGAGCGAAGGATCGAGCTATCACAGGATGATATGCTTTTCACCTTGAGTTTGATCAAGTATCGTGAGGCAAATGGATCGGTACATAAGCACTATGTAGGTTTATCCAATATGATATTTATGTGTATTTGGGAGTCATTATGTCCTACTAGGGACTGCTACCGACTTATGGACCAGAAATGAGTTTCGGTCTATGGCCAAATATACATGAACCTACAAGGTCACACACATAACTAGTCAAAATGATAAGGGATCGGATCATAGACTCCGAGTGAGATACGATCTCTACTCGTATTGGATAAAGATCTAGCCTGAGGCTTTCTGAGTTGGATACGATATCTGATCGTATCAGATAAGGATTAGATTATAGGCTATATTAACGGAGGTGCGGGTGGCTAAGGGAGGGATCTTGAGACACGTCCATCGAAACCTTAGCCGTCACCTCTCATAACCCCTATTATGCACGCTAGTGCTAGCACACCGACGCACGGTGTTCCATCTTTGGTCGTGTGGACCTCGGTAGATGTGCTGCTATGACTACGACACTAATCAAGATGATTGTGAGAAGATTGTTGGCTAGAGGACGATCGACTACTTCCACTACATTGATACGCTCTTTGTTGAATCAGCCACTTCAACTCTACTTCCGCTGCACTATATGTCTAGTGGTAATGATATATGATCTCTTACTTACATAGCTTCCTGGTATGCGTTGTATAAAATTTTAATCTATGCTGGTGTAACCTACCTGTATCCCAACAGTGCTATCAGAGCCATCCTGTGTAATATTTGATATGGATTGGTCGCATATAGTTGATATGTGGTGGTGGTAGATTGGATCTATTACTAGTCTGATATGATAGCTTAGATTAGTTCATGTTAATGGATTGGTTTAGGCACTGGTTGATAAAATTAATTGGTTTCGGCGATAGTAGATGGGTTTAGAGGAGGTATGAATTGATAGCACCGAGCCGTTGTTCTTTCACACCAATCAATGTGATTGATCAATGGAAAATCGGACCAACCAGATTGGTTAAAAATTGGATTAGTGTGATTAATCTGATGAAATTTTCAAGGGACCACTGTGCTAGGTAATCGTTGTCTTATAGACATGCAAGAATTCGCGAGGGTCCGTCTTGCCTTTGTACGGCTCCAGGTAGACATCTTGAAGTCCTCCGGCCAGGCATTCTGCTTTAATCCTGTGGAGAGAGGTTTCTGTGTGAGCTCGCCAATCTTTCTTCTTTGACCTGTTCACCTCCACTGCTGCCTCCACGGGGGTTGCCAAAGTTCGACCCCCTGCACTTCGGGCATGGACCACCGTAAGTCTACCAACTCTTGTTGTATCGTTCCACAGAGTGCCTCGAGGGCATCTCTGCTTGTACCCACAGTGGGTGGGAGGGTCCCCTCTGCCCCTTGTGTGGTAACAGTAGTGATGCCCATGCTAGCACTGGCCCCTGGGCCTGCATTGGCCACTGCTTCCATTCACCACTCCTTCGACCCCCCTGTCCAAGTAGCCGCCAGGGAGCCTCCCCCGCTGGTTGTCGCTGCCTCTATTGCAGCTGCATCGATGCACTGTTGCTCTGAGGGCTCCTCATGAGCTACCTCCATTGCTGTTGTGCCGGGCTCAAAGGTTGTGGCTCTCTTTCGCTTGGTGGTCGACACTATCGCCTTTTTCAAGGTCAACATCTTCTTTGGCATTGACGCCTTTGCTTTTCTTAGCACCATTGACCCCGACCACCCTTACCTTAGCTCACAGCTTCCCTACCGTCCCCATGGATGATGCCAACTGTTGTGATTACACACCAAAAAATAGAGGATGGGGGGCTACAAGGGAGCCTTGGAGAGGCTACCCGTAACCTAGAACACCCTGAGGACGATGCTAGAGATCTGCACTAGTGTCTTGGAAGTTAATAATGTCAGCTCTTTACCAAAAATAAGAGTGTTCTGCCCCCTCATGGCACACTCAAGCATGTACATATAACCATGAAGGTACATGTATATGGATGCTCCTACCTAGGTCTACCTTTATAGGGGTGTATAAGTCTTTTCCTATACCTATAGTTACATAAACACCCCTATCTAAGCCTATTCTTTTAGAGGTTTACATGCCATTTCCTAGCCTTGTGAGCTTCCACAAAGCTTCCAACTTGGTTTCTCTAGCGTTGTTGGCCGTTCGAGCCAAGGGGGGCCTCTCCCCCAATAGTCAACAATTCATTTATTTCACATAAATCTGAATATACAAGATCTAATGGTGCCAAAATCTTTTCATCATCTAATCCCTTAAACGGTTTTCGAGGATGCTTTGCTTGCATACATGACTGGCATTTTGATCCTTTGATAATTTCATATTTTAAAATTAAATCAAATCTGGACATTTTAGCAATACTACCAAAGCTAGTATGACATAAATGAGAATGCCAATATTATACTTACATTTATTTAAACTAGTTGCAACATTCATATTATAACAAGACTCTAAAGTACTTAGGAGGAACAAGCATTCGCTCTCATAGACTTTACCAAAAAAGTTCACAAACTTAGATATTATAACTTTACTTGACTCAAAGACTAGCTTATAATCATCCCTGCATAGACGAGAACTGCTAATGAGATTCTTGTTTATTTTAGGAGCATGCTGCACATTCTTCAAGCCATGCTAACACCAAGAATAGAAGCATGTGACCCATTTTGCTTTAGATCAATCGTTGGAACACCAAGAATAGAAGCATGCAACCTGTTTCCATTAGAACGGAGGAAGCCCCAAGAACAGAAGCATGTGACCCATTTCCTATTAGAACGAAAGAAGTCCTTACTGCCTAGTAAGAAGAAAACAAAAAATATATCAAAACATACATCATTAGTACTAGTATCAACCTACAAATAGTGGATTGACATGCTATCATAACATACGCGAACATTAGAACCAGTATCAACCTACACATCAGTGGATTGACATGCTGAATTGTTCAACTATGAATTTAGCCTCTTGCTCATATATGTAGAGCCAGTGACCTGTCTCTGTATATTTGTGTTCTAATACATCCCACAACTCTATGGCGGACTGTAGTCTATATACATATTGTAGAGCTGATCTGCCAGAATGATCAAAACACCAATACGAGCGTACGTGCCCGTGTGTTTAGCTAAAGCCGTACTCATACCATCCCAATCCATATGTCACATGTTTCAAGAAATAGTAACAACTTCACTTTATAAAATGATCTCTTCTCCTTTAGCTTAGCAATATAATAGTAACCATATATAGTTTAAAATTATAAAAAATAGGTCTCGCTCATAGGGACCTATTTCTAACCATAATGCCCGCTCAACCCGCTCGTCCGGCGCCCGCGGTCCGCTGTATTGGCTGACCGGGATTACTAGCAGCTTCTTTCCGCTAAAAAAAAGGTTTTTCCTGTTCTGTGTCGACGAGTTGCAGTATTCCATCCGAACTGAGCATAGGTTTTTAGAGTTATGTCACTATCGCCAGATCATAACAAATTATCTCACATTGTAGCACCAACGATATATGCACGCCAAAGTGAGCGGCGAGTAGCAAGTGTGCTTTCCCGCTCAAGCAAGAAAAAGGTGGAGGTGCTTCCTTTGAGGTCACGTACTGTCAACTCAGGGGCGGATCTAGTAGTTCATAGGTATTCAGCTGAACACCAAAATTTTTTGACAAAAAACCTAGCATATATAAGGTATAATACATATAAATATATCTAATTGGGACAAAATAACTAATTCTAACCTCCAGTCCCTCCGCTCCGCTCCGTGCCGCGCCGGCCCTCTGCTCCCCTCCGGCCGCTCCGGCACTCCGCCGGCATCGCGACCGCCGGATCTGGGCCCTCCGCTCCGCTCTCCGGCACGACTGGTGAGTCGGCGACTGCGCCTCCGCCCTCCGGCCGCTCCGGCACTCCGCCGGCACCACGACCGCCAGATCTGGCCCCTCTACTCCACCCTCCGGCACGACCGGCGAGTCAACGACCGCGCCTCCGCCCTCCGCCCGCTCTGGCACTCCGCCGGCACCGCGATCGCCAGATATAGGGCCTTCGCTCCGCGCCGCGCCAGCCCTCCGCTCCGCCCTCCGGCACGACCGGTGACCGCGCCTCTGGCTCCGCCCTCCGCTCCGCCGCCACCGCAGACAGCGTTAGCTCCGGCGACCGACGACCGGTGAGTACTTGTACTTCTATGCCTGGCTAACAGTGAACTATCAAAAACTGAAAATGGCAATGACAAATATTTTTACAACTGACAATGTTTACTACTGTAGATCTTTATGTTTTGTACTGACAAGTATTTTTACAGTTTTGAACACCTATTCTAAAATTCCTGCGTCCGCCACTGTGTCAATTTTACAAACAGTTAGCTAAACAAACAAGCTAATGCTCAAGACAAACGTTTGCACTGAGGGAGAGAGAAACGTAAAGAGAAAAAGGCATAAAACTTGGAGGAGGAGAGTTACCTATTTGGCCAACACCCATTGCCTCCATTTCACAGTGACGGCCGTCTCTCCATGGTTCATCCACTACTACAGAAAGCATAATACTAGACGGTCAATCACAGACGGTTTGACAAAACCGTCTGTGACCGACACTAACACAGACGGTTTTAATTTGGACACCGTCTGTGTTGGTGGCGTCGGAGTATCACAGACGGTTCTTACCGATGAACCATCTGTCATACTAAAGTATCACAGACGGTTTGTATTAAAAACCGTCTGTGATAATGACGCTAGGCATTTATTGCGCTGCTCAGAACCGCATCTATCTTTATTTCGATCCAGATCTAGCCGGTGCTGCACTCTTTTGCTCAGGAGGCAAGCTAGGCGATTTCAGACCAATTAATTTGGTGGGAGGAGGCAGAGATTGAGCTTTGAAGATTCATACTTTCCTAGTTGCTCTAGATATGGTTAGTAATTAAATTTATTTTTCTTTGCATTACAATTTAGACGTAAGTAATTGGTGAGTATTATTGAAGATGGTTTGCAAAATTGTTGGTTATATAATAGATGTTGTGTTCATAATATGAATTAAGCTAGCAAAGCCTGAATGCATGTGGTATATATATATGTAGTAATAATTAAATAATTTAATTTTTAATACTAAGTTGTTATATATATATACACACACACACATAACGTAGGACCGAAGCTGGATGTATGCCGCGAGCCGTGTGAGTGAAGAGTATATTAATGGTGTGTCTGCTTTTGCAAGAGCTGCCGAGGAGGATGTGCTGAACAAGGGGGTGGAATATATGTACTGTCCATGCACTGACTGCGAGATTTTAAAGATGTTTAAGAACTGAGGGCAAATTGAAGCGCACTTGATTCGGAGGGGTTTTAAAAAGGGTTATACGTGTTGGACCAGTCATGGCAAAGTCAATGATCATATGCCGCCGGATGACATCGCCGGGGAAGTGAATGATATGCCGCCAGATGACATCGCCGGTGAAGTGAATGACATGCCACCAGATGATTTCGATTGTGGTTCGGATTTGGATAGGTTGCACGATGACAATCTGGATCAGATGCTTCGCGATGTAGAAGAGAACTATGATGAGAGAGAGTATGTTAAATTCCGGGGCTTGATGGAGGACTCGGAGAAACCTTTGTTCACGTGCTGCAGGTCAAAGTACACGAGGTTGTCGGCCGTGCTTGAACTGTTGAAATTGAAGGCAAGCAACGGTTGGTCCGATAAGAGTTTCACGGCGCTGCTAGGTCTTTTAGCGGACATGCATCCGGAGGGAAATGAGATGACTAAAACCACGTATAAAGCCAAGAAGGTTCTTTGTCCGTTGGGAATGGAAGTAGAAAGAATACATGCATGTCCGAACGACTGTATCCTGTACCGTAAAGAGTATGCAAACATGCAAGTATGTCTGGTGTGCAACGCATCCTGATACAAACGTAACAATCAATCAGATGACGGCGAGGGAACAGAGGTGAAGAAAGGACCGCCTGCTAAGGTGGCATGGTATTTTCCTATAATTCCCCGTTTGAAAAGGTTTTTTGCAAATCCAAAGGAGGCAAAACTGCTGCATTGGCACTCGGAGGAGCGCAAGAAAACCTTTGGATTTGCAAAAAACCTTTTCAAACGGGGAATTATAGGAAAATACCATGCCACCTTAGCAGGAGGTCCTTTCTTCACCTCTGTTCCCTCGCCGTCATCTGTTGATTGTTACGTTTGTATAGGGATGCGTTGCACACCAGACATACTTGCATGTTTGCATACTCTTTACGGTACAGGATACAGTCGTTCGGACATGCATGTATTCTTTCTACTTCCATTCCCAACGGACAAAGAACCTTCTTGGCTTTATACGTGGTTTTAGTCATCTCATTTCCCTCCGGAAGCATGTCCGCTAAAAGACCTAGCAGCGCCGTGAAACTCTTATCAGACCAACCGTTGCTTGCCTTCAATTTCAACAGTTCAAGCACGGCCGACAACCTCGTGTACTTTGACCTGCAGCACGTGAACAAAGGTTTCTCCAAGTCCTCCATCAAGCCCCGGAATTTAACATACTCTCTCTCATCATAGTTCTCTTCTACATCGCGAAGCATCTGATCCAGATTGTCATCGTGCAACCTATCCGAATCCGAACCACAATCGAAATCATCTGGTGGCATGTCATTCACTTCACCGGCGATGTCATCTGGCGGCATATCATTCACTTCCCCGGCGATGTCATCCGGTGGCATATGATCATTGACTTTGCCATGACTGGTCCAACACGTATAACCCTTTTTAAAACCCCTCCGAATCAAGTGCGCTTCAATCTGCCCTCGGTTCTTAAACATCTTTAAATTCTCGCAGTCAGTGCATGGACAGTACATATATTCCACCCCCTTATTCAGCACATCCTCCTCGGCAGCTCTTGCAAAAGCAGACACACCATTAATATACTCTTCACTCACACGGCTTGCGGCATACATCCAGCTTCGGTCCTACGTTATGTATGTATGTATGTATATATATATAACAACTTAGTATTAAAAATTAAATTATTTAATTATTACTACATATATATATACAACATGCATTCAGGCTTTGCTAGCTTAATTCATATTATAAACACAACAGCTATTATATAACCAACAATTTTGCAAAACATCTTCAATAACACTCACCAATTACTTACATCTAAATTGTAATGCAAAGAAAAATAAATTTCATTACTAACCATATTTAGAGCTACTAGGAAAGTATGAATCAACAAAGCTCAATCTCTGCCTCCTCCCACCAAATTAATTGGCCTGAAATCACCTAGTTTGCCTCCTGAGCGAAAGAGTGCAGCACCGGCTAGATCTGAATTGAAATGAAGATAGCTGCGGTTCTGAGCAGCGCAATAAATGCCTAGCGTCATTATCACAGACGGTTTTTAATAAAAAAAAACCGTCTGTGATAATTCCAGATTATCACAGACAGTTTTTAATGAACCATCTGTGATACTCATTTTCTCCGACGCCCACCAACACAGACGGTGTCCAAATTAAAACCGTCTGTGTTAGTGTCGGTCACAGACGGTTTTGTCAAACCGTCTGTGATTGACCGTCTAGTATTAGGCTTTCTGTAGTAGTGTTCCCTTCCCTCATCGATTAATCAGTGTCTGCCGCGAACCTGCATATACGGTCCAGCACACCATGGCGAACTGCACTGGATCCCACAATGCAACAGCCTCCATCTCTCCCGTTGCAACTCCTCTGGCCCTCGCATGTGAGTGGTGGTCAGATTTAGCACTATTTATATCACACGAATACCAAATTTAGCTTTCAATCACCGTAATTCTATTTGTAGCCTCCTCTCCGAGCGGGGGACTACGCGAGCGCCACACGTGTGCAGTGGTGCGGTCGAGGAGTGCATGACTCAAACCGTGCAGTCGGGGAGCGTATGACTCAAATTGTGGTCGTGAGCATGGTCCGTGGTTGTAAACCATGGCTTACGATCATGCCTTACGACCACGACCACGGCTTATACGACCACGCTCATGAACATGGCTTACGACCACGCTCACGACCACGCCTTACAACCATGACCACGCCTTACGACCACGACCATGCCATACGACCACGACCACACCTTACAACCACGACAACGGTTTATACGACCACACTCACGATCAAACCAGTACACAGTTTGAGTCATGGGCTCCCCGACCGCACCACTGCAGATGGTTTGGAGATGCCATTCCCCTCCTTTGTGGTGTACGCCGAGAAGAAGAGCCGATGAGGTTCAGGCGACGCAACACAATAGTACATGTTTGTAGGAGGAAGAAAAAGAAATATATGAGAAACTAATTTGGGATATGTGCTATGGACGTCTTCAGGTATATATATATAGATGCAGACTATTAACTGATTTTATTAACCTATTGGTAACTGACTCGATTAACCAATCATTTACCAACTCGTAGTGGTCTATCATTAAAACTCAATTAGACCTCAATTTCAAACGCCAAATTCAAACGTTCAAATCTCATTCAAGTGGAGAGATGTACAATTTAGCAAAAATAAGATGGACTTGGTCTGCTATGTGGCATATCACATCATAAGTCACCTGATTTACCACGCGAATACACGCACACGTGTGTTTAGCTATAGTCCTCCCATACCATCCACATGCCATGTGTTATATATTTTAAGGAGTGGTAAAGACTCCACTTTATAAATTACCTTCGCGCCACTTGGTTAGGTAATATGATACTAAACCATACCATGCTATGAAATTAGGAACGAATGTGCCTTTGTCTCATAGACCCAATTCTAACAGTTCCTTCGCAAAAAATTATTTTAAACCAAGGTTATCAATACCGTTCCGTTTCGGTCGGAATGGACCGGTATATACCATACCAACCCCCTAAACCGGTACAACGTACCCCTACGTTCTGTACCAGCCCAAATACCGGCCAATACTGGTCAATTCTGGTCAATACCGGTAAATACCAACCATACTGGATTTAATACCGGTCAGTACCAGTGGAATTGATAATACCATCTATTGAATTATATGTTATATTTGATAGTGTTACTATGTATTTGGAATAATATTACAAATGATGTTTGGTGAGCATATAATTAAATAAATATATA
The DNA here is from genome assembly GCA_017311315.1 of Dendrocalamus latiflorus. Taxonomy (NCBI): domain Eukaryota; kingdom Viridiplantae; phylum Streptophyta; class Magnoliopsida; order Poales; family Poaceae; genus Dendrocalamus; species Dendrocalamus latiflorus. The sequence continues at coordinate 43,253,428 of CM029663.1, forward strand.
CTTATAAATATATACACTCATATTATTATATTAAATCTGAAAATGGTATGGTAGTATAGACCGGTACTGGAATGTATTATTTCAAAAAACAAATCGGTATAACCTTTGGAACGGTATTGACAACTATGTTTTAACGTTCTCTACATCCTTGGCTTGTTGTGTATCTTTACCATTGGTATATATGACCCGGTGTTGTAAGACGGGGCGTTGTAAGACGGATAACAATATCGGCATCCAAATTTTAGCTCTGCTTCCTGCTCTTCCTTGTCACCTGCCGCATGCCGGTGAGGTGCTGGGGCGACCAACAGCCGTGGTACTCTCATACATAGCGCCCAACCCGAATTGGTCGGCGTCAATCATGATTTGGGGCGGCTCAGGGTTTAGGCCGTAAGTGCATGCGAAACCGTCCTCTGGGGAGGCGTCAGTGCGCAATCGCAAGAAGAGGGAAGACGGTTCACAATTCCTGTATGGTGTCACCACCCCTCCGCGCACAGTGGTAGACTGCACTGGATCCCACGATGTAACAGCCTCCACCTCTCCCATGGCCCAACTCCTCTGGCCCTCGCGTGGACCCCACCGCCAGGTCGCCACGAAACAATCCAACGATACCGTACGGTATAACCGTAACAAACTTGCCATATCGCCATTCAAGCCAGCCAATCCATTCACCACGCCCAACTAACTAAAACCCTAACCCCCCGCGCTCCGGCCATGGAGACAGCGGCGACGCCGCAGCGGCCGTGGGTGATCCTGGGGAGCGTCCCGCTGGTGAACAGGACGGAGGAGAACTTCCTGCCGGGTACCGACGTCTTTGTGGGATTCGCCGAGCCCCCGCGCGTCTCCATCGTCTCCGTGACCCGCCGCGTCGCCCCCGACCACGCCACCCTCGACAACTACCCCTACGTCGTCGCCGTCGCCCCCACAGCCGAACGATTTCTCTTCTACGCCACTCGAGGGACCACCGACGAGCCCGCCGTCGTCGACCGCCACGACCACATCCAGCTCGTCCAGCGCGAGTTCGCCCCGGCGTACTTCCTCTGCGACGCGCACACCGGCACCGCGTCCCGCGTCCCGGACCCCGACGGCAATCCCGTCCTCTACCTCGGCAACGTCGGCCTCATCGCCGACCCGAGAGCCAGCGGCCACTACGTGGTCGCCGAGCTCCAGCCCATAGCTGGCACCCACCACGCCACGCTAATGTGCTACTCGACGCAGACCAGCCGATGGGACGAGAAGGAGGTGCTCGGCTACTGCCTCGACCACCCGCCGTGGGGCCGCGACGGCGTGATCGCCCACGAGGGGAGGCTCTGGTGGGTCGACCTCTCCTACGGACTCCTCACCTGCGACCCCTTCACCGACTCGCCCTACCTGCGGTATATCCCACTCCCGCGGGGCTGCGTGATGGCCGTTGCCCGGACGGGCCTCGACCAGCACCGCTGCGTCAGGGTCAGCGCCGGCAAGCTGCGGTACGTGCAGGTGCACGGCCTCCTCCCGGAGACGCAGATGGTCACCATGTGGACGCTGGTGGGCGAGGCGGCGGCATGGAAGCTCGAGTACCAGGCGCCCTTCTCCGAGATCTGGGCCGACGAGAGCTACGCGGCCACCGGGATGCCGCAGAGGGCGCCCGTGCTCGCCGCCGTGCACCCCGGGAACCCCCGCGTGGTCTACTTCTTCCTGGACGCGTGGATCTTCGCGGTGGACGTGCCCGCCAGGAGCGTCCTCGAGTGGGACGTCTGCCAAGTGGTCTACCCGCCGGCGGAGAACCTTTCCTCCCGCTTCGTCCACGCCTGGGAGCTGCCGCCGTCGCTCTCCCGAGACGCTGCTGCTTCATCGTCGGATGGTATGCTATTATGATGCCTATCTTCTTGTTCTTGCATATGCATGCTGATATCTGAGTTCTCGTATCGCTGTGGATTAGTAATGATTAATGGTGTGATGGTGTCGCTGTCCGGCCGTGTGCACTATCTTATTTGCTGTAGTCTAGCACAGTTTGAGCGTTGATTCGTCTGCCAATGCTTGACATGCTAAATTGGTTAAGGATAATTTGGGTGTGTAGTGCGTAGTATGATGAACCAAGCCTCAAAGCCCCAAACATAACAATTACTCCATGTAATTGGGAATTCATCTGGGCCATCTTAGCACAGGCTTGCTATAGGGTCATATGTATGCTTATATTCACAATAGCGACGACTTTCATGCATGATGGTAAATTTTCAGTTGTAGTTTGCATATATAGTCAGGTGTATATATGCCTCTGCATTTATCTTCCTCGTTGGCACAATTTTTACCTATTGACAGGTATTCCATATCCTGATTGCCATTGTTAATCTTGATAGAGAAATGCCGTGCTAAAAGATCATCATCGACAATCTGTCTTTGTTAGTATGTTTGTAGTTAACACATTTTTATGCTAGAGCACTCCTTCAACAGATACCCAAGGGGTAATGATGATATAGAACAATCCTTTTGTTCGATATATCCCTTATAGACGTAGTAATGCTGAATTTGTGTATATGTCGTTTGCTTTTTTACTTGAAGTCATGCATTTTGCTCACTGAAAGAGTAGCTCATGTAAATGCAATGTACCTGTAGCACACTACATATAACAGCAATATATACGTGTGCTAGCTATTATAATGTGTTAATGCAACCAATGTGAAGTACTCCTTGCTTGTTCCTCTGTACGTTCTTGTCTAGTCGTAAACTCGTAATGCTTCGTGATCTCTTCAATACTGTAGATTTATAATAACTTTGGTCTACGGTGATGTTTCATGACGTCCCAATAAGTCAAATATGGACAACTGATGGCATTGTTAATTTGTCGTTGTCCATATGCACATTTCAGTTTGAACAGTTGTCACCAATTGTTCCTTGTGTTCAGAATTACACCTCTGTTTACTTTACTTTACAGTAGTAGTATACACGTATAGCTCCTGATAGCCTTTTCAGCTTATTTGTGTGCACTGTTCAATCATTTCTTAGTTCATGTGAATTTATGTACCATAAGGGCATCTATAGTGTATATAACCCAAAGGGTCTTAAGGTGAGTTCCATCTACACCTTAAGACTAACTCCATAGTGTATATAACCCAAGGGGTCTTAAGACGGTCCCACATGGCAGATAAAGAAAAATTGTATTTTAATGCTTATGGCCAGGTCTTTAGCTTGAGGACCAGCCTTAAGCTTTTTTTGCTTAGGGTCTGCTTAAGGTCACCCCTGTAATGTATAAGGTTGACCTTAAGGTGGCTTAAGACCACCTCTTTTCATACACTACAGATGCTCTAAGAAGATCGATCATCTTCGACATGTTCAGAATGTTTATGCCTGACCCTATCAGGGGATGTCTCTGCATGTGTTGTTCAACAGAAAGACTTGTTGACATGTCAGATTGTTATGGAGCATAATTTGATCGTTAGAGCATTACTTTCAGCTCTAAAATGGTCTCAATCAACACATGCACAAGTTATGCTGCATAACCATTTAATAAATTTATATAGAAACTTCATGCGTGTGTGTTTTGATTAATAATAATGTCTAGTGTCCATTGATGTTAGCAGTAACAGGTGAATAGATTGCATCTAAGATCCCAGTTCTGTTCAAGGATATGTACTCCACTCGATTAACTTTGTCAGTGTTGATTCTTACCACAGCCAAAACAAAATTAATGACTGGTAGATGATATGTGCTAATGCTTCATCAGATTTGAATGTGTTTGGCATCAAGCATTGTTTTCTGTTCTGTTTCTTCATACTTTCCCCTAGCCTTAATTTTGACACTTCTTTCTATTTTCAACCGATGAGTTGTGCCTAGAAAGTTATTGCACAACGTTTAACCAATTATTGACCGACTATATATTATTGCTTGTCATTTGAAGGTTCTTGAGGATGTTGACGACAGAAGAAGCAGATTCATCAGCGCCATCTCCTGATATGAGTAACTAGGACGTGCGGAGGATTTGACATGCAGAAAAACTCAGGGCTAACATTTTCCCAAGTGAGCGTAACTAATTTTCACTCATACCGATGATCACCTTGCAATTGCATTACCTTCCAACATGTAGGAGCGATTCAATCTCTCATAGAACTCCCTTTCTTATAATTATGAATGTGAGCATGTAATCTTGTTTTGGTCCAAGTCAGCTTCCAGGTAACACCTTACGTACGAACGAGGTGTGTAGGTAGGAAAATCCACGTTGATTCGTTTGAAGGGTGTCGAATCTTTGCTCTCTGTTATGTCGATATCTGACGGAAATGTCGTCTGAATTTTGTTACGTTCATCCGTATGCTTTCTCAGATATTCAGAGGCCTTTGTAGTTTCACTAACCGCACTGCTGCTGCCTTTTTTGCTTGTTGAGAAGACCACATGTCTAGCTGTTAACATTCATCCAAGCGTGTTCACAATGGAGCTGGGCTGCCGCTTGGTCCAAAACATGAATAAAGCCCAGTGGTCTGCCCTTGTCCTGGTTGGTTCAACCAACCTGTCGGCCGAGCTGGTCTTAGGCCGTACTCGTTTGAATAACAGGGTCTTGTTTTTTGCTACCGCTAATGATTTTTAGTTATAATTAATATTTTTTTATTATATTTTTTGAGACGATAGTAGACGATAGAGACATCGATGTAAACAGTGTATGCAGTTTTAGAACCGAAAAACCGTTTGAAGAAGTAACTTTGAGAATTCGTTTCATTTATTTTGGTTTTTGAATAAATCGAAGCGAAAAATAAAAAAACAAAACAAAAAGAAGAGGGCTATACGTCGCATGCAGGGCAGCTAACCTCATACCGTGTACCTAGGCTTGGGCCGTGTCTTATAGGAAATAGAAGGCCCACGAAGTAGCACAGCTCAATAGGACATGGAACTAAGCAACGGGAAATTTTTGTACGGATAACCTTTTTTTATTCGGAAATACAGAAATATACCCGCGGTTTCATTTTTTACAAAAATAGCCTCGAGTCGCCCAATGGGGAAGCGACTCGAGAATTTCGCCCACCCGAAGAGCGACAAGAAGCTATGTCGCTTCACGGGAAAGCGACATCAGGGAGTCGCTTCCTCACTGGGCGATTTAACGAAGTCGCCCAATGGCTGGGCGACTTGTAATGCAGTCGCCCAGTAGGTAGGCGACTTCATTCAGTCCCCCTGAAATTTGTAGAGTTTTGGCAATTTTGTAGTTTGAAACAGAGAAAAAATCTGGTATAGTTGTAATAAAAGTTTATGTGCACTGTATGTTGTAGATGCACAAAAAAAATTCGAAATATTTTTTTAAGAATGATTGACCGTAGAACGATAGATACATAGAGTCGTAAGTGATATTTTGATGTTGCTGAGAAATAGTTTACGAAGAGAACCGGTATCACTTGCTATCTGAATCATTGAATGCGAACATGCTAGATAATAAGCTTATGTCAATAGAAATAAACTTCATAATACAGTTGGGAGTAACATGCCGCGTACATTGTTATTACATGCACAACATATAGCATGATATGCGACCAAGAGCAACTCCGACAGTACTGCCTTAGGGAATAAAAGTTACTGGGTCTATTACATTTGGTCTACTGGGTGTAGCGTGGTTGTTTCCCCTTGTTATCGCGCCTTGAAGATGGCTCCGCTGCATCCTTGTTCCGGTCACTCTTGGTCTTGAGAGTTGCCTCACGAGCTTGAAGCTCTTCCTCCTGACGCTTGATGGCTGCTTCACGCAGACTTAACTGCTCCCGCCTCCTTTGCAGCTCATCCTCCTTGCCCTTCAGACGGATTTGGTCCACCCTCACGCGGCGCTCTTGCTCATGCCGCATCTGTCGTTCCACCTCGCGAGCCTGAGTCATCTTGACAAAGTATTGTCCTTTGTTTTCCACCTCCACTGCCCGGTTATGTGGCCATGTCGGCGACACCCGATCCACCCATTCGATGAACCTGCAAGCCTATGTGTGGCGTGGTAGATGTCATGGATCAAGTTGAAAAACGATAACGAGAAACAAATGATTTAGTTGTCGTCGTTACCATGAAATCGTCATCCAGGTTTGGACACTTGAAGAACCTACGGCCGTATTTGGCTCGCTCTTCTTGATCCGTCCAGACTCCCAACATCGTCCTAAAGCCGCAGCGGCACTTCGGGCGCTCATGCCACTCCGGCACTCCAAATGGGTCGGACCTCCAGGAAGACATTGTTGTGTAGTAGTATTGTGAAGGCTTGAGGATGAGATGTGGTATGGAAGACATAGGAGGCCTTTATGTACGCAGGTTATCTGGTGCAGTGGGCATAGTCCATGGAGAGGAGGTCGTATGAATATTTTCGCTTTTTCAGGATTCCAGTTTAGCAATAAATGTCCCTATGTAGGCTTTTCAGAGCCTGTAGTCTGTTTTTCTGAAACAACAAGCAAAGGTGACATGAAAACTCACTGGAAAGGATACATGCCTATGACGTGAACACTCACTGTAAAAGCTACAGCCTACGCCCCTATTTTGTTGGTTTCTGTAGCGATAGGCCTGGAGTATCCTCAGGATTCCAGGGTAGCAATAAATGTCCCTATGAAGGCTTTTCAGATCGTAGCCTTTATGTAGGCAGTTTAGCTGGCATGTGTTGTAATCTGACTGAGCAAAGCTGCCCCGTTTTGTCATATCACTGCGTAAAGCTGGCATGTGTTGTCATCTCACCGAGTAAAGCTGAGCGCTTTTGTCATGTCTCTGGGCAAAGCAGCCCTCTTTTGTCCCGCCATTCGATATAAATAGCACGGTTGAGGTCCCATGAAGTTGTAGCCAGAAAACCCTGTAAATCGAACAAAGAAGTACCTTCTATTTCGTGGTGGAACATACCATGGCGGAAGATGAGGGGCCAGTCGGATATGGGTCACCGAAGGAAGACCTTCCCTTGGAAAGGAGGGAGATGTTCGGTCCACAGTACCGCTTGGTACCAAGCCGGCGTGCGCAACCAGCGTGGCCGAAATGCAGACACAATGAGTACGTGGTCGTGCAGGTCCTGGAAGGGCCGAACGATGGTGGGCGCCGTTTCTTCCGATGCCCACGCTCCGGGGTACAAATTACTAATAGTACATTTTTTTATTGCTTATGGACCCTCCATGTTTACTGTCCTTTTTCGCAGATGACGAAATGCGACTTCTCCCGCTGGATCGACCCTCCTCATGAACGGTATATTGACCGTTATGTGGGTACTTTATGGGACCAAATAATGGACTTGGAGTACCGAATGGAGACTCTCAATGAGGAGAACAATGAGCTCCACCAACAGATGCAACGCGAGAGGGGAAACGAGGAGGTTGTCAACATAGGAAGCTCGTACGATCCGACATGTTGCTGTGCAAACCCAAGTTGCATATGTGCGTGCCACTACCACGATGGCCAGCCCCGTCCGAGGCGTCCACTTCAGCAGTTCTCCATCTGGGTGCCACGAGGCTCATTTGGCATATAAGCAACCATGTGTATGGTTGTACCGTAGTATGTACGAGGGTCGATCGAAATAATGTGCAATGTTGTTAAGCATGTCATGAATTGATTGTCTTGTGCACGAGCCACAAAAGTATCTCATTTTAACAAACAGCAAATACATGTACTAAATAAGTACATAACCAACTACATTACAGAAAAGTCATGTAACTACTGATCAGGACATGCATTGCATCGTCTAGCTGTGTGCCCCTCCTGACCGCATCGACCACAACATGCACCTGGTGTTCTAGCTTGTGATTCATCCATGTCATTCCTAATACGTCGGCTCTGTCGCCGACCCTTTCCACCCTTCAACATGTTAACATCCGGAACCCAGGTCCTCGATGCAATGTCCAAAGTGGCGAAGTTTCCCACCACCCTGAACCCTCGGAGCTCCCCACACCAAGCCTGCAGTACCCTCCCCTTAAAGAAGAACTCGGACATGAAGTTCGAAGGATCCATACCCACGGTCCCGCATGCAGCGAGGACATGAGAGCATGGTTTGTGTAACAACTTAAGCTTGTTGCACGTGCAGCTAGGTTCATTTCCATGATCTGCAAGACATACCTCGTGGGTAACAAGTGAACGAGCCGTCCCAAATTCGGCTCTATCACGGAGTATCACCTCAAAATGATGCTCCCTGTTGCCCATGACCTGCACTGTGTGCAACTGACCCTTTTGTGCCTTCATCTCCATGTAAGCAGTAATTTTTGCCGAATACAGAGCTCCGGGATTGGCCGCATGAAGTACGGCACTCGCGTGCCTCTCCCTGAAGTACCGGATTGTGCTGTGAAGAACACCTTCCACGATGGCGACAAGGGGCTGAGAACGGAGACCCCTTAGAACCCAATTGTACACCTCGGCAAGGTTAGTTGTCATTATTCCGTACCTTGCGCCATCCGTGTCGTGCAACAGCGACCACTTCTCCAACGATTCCCCCTCGATCCACTGCGCGAAGCACCTGATGTTTCGTGAGCTCCTTCTTCTTGGACCACTTGGGTTAGGCGCATCGATTGGCGGCAAGCATTGTGGTTGTGCCGCCCCAGGAGTGACCGGCTCCTTGCTCCTCTCTTCGACGTTCTTCCTAGTGTGCTCATCCAACAACCTCCACAAAGCATCAAATTTCCTCTGTTGGTTCTGCCTAGCCAGCCTCTTGAATAGCTTCATCAAAGATTGTTTAGGGAATTGCTTGAAAAAGTTTGCTGCTAAGTGACGACTGCACCACCGGTTCCTCATGTTCGGCCAAGGAAAGGGCTCCTCGGGGTCTTCTTGAAGTTTTCTTATTGCCTTGATAATACCGGCGTGGCGATCATGGATTACGCACACACCAGGCCGAGTGGCTACAACCCCAGCCCTCACATGTCTGAGAAACCACAGCCAGCTCTCGTAATTCTCACTCTCCACAAATGCAATGGCCAGCGGTAATATTTGATTGTTACCGTCAACGCCTATGGCCGTCAGGATCTGCCCCTTGTATTTGCCTGTCAAGAAGGTCCCGTCAATTGAGATCACTGGCAGCATGTGTCTGAATGCTTCGATGCTAGCACCAAATGCAAACATTGCTCTCTGCAACACCGCATACCCTGGCGGACTAATGGACGGCTTCTCGTGGAGGGCGATGTACGTGCCCGGGTTCCTTTCCTGCAGGACATTGAGCATACGAGGAAGGTTGTCGTACGCCGCCTCGAAAGTGCCAAAACGTTTTTCCAACGCCTTCTGCTTGGCCCGCCACGCCTTCGCGTAGCTAATCTTATACTTGAATTTATTCTCAATAGCTACCACAATATGTGTGGATGCCATGTCCTTCTTCTGCACTATCTCCCCATACATGACATTGGCAATAAATCCGGACGTCAGGTTACGATGTCTGGACAAGACAGTGTTTAGAATGCAGGAGTGCGGCTCAACCTTGGACACAATCCAATGAGTCTCATACTTAGGTTTACGGGCGTGCACCCGCCAAGGGCAATCAGTCTGCTCGCACGTCACAGTGTACTGCTCCTGGCTTGATTTGACGACGCGAAATGTCCGCTGCATTGAAAGGGCCCAAAGCTTGATGGCATCCTGCAGCGCTTCCTTGTCAGCAAACATAGCATGCAACCGAACCTCTGTCTCATGGTACTCCCATTGTGATTCATGCTCATCATGTGCGGAAAGACCCTCTGCATTAAACCGGTTCCATTCCTGGGGGATAGGAACTTCATCCTCATCGGAACTGTCCTCGTCATCGTCCTCTACAGCTTCCTCTTCATCTCATGCCCTCTCGTCATCAGAGTCCATCTGCTGCACAATGTACTCATTATACTCTCCTTCATCGGCTTGCCCAGTTGGCTCTATATGGCTTGACGGCTGTAACTCTCCTTCATGTACCGCATCGGCTTCATGACGAGCAACTTCATCATGTCCGCCAACATGTGGCCCGCCCGAGCTGCTAGCACGTCCCACAACAACGGCTGTTGCACGAGCTTCCTCAGCTGCTTGTACTGAGCACGGTTGCATAAGCAGCACACACTCGTATCCACGACGCCGGCACCGTAGCACAAAGCCCTTCCATGTGGCAGAGCGCACTAATGTCTTCAACTCCCATCTGATGTCCGTGGGAGACCGGCTCCAAAGCCCTTGCACGACGACGCTGTACACCTCGAGGTTCAACGAAAAACTCCGGGTCAGCCAAAGCTGCACATCTCCCATTCGAGCATTCTCGTCATCCAGAAGTACGAGAGTGACTTACGGAAAATCGCTCAAATCCACACCATTCGGACCTTCACGAATGGTTCCAGCTCCGTAATACACTCTCAATGTAGTGGACATTGATGATGTCGGCCTGCATATATATTTCAATTTTGCGACATGTCAAATAATATCGCACAATACTAAACTTCCTATACCATACTACAAATTGCATACCAAACATTTTCTACAATAATATTTTCATACTAACACGGTACTAATTATTCTACATCTATAATTTTTATTAACACCAACATTTCATATAAATAATAATGCAAACACAACATAATCCAAAAAAAATACCTGGATCCAAATTGATGGAATAGCTTCTACTCCTCCTTCCTCCCTCACCTCCTCCTCTCCTCTTCTTCTTCCCCTCCTCCTCTCCTTCTCCTCTTCTTCCCCTCCTTCCTTTCCTCTCCTTCTCCTCTTCTTCCCCTCCTTCCTCTCTTCTCCCCCTTGTTTCTTTTCCTTCTTCCTCTTCTCTGTGCGCTGAATGTGTTTGCTCAATGAGTGAAAAAGGTGGTTGGTAGTGGGTGCCGGCTGGCAGGCCGCCTTAACCCCCCCTGTGTCGCCCTAGCGTTGGGCGACTGCATTGAAGTCGCCCAACCGTACAGCGACTTATATTAAGTCGCCCAACGTACAGGCGACAGCGCTGATTCGCCCAACGGTTCGCAGATTCCTTAAATGTCGCTCTTCGGGTGGGCGAAATTCTCGAGTCGCTTCCCCATTGGGCGACTCGAGGCTATTTTTGTAAAAAATGAAACTGCGGGTATATTTCTGTATTTCCGAATAAAAAAAGGTTATCCGTACAAAAATTTCTAAGCAACGGCGCAGTGCAACCAATGATTTTCTTTTTCCTGGCTTCTTCCTTCTTTCCTTTTTTCCCTCGAAGGAAGTTACCATTAAATTTTTTTGAGTTGCATTAATGACTTGTTGTCCATTTTTGCTTGATTTCATGCATGTAGCATGTTTTCTACAAACACAATGAGCCAAAAAAATTTTAAAAAAAAAACAGGTTTACCTTTTTTTTCTTAATTTGCGGGTAGTAGAAACATTTATTCAAGGCTGGCAGTGAGATATTCCAATAGGTCGAAACTAAATGTTCCACATGTTATGTTCGAGTGTTTCGGCTGTTCATGATTGATGTTCCAATGCTAAAACACAAAGTATTCTATGTATTATTTCCTAAATGTTTTAGTATTTCATGGACAATGTTCATGTGCGTATCTTTTGAATTAGTTAGGGGGAATGAATCGGGTGGGGTGTTAGATGTTTCAGTAGGTAAAATAAAATACTTCACATATTTGGTTTCGATGTTTCGACAATTTTATACCGATGTTCCATGCAGTAAGTTCTAAGAGGGAATGGGCAAAGTCCCATACATTTTATTTCAATGTCTTAACGGTTCATCGATGATGTTCACAAGAAATAAAAAAAGTAGAACAAGTCAAACATGCTCGTAGAACAATTTAAGACTATTTGTAAAACAATTGCAAACTATTAGTGGAACCAATCAACGTGATTAGTTGACAAAATAAAAGAGTAAATTGTATTTTGAACCAGGTAATTACTTTTGTTTCACTTTGCACCAGGTTTTCTTAATAGTTCACTTTGCACCAGAGTGGTCCAAGTTGAGTTCCACTTTACAATAGCCCATCGTAGTTAACCCTAACCGGTTGGAGCACTTTTGCATTTGGTTGCACTCAACTCATCCACACCGATTAGTCCACACAAGCCGATGATGTGGTGCCTAGCCTACATCAAGAGTGCGCTGCCATGCATGGTGGATGTGGTCGCATGCTCAGCAGGTGCTACCACGATGCTCTCGCCTGTTGAGTTTAGGTAGTGTGGCAGATAATACGTATCACCTACCGTGGCTGTCGAGTTTAGAGAGGGAGGCTAGATTTATTAAAAAAACAAGTATTTGAAGGCTAAATTTAAAAAATAGCTATAGTACTAGATAAACGAATGATTCTTGTATTGTTACACTTGTTTGCAAGTACATGCCCTCCGAGACATTGACAAGGTCTTCATGATTTAAACTTGATTACTACTTTCTTCGTTCATTTTTACTTGACTTCCTAGAATCTATGTCGTCAAACTTGATCAACAATAAATTTAAAACTACCTAGACTGGCTATATGTAAAGTATATCATTAGATTTATTGTTAAAATACTTTCATAATATTATAATTTTATTAGTATATCTCAATGTAAAGTTATAAAAAATAGTGATCAAAGTCGCATTTCAAAGACCATAAAAAGTAAAAAAAAACATCAAGTAAAAAAGAATGGAGAGTACCTTCAATCATATTATGTTGGTAATAAATAGTTAAATACAAAAACATGAATTACGAAACTGTTTTGAGGAACAGTATACTTGGTATTTTTCATATGATCAGTTTCGGTAGTTTTAGCAATGTTACTGGCTAAACTTTGAAAAGTTTCAATATACCATATTCAGAAGACAACGGTCCTATTCTTTTAGACTGTGACTAATAGTTTTTTTATTATGACTGATAGCTTTTTATTGTACTTTTTAAGATGGCAGTGGATAGTAAAGATGTTGAGATGGACAGTGCACGCAACGGCGAACTCAAAAGCCATTTGGAGAAGTAGCTTCGAGAAATCACTTGGAGAAGCCACTCCTATTTGTTTTGGCTTTTCGGAGAAGCTGAAGTCAAAAGCCACCTGAAAAGCCCAAAAGAACACATTCAACATCTATTGTGTAGTAATTTTCATTTTTGGTTAACCAACACTTTAGGATTTAACGAAGCCACCCTTTCCCTTCTTTTGGCCTTTTGGCTTTTGAGTTTTTCGAAAGTAGAAATAAATAGAACGGTTTCTTGAATCAGACTATCCAAATGGCTTTCTAAGCCCAAAACCATGTATGTCGTCCTCATTGGTGTCTCCACCATCTGATGTAGTCTCAAAAAGTACAAACAAAAGCCATCAGGCATAGTCAAAAGTCATCAGCTATAGCTTAAAAGAATAGGACCTTTTATTCTAATGGGAGAAGGTCATGCCTCGTACCAAGCTGCTTGAGTGCTCCAGGTTCCGCACTATACCTCCTAGTTCTAGGTATATGCACATAGGAATTCGTATAGTGGGAAAGTGGGTCTCGGTCCAATGTGTTGCATGTGTGACTGTTGAAACATCTATCACTGTAGCTATTTTTTAAAAAATTTAATTTCCAAGTGTATGTTTTTGCAAATCTTGCCCCACTGGCCTGGTAGCCACGGTAGGTGACACGTGTCGTTTGCCACGCTACAACAGCCCAGTAGATCCTGCTGAGTCACCAGAGCTAGGTAGCACGCTGCAGAGCACCAACACCTTGGTATGTAATTTAATTAGTGTTAATTAATCATGATTAGCACTAATTAATCAACGTATTTCATGGTTAGCACTATGTGATTAACACTAATTAGTTGTTGTGGATATCTGTCAAGATCAAAGAGAGGAGTTAAATTTGCACAAACGAATGTTCAGAACTATTTTTTTTTAAAAAATGGCTAGATATGTCAACAGTTCTTGCTTTGTGGGGGGGGGGGGGGGGGGGGGGGGGACGCACCTCGCGTCCTATACAAGTCCAATCTTGGACCAAGCCAAGCCTAACAATCACTCGTTCACCGTGCTCCGTTTACCACCACACAACCATATTGGTTAGAGTTGGTATTGAGCTCAATAGTTCCATTGACTAACAACTAGTACGCTAGATAGGCAGGGGGCCGCCTTCCGCTTTTGCGGCACGGACAAGCATGCCGCCGGTGAAGGTGTTCGGCACGGCGATGTCCACCGCCGTGGCGCGCGTGCTGGTGTGCCTGGAGGAGGTCGCCGCCGAGTACGAGCTCGTGAGCGTGGACTTCCTCGCCGGCGATCCCAAGAGCCCCGCGCACCTCGTCCGAAACGTACGTGCCTGAATCCTATGCCTCTCCGTCCTAATTTCGACGTGTGTGCTTCTATCTCTGTTCTTCAACTCTCTGGTGTTTATTTACAGCCGTTCGGTCTCGTCCCAGCGTTCCAGGACGGAGACCTGCTACTCTTCGGTGAGCGAGCTCTACTTAATTAGTTAATTAACTATCCCATTAGAGTTGGCTTGCTTTATTTAGTCGCTTTACTGATTATTTGATTACAGATAGCTTAGCTTCAAGTTTTCCTTCTTTGCTGCCTTGTCCAATTTGTGTCATGCGCAAGGCATTTCATATGTCATCATCTCTAATATGTTCCTGTTGTGGTTACAGACCAAACAGAGAGAGAGTGTGGTAGTGGAGAGTTGAGTAAAATGAATGGCTTGGAGCCTTCCTCCCGTGGCCTATGCCACATATATATTCATATGGGGAGTGTTTGTACAGTTATACCCTTACACATGAGTATCCCCCTCGGGGGCTCTTATGTCATTACACATGTCCTGTTTCGGACCTAACAGGCCTACTGGGCTTAGGTGGGGGCCACCCCTACAATAAGAGCCTCTCATGGTGAAGGGCTTAACGGGCCGAAGCCATGCCGCTGGGTCCTTTGGCCCCCTCCGTCCCATCGGCCTGTGATGCTTTGATGACTTGGATAGTTCGCACATCCACCTGTGCTTATGCGAGGGCTGTCTTCGGGTCCCGAAGCTCGCGCGGCCTCGAGGCCGCAGGCGCCGGGAAGTCTGAAGGCTTCGATGGGGCCGAGGTCGTGCTTGTGCGAGGACCGTCGCCCGCACCCAGGGCGGGTGCGGCTTCGAGGCTGAAGACACTGAGTAGGCTGAGGGCTTCGACCGGGCCGGGGTTCGGGCATGCCCTACCTCGCGCTCCAGATATTTATGGGCGAAGCCGACTTGGTCGGCTGCCCTTGGCGGCCGAGACTCGGGAAATGCGTCGCGCGATGTGGCGCCAGCGCGGGAAGATGGTTGCTTGGTCCGGGAGTGCACTTTAATGACACCTGGAATCGCGCCGGCCTTTGTCAGGGGTAGGCTGGCACGGCTGCCCCACCTGCCCCGCACTGGATGTGGGCACGTGGCCGGCTGTAATTGGAGCGTCGTGGGGTGCCAGCGTTCCCACGACCACGGTCGTTCGCCTCTTCCCCAGGAAAAGCGGCCACACGGCGGAAGTGTATGGGTGCATTGGGCGCTAAGCGGCCACCTGCCGCCGTCTGCCGCGGTTTCCAGCGGTTGCACTGCCCGATCGTGGGTAGCCGAACCGATGTCATTCTGTCGCTCGATCTTCTTCCTGTAGGGGAGACGAGGGGCTTTATAATCCGCCCCTGTGGGCATGCAGTCGTTCCCCTTGGCTGCTTGATCGCTTGTGCGTTCCTTGCTATTCCTCTTGCACCCCTGCTGCTAACCTTGCCTTCGCGCCTGCCCGCCGCCGTGAGAGAGATGGCTGCGCGCGACGACCTCCCAGTTAGTACGGGTGCCGCCCTTGACGACCCTGCGTGTCGCCTTAGCGAGAGCACCTCGTCTAGCCAGCGCTGCCTGACGCCACCACCAGCGGAGTACCGCCTGGTTCCGCGCGACAGGAAGCAAACTCCCCAGCACTGGGATGCCGTGAAAAGGTCCAAAGGTCGCTGCTCCCGTGTGCTGGGGCGGAGCCGCGTCACGGAGGAGACCCTCCGCACCCTTCTGCAGGAGAAGAAGCTGGCGGAGCGTGCCGGGGCCCGCCTACCCGGTCGTGACGAAGCGGAGCCAAACCCGGGGGAGTCGGAAGCAATCGTCTTCGTGGCATTCTTCAACGCCGGGCTCCGGATCCCCGCGACACACCTTGTTCGTGAAGTGCTGCGAGCGTATGGGTTGGAGCTGGCGCAGCTAACTCCGACCGCGATCGTATGGTTGGCCGTCTTCACGTGGGCGATGCGGACGGAGGGTACCCGCCCCCGCGCCGAGCTGTTCGCCATTCTGCACGACGCGCGGTGCCACCCGAGGAGAGTAGAAGGGGGGCTTACTCGAACTTCGGCGGCGTGGACTTCGTGCTGAGGCCGGAGTGCTCGCACCTGTTTCCCGCGTTGGCTATGCGGGAAAAGTGGGAGACCGGCTGGACACGGCGGTGGTTCTACTACACCGTGACGAGCATGAGCGGCCTCCGGAGCCGTGGAGAGCCGATATCATTCGACCGCTATCCGAATGTGACGCCTCGTCCTTGCGACGAGCAGCAGGCGCGGAGACTTGCTGGGGTCGCACTCCGGTTCAACATGCGTGACCTCGCGGAGGAGTTCACCATGTACGGGATATCCCCGCTTGCTTGCAACTAGAAATATGAGCGGCGAGGGCCCGATCGGAAGGACGGCATCCACCCGGGGGTGTCTTCGCTTCATATGCCCTCCGCGCCCTGTAAGTGTCCCTGCGATATGCCAAGTATCACGTGGGTGGTTGCAAACCCCTAGGTATGACCCTCCGCTTGTGCCTGCAGTACGCCAGTTAGAAGATGCGGAATGCGCCGTAGCTGCGATACTTGGGCCGTACACGGCGGAGGAGCACAAGGCCCGCGAGTCCGCGACTTTCTTGGCGAAGCAGGGGCAGATTAATCGGGTGTGCGAGGCCTTGGAAATCCCCGTGCCGGAGCGCCCAGTGCCTGCGGGATCACCGAGCGGTGCGACGGTGGCAGCGCCATCTTCTCGGAGCGGGGTCCAGTCTGTGGTTATTGCCCTTAGTTCGCCGGCCGTGCCGCCGGTCGAGGACGCGAGGATGGGGGGCGAGACGGGCGCTGGGCTCAGACCGACCGGTTCGGGGGGGCGCGTAACTCCCGACGAGGTCGTGTATGGTGGCCAGGCGACGAGCATGCGCCCCGCCGTTCTCGAAGATGACGCCTCGTCGCCTCCCGCGGCAGCCGCCGCGCTATCGCTAACAGCGGCTTCCGTGGCTGTCGAGGTAGCCACGGAGGCTTCACCTACGACTCCGAAGGCAAAACGGCCTCGGGTGCAATCGCCGCCATCTTCCCGGGGCCGATTCAGTGTGGCGGGTCCGGTGACTGCAGCCCTGACGGCTAGCGGGGATGCTCCTGAAGCCGGGAGGGTTGTCGTGCCTCAGGCCAGCAGGGCGCTCCTAACCCAGGTGGAGGTCGCGGCAGAGGTGACCGGAGGTAGGCGTAGTTCGTTTTCGTCGCGCGACTTCGCGAAACTCTCCCCGATTTGCTCGCTTATTCCGTCGATGCCAGGCGAGACAAGGTCTCCCAAACGAGGGCAAGAATCGAGCAATGGGGGGCCCCGCGATGTCGCCGGCCTGACTGAGCCGGGGCCTGTGTGCGCCCCAACTGCTCCGGAAGGTACTAGGGCGGGGGCTCTAGGGCCTGACGTCTCCGACTTCGTACCTCGGTGGGAGGCGCTTCACGCCTGGAACGAGGTGGCAGAGTATGCTGGCGCCCGCCTAGATCGACAGGCGCTGCATTCCTGCGGGGGCGACTTCTTGGTGCTCACGTTGGGGGCCTCCGAGGTGAGGGTAATGGTCTCCGTTCTCGCTGCATACCCCTTGCCTATCTGATAGGTAACCCTTGCTATACGCCGTGTAGACGCTTGCCATTGGCAAAGCCCTTGAAGAGGCTCGCGCTCGCGAGCGGAGGGTACTGGAGGACCAGCTGCGCGCGGCGGACGACGCCAACGCCACCAAGGACGAGGTCATTCGAGTGCTGATGGCGGAGTGGGACGAGGCTGTTGCCGATGCACAGTTGGTGGGTAGGAACGCGAAGAACGCGGCAGTAGCTGCACACCTTGCGATGGAGGAGGCCCAGCGCACCGCGACGGAGGAGCGGTCCACCCTTCTTCAGCAAATCTCCACGCTGGAGGCGGAGAAGAAACAGCTTGCCGCCTCTGTTGCGGAGAAAACGCTATCTTGGGATAACGCGTGCTCTTCTGCGTGGAATGCGATGGAGTCCTTGGAGCGGGCGCTCCGGGGGCTTTGTGTGCACGTGGAGGACGCCACCCATGGCCGCCAAGACCTGATGGAGACGCTGGAGCGAATCGAAGAGGGCTCGAGCGTTGCCCTGCCTGGCGCCAAGGCTTTCGGCACGCACTACGGCTATATGAGTGCTGGGCTTGCCCTCGCCCTGCTGCGCGCTGGTGGGTGCGA
This sequence comes from Dendrocalamus latiflorus, assembly GCA_017311315.1. Classification (NCBI taxonomy): domain Eukaryota; kingdom Viridiplantae; phylum Streptophyta; class Magnoliopsida; order Poales; family Poaceae; genus Dendrocalamus; species Dendrocalamus latiflorus. The sequence goes on from CM029663.1 coordinate 43,271,633, forward strand.
GCATGTCGATGAGCTGGCGAACCCTCAGCTCGACTTGCCTACCGAGCCCGGGGTGATATCTGATGCCGTTCGTGCCACCGAGCCCGCGACCCGAAACTTCCATGACCGGATTTGGAATTATGTCGGGGAGGGGGCCGCCGACGTTGCCTTGCGGCGGACGCTGCGGAACGAGGGGGACGTGCTTCGCTGGCTCGAAGAGGTCCCTCGGCGCGGCGCAGGCGACGCGGGCGCTCATCGCGGCGAAGACGGCGCGGACTCATAGGAATAGTCAGGTGTTGGCGCATTCCATGCCACGCGTGTGTCTGCTTCTGGAATGTAACTGTCTTGTTGGGGCCAAACAACGATCATCCCATGCACCTGTTGTTATGTAATATGCTGCGAGCTGGTGGGTCGTGCAAGGCGCGGGTATCGTGTCGCCCCCCGTTCTGGTATTGAGCAAACGGGCTTGCGAACACTGTGCATCTCGGGCCCCAGACTAGCCAAGGTAGACGCGCGAGCACTCCGTCCTCTACCCTTCGAAGTGGTGGCAACGGAGCTGGCGCCTAGTCGAAGTAGACGCGCGAGCGCTCCGTCCCCTACCCTTCGAAGTGGTGGCAGCGGAGCTGGCGCCTAGGCGAAGTAGACGCGCGAGCGCTCCGTCCCCTACCATTCGAAGTGGTGGCAGCGGAGCTGGCGCCTAGGCGAAGTAGACGCGCGAGCGCTCCGTCCCCTACCCTTCGAAGTGGTGGCTGCGGAGCTGGCACCTAGTCGAAGTAGACGCGCGAGCGCTCCGTCCCCTACCCTTCGAAGTGGTGGCAGCGGAGCTGGCGCCTAGTCGAAGTAGACGCTCGAGCGCTCCGTCCCCTACCCTTCGAAGTGGTGGTAGCGGAGCTGGCGCCTAGTCGAAGTAGACGCTCGAGCGCTCCGTCCCCTACCCTTCGAAGTGGTGGCAGCGGAGCTGGCACCTAGGCGAAGTAGACGCGCGAGCGCTCCGTCCCCTACCCTTCGAAGTGGTGGCAGCGGAGCTGGCGCCTAGGCGAAGTAGACGCGCGAGCGCTCCGTCCCCTACCCTTCGAAGTGGTGGCAGCGGAGCTGGTGCTTAGTCTAAGTAGACGCGCGAGCGCTCCGTCCCCTACCCTTCGAAGTGGTGGCAGCGGAGTTGGCGCTTAGTCGAAGTAGACGCACGAGCGCTCCGTCCCCTACCCTTCGACGTGGTGGCAGCGGAGCTGGCGGTGGCAGCGGAGCTGGCGCCTAGTCGAAGTATGCATGGGGACCTCGACCACGCCCCTTGTTTTGTATGTTCCAAGGGGTGCGCGCGAGGGGCGCGCCTGCGCGTGCTTGGGAATATCCGAGCCGCGGTTGCACGCTGTAAAGCGTGCGGAGATAGCGCCCGCGTTGGTAGAGGGTGTGTGGGATCGACATCCACGTCTTCTTTATACTCCGGAGGAGTGCGTGGGATATACATCCACGTCTTATTTATACTCCGAAGAGTACGCACTGGGGCAACGCCCATGCATGCACGTGGTTCGCGTCTTGTTTATACTCCGTAGAGTGCACAGGGAAAGCATCCACGTCTTCTTTATACTCCGGAGGAGTGCGTGGGATATACATCCACGTCTTATTTAGAGTCCGTAGACTGCGCGCGGAGGCGAACCTCCGCGCGTTGCGGGTGGTGAAATTGCGTGCGGAGGCGGACCTCGACGCTGCGTCTTATTTATACTCCGTGCAGTGCGTGCGGAGGCGGACCTCATGCTACGTCTTATTTAGAGTCCGTAGACTGCGCGCGGAGGTTGCGGGCGGTGAAATTGCGTGCGGAGGCGGACCTCGACGCTACGTCTTATTTATACTCCGTGGAGTGCGTGCGGAGGCGGACCTCACGCTGCGTCTTATTTAGAGTCCGTAGACTGCGCGCGGAGGCGAACCTCCGCGCGTTGCGGGCGGTGAAATTGCGTGCGGAGGTGGACGTCGACGCTACGTCTTATTTATACTCCGTGGAGTGCGTGCGGAGGTGGACCTCACGCTACGTCTTATTTAGAGTCCGTAGACTGCGCGCGGAGGCGTCCCCCCACGCGTCTTTATTCATGGTTATGCGTAGTGCACACGAGGGTGACCCTTCGCATGCTTTTAATATGAAAACAGGAGAAGTTGCATGAACGATGCACTTTATTAAATTCCCGTTTGCGTGGGTGAGCGGTTACAAGGGTTAAGGCACTAACCGTTAGCCGCTTACGTCTGCCGAAGCCGGGGAAGGTCCTTAGCCTTGTGTGCTTGACTCAGGCATAATACCGTTGTAGCTTGTCCGCATTCCACGTGTGTCGGAGCGTGTGCCCTTCCAAGGTGGCTAAGTGATACGCTCCCTTCTGCAGGGCCTCCGCGACGATGTACGGGCCTTCCCACTTGGACTCGAGCTTACCTACCGTTTCCGCGTGGAGTGCCATCTTGAGGACGAGGTCGCCCGGTCTGAATTCGCGTGGGTACAGCGAACGATTGCAACCGCGCACCATCTGTCGCGCGTATTTTATGACGTGCTGTGTTGCGCTGGCCCGGTCTCCGTCAAGGAGACCCACGGACAATTGGCGCTCCTCGTCTGGTGCTTGGACGAGGACCCGCCACGAGCCCGCCTTTATTTCTTCGGGTGTGACTGCCTCGTCGCCGAAGAGGAGCTTGAAGGGCGTGAACCCCGTTGGGCGTGTGACCGTGTGCGAAGGGACCAGAGGACGCTGTGGAGCTCGCCCGGCCACTTCCCTTTTGGTAACCCAATGAGGTGCTTTTTGATTGCGGCAGAGATGGCGTCGTTTGCCCGCTCCACCGCCCCGTTGGACTGTGGGTGGCCGACCGAGGCGAACCGGAGGGTGATGCCCATGTTGCCGCAGAATTCTTTGAATGGGGCTGCATCGAACTGCAGACCATTGTCGACGGTGATCTCCCTGGGCACGCCGAATCGGCATATGATGTTTTGCCAGAGGAAGCGCTGCAGAGCTGCTGAGGTAATCTTGGCCAGGGCTATCGCCTCCGGCCACCTGGAAAAGTACTCCAGGGCAACTACGACGAAGCGCAGGTCCCCTGGGGCCCTGGGAAGTGGTCCCACGACGTCGATGCCCCACCTCGCCAGCGGCCACACCGAGGGTATGGGGTGGAGGCTTGTCGGGGGTCTATGGATAGCCCTTCCCATCCATTGGCAACCTTGACAACGGCGCACGAGGTTCTGGGCATCCGCAACAGCTGTTGGCCAATAAAAACCCTGTCTGAATGCCTTGCCCACCAGAGACCTTGGTTGGAGGTGCGAGCCGCAGAGACCCGCGTGAATTTCCGCGAGGAGGCGTTTGCCTTCTTCGCGCGGGAGGCACCGCGGGAGCGGTGCGCAGACCCCCTTCTTGTAGAGCGCCCCGTCAAGCACCTGGAAGGACCTAGCGCGATGTTGCAAATGCCGGAGCTCGGAGGAGTCATCCGGTTCCGCAATGCCTTGCAAAAGGCGAGAAGGGGCTCCCGCCAGTCGCCCTGCTGGGTGATCTGGTGGACGAGGGTTGAGTCCCGATTATCTTGTGCTATGGCCGCCGCCGGCAGGGTCTCGTAAAACGCCCCTTCGGGAATTGGGAGCTGCTGACTGGCAGCCTTGGCCAGGACGTCAGCTTGCTCGTTGTCCGCTCGAGGGATGGCCTTCACCGTGACACCCAAGAAGTGCCGTTCCTTCGCTCGTACGGCTGCGAGGTACTTGGCTAGCTCCGAGTCCTTGGCTTGATATGACTTGTCCACATGGCCCGCCACTAGCCGGGAGTCAGTGCGGACGAGGACTCGCCTTGCTCCCATCGCTTTGAGCTTCCCGAGGCCGAAGAGTAGTGCCTCGTATTCGGCCGTGTTGTTCGTAGCCGGAAACGCTAGGCGCGCCGAGTAAAAAAGGGGCTGCCCCTCTGGGGTAATGATAACGGCGCCCACCCCTGCGCCCGCAACACCATACGCTCCGTCGGTATTAAGTGTCCAACCGGGTCTTCGAGTTGGAGGGTGGGCTGAGCTGGGGGGTCCATTCCGCGAGGAAGTCCGCTAGAACTTGGGACTTGATCGCCGTTCGAGAGGCGTATGTTAGGGAGAACGGGGCCAGCTCTGCTGCCCATTTCCCAATTCGCCCCGTGGACTCCTTGTTGTGGAGCATCTCCGCCAGGGGGAACGATGATGGCACCGTTATCGGGTGGGCCAGGAAGTAATGTCGGAGTTTCCTTGATGCCATGACCAGCGCGTAAGCAAGCTTCTCGAGCTCGGTATATCGCGTCTTGGCGCCCTGAAGGGCTTCAGAGACGAAATACACTGGCCGCTGAAGCGCGCCCTTTTCCAGGACGAGAATGGCGCTGACCGCCGTTGCCGAGGCAGCGAGGTAGAGTAGGAGGGGAGCCTCTGGTGCTAGGGCCACCAGAGTGGGGAGGGTTGCGAGGTGCTTCTTGAGGTCGTCGAAGGCCTTCGCGCAGTCGTCGTCCCAATGAAACCCGTCGCACCCGCGGAGGGTCTTGAAAAACGGCAAGCCCCTCTCTGCCGCTCTAGAGAGGAAACGGCTCAAGGCTGCCTTGCGTCCTGCCAAGCTCTGGACCTCCCGCATCGTCTTGGGGGGTTCCATGCCCAGGATAGCGTCAACCTTGTCGGGGTTCGCCTGGATGCCTCGCCCGGATACGAGGAAGCCCAGTAGCTTGCCCGTCTGTACACCGAAGACACATTTGTCCGGATTGAGCTTGATGCCCGCTCTCCGGAGGTTGTCAAAAGTCTCCTGAAGATCCCGGCCGTGTGAGGCGAGCTGCCGGGTTTTTACTACCACGTCGTCCACATAAGCCTCCACATTTCTCCCTAGCTGGACGGCCAGGGCCAGCGCGACGAGGCGGGTGAAAGTTGCGCCCGCGTTCTTCAAGCCGAAGGGCATCCTCACAAAGCAGAATGTTCCCACCGGTGTAATGAAGCTGGTTTTCTCCTCGTCGTCCTTGGCCATGTAGACCTGGTGGTAGCCGGAATAGGCGTCCAAGAAGCTCATGAGTTCGCACCCGGCGGTTGCGTCGACCAGCTAGTCTATACGTGGTAAAGGGTAATTGTCCTTCGGGCATGCCTTGTTGAGGGCGGTGAAGTCGATGCACATGCGCCAGGCGCCGCTGGCCTTTTTAACCAATGCCGGGTTGGCAAGCCAGCCTGGATGTTGGACCTCGCGGATAACCCCCGCTCGAAGGAGCTTCGCCACCTCCACCTTGGCCGCTTGCTGCCGGTCCGCAGACATACGGCGAAGTTTCTGCTTGACGGGTTTGGCGTCGGGGCGGATCGCGAGGTTATGCTCGATGAGGGTGCGGTCCACTCCTCGGATATCCTCCGGGGACCATGCAAAGACGTCTATGTTGTCCTGGAGGACTCGGAGCAGGTCTTGCTCTACTTGCGGAGGGAGGTCCTCGCCTATGGATACGAACTGCCCTTCTGCTCGGAGCGGCACCCTCTTCACTCCGCCCTCCGGGTGGGGCTTAGGCGTCCAACCTAGGGCGGATGGCGTTGTGTCCGCCTGGTATTTGTTGAAGGCGTGCACCTTGCGGTGCAAACGTCCAGCTTCGGTTTCGATGCTGCGAGCCATATCCTGATCGTCGAAGATGGTGATAACGCCCCGCCGCCCTGGAAGCTTCATGCATAGGAATGCGAAGTGTGGGACGGCTTCGAAGGAGTTGATGGCAGGCCGGCCCAGTATGGCGTTGTATGGATATGAGACGTCCAAGACGTCGAAGACGACCTCTTCGGTCCTGGCGTTGTCGGCTTGGCACAAGGAGACTCGGAGGCAGACCTGACCCAGAGCCTTCAAAGGTTGCCCTCCGAGGCCTTGGAGGGGGGCTTCCGAAGCTTTTAATAGACTCCGAGGTATTCCCATACGATCAAGGGCCTCCGCGAACAAAATGTTGGCGGGGCTCCCTCCGTCCACGAGAATACGCCTGACGTCGCATCCCGCTATGTCGGCCTGGATGACCAAGGGATCTTGATGGGGGAATTCTACGCCCTACGCATCGGTTGACGTAAAAGTAATGCTGCAAGGGGATGCCCGCCGAGGTAGTTGTGCCGAGGAAGCGCTTGACGAAGAGCCTCCCTCGATGACATTAATGCCGCGGTGCTGGGTCTCTCCGGGGGATCCAGCGCGGGAGGGGTGGGCCGCCACCTGTCGTACTGCCGCGACTTCGGTGCATGTCCGCGTGAAATGGCCCCCGTAGCCGTCCACCTCGCACCATCTACCGTATTCGAGGATTTCCTGCTCCGCGCGCGGCTTGGCATCGCCGCCTCCTTGGCGTCCTCCTGTGATGCGCAAGGCTGAGACGGCTCCCCGGGGAGTACCCTGCGCGGCCAGGATGTGGCGGGCATTTTGGGGGCTTCGCTGGTTGCGCCGGGGCTTACAAATGTCGCTTGCGGCCGCTTGCTTGTGGTCTATCCTCGGGTTGTCTCTTGCGCTACCTCTGTGTGACAAGCCCTCCGCTCACCTGGCGTCGGAGTCGTTCTCGTGGTGCCTCCGCACGTCCTCTTCGGCTCGAGCGTACGCTTCGACTTTGTCGAAGAGCTCTGCCTCCAACTTGAGCGGCTTCCGCGCGTTGTACTCGGCGAGTGGTCCCGGGCAGAGGCCTCGTGTGGCTGCGTTGATGACGGTCGTTTCATTGACATCCCTGACCTGGCAACACACTTTTGCGAAGCGCTTGAAGTAATCCCGAAGCCTTTCGTCAGGTTTTTGCTTGACTGCGAAGAGCTGGTCCGCATCGACACGCTCGACGTAGTTTCCCTGGAAGTTGCTGCAAAGTTGACTGCGGATCTGCTCCCACGCATGGATGGATTGTGGCGCGATGGAGAAGAACCAGGATAGCGCCACGCCTTGTAACGCGAGGGGGAGCCCTCTTGCTTTCGTGGTGTCGTCTCCGCCAGCGGCTTCGATGGCGGCCTCGTACACACGCACGAAGCCTCGCGGGTCGGAGTCACCCTCGTAGGCCTCGATGACATTCGGGAACTTGAAGCCCGCGGGCCAAGCTGCTTGCTGCAGACTCGCGGAGAGCGGGGAGTCCGGATCTATTCGCCGCGATGAGACGTGACTAGACGTAGGGGGTTTGGCCGCCACTGCCGGGGAGGGGGGTTAGCTCCGAGCCTCTTGCATGTCCCGTACAGCTCCGCGGAGGTCCGTCAGCTCCTGTTGAAACGCGCTGAGGGCCGCCAGCAGGGCCGACCCCGCCGCGGGCGCAGCCGGGGCCGTCGGTGTGCAGCCGGGGCTGTCGGTGCGCTTGGCGGCGCTATCGGTACGGCGGTGGTCACGGCCTGTGCTCCCAGGTTGCCCGCCGTGTTATCGCGGAGGACCCTGGAGCCGTTCACCGCTTCTGCGCTGGGTGGAGAAATGGATGCGCCTGTGTTGCCACCGCTGGGGGTGGTCGTCGGGGTGGTTCTGGTGGGGTCGGTCGTCGCGTCGGTGGCGGGGTTGGTCGTCGCGTCCACACCGCTGCTCGTACCTGCGGTTGCTAAAGCCGAGGCCCTTGTGCTGGCGCGAGACTTCGCCGCCTCCACCTTCTTCTTCCTCGCCGCCGACGGTGATACTTTCTTTGGTGCCATCCTCCTTCGGATCTGGAGGCTTGCTCTTGTCCTCCCCACGGACGGCGCCAACTGTTGTGGTTACAGACCAAACAGAGAGAGAGAGTGGTAGTGGAGAGTTGAGTAAAATGAATGGCTTGGAGCCTTCCTCCCATGGCCTAGCCACATATATATTCATATGGGGAGTGTTTGTACAGTTATACCCTTACACATGAGTATTCCCCTCGGGGGCTCTTATGTCATTACACATGTCCTGTTTCGGACCTAACAGGCCTACTGGGCTTAGGTGGGGGCCACCCCTACAACAGTTCCCGTGTTGAATCTGTGTATTTTTTTTAGAGTCGCGTGCAATCGCAAGATATGTGCTGAACAAGTATATATCAAGTGAAATCGACCTACTGAGGAAAAGTAACCCCAAAGAAGCTGCTTTGGTGGATGTCTGGACAGAGGTTGAAGCACATCAATACTACCCTGCCATCTCACCTATTGTGTACGAATGCCTCATACTGCCCGGCTTATACGATACCACTACCAACCAAAATGTCGTCGACGAGTGCTTGGGAAAGCTGAAGAGCGTGCTCGAGATATACGAGGCACATCTATCAAAAAACAAGTACTTGGCTGGAGACAACATTAGCTTCGCCGACCTGAGCCATTTCCCGTTTACATTCTACTTCATGGCTACTCCTTACGCATACGTTTTCTATTCGTACCCTTGTGTAAACGCATGGTGGGAGGGCTTGATGTCGAGGCCGTCGTTCAGGAAGCTTGCCGCAAATATGCCCACAAAATTTTAGTTCAGGGGTCATATAATACAATCTGTTTTGTTCTATGTGTCTTAATGTAATGTGTTTCAGACTTTGTGTCATCGTGTGAGTACACGCTCCATTTTATGAAATTGTAACAGACCCAGAACATGGATTTAGTGGTGAAATGCGACATGTTTTTTACCCCAAGAACACTATCAAAACTAAGCAAGGCCTATTTTCGCCGTCTCCATCCTTGATCAGCTTATTGGCAATTTTGCGTTGTTACCATGAGGCCATGATCACCTACCCACTTGCTCCTTGTGCGAACAACAGCCACAGCCGTAGACAGCGGCCCTCTTCTTTTTTTAGCTTTTTGCTTTAACTTTTAATTTTTCTATAGTAATTAATTTTTAAATAGAGTGTCTTTTCAAGATAAGATCAACTAATTAATTATAGTATATACTGTACCGACTTCATTTATATCGGCAAAAACCACATGTGAGTTTCTGTTACTCTGTAATCTTTTGCACAAACAACCCAAACATCACAAGTCACAGCTAAAAGTCATAAGTTTCAGCCAAAAAGAACAGCCCAACAGCTAATGGTGCTTGAGCTGCACCACGGGCACGGTAAGTGTGATGCGGTCGAAGCTGAAACGGCTTCTAGAAACGAGGTGTTTGATTCAGTTTCCATGCCGAAGTCGAATCAAACGGCCCCTTAATACTCTTCGTCTGCTAATTTAATAGGCTGCACTCCTGCCGTCTGTTTCAAGAAAAGGAAAAAAAAAGAAGAGAATATCCAACTGGACGACTATATATGCATTTTTCACTATCTAGCAAGCACGGAACTAGTTACAAAATCGAAAAGAGGAGTACAAGAACTTTGTAGTTGTCAATGTTTTCAGGGCATAAAAACTGTTTGCTTTAGTTGCTCGTGTGCTCTGCTAAGTAAATCAAGCCGCCAACTACCAACCACTACTTTGGTGCCAATTTACCCTCGCCCCTGACGCAAGCAAATACGTACTTTGTCCAACCTGTGTAAACTCTTGAGCATATATTTTACAGTCAACCTTCTTACTTCTTCAAAACATTTGATGACTTTTCCTTTCTTATTCTTGAGCCACAAGAACGACCTAATTACTTGGCTGCTCTGATAGAACAAGCTATGTATAAATGGGGAGCAGTTCTGGACATCGTACAATACACAACTGCAATCAACTTAGGATTCAGCCTCACCCAAGAACGCACAAATACAGACTTTCTGCATTATCGTGCTTAGCACTGCCCTTCCGCTGCAAAAACATGGCGCCGGTGAAGGTGTACGGTCCGGCGATGTCGACCTCCGTGGCGCGCGTGCTGCTGTGCCTGGAGGAGGTCGGAGCAGAGTACGAGCTGGTGCCCGTCGACGTCCTCGCCGGAGAGCACAAGGGCCCCGAGCACGTCGCACGAAATGTAAATTAACCGTACTTAATCTGCACCGTCCATTGTGTTTTTTGCATATGAAGGCGATTCTTTCTATCGATTGTCGTTAACTGTAAGCACTGACGACGGATTTGCGTTTGACGTTCACCTGCAGCCATTCGGGCAAGTCCCCGCTTTCCAAGACGAAGATCTCTTGCTATACGGTAAGCAATGTTACGTACCACTGCAAAATGTCCTTCCTCTTTTGTTTCCAACTGAACTCTGCTGCAGTGTATTCAGATGACTGGTTTTTTAAAAGCATAGATATTTTAATGAATAATTTTAATAATAAGTACATGGATCTAAAGAATGAGTTTTGAAAACATGGGAACTATAATATAGGTAATTTGACAAACTTTCGTCAAGTAGGTGACGTTCAGAATCCGATTTCATCAAGTAGAAAAATCGTACGTCAGTTCACAATCCGATTTCTAGTAGTCTAGCTACTACTCTTCCAATTAGGTATTACCATAATTTTAGCTATATGTAATGAGAAATCAGAAAATGTTCACGAATTGAGTGATGGATAGTCGTTCATATGGAAACCCGGATAGCAAGTTGCCATCCAGTTTCTGTTCTACTATGCCTGCCTGGCACCTATGTCATTTGAAACACTTACAATATGCACATATTTATGTTTGTTGGACTTTTGAATTACAGAGTCACGCGCGATCATGAGGTATGTACTTCGTAAGTACAAGACAAATGAAGTCGACCTACTGAGAGAGAGCAACATCAAGGAAGCTGCAATGGTGGATGTGTGGACAGAGGTGGAAGCACACCAATATTACCCAGCCCTCTCAGCTGTTGTGCATGAGTGTCTCGCTCCCACCATTTACGGCATTCCCACTAACCAAAAAGTTGTGGATGAGAGTCTGGAAAAGGTGAAGAAAATACTTGAAATTTACGAGAAGCATTTGTCAAGCCACAAGTATCTGGCTGGCGATTTCATCAGCTTTGCTGATCTAAATCACTTCCCAAGCACATTCTACTTTATGGACACTCCATATGCGCCTTTGTTTGGTTCATACCCGCATGTGAAGGCGTGGTGCGAGGAATTACTATCAAGGCCATCAATCAAGAAGCTTGGAGCAAACATGCACACATAATTTTAAGTCTATGATTCATGTGAGAAACATATTGTGCTTCTATGATTCATATGAGAAATATATTGTGCTGAATAATAATTCCTAGTTATGTATCACAGCTAGTTTAAGTGTTAGTGGCAATGAACTCGCAATATATCTTCATAGTCATTAAGAGGCTTGCACCTCTTTTCCTTGTGATATTATAGAAGTTGTGAATCCATGTCTCCGTACTTTAAAATCATAATTCATGTGAGAAATATAATCATATACTTACGAACTTTACTCTATAAATTTTTTTATTTATGTAATTGTAAGTTTTTTTAAAAAAATATGCAGCTAGATCCTTTTGGCAGTTCTATTTTGTGGGGCCAGGATGGTAGAGCCAAGTATCATTAATCATTATCACTAAATAGATTCCGTATGCAGTACCTATCTCAAAGAGTGCTCCTGTACACATTATTCTGAAAATTCTGTTCCTCTTATCTGAACTCACTCCCCCTCTGAACTTCCTTCTCTAATTATCTCAGTTTCTTTACATTCACAAATTTGCTTTCGATACACCTCTTTTGCAAAAGTTACGAATTTTTAAGCACATAAAAGATGTAGATTAACCCCTAATGGATGGATGCCAACATGGGTTAAGTTCAACATTTTTTTCTTAATCCCAAAAAATAGGAACGCACCAACAAAAGGATTTCTTGGTCGGTAATTGATCCATAGGCATCCTTGGCGAATTGGAGCGTGTAGTGTTTTCTGTGATGGCGGGGAAGATCAAAGCACAAACTATAAAGAATAAGTTTCCTTTTTGTAGGACTGGCAATTGTGACAGGGGACGGTGAATGATGCTTTTTCAAAAAATTTTACCAAACATTCAGAAATATTTTACTTCAGTAGCTAAAGAGCTACGAAGATCAGATTTGACAATCTAAATCCAAATAAGAATCCAATACAGTGAGAACTTATAAATCCAGCACCTAACTGGTCTAACTGCTATTGGAGGTACAGTCTAACCGTCTAACCAGCGGCCGGTTTGGCCACTCCCATGTTCCTACAACAGAATATCAACAATAAACAACATGTTTCCTTTTCCTTTTCTGCAAGTCAAGAACATGTTTATTAGAACACAAATGCTGGTATGCACATAAGTAGATTTTATGAATATTTAATTTTGGAATTTTGTTCAAATTTTTTTTAATATGAATTTGAAATATGTTGTTGGAAAAAAAGAAGAGCAAATTTACTCAGTACCATCGTAATTGTTTGCAAGTTGGAAAATACAATTGCAAAGAAACTGAGCTTCCAAATGCCATCGCAAATACAAAAATTCTGGAGAATACCATCGCCATTAGTTTGTCCATCAATTTGCTTCGCTAAATGCCATTTAGGTGAGAAAATTTCAAAAATGACATTTGTGCCCTTTGGCATTTTGTTGAGAGAGTAGGGAACAGAGGGGGAAACAAAGGGGAACAAAGGGCAGGTGGCGGTGGCTCTGGTGAGGGGAGAGGTGGGCGACCAGTAACATGGGTTACCATGGCCATAGAGAAGCCAGGGAGGTGGCGGCGTGGGCATCACTGCATGGTGGCTACATGAACAACAGTTGAGGCAGCGACCATGTGCAGGCGGAAGTGGCAGCGGTGCTTCGGTGATGGCCGACGGAGGGCGGCACGCTCATGGGCACGGCATGACCTCGTGGAGTTCTCCCATGTGGTTGGCTCGGCCGTAGATGGCTAGCAATGGTGGACAGCGATGGTGAAGGGTAGGGCACCACTACTGGGGTTCCATGGTGGTGCATTGCCCAAAATTGATTTGAGGGAAAGGTAGAAGGGGTGGAGGGGATGGTTCATATGAGAGGAATCGAAGTTTGGCTCACTGGAGATGATGAATTGATGGCGAGGAGCGAATTCGGTTGGTTTTAGGGAAGTTGATTCCAGGTGATTGGCTGCACAAAAATCAAATTAACTTGAATGATGGCTTTCTTGGATGCTTGAACACGATGTGACATGAACAAAACTTCTAGCATTGATTGCAGACGTTTTCCAAGCATACGTCGCTGGCATTCTTGCATTCCAAGCTGAATACTAGTACAAAAAGGGTTTTCACAGGTGGTTCAAAACCATCATCACAAATGGTTTCTGAACCATCTGAATTTATGTGTATATGATAACAGGTGGTTATCATAGATGGCTCTCAAACCGTCTGTGATAAGTTACAACACGGACGGTTTTTAAAAACAACCGTATATGATATGTAGGATATCACAACAGTTTTTAAAATAGCTGTCTGTGATATCTGACATATCATACATGGCTAATACTAAAAACTGTTTGTGATATGCCAGATATCACATATGGTTCTTAAACATAACCATATGTGATATGTCAGATATCATAGACAACTAATACTAAAAACTATCTATGATATGTCAGATATCACAGACAATTTTAAGACATAGCCATCTGTGATATCTGACATATCACAAATGGCTAATACCAAAAACCGTCTACGATATATCATATATCACAGACAGTTTTAGAGATAACTGTCTGTGATATACATATCATAAACAATTTGGTGTTACAAACCATCTATGATAGCTATTTAAATAGCTAAATTATTTTCTGTTTTTCAGCTAACCTCAAGAAATAGTAGCCATGCTCTCTGAAACGGGCATTATTACAAAGTGTGATATAGGATTTTTGTGTTGTAGCGGGTACTAAAAATTGCGTCTTGTGTTGCAGTGTGGTGCTGGATTCATGGTGTCTCCCTCCCCGGGCAACGTAAGCGCTAAATGACCTGCGTGGTTCCAAAAAGTTAGCCTCATCCATTGCAAACGAAGAGAAGATGACAATAGAGATCTTTATGGAGGAAATGAGTTTACCTATCAATTGCTTATTGCACACGGATGAAGTCGTGGTTGTTCCTAAGTAAAAAATCAAGGTATATTATCTTACTCCATTTTGGTACAATGACAATCAGAATCCAGTGAGACTTAGTCATGTATGTTGCCATAGTGATTAATCCTAAGTTCATGTTGTGTATAAAAGTACAAATGAAACTTGTGTGGCAACTAGTAAAGCACTTATCCCTGGTTGAAGGGTACTAGGATGTAGTCCTTGTCAATCTGAGCAAACAATCCTGTCATTATGTAATCTTCATCGAAGGATGTGTTTTCCTTGATGGATTGCTTAGAGACCAAGTGTGGGTCGAGAAAACCCACGAGTTCTCGCTGTCGCCAGACTTGTTGGATTATGGATTTATACATAAACAATGAGTTATGACATTTATCGGTATTACATGAATGTAGAACTTGATTGTACAATGCACTTACAGTGTCTAACATCATAGAAGTGAGGCATCGAGTTTGTCGAGAATAAATAGTAAAAATAAGTTTTCAAATGTCACGACAATGTAGCCTGAGTCGTGGAGGAAATTCATCTCTATGTATCTCACGGTGAATCCAATTTGCCGGTTTGGCTTCCTATTGGACCTCTGCATGTACTAGGTATGCAAAGCCTTGCAAACCAGTTCAAGGCTGGGTCATTGTGACTTGGAGACCAATGACACTCTGAGCTTGTACTTCTAGGGCCTGGGAGGCGTCTTAATCTTCTTTGGTTGGGTCTTAGCTTCTCACTTGTGATACATCTTTGGCATTGTCTTCATGGGAGCAGATGCGATGACCTTCTGAAGCGAAGCTTGAGGTGCAGTCATAGAGTGTTCTGTTTGATAGGCATGGTCATGTGGATATCGTGGCACAGAATGGTCCAGGGTGATGTCCCTCTTGGGCTACTGGACGAATGTGTGGACGACATCCCCTAGTGTCATGATTTCTCTGTTTGGGGGTTTCTCCAGTGAGATGGCCCTGAAAATGTTATTAATCATGTCCACCTGGACCTATGCAAAACTGCTCCCTAGCTAAGCACTGTGCACCAACATCCCTGGTAGGCATGGATATGCCATCTCCTGCCCAGCTTCAATGGGAATGGAGCCAACAAGCCTGGCTGTGAGGATGTACAGCATGGGCTCCTACATAACGCTACACGGTGAGCTATGGCGTCCACCAGGTCTGTCTCTATAGCATTCTAGAGAGATACATTACCTAAATGTTGTTGATAGGTAAGTTGGCATCGCTATATTCAGAAAGTTGTGCGGACATGCAACTACTCCGACGTTGAGGGGGATTGTGTACCACAATAATGGGGGTGCCTTACGAGTGGTTGTGGACTTCTTTCAATTCTTTCCTCAATGAATCTATCTCTCCTCGAAGTGAGATAGTTATCTCCTCAAGTTTTACATCATAGTTCTATTTTATACATTCTTCGTGTTTGGCCTTAGATCTCTTTCTACTCCTATACGCCTTGGAGTCATTAGGGAGTCTGTGCATCCAAGATACGTAAACCCCTAGGCCTCGTGTGTGACTTGGGTACTCCTTGTTTCCCAGAGCCATGGGTAGTATATCCCTCTCCTTAACTGCTTCGAAGGAGTCTTCGGAAGATTCGGTAGTCAATGTTTGCTACAAGAGGGAATCATGTTATTTTAGACCCCATGAAGTTATGGACCTATTAATAACTAGGTAGTTTAACATATCTTACCAAGCATTGGGACACTTCCTCGTCATCAGAGTTTTTGAAAGAGGTGATGCTCGAAGACGTGGTTGATAATCTCGCTCTTAACCAGTTTCGGGTGCCCTCATTTGTGATTTCAGTAAATGGTGGGAGGCCTCTGATCGGATTGTGACCTCATCCTCCATCCTCCATTTCATGATTTTACCCGCATACCCAGCGGTGCCGAGTCTGTCAGGTGAGTGTTTTGTGCCTTAAGAGCCTTGTGCGCCACACTTTCCTGTTGAAATTTAGTCGACGTCTTCATCCGCACAAAGGCCTTCCATGTTTCTGGCGACACAAAAGGATACTTTGTGAAGAGCTTGTGATCCTTGGTCACGTACTACATGACAAGCATGCTCTTAAAGGCCTTCCATACTTTTCCCATCACGAGGAGCGCCTGCCATTGCACGAGTCCCTGGATTTCTACTGGGATCTCGAACGAGTTTGAAATTTCTATCCACAATTGATTTTTCTTGTCTTTTGTTAAAGCTTTTCAGTTTGCTATGGTGATGAGGACCTGTTTCCTTCCAAGTATCCCGCAGGTAGTCTGAAATGCTACCACTGCTTTCTTCGGTTATAGAGGGACCCCATCTGGAGAGACCATTGTGATGGTCATTCGGCCCTCTAGTCCTTTGCCATGCTTAGTTACCCCAGTCTTTGGAGCGTCAGACACAAGGTGACGTCGATGGTGACTACGATGATGTCATCTCTTTTACAAGAAAAAATTAATTACAGTGAGCTTTGAGCCTAAACATTGGCACATGGCTGATCTTACAAGAAATAAGAACATTCGACGACGTATATTATTGCTACAAAATCTCTTTGCAATACTAACATCCCAAATCACACAGCTCAGTATCTCAGGTTCTACAAAGTATGTTATGGCTGGAGTCTCTTCCTCCTCATCATTCTGTGTGTTGGGCTTGATTATTGTCTTAGATGTAAAAGAACCTTTAGACTGCCACACCCTTCATTTACAAATGAATGGCGCAGCAGGCCAAAGGTACTTTTACACCTAAGACAGCAACGCAACCTAACACGCAGCATGATGAGGAGGAAGAAGCAACAGACATAACTTATTATGTAGAACCTAACATACTGAAATATGTGATTTGCCATTCTAAATAGATCTTGTGGCAATAACAAAGTGAATCACAGAGGATACTAGAGTGTGTGATTTGCTATATGCCCTTTGAAGGCCTCTTTAGCATATATTATTACTACAAGGTATCTTTAGAATACTAACATGTCATTCCAAATAGATCTTGTAGCAATAACACGACCCTCTCTTAAGGTTGTCTCTAAGAACTCCAATTCACTTAGAAACAACAGCTCCAACAATTTATCTCTAAAATCATTCTCTAGCTATTTTTTTTATTTTCACCACAACTTCCATCCTCATACACCCTCACAATTTGTTTCTCCCCCAACTAGGATTTTGAGTGATGTGACTGTATTTGTTAACAACTATAAGATGAACATTAAAACACCATACACTTTGGCTTGAAAAGGCATAAAGCAAATTAATTTTCTTCATGCCTTTTGAAGCCCAAGTGTATTGTGCGGTAATGTTCCTCTTGTACAACTACTACTCCGACTCACAGTGTTTCATGCACTTTTTTTACTTAAACTAGCAGCCCACCTATAGAAGAAGAGAAGAGTTGGAGGAGGGGAGATAAGAACGTAGTGGAAGCCAAAGGAGAGCGTGGACCACTGGGGACCCAGAAGGCCGATTGTAAGGATAACTTGAAGGCGACATTTTTGACAATGACAAGGGACCACCATCCACGTCTTTATCCGCGTGAGGACCACACCGAGACCAACCCCAACAACATTACCACTTCCAGCTCGACACAAATAGGCCCACCTTTCCTCCAACATCCATTTCTCCCATTCCTTTTTGGGTTCAACATAAAAAAGACATTAACAGATATGGACAGATGTACCACATATGAGGTAAAAAGTGCAATTTGGGATCCGTACCTTTGGGAGGAGAGGCGACAGGGAGGAGAGAACTCATGAACACAAATTAACAGATATGGATGGATCTATCACACATGAAGTAAAGAAGTACGATTTGGGATCCATACCTTTGGGAGGAAGGCGGCGTTGGGACAAGAGGTGACGAGAAGGAGAGATGCCCCGAAGGAGAGGCAGCATCGGAAGGAGAGGCGACGGGGCCACCACTCTAGGTGAGGAAGGAGAGGACAGAGACGTCAGGTTCTTCGGCTGTGGCGGTAGCGTTGGGCGGACAAGGAGACGGAGGGGTGCGCGAGTGAGGAGTTAGAGAGCAAAACCTAGCAGGGGCCCGACTTATAGAAGAACTATCATAGATGGTTCTTTTAAATAACCGTCTGTGATATTAATATCACAGACGATTCTATAAATAGAACCGTCTATGATGTGGTGCATATCACAGACGGTTATATTATGAAACCATCTATGATGTTGTACCTTATCACAGACGGTTCTATTATGGAACTGTCTGTGATGTTGTAGCATATCACAGACGGTTCTATTATGGAACCGTCTATGATACATATATCAAAAACGGTTTGTGGCACTAAACTGCCTGTGATAGTTTCTTTTATATACAACATGTTAGGTTTTTTGGCTAGCCTCAAGAAATGCTAGTCATGCCCTCTGAAAATAAGCAAACAGATACAGTCTCAGATGTAATTATTTCTAAATTATTGAATCAATTACAATAGAATAATTCCTTAATTACATGCCGAGTTTCTTAATTTCACTTGGCTAATTTCCTTTTAAATAAAGCCCTTCACAATGATCGACACATATATAGCTTGCTTCATTCCTTGGTTCTTCCTTGAGCCTGATACCATCTCTGAATAGAGGCAACTTATCAAATTGATTGTACTCTTCCTTATTAATGACATTCTCAACTCTAACAATTCTTCTTTTTCCATAAATAACTACGTTGTGCTTCTTATTTACTAGGTCAGTTACATAAAACACTTGAACAACCTGTCTTGTGAGTATGAATGGTTCATCTTTGTATCTGTTGTGGTTACAGACCAAACAGAGAGAGGTATGGTAGTGGAAAGTTAGGTGAGCAATGCTTAGGGTTCCCCCCATGGCCTGGATGGTATATATATACTCACATGGGGAGTGTTTTACAATGATACCCTTACATTCAAGTATCCCTCTCAGGGGCATTTTTGTCATTATACATGTCCCATTTTGGGCCTTACAGCCTTCTAACAGGCTGACTAGGCTTAGGTGACGGCCACCCCTACAACAGTATCCTACATGTTCGAGGTCCATAGTAGTGACACCGAACTTATCGACCTTTACACTCTGTAGGAGTTGGACCCAATGGCACCAAAAGAGATGGATCTTGAAAATTACGCAGTCAAGCTCCTAAATCTCCTCTACAAGCTCGTAGTAGGAGCTTGGGCTAGTGGTACTGATCAACTGCTCAAAAAATGTATCTATGCGGACACCTGAGTTCTGGACTGTGCTCTTTCTATCTTGATCTATTGTATAAAATGTGCACCCATTAATGTCGTATCCTTGCCATGTTACAATTGCAAATTTTTGCCCTTTTGCCAACCCTTGTAGCATTTCACTTTGATGACCTCCCAGTAAATCGTACCTTCAACCATTCGTTGAACCGACAATTGTGCTCATCATCCAACCTCCGACCGGCCTAGATTCTCTTGGCGTAGCATGTCCTTGTGCTCTTCAATATACGGGGACACTTCAGTCATGTGTTGCAAGACCGTGAAATAGGTTTGGGTGTATGTATCCAGATCAGGGGTTATTGCTTTTCTTCCGATGGTCCTGATACCCTCTAGCCTCCTCTCGTGATGAGATAGAGACACACCTATCGGTTCGACTTGAGCCATATAATCGATGCAAAACTCAATGACCTCCTTGGTTGCATAACCTTCGATGATGTTGCCCTATGGTCGAGATTGATTGCATACATAGGACTTGAGAATTCCCTTGTACCTCTCGAATGGGTACATATGACATAGAAACACAGGGCCGCATATCTTTATCTCTTCCACAAAATGGACAATGAGATAGACCATGATATCGAAAAATGATGGAGCAAAATACATCTCAAGATAAAATAGTCATCACCACCTCGATCTGTAGAGCATCTAATCCATCGGGATCGATGACTTACTTAGCAATTGTGTTAAATAAATAACACAACCTCATGATTGTCACTCGAACCTTGTTTGGTAAAATACTTCTAATTGCAACACGAAGCAGTTGTATCATTAGCATATGACAATCATGAGATTTTATGCCAATTAATTTCAAATCTTCCATGGAAACAAGTTTCTTCATACTGGCGGAGTGACCGGATAGAACTTTCACACCATGCAAGCACTGACATCTTTCAGTTCTCTTGGATTTAGATAGAGTGTAGCAAGTTAGGAGAAGGTACGCCCGGCCTTTATCAGTTTCTATTAGTGCTAACTCAGTCCTGATGTTTATAGCGACCAAGTCACGCCGTATGTTGATACCATCCTTTGTTTTGTTAGAATGTTTAGTAAGAGACTAATCAAGCTATCACGTATATTCTTCTTTATGCGCATGACATCGATGCAATTGTGAACTTCTAAGTGCTCCCAATAAGGCAAGTCTTAAAATACTGATCTCTTGTTCCACATGTTCTTCTGGCAGGTCTTCAACTTACTTCCCTTTCCAAGCACAACATCGATATCCTTGACCATATCATAGACCTCTTTCTCGCTAAAAGGTCTTGGTGCTTATTTCTTCATCTTGCAGTATGGGGGATACCTTAGAAGGAATCTACATTGATGCATGTACACAGTTTTGTGTGAGTTGTTCAACCATACACTCTCAGTATAATTTAAGGCGTAGTATGGATAGGCTTTGGCTTCTTTTGTACTCAACCCCAATAGGTTACAAAGAGTAGGAAAATCATTGATGGTGCAGAACAATGTGGTGCACAGAGTGAAATTCTCTCATTTATCCGCATCCCATACCTGTACCCCTCTATTCCACAATGTCATAACATCTACCACCAATGTTGCTAGGTACACATCAATATCATTCCTAGATTGCTTTGGCCCTTGCATAAGTAGTGACATGAAAATGTACTTTTGCTTCATACACAATTAAGGAGGAAGGTTGCATATGCATACATTCATGGAACAAGTGCTATGTCGACTACTCATATTACTGAAAGGATTCATTCGATCTATATTCAACCCAAACCTTATATTCCTTAGTTTCACACCAAGTCTACAAACATCCTATCGATGTTCCTACATTGCGCAGAATTAGCAGCGTGTCTTATCATTCCATCTTTCTTATGCTCCTCTGAGTGCCAACGCAGCAATCTTGCATCCTTTCAGTTCATAAATAAATGTTTCAAACAGAGAATTGTAGGTAGTTACCACAATATCTTAGCAGGAGGTTCTTGCTTCACCTCGATGCCCTCGCCATCATCGGAGTCATTCTTACACTTGTATCGGGATGCTTTGCACACCAGACAAACATATAAGTTTACACACTCTTTATGGTAGAGGATACAATCATTCAGACATGCATGTATTCTTTCTACTTCCATTCCCAATGGAAATAGAACCTTGTTCGTTTGGTAGATGTTTCTCAGCAACACATTTTCCTCTAAAAGTATGTTCGCTAGGAGACACAACAATGCCGTGAAACTCTTGTCAGGCCAACCATTGCTTGCCTTCAATTTTAGCAGTTCAAGAACATATGACAATCTTGTGTATTGCGGCTTACAGGCTGAGAATAAAGGTTTCTCCGAGTCCTCCTTCAAGCCCTTGAATTTACCAAACTCTCTCTCACTATAGTTCTCTTCTGCATCGCGTAGCATCTGATCTAAATTGTCATTATGCAACCTATCCTCATCGAAAGCATGTTCCACAACCAGCATATTGTTGCCTCCCTCGCGATGTTATAACTACCTTCATGTATAATCTTCTCTTCACTGTGATTGGTCCAACATGTATACCCCTCTTCACTGTGACTGGTCCAACATGTATACCCCTTTTTGAAACCTCTTCAAATCAAGTGAGTTTTGATCTGCGCTGAGTTGGTAAACATCTTTAGATTATTGCAATCAATGTATAGACAGTACATATATTCCATTCTCTTCTTCAACATATCCTGCTCGACCGCTCTTCTAAAAGCAGACATGTCATTAATGTACTCGTCGCTCATATGGTTCTCAATGTACATCAAGCTTCAGTCTATCTACGCTACGCATGTAATAAATTAGTGTCAAATTGGATTATTAATGTTACTATAGGTAGCCAACCTAATACTTACATATAATTGTCATTCACCTTATAATAAATTGTCCATATTTTAAATTAAGTAGCTAGCTACGTACTATTCATGAAACAATATATATATATATATATATATATATATATATATATATATATATATATATATATATATATCAAGCTAGAATATATTGAAGTAAACTAGGAGTAGTAGCCATTTTTTAATTAGAGCAAATTACCAATTAAGCTAGATCTAAACCTACCTATCGTCTCTCCTTATTATAAGGCATATAATTATAAGCAAATACTACCCTCTAATCACCAAGAACAAATAGATCTACAAGTGATATGCTTTCACCAAACTCCCCAAAGCCAGCCACCTCCTTCAATGCAGGGCAATGAAGATAGATCTGCCGAGACTCCGCTGGCTAGGCATTTAATAACGTGACGTATCCTGGACACATCCAACCACGACCCATCTGTAATATAATTATCACAGACGGTTCTCATTAAGAACCATCTGTGATAATGTAGATTTCACATACGGTTATTATTACGAACCGTCGATGATAATTACTTATCATTGATGGTTTGTATTAATAACTGTCTGTGAATATACATCACAGACGGTTCTAAAGTAGAACCATATATGATAAATACACTACAGATTGTCCTAAATGCATTCTCATAGAAACATAAATGCAAATTCACATATATATGACACATTCTCATATACATAAATGTAAATTCATTAATGTCTCAGGAGTAAATATGTATTACTTTGTTATTTTTTACCGGTCAGTAATGATGTCGATCATGGCATTATAGCAATACGTTTACATATATAGAAGACAGTAAATACAAATTCAACTGTTTGTATTTACATATGGCCAACCAGTGTGGCCAGTCACTTCTTACAAAAGATAAGAAGGTTGAAACCTAACTGCTTCAAAGTTTTTCTAGTGGCGGAGGTAGCATGATATCTCTATCTTCAAACTTTGTAGGCGACATGGTCAGCATCGGACGGTTCGGGATCATCAGCGAACGAAGCCTGAAGTGCACTCACCCGCTGACATGCTCATTCAAGTGTCTCCCGAACACCCTCCGACTGAACAATCAAGTCAAAATGTGCCCATAGGCTCTCTTCCCTTTCTTGAGGGGTCTTAGCAAGGTTGATTTAGTTGTCCACTACCTCGACTAAACACTCCAAGCGACAGCAGGCCTCCTAAAGACATGCAACATCGTTGTGGAGGACCATGTCGATAGCGAGGTTAGATTGCTGAAAGTGGGACACCAACTGAAAGACACGGCAATGGAGGATGTCAAGATGGTGGATGGTGGCCTTCAACTACTTTGGCGAATCCTTGGACAAAGAACGGAGGACACTGTTGGTGTCCTTTTGCAGCATCCGCCAGCATATGGCTAGTGAGATGCTCATACATTATGGGCAGACTGGCCATCAATGCCGGTAACAAGGAAGAATTGGGAACCATTTATTTATTCTTGGGAGACAAGGAAGATAGGTAGATAGCTGGCAAGGTGCTCGTTCATTTTTATACAACAAGGAATACATCTGACGTGTCAGATGAAGACATGCATCGAGGAGCCAAAATAATCGAAGAGGTGCGCATCGGGGACATGAAGCGCCATTCATGCGTACAAATAATATCACAAATGGTTTCAACCACAAGCCATCTGTGATATGCAACTATCACAGACGGTTCGTATTAACAACCATCTGTGAACCATCACATACAGTTCTAATTAATAACCATTTGTGATGTCTGCTATTATCATAAACAGTTTTTATTAATAACCATTTATGAACTATCACAGATAGTTATTAACAAGAATCGTCTGTGATAGTTGCGTATCACAGATAGTACATGGTCACACTTATAAAATTGTCTATGATAATTACAACATAGATGGTTCCCCATGAATCGTCTGTGATGAGGCGTCCTGTATAGCTTCTTTTGTAGTAGTGGAACTACCCACGTCACCACCTTCACCTTGGTCCTAGAGGTCAGTTCCATGCCTCTCCTAGGTAGAACTCATGAAGCCTTCATTGATGGAGATAGGTGAAAATTCTTGACTACCTAGGGGTTCTAGAACTAACGATTCATCAAACCTCAGTCCATGATCTTTTATCTGACTTTGTGTCGCGCATGAAACTGGAGAATCAGTTGAGTGAGAAGATTATCTATTTGGGGCTATTACCAACCTGATCGACTATAGCATCTAGTAAGAATTATGCGTAATTCTTGTTTTTGAGATGCAAGTAAAAATCTATGTTGTTTCCATTTGCTTGAAGGAGAGAATGGATTGTAGACTCCTTCTGTTTCAATCTACTACGCATATGAAGTCTTCAAGTTCTTCCCTAGATATTGCCTCATGATCTTCGTGCGGCTTTGAATGAATTGAAGAATTTCAAGTTACAACATCACCATTTAGAATAATGGCTTTGCCATGAGTGTGCTCTTGATATTCTTGTGCCATATCCGTCAAGGTAAAGCCATTGATATTATCAAACTCTAGGTCTTCTATATTAATTAATGATCTGTAGCTCAATTTGGTATTCAGATTTGTTAACTTATCCATAAAGGACAAGTTTGCCATTTCTAGCTCAAACACTGTGTTGCAGTGAGCCAGTTCATGAGGTTCTTCATGAGAGAGAGCAGAGAGATTGGAGGAGCAATTGATCTTAATTTCTTTTGGATGGGAGAATAACAGGTGGGACCAGATATTACAAAAGGAAAAATAAAATAAGGAGGAATGAGGGAAAAATGGTCAATTTGCTCTAGCGCAAATGGAAAAAGTCACAACAATGGCATTTGCAGATTTTTGGCCTTTGCGATGGTATTTCGTAGTGCCTCTTTCTTCACGATGGTATTTTTTCAAGTTGTTATTCTTTGCAATGGCACTAAACAAATTATCTAAAAAAAGAAAGAACAAAAAACGTTACAACTCTCAATATTTGAACCCAAGACAATCCCAAACTAAAGCTATTGCCTTACCACAAGGGTACATGAACACATATTTCTGATTGTGGTTGTGACCTTGTTTTATATTTGGATGAAAATCATGCAAATCCATTTTTTTACTGGTACAAATTTTTACTAGGCCTCACCAATAAATCCAGTTAGTGCCAGTAACCGACTAACAAGAATTTCCCAGGTCCTTACAAACCAAAAGGTAGTTTACGACAGCTTGAAGGAGGTGTATATGAGGCCCATTCGTCAAAGAGTAACTATTCCTCTAGGTATATTGTCATCTTCATCAGTGGCGAACCCAGAATTTTTTTGGATGGGTGTTTGTACTTTGAAGCTAGATTGCTCAGATACGTCGATACCAATACGCCGATATCATGACACACCGTTTTCCCCAAAACATCAATACAATGATACATATATATAGATATCACGCCGATATCATGACACACCGTTTTCCCCAAAATATCAATGCAATGATACATATATATAGATATAATAAAAATACAAAAAATATAAATTAATGATTTCTTATGAGAAAATGGGCGACATAAGGCGAGCATAATGCCATGAATTAAATAATAAATTATAGAGATTAATGATAGTTGCATACATTCTCTGAACTATATGTGATGTTCTCTTCCACTTCCACAAAGCTACAAAACCATTGGAAAAGACTAGAATAAGTTGCACCCAAGTTAAGAACAAAGATGGAGCTTTCAGTGAATTGGTGAAACACTATCCGTGTTAAAACCTAACTTAGTAACTTTCCAACAAAGTAATAAAAGAATAACATCAATCAGCACTATCAGTTCTTACTTCTTAGTGGTTAATAAATCTGGTATACCATAGCCCTCAAGGGCTCATAATAGAAATATTATGCAAGTCATCATCCGTCAGTGAGCGAGAAGTCCATATGAGGGCAGCATACTGTACGTAGAAAGTAATAGTATTGTCCTCAATTGGATAGAGTACCTGTAACATTCTTCATTTTTTTAAAGCTCAAAGATCTAAAAAATCATAAAATAAGATTTATGAGTTTCTTGGTTGGCTACACTAGAAAAAGCAATGCTAGGGGAACATGAAAAACTTTCCCTGGATAACAAAATTCTATATGTGGTAGAACTAGAACATTCATAATAATCTGGAACAAAAGCAAGACTTCCTCCCATGTTGACTATTAGCAACATCTTGAAATATAAATTCAAGTGACATTAAGTGTTTGGTAAGAAAGCAATAGGCCCCAAATTTCCCACACTAGCCCTTTTAGCCTTTTACATATTGATTCATGAAGAATTTACACACAAAAAATGATATTCATCTTGACTCCTAAGTGATGCTACATGAATGTCGCCCAAGGTACACCTTCGTGCAAGGGCCACAAAACATCTAGTAGATGGTAATTAAAGAACTAAAGACCATACCCTGCTAATGTTTTGAATTCCTAGAGAACTAGCTAATAGCATTACTAGCAAGTGCTCAACAAACCTAAAAAATAGCAAGTATTCAAAAAAGAAAATAGTACTTATTACAGCCCTGGAAGATCCCCACAACCCTCATACGATCTGCCCAAATACCAGCACAATAACACTTCTGACTTGAACCTTCCTCTGTAATCCCCATCTTACATGCACAAATGCATAGGTTAATTCTAATATACGGATACACGCACCAACATCTTAACCTGATTTAAGAGATCTAAATGCTTCCTATACTAGAACGCTAGTGACATGGTGCATCTTTCTCCCTTCTTTTTGGATCAACAACTAGCATCTACCAAAGATCAAAAGAGTAAAAGAAAAGGGTACACTTTTGGACTAACCCTTTTGATGCTCATGGGAAGAAGGTCGTGAGCTATGATATGATGCGGCTGAGGGGTGGGTTATGCTAGGTTATGTCGCCACTTCTCACAGAGGATGGGGACGGAGGGAGGCGACACGGTCCGAGGGTCCGTGAGCATGCATTGAAGATTAGGTGACATTACTTGATTGAAAACCATTGTGATATCTACATGGACTATAAGAGTCTCATGTATATCTTCACTCAAATGGATCTCAACCTGAGGCAAAGAAGATAATTAGAGCTAATGTAGTGATCGATGTATTAAGCCACAAGTCCTATTGCAGTAATATCATGGTCTAGGATTTCCAACTAGAGCTCTACAAGGAAGTTGAAGCACTTAATCTAGAGATAATAAAGCAAGGCAACATAGCTCCCATGGAAATTTATCCAACCTTAGAGAAGCAAATCAAGGCTGCTCAAGAAGGACACTTGGGAGTCCAGAGGTTCAAGTACCTCAAGGCTAAGGGAAAAGCCACTAAGATGGTTGAAGATCAGCAAGTCATTCTTTGGTACAGGAAACACCCCTTTGTTCCCCACCAGCCAAAGAAGCCTTAGCTTAGCATATACCCTATACCCAGGAAGCACCAAGATATATCAAGACATGAAGAACTTGTATTGGTGGCCTCGTATGAAGAGAGATATTGCTAAGTTTGTGGCTTGTTGCGATGTGTGCCAATGGATTAAAGCCAAGCACTAGAGGCATGACGCCCTATGCGAGGCAAAACTTGTGGCGCCCTATGCGAGGCATGACGCGACCAATGTGGCAGAGCACGTCATGACGCACGAGAGGGTCAAGCTGGCATGGGCGTACACGGGAACAGGTCAGCGTGGTCGAGGCATGCTTGGTGCACTCGCTAAAGAGGATCAGGCATGGGCGGACGGTGAACTGGCTCGGGCGGTGACATGGGCAGAGTGGCGGGGGTGTGGTCGGTATAGGTTCTGGCTCAGCTTAGGCCAGGTCAGGGAGGAGGAGAGGAGAAAATGGGCTAAGCCCAATGAGCCAATGGGCCAAGCCCAACTATTTCCATATTTTTCTTTTGATTTTCCTTTAGATTTTTGGATTTGAATTTCAATTTAAATGGCACTTTTGAATCAAAAGCCAATTTGGGTTTGCATTAAATTTTTAAATCAATTGGCATTACTTTTTCTCAATTATTAATTTGCCAATTTAAGGCATTTGGTCAGGAATAGATTTCTAGGGTTACACCACTTTTATTTTGAACTTTACTCATATGTGTGTGTGTGTGTGTGGCCAAGTGTGCATATATGGGCATATATATTTACATACATTTTTGGTTTGGGTTCAAGTTTATGAATGACCCTAAGTTCTAGGGTTCTTATGCTCATGTTTTTATTTTGGAACTTGAGCTTAATTTTTATTTTTGGTTTGCCATTGCCTATATTTTATTTTTCAGCTAGCCTTGTGCTAACAAGACTTTTAATGTGAATTTTCCTGCCCTAATTGTTGGGTCACTTTTTCAGATTTGTCTTGTAATTTTGTATTAAATTCTTATTGTTTACACCCTTTATTCACACTTTTATTTCCAGGGATTTTTATTAAAACCTTAAACAAAACTAGAGAAACTCCAACAAAAACCAATTGCAAATAAGATGCAATCCAAAAAGGTTTAACAATTATAGATTGTTGACATCTGGATTTTAAGGATGTTACAACACTGTTGCTTGTGCTCACTCTCACTCACAAAATCTTTCAAGGCCTATGAACCAAAGGCACTAGAGTACTACAATGCTCCAGGAGCTAATGGCGAAGAATATGGAGGAGAGTAGATTAGTCCCTAATAGCCTAGGTCTTACCTCAGTCTGGCTAACTAAGGTAGTGTTTATGGGCACTAATATTATCTGAGTCTTTGGTCAATATCGACGCACACAAACCTTCTGCCGTCGCTTGCTTGTGGTGAGATGTGCTCTCCTCTTTTTCCCTTTTGTTTCTACTATGTTTTTGTATTTTATGTAATGTATTATTTGGCCTAGTCGGCTCTACTGTAAACTTGACTTGATACGATCTATTTGAACTCTGATTGTGTAATATTATTGTATGGCATGGTTTACGTTCTGTATGAAATGATTCCATGATATATCTATGAGCATTATCTACTGCTTTAGAGAATAATACAATGACATTCACAAAAGAATTCTGAATTGGCTAAATCTATATCAACACAACTATACTGCGCTATTTCATAAAGATGGTATCTGCTTTAGGAATATTTTACATTATGTGGTAATCCATTATAATTTGACCTTAGTGTACATATTTCAACACTACTACAGAAAACCGTATTACAGACGGTTCAGAAACGTCATCACAGACGGTTCAGAAACGTCATCACAGACGGTTCAGAAACGTCATCACAGACGGTTTTGTGAGCTGTCTGAATTTATGAGTCAGTAATGATACGAAGTCATAACAGATGGCTTTCGAACCGTCTGTGGTGTAAATATCACAGACGGTTTTTAATTACAAACTATCAGTGATAGTTGATAATCACAGACAGTTTTTAACCGGAGATATGCATTAGCTCCTCCGCCGTAGGGACGCCGCTGCCGCTGCCGTCGACGTCGCAGGCGTCAAGCATATCTCCCGTGCATGATAGATATGGGAGGGAGTAAGACGGAGATACGGCCAGATTGCTTGAATCAAAAAGATTTTTTTGACGGGATTGAATAAAAAAAATACTCAACTAGGATGGATGTACCTGCTGGATACTAATGTCTCTCCTTTGATTCAAGCAAAAAGATTTTTTTGACGGGATTGAATAAAAAATACTCAACTAGGATGGATAGATGTACCTGCTGGATACTGATGTCTCTCCTTAGATTCAAAAAAATCAAAGGCCGTATCTCTGTCTTACTCCCTCCCATATCTATCATCCACGGGAGATATGCTTGACGCCTGCGACGTCGACGGCAGCGGCAGCGGCGTCCCTACGGCGGAGGAGCTAATGCATATCTGCGAGGAGTCTGGCCTTGCTTGGCCGCCGAAGGCTTTCCTCAAGCCCGTGTAAAAGGGCTTCGATTTGCTGCATGCATGCACGCCTACCTGGTGCATGGCAATTTATCCTATGCTTCTGTTTACTTGCTTAATTAGACATTGCTGGTTATAGTACTGTGTTTACGGTTCTGTGCTCTTGTGGAGCAGTCAGGTTAGAGTCCGGTAACTTAAGGCCCCGTTTGGAACAATTATGAATTTTATAGGGAGGTGATGTTTTTCCTATAAAATTCCTTTAGTATGTTCCTAGCTCTCTGAATTAAGGGGGTATTTAAAATTTCTTAAGTTGGTTCCATTCTGTAATATGGTCATTGTAATTGACAACAAGGGTGTGGTGCAGTCTTTTATTATTATTGAAGGAATAATTTGTTGCCCAGTCAGATATGAAATCGTCTGGCCTCCATTTTAACTATTTCCTTTTGATTGTCGCCTATTTTTTGTCTTGTATATATACAAATGTGTATATATATATGGGATATTTTTTGGTGTGGCTAATAGCTTTTAGATCTAGCATGAATGCTTATGCGAATGAATCGAATGTTAATAAATTGATAAGTCGCTTTAAAAAATTTTCTCGATAAGATGTTTTAAAAAAATAAAAAATAATTTTATTTATTTATTTAAAAAAATCATAGACCGTGAGCAAACCACAAGTCAGAACTAGGGCTGGCAAAAAAGCTCGGGCTCGGCTCGGGCTCGTGGAGGCTTGGCTCGGCTCGTGGATGAAACGAGCCGAGCCGAGCCAGCAAAAAAAGCTCGAGGTCTAAACGAGCCAGCTCGCGAGCTGGCTCGCGAGCCAGCTTGGCATGGCCCAACCGATGGCCCGATGCGGCGATG
This sequence comes from Dendrocalamus latiflorus, assembly GCA_017311315.1. Lineage (NCBI taxonomy): Eukaryota > Viridiplantae > Streptophyta > Magnoliopsida > Poales > Poaceae > Dendrocalamus > Dendrocalamus latiflorus. Next base: position 43,302,009 of record CM029663.1, read on the forward strand.
CACTCCCGGCCTCCCCCACTCGGCTCTCTCTCCCGATGGCCAACCGATGGCCCGATGCGGCGATGCACTCCCGACTCCCCCGTTCCTTCCGCTTCTTCTTTTCTTTCTGCCCGTGTGCCTTCCGCCGCCAGCGCCTCTTCCTCTCCTCTCCTTCTTCCAGCGACACCTCCACACCTCCTCCGCTTCCTCTCTTTTTCCCACCGCCGCCTCAACGCCTCCTCATCTTCTTCCCCATGCCTCCCTGCTCTCGGCTCGCTCTCTCTCTCTCTCCTCTTCCGATTTCCCTTCAGCCTCTCCGGCCACTCGCTGACCCCAGCTCCTCGTGCTGCGCTGCCCTGGTCGCCCTCTCCTCGCCGCTCAGCTTCGCACGGTTATGGCCGCCGGATTCGGGGCCTAGGACCCAGATCCGATGCTTCTTCCTCGGATCTGCCCCAACTCTTACTGATTTGGTTGCTATTTCTTTTGATTTCTAATGATGTTTATGTTTGGACGCGAGGTTTGGGAAGTGTGTGCCGCACGCCGGGGGAGTGCGCAGTGGCCGCCGGCTGTGACTGCGCCGGTGGTAGCACGCCGCCGCCACCTCCATCTACGGTGAGCTTACTCCTTTCTCCCCTCTTTACTCCCCTTCCTAGCTCTAACTAGCCTGCTCGGTGTGGATCCATAGTGCTTGATGGTTTGATGTTCTAGTTGTATATGTTTGATGTCGATGAATGTATATGGCGAGTGTTCTGGTGGTAGCACTAGCACGCCGCCGCCGCCTCCATCTACCGATGTTGGTTCATTGCCCAACCCCCTCGCTCGCCCTCTCCCTTGCCCCTTTTCTCTGTGCCTCCGCTGATTTCTCGCCGTCACCGGCGCCGTCGTCCTGCCGGCTGTCTCCTCTGTTTCAGCCCTACTCACAGACCGGCCTCCCCTGTGCACCCTGCTCCGCGAAGGGCTACAGGCTCTGTGTCTCCTTCAGCCTTCCCATTGTTGGCTCGCGAGCCCTCGCGAGCTGGCTCGAGCCGCACCACGAGCCGAACCGAGCCTACAAAAAAGCTTGATATCCTAACCAAGCCGAGCCGAACCGAGCCTCCATTCCACCGAGCTTTCACGAGCCGAGCTGAGCCAGGCTTGGCTCGGCTCGTTGCCACCCCTAGTCAGAACTAGGCCGTAGTGTAGTTTTGTCGAGGCCAGCGTAGAAGATACTGGAGGAGCGGATCCCCTGTATTAACTAGTTAAACTCCATCTGGTGGCTTGCTCAAATCTCACCCATCCCTTTTGTAACATCTAGTAAAGAAATACTATAAGGACAAATTTTATAATTTCAAATATTGAGCAGGACCTTCTAGCAAAAGAAAAAAATTCTCACGTAAGGCCTAAGCATCAGCATGGTAGGCTCTTCTTATCTCTATAGGTCGAACTAGGTGGAGGGAATGGGACAAGACAGAGCTTACTCCATTCGATCATAAATACAGATTATTTTTATTTTTTTATAATCTTCAATACAAAATCTTGACAATAATTTATTATCATAATATACTAATAAAAATAATAAAAAAATATATCATAAAAGAATTTTATAAGATAAATTTTATAGTATTATTTTATATAGTCAGTCTATATATTTGATATATATTAATGGGAGCATATCTAGTGCCAATGGTTATTTCAGTGCTAAGGTGCTAATGTCGACGTGGACCATACGATCTAGATTGTGTGGCTCAGATAGAGGTGGGTGGGAACTCCATCCCACTTAAACACTTTTGCAGAAAACCCCCTGCGCTTTGCACTTAAGTGAAAACGCTACAATATACAACAACAATGGTGGACTTGATGGGCTTTTGTTAAAATTACAAGGGGTTTTCTATAAAAGTGTTTAAGTGGGATGGAGTTTCCACCCATCTCCATCTGAGCCACACAACCTAGATCGGACGGTCCACGTCGCCATTAGCACCTTAGCACTGAAATAACCATTAGCACTAGATATGCTCCCTATATTAATGGTTACAATTTTAAAAACTTAACATTATAGAATCTATGGTAATCTATATTTGTTAACAAAGGAAGTACTATAGTAAAAACAAGTCCACATTGTAGCTTCCCATGCCTCCACGTATGACTTGGAGATACACTTCAGGTGTAAGGTTTAAATCCTGGTTCGAAGCACTGCAGGCCTGCAGCGCTGCCTCTAGCATAAGATTACTCCTCTGAACTGAAGAGGAATATGGTTTAACTAAAATAAATTGCTGGCGTTATCACCAGCCTAATCTATGGTCATCGTCTAACTCGCCGGTGTGCTGCACTGTTCAGTAGCTACGCGTAAAATAAGCACACGATCCTAACCAACCCAACCAGCTAACCGCCCCATTATCCTACCCTATGGATAGTTACTAATGTTTGTTAATTATGATAAAATTACTATTATATACACATCCAATTATCATATGTAATTCATAAAGTTACTGCCATGTGAGTGAAGTTACTGTCAAACATATATAGAGTTATTGTCCATTATAACACTATAAAACTGGCAATAACTCTAATGTATTTGACAGTAACTTCACTCATACACGATAGTAATTTTATATGACACAAATTTCCCAGCATCAAAATATATTTAACATAGATCTTGTTTTATTAAACTCATAATTTCGAACACAATGGTGCAAACGGACCGCAGATTGGACTTTTGGTGAAAGAATTATTTTATCTTTTATTTTGTAAACAAGATAAAAAATCACAAATCAAGTGTACTTATTTTCTTCTCTCTCCTGCTACATGCATGTATGTAAGTCAAGTTACTATCTCTTGAACATAAAGTTATTATCGATAATTCATCAAATTACTATCTTCTACACATAGAGTTATCACCGATTGACTTACGGATATCAAAGTTACTATCTCATGCACATAAAGTTATCATCAAATATGAACTGCACTAGGATGCTCATGTGTGCACGCGCGGATTAGCGCAACCGTGTGTGTGTACGAGCGAGCTAGCGAGGGCATGCGCACACGCTACATGCGAGTCGCAAGGCGCGCGTGCAACCTGACTTACTGCAGCGGTTGTGCTAACTAGGATAGGCAGTAACTTACACGCATGCAATTTCATTGTGATCCGTCCAGATTTTCATGCCCATAATTTCGAGATTCCAATCGTGGGTTGATTGAGGTGCGTTTCTTTCGGTTAGAACTACTGATTATGTATCATCAGCAGTAAATTTCGTAGATTTCCAATTTGAAAGGTCGCACCAGAGAAAGATAGAGTTACTTAACTGACGTGACGAATGGCTTCGGGAGAAATGGCGGCTGACGAAGAAGCAAGTGCTCCGGTGGTAACCGCGCAACAAGAGATGTTCGAGGATAAAAAGGGTCGTATAGATGATAACTTCATTACTTGTAGATGGTAACTCCATTAATTATAAATGATAACTTCATGAGTTACCAAAAGTAACTTTGACCATGGCTATTCGACCATGGCTGCTAGATACGACATTTCGACCACGGCTGCTACTGGACTAATGAGTACATCTGCTACTGTAGCTTAAGCCTACCGACCGGTTACTATAGATTACGCCTATCGTCCAGTTACGGTATCTCCGCCTACCGACCGGTTACTGTATCTCCGATTACCAACCAGTTACTGTACTAGAACACACGAGTACTCGATACACTGTGTACATGATAACTTATCATATAGATGACTTCATTACTTATAGATGATAACTTTATAAGTAACCGAAAGTAACTTTGACCATGGCTGCTTGACCACAGCACATCGACCATGGCTGCTCGACCACAACTGCTACTCGATAGTCATAAACCAGTCGTAAAGCTATAGTAAACCAGTCGTAAGCTACAGTAACCGGTCGGTCGTCATAAAATACAGTAGCAGATGTACTTGTAAATCGAGTAGCAGCCATAGTCGAAATACTCGTAAGTTGAGTAGTAACCGTGGTCGAAGTACTTGTAAGTCGAGTAATAGCCCAGGGATTAAACGCACACAAGTTACTGACCATGAACTACAAACTTACCATCTACTAAACAAGAAAAGTTACAGTCTATTGATCTAAAAGTTACTAACCATACACTACGAAGTTACCACCTATAAATTAGAAACTTACTATTCAACAAAGATCCATGCTTTTTGCTTGGGTAGGGTCGAGAGTAATCTCCAAAGCATTCTGACTATCCGCAATTGTGATTTTTCTTGCCTTGGACGGTGCCTTCCCCGTCGTCTTCATTTGCTCTCCTAAAATGGAATTTTACAACAATAATAGGGTTTAGGTATAAAATACAGGAATAACATCACAATAATGAATCGGCCGCACTACAGCCATAATGTAAGGAACATCTAACCAAATTGCTAACCTTAGGTACAGCCAGGTGAGGTCGACGGCGGTGACTAACGACGCACGGTCGAAGCGACAAGCGACAGCGCTCGATCGGCGACAACGAGGCGGCGAAGTGGCCGGATTAGGGAGGCACATAGGACCGCTTTGGGATCTGAGGGCACGGGTTTAATGCACATGATAACTGTAAGTAACTTCAAGAATCGTAGATGATAACTTTATTATTTATAAATGATAACTTTATGCGTGGTGTCGATTGAAAGGGAGTGATACACTACTACAGAAAGCCTCATAGTAGACGCCTCATCACAGACGGTTTTGTGAAACCGTCTCTGATTAACACTATTACAGACGGTTGTAATTTGGAGGCCGTCTGTGGTATTTGTGGTTGGAAAAAGGAGTACCACAGACGGTTTTTACCTCTGAACCGTCTGTGACAATGGAATATCACAGACGGTTTTTATTATAAAACCGTCTATGATATTCCAAATTATCACAGACGGTTTTTAAACATAAACCGCCTATGATACTCCTTTTTCCCGCCACAAACACCACAGACGGCCTCCAAATTAAAAGTCCGACAAACAGAGATTCCCAGATTTTAATTCAAGACAGATTTAATTCATTACAAACAGAGATCAAAAGTTAATTTGGATGGTGTGTATGTCAATTTTGAGGTGGTCCCGCTACCGAAGCCCCCCAACGACGAGATCGTGAGTCTAGGACAGGCCATTGGAACATTCATCCAGTGGCCCAAAAGCGACATCTCCCTGGAGGCTTCTTCACCGGTGGCAGGACCAGAAGTGCAGTGCGAACCACAGGAACATGCATTGGTGCCATCTTGTCACATCTCAAAATTTGGCTTTTTGAAAAATTTAAATTCAAATTAATTATTTTAAGGTAATTGGATTTTACTTGGTTTTTATTTGCCTTTCTGAATTTTCTGGAATTTAAAAACCTATTTTAGGATTTAAAAAGTAATTCAAAATATGAAAATTAATTATCAACAGTAGTTGGAAATAATTTTATTAAGTCCAAAACATCTCCAGGAGCTTCTGTGAATTTTTCTGGAATTTTTGGAGGTAATTTCATATTTTTCTGAGGCCTAAATAATTTTCTAGCCTTTTCTGAAAATCTAAATCTTATTCTAAAATAAAAATTCCAACCCGCCCTCCGGCCGCCACGTGGACGGGTGGATACCGCCCACGTCGCCGCCATCCCTGCCGCTCGCCCCATCCCGCCTTCCCCTCCTCTTTGGGCGACGCGTGGCCGCCCGATCCGCCGTCCGCCCTGCGCCCGCGCGCGCCGCCCGATCTCCTCTCTACCCCGCGTGGCGCCATCCTGGCCGCCCGCACCCCCGTCACCCGCTGTGCGTGGACCCCGCCTGTCAGGCCCGTCGTCCCCGCGGAGCCGCCTCCTTCCTTTCTTCCTCCCCTCTTTCCTTTTTCGCCGGCCGACCGAGACCGCGTCGGATCCTGCCTTGCCTTACCCGGCCCTCCTCGGTTTTGGAAGCTCCGGACGCCGCCGCGACCAAATCCCCTTAACCCCACGCCTCCCTTTCCTTCTCTGCCCCCTATTTCCTTTCCTCCCCGCGCCTTTCCTTTTCTCGGCCGCCATCTCCGGCGAGCAATCCCGCGCCAGTGTCCCCTCCTCCGCCCTATAAAAGCCCCCCCTCGGCTCCGCCTTCTCCCGCACCACCTCCCAGCGCCCTCCACTTCTCCCCTTGAGCCCCGAGCGCCGTCGCACCAGAAGCTCCCCGTGCGCGTCCGGTAAGTGCTCCGGCGAGTAACTGCCGTCGCCTCGGTCTTCCCCGAAGCTCGCCGCCGCTACCTCGAGTACCCCCGTGCCCGTGCGATCCTCCCCGACACCTCAGCCGCCCCTCCCCACCGCCGGAGCGCCGTCGCACCGGAGGACCCAAGCCAGCTCCGCCCTCCCCTCGTCGCCGGCCACCCCGCTTGCCCCCGAGCCCCGCCGACCCCTTCGTTGGACTCATCTCCGCTCCGGGTTTGCATTTCACGCGTCATCCGCACCCCTCCGCCACTCCCTCGCCGCCGACGACCCTGCCTCCAGCCACCTTCCCCGGCCTCCCCTCCGGCAGGTAACTCAAAAGAATTGCTTGCCCTATATGGGTAGGCAAAGCCTCCCCGCCCATCTGGTTATCAGCGCGATCTCATCCCTCCCCCGGCTCCCTCGGCGCGCGTTCGAGCCCCCGGCTCCGCACGCTGAGGTCGAGCCATTCTTTTAAAATCCCGCGCTGACAAGTGGGCCCCACACGTCAGCGGCTGCCGGTCTGCCCTGGCCACTGCCACCTGGGCCCCACCCCTCTGTGCTGGTCTCTGACAAGTGGGCCCGGAGTCCAGTGGGTCCCACATGTCAGTGACCGCCAGTGGTTACTGTTCAGTGGGCCCCACCTGTCAGTCTCTCAGAATAAAAATAAAAATTAAAAATCTAATATTCCAGTGGGCCCCACCTGTCAGAAATTTCCTAATTTCTGGATTTATTCAAATCTGAGATTTTCAAACTAGCATAACTTTGTCATTTTAACTCCAAATTCAGCCATTCAAATTTCTAAATTCATCTAAAATCCTAATCTATCCAACTATGGCCTCTGTTGAATTTTTGGAGTTCATTTGAATTTATTTGTATTTATTTGCTTTGTTTGCCTCGTCTTTTCTCGCGTAGATTCCAACGTTGTCGACGATCCCTCTTCACAGCAGCAAGAAGACCCAGAGACCCTGCAAGAAGGCAAGTCTCCTTTGATCATCTTGGACCTATGCTTTTGAAATGTTTTAAAATATTTTAAATTATGTGCATTGCTATTTACATAAAATCACTAGTTCAAATCTTTAGGAGCTAGTTATTCCAACTTTGTTATGCCCTCATTTGACATTGACTGCCATGTACCTTGTCACCCTAGAACCCCCTTTGTCTCAATAATGAGATTAATATTAATCTTTGTGAATATTAGAATGGTAGGATAATGCTTAGTCTTGCTATCTAATAACTTTGGAAAATCTTGAAAATGGGAAATTATGATTTATTATTGAACCCTTGTGTTTGTAAAGGAAGTGGCAATTGGAGTTGTCACTGTGATTTTAAAATAAAATAAAATGTGAAAGTTGGTTTAGATTAGGGTGGATGGTTGGTTTGGTTTGGTGCAGGAAGCACGAGATCTTGTAAAGTGTATGTTCCACCCTAGTCAATTAAGGACCGACGCTTGTGTTTGTCCAGACTGAGCATTAACCGTACAACCACAAGTCTATATGGGTACGACCTAGCTGACTAACTTATGATAGTCTAGTTTAGGTGCCACCAGTGGAAAGTGGGTGCCAGGGATGGACTGGTTATTCACAGTGAGGGACAGGGATTTACTGTACTCATATGGCGCAAGAGGGGGCTTCGGTTCGGGCAGTTAGCCTACCTGCGGTGAAACCTCAGCGGGTGGTATCTAGCTAGATTAGAGTAAGGTAAAGGCTTTGTGATATTTTATCTGAGTCTCATGCCAAAGGAAGCGTGTTGACTTTTAGGATAATTTATCTCTTGTGGGTAAAGTTGTACAACCTCTGCAGAGTGTAAAACTATTCGAATAGCCGTGCCCACGGTCAAGGGCGGGCAAGGAATGCATGCACATGGTAGATTTCTGGTTTTTGTTTTAAAATCAAAGTTTTTGTATTCCGAGAGTGGAGGGAACTCTCGGAAGGGAATCCTGGCGGTTGCAGCCAGAGAGGGTGGATGTAACCCGCAATATTAACTGGTTCAGTTGGAAAAGATTAATCTAGTGTCGGTAGATGGAACCTTCACTAGGGAATAATTGTTAGTTCTGTTAAAATCAGTTACTTTATTAAATTGATGCCTTCGAAAATTAGTAGTAATTGAATCTAAAATATTGCTTTGTGCAAAAGAACCATATAGCCTTCCTTTGTCAAGCCTTGCATCTATGCATTTTTCCCAAGACTTGCGGAGTACTTTATGTACTCACATACTACACTTAAAAATAAATCTCAGAGGAAGTTGAAGCTCAAGAAGGTGACTACGACTACTGCTTCGCTTGTGGCTGTGATGGATTCTTCCCGGAGGACTAGGTCGCGCTTCCCCAGTCAATTGCCTGTGGCGAATTGATGGGTCGTCTTCGAGTTATCTTTTGCTTCCGTTTTGTTTTATGTGTGCGAGGTCAGTGAAACCTCAGTTGTAATAATGAGACCTTTCGGTCAGTACTCTTAAGTATTGTAATAAATCGTTGATGGTGATGTTTTCCATTCTGTTTAACTGTGTCCACTAGCTTTGATCTGGGACTAGTGCTGTAATACACAGAGGGTCCGGGTTTGAAAATCCGGGGGCCCGACAGAGATGGTATCAGAGCCAATTTGACTGTAGGACGTGACCTAGATTAAGAATGGCAAACCATAAGGACTTATATTTATAAAAGAGTATATTAAAAATGTATAAGCTTCTTTGCTTCTACTCTCGTCCTACTTAGAATCTCGTTCTTGTCTCCAACTCCATTTGTTAAAAACTTTTACTAATCTTTTCTTTCACTCAACTTTGTAGATGGCTGGTTCATCCTCCGCTGCCCCATGGGACTACTACTCACATGGAGAGGATGCTGGAGCATTCGCTAGTCTCCTTCGTCAGCTCATGCAGTGCTTGGAGTACCGTCAGCCGCCCATTTTCAGGGGGCGTAAGACGAGGATCCTGGATCGAGACTCATGGACGATGGAGGTATTCCTGTATGCACGGGATGGGGAATTCAAATCCCAAACATACCCCATCAAGCACCCTCGGTCCCGCTGTTATGACGCAGTCCAGGATGCGGCACGCTTGGCCATTGATGAGTTGTGCCATCTGCACAAGGATGCTGTGCACCAGTCTCCCTTCTGCTTCTTCATCAACCCCAGGGCAGGACAAAGGTATCCAGATCCCTTTGATATCCCCGCTGACGATCCTCGACTGTCGCATCAGGTGCAGCTCACCCAGGCGATGGCAGTCACTTATGCTAGAGCTCAAGAGGAGATTGGACAACTCCGGATGCTCCTCACTTCCAGCTATCAGCACTCCGACACTCTTCGCGCACAGCTTCTTCGGAGCCAGACAGACGAGTTCAGACCGGGACGTCTCCAAGCTATACCCGACTACACGCCATCTTCACCTGAACCAGCCGCCGCCCCTGCCAACCGCGCGCCATTTCGACTCTCGGGACTCCGTACTCGGCTCACAGCACGCAAGAAGGTGCGACGCCCCAGTCCGCCACCTGTCATCACTCTCAAGAAGCGCAAGCCTTCTCCTTCCCGCTCGCGTTCGACTGCCTCCAGTCGTAACCGTCCCTCGGCTGAGTGTGACTGTTTGAGGCACCACGTGAGAGAGCGCCAGGAGGACCCGGAGGAGGATCCAGAAGAGGACCCGGAGGAGGACCCTGAGGAGCGTGTCTTTGGAGAAGATTAGTAGTCTTTTGAGTCAGTAGTACCCCAAATAAAATGTCCACGTCTTTAGAATATTTTATGCTATGTTTTGGTGTGCTAGGAGGACTGTACCAGGCCTATGTGCACTTGTGGTACAGCCATTCATGGAGTTATCTTGATTTTAATAAAAGTTTTCCCTATTTGGTTGCTAGTTCTTCTTGTGTGTTGGCTTGGGATGTGATTTAGTTCCCCCTAATCTCTTACCTTTGCTATTTCCCTCTTACCTTCTGCTAATCTGGAATCCCTTCAGATGGTGAACACGAAGAGCAACCCTGGCAACAGCCGTGACGCCAACAATCAACCAGAGGACAACATTCCACCACCTCCCGCTCAGGCCCCCAACTTGGAGCAAATGATGGCTATGCAGCTGCAGTTACTTCAAGCTCTCGCTCAGAACCAAGTACAGCAAGCTCCACAGGCACCCAACCAAGCTCCTCAATCTAGGATGGGAGAATTTATGAGGACAAGGCCCCCTACTTTTGCTGGTTCAGTGGATCCAATGGAAGCAGACGATTGGATTAAGGATGTGGAGAGGAAGTTGGTCCTAGCCCAGTGCAATGATAATGAGAAGGTGTTGTATGCGGCTCACCAACTCAAGGGAATCGCCGCTAACTGGTGGGAAAATTACCACGCCGCCCATCAAAACGCGCAAGCTATCACATGGGAGGAATTCGTGGAGGCTTTCCGCACTGCTCATATTCCTACGGGAATAATGGACATGAAGAAAAGAGAATTCTACCAACTGCAGCAAGGAAACCTCAGCGTTTCCGAATACCTGAATAAGTTCACTCAGCTGTATAGGTATGCAGCTGAAGAAGTCACCTCGGAGGCAACCAAGACCTGGAGGTTAATGCAGGGACTCGACCCCAACCTCAAGGTGCAGCTAGTGTCGAATGATTTTCCGACCTTCCAACACATGGTGAACAAGGCTTTTGTCCAAGAAGATGCTCAGCGTCAGCTGTATGAAAGCCGGAAGAGGAAGTTCCAAGCACAGCAGGGCGCGGGCAGTTCTAGATTTCGCCCTAACCCACCACAGTTCCATAGGCCCGCAGAACCAAGTGCGCCAAGGACCCCATTCACTGGACCTCGCCCAAATAACCAAGTTCCCCGGGCAGGCAATGGAGGCCAACCACAACAGAACCGGACTTCAGCAGCAGGGGTGCAGTGTTTCAACTGCAAGAACATGGGACACTATGCCAGTAACTGTCCCCAGAAGCGCTCAGCTGTGACCCCAGTTCGCTTCAACCTGGGAACGCCACCAGCACGAGCTCCAAATGCAGGACAAGGCCGTGGGACACCTCAGAACCCAAGGGCTCCACAAGTGGTGAGCAGAGGGCATCTCAACCATGTGACCGCGGAAGCAGCCCAGGATGCACCCGACGTAGTTCTGGGTAAGTTCCTTGTCAACTCAGTACCTGCATCAGCATTATTTGATTCTGGAGCTTCGCATTCTTTTGTGTCCAAAGATTTTGTTGAAAGATATAAATGGGATGTGTGTAAGCTAAAGAACCCTATGCTAGTCCAATCCCCTGGAAAGGAAATGAGGACTAACACAGTTTGCCCTAGCACAACTGTGGATATAAATGGAGTTAAGTTCCTAGCGAACCTTATTATAATAGACTCCAAGAGTTTAGATGTGATACTTGGAATGGATTGGTTAACCAAGTATAAAGGACAGATAGATTGTGCTGAACGAGCTATCACAGTCATCAACTCGGATGGGATCCAAGTAAGGTATACGTCAAACCCACCTTCCCAGAACCAGTGTAGGTTAAACAGTGTGAAGGGAGTAACTCTGGAAAAAGTACCTATAGTGAGTGAGTACCCAGATGTGTTTCCTGAGGACTTGCCCGGAATGCCACCGGACAGAGAAATTGAATTTGTTATCAACTTGGTACCGGGAACAGCTCCGATTTCAAAGAGACCTTATCGGATGTCTGCAAATGATTTGGCTGAAGTTAAGAAACAAATTGAAGAATTGCAGGATAAAGGTTTTGTAAGACCAAGCTCGTCACCCTGGGGAGCACCAGTACTGCTAGTAAAGAAGAAGGACGGAAGTCTTCGCATGTGTGTGGACTATCGATCCTTGAATGATGTGACGATCAAGAACAAGTACCCTTTGCCCAGAATAGATGATCTGTTTGATCAGTTGAAAGGATCATGTGTCTTCTCCAAGATTGATCTTCGATCAGGTTATCATCAATTGAAGATAAGACCAGAAGACATACCCAAGACATCATTTGCTACTCGTTATGGATTATACGAGAATACAGTAATGTCTTTCGGTCTAACCAATGCTCCCGCATACTTCATGAATCTGATGAATAAGGTGTTCATGGAATATTTGGATAAATTTGTGGTTGTGTTTATTGACGATATTCTGATATACTCCAAGAATGAGGAAGAGCACGCAGAGCATGTGAGGATAGTTTTGGAAAAGCTCAGAGAAAATCAGTTGTATGCCAAGTTTAGTAAGTGTGAGTTTTGGTTGAAGAAAGTAGCTTTCTTGGGCCACGTGATTTCTGCAGGAGGAGTGTCCGTGGATCCCGATAAGGTAAATGATGTGCTCAATTGGACGCAACCAAAGTCAGTATCCGAGATCAGAAGTTTTCTTGGATTGGCTGGTTACTATCGTCGATTTATTGAAGGCTTCTCCAAGCTCGCAAGACCTCTCACCCAGTTGCTGAAGAAGGAGAAGAAGTTTGAATGGAGTAAACCGTGTGAAGATAGTTTCCAAGAGCTGAAGAGGAGATTAACTTCTGCACCAGTGTTAACACTTCCAGATATTAGAAAGGATTTTGAAGTCTTCTGTGATGCGTCAAGGCAAGGACTAGGCTGTGTACTGATGCAAGAAAGAAAGGTAGTAGCATATGCTTCGAGGCAGTTGCGACCCCATGAAGGGAATTACCCAACTCATGATTTAGAGCTTGCTGCCGTAGTGCATGCACTGAAAATATGGAGGCACTACTTGATTGGTAACCGCTGCGAGATTTACACGGATCACAAAAGCCTGAAGTACATATTTACTCAACCCGATCTCAATATGAGGCAATGGAGATGGCTTGAGTTAATAAAAGATTATGATATTGGAATACATTATCACCCAGGAAAGGCTAATGTGGTGGCTGATGCCTTGAGTCGAAAGAGTTACTGTACCAAACTGTGGATTAAGGATAGTATGCCCGCACTTCAAGAAGAATTCCAACGGCTCAACTTAGAGGTAGTGGAAGAAGGATTCCTAGCCACTTTGGAAGTTCAACCAACCTTAGAAGATCAAATCAGGGCAGCTCAAAAGGAGGACAAGTATGTCCAGGAGGTCAAGGATAATATGAAGAAAGGGAAAGCCTCGGGATTTTCAGAGGATATGAAGAAGGTACCCTTTGGTTTGGGAAAAGAATTATTGTACCTGAAAAGAAAGAGGTAAAGGAGTTAATCCTGAAGGAAGCTCATGAGTCTAGATATTCCATTCACCCTGGGAGTACCAAGATGTACCAAGATCTCAAGGAAAGGTATTGGTGGTCAAGTATGAAACGAGAAATTGCAGAATACATAGCCTTGTGCGATGTATGCCAACGGATTAAAGCTGAACACCAGAGACCTGCTCGACTTCTGCAGCCATTGCAGATCCCTGAGTGAAAATGGGAAGAAATTGGTATGGATTTTATAACTGGATTACCAAGAACCAAAGCAGGGCACGATTCAATTTGGGTTATAGTGGATCGTTTGACAAAAGTCGCCCATTTCATTCTAGTAAAGACCACATACTCCGGGGATAGACTTGCAGAGTTGTACATGTCAAGAATTGTGTGCTTGCATGGAATCCCAAAGAAGATTGTGTCAGATCGAGGAACCCAATTCACTTCGAGATTTTGGCAAAAGCTACATGAACTTTTGGGCACAAACTTAAACTTCAGTACAACTTATCATCCACAGACAGATGGACAAACAGAAAGAGTAAATCAAATTCTGGAAGATATGTTGAGGGCTTGTGTTCTAGCAAACAAGGCTAACTGGGATCAAAGCCTACCCTATGCGGAGTTTTCCTATAACAACAGTTATCAATCCAGTTTGCAAATGTCTCCGTTCGAAGCCCTATACGGCAGAAAATGTAGGACTCCATTGTATTGGAAGGAGACAGGAGAAGGACAAGTATTTGGACCAGATGTGTTGAAGCAAGCGGAAGAACAGGTTCGCCTAATCCAGGACAGATTAAAAGCAGCACAAACCAGGCAGGAAAGTTATGCGGACAATCGACGTAGAAGCTTAGAATTCGTACCTGGGGATCATGTTTATTTGAAGGTGTCACCTCTCAAAGGAATGAGACGTTTTGGAGTCAGTGGAAAGCTAGCTCCCAGATTCATTGGACCCTTTCCTGTTGTGGTGAAACGAGGAGAAGTTGCTTACCAGTTGGAGCTTCCACCTCAACTGTCAAAGGTGCATGACGTCTTCCACGTGTCTCAGCTAAGAAAGTGTCTTAGAGTTCCAGGAGAGCAGATGCCTCTAGATGAAATCAATGTGAAGGAGGACCTCACCTATCCAGAGTATCCAGTCAAGATATTGGAGGAAGCAGAGCGCCGTACGCGCAGCAAGGTTATCAAGTTCTGTAAAGTGCAGTGGAGCAACCATTCAGAATCGGAAGCGACTTGGGAACGTGAAGAGGATCTGAAAGAAGAGTTTCCGGACCTTTTTCCCAGTCCGTCCGAATCTCGGGGTCAAGATTCTTTCTAAGGGGGGTAGGTTTGTCACATCCCAAAATTTGGCTTTTTGAAAAATTTAAATTCAAATTAATTATTTTAAGGTAATTGGATTTTACTTGGTTTTTATTTGCCTTTCTGGATTTTCTGGAATTTAAAAACCTATTTTAGGATTTAAAAAGTAATTCAAAATATGAAAATTAATTATCAACAGTAGTTGGAAATAATTTTATTAAGTCCAAAACATCTCCAGGAGCTTCTGTGAATTTTTCTGGAATTTTTGGAGGTAATTTCATATTTTTCTGAGGCCTAAATAATTTTCTAGCCTTTTCTGAAAATCTAAATCTTATTCTAAAATAAAAATTCCAACCCGCCCTCCGGCCGCCACGTGGACGGTTGGATACCGCCCACGTCGCCGCCATCCCTGCCGCTCGCCCCATCCCGCCTTCCCCTCCTCTTTGGGCGACGCGTGGCCGCCCGATCCGCCGTCTGCCCTGCGCCCGCGCGCGCCGCCCGATCTCCTCTCTACCCCGCGTGGCGCCATCCTGGCCGCCCGCACCCCCGTCACCCGCTGTGCGTGGACCCCGCCTGTCAGGCCCGTCGTCCCCGCGGAGCCGCCTCCTTCCTTTCTTCCTCCCCTCTTTCCTTTTTCGCCGGCCGACCGAGACCGCGCCGGATCCCGCCTTGCCTTACCCGGCCCTCCTCGGTTTTGGAAGCTCCGGACGCCGCCGCGACCAAATCCCCTTAACCCCGCGCCTCCCTTTCCTTCTCTGCCCCCTATTTCCTTTCCTCCCCGCGCCTTTCCTTTTCTCGGCCGCCATCTCCGGCGAGCAATCCCGCGCCAGTGTCCCCTCCTCCGCCCTATAAAAGCCCCCCCTCGGCTCCGCCTTCTCCCGCACCACCTCCCAGCGCCCTCCACTTCTCCCCTTGAGCCCCGAGCGCCGTCGCACCAGAAGCTCCCCGTGCGCGTCCGGTAAGTGCTCCGGCGAGTAATTGTCGTCGCCTCGGTCTTCCCCGAAGCTCGCCGCCGCTACCTCGAGCACCCCCGTGCCCGTGCGATCCTCCCCGACGCCTCAGCCGCCCCTCCCCGCCGCCGGAGCGCCGTCGCACCGGAGGACCCAAGCCAGCTCCGCCCTCCCCTCGTCGCCGGCCACCCCGCTTGCCCCCGAGCCCCGCCGACCCCTTCGTTGGACTCATCTCCGCTCCGGGTTTGCATTTCACGCGTCATCCGCACCCCTCCGCCACTCCCTCGCCGCCGACGACCCTGCCTCCGGCCACCTTCCCCGGCCTCCCCTCCGGCAGGTAACTCAAAAGAATTGCTTGCCCTATATGGGTAGGCAAAGCCTCCCCGCCCATCTGGTTATCAGCGCGATCTCATCCCTCCCCCGGCTCCCTCGGCGCGCGTTCGAGCCCCCGGCTCCGCACGCTGAGGTCGAGCCATTCTTTTAAAATCCCGCGCTGACAAGTGGGCCCCACACGTCAGCGGCTGCCGGTCTGCCCTGGCCACTGCCACCTGGGCCCCACCCCTCTGTGCTGGTCTCTGACAAGTGGGCCCGGAGTCCAGTGGGTCCCACATGTCAGTGACCGCCAGTGGTTACTGTTCAGTGGGCCCCACCTGTCAGTCTCTCAGAATAAAAATAAAAATTAAAAATCTAATATTCCAGTGGGCCCCACCTGTCAGAAATTTCCTAATTTCTGGATTTATTCAAATCTGAGATTTTCAAACTAGCATAACTTTGTCATTTTAACTCCAAATTCAGCCATTCAAATTTCTAAATTCATCTAAAATCCTAATCTATCCAACTATGGCCTCTGTTGAATTTTTGGAGTTCATTTGAATTTATTTGTATTTATTTGCTTTGTTTGCCTCGTCTTTTCTCGCGTAGATTCCAACGTTGTCGACGATCCCTCTTCACAGCAGCAAGAAGACCCAGAGACCCTGCAAGAAGGCAAGTCTCCTTTGATCATCTTGGACCTATGCTTTTGAAATGTTTTAAAATATTTTAAATTATGTGCATTGCTATTTACATAAAATCACTAGTTCAAATCTTTAGGAGCTAGTTATTCCAACTTTGTTATGCCCTCATTTGACATTGACTGCCATGTACCTTGTCACCCTAGAACCCCCTTTGTCTCAATAATGAGATTAATATTAATCTTTGTGAATATTAGAATGGTAGGATAATGCTTAGTCTTGCTATCTAATAACTTTGGAAAATCTTGAAAATGGGAAATTATGATTTATTATTGAACCCTTGTGTTTGTAAAGGAAGTGGCAATTGGAGTTGTCACTGTGATTTTAAAATAAAATAAAATGTGAAAGTTGGTTTAGATTAGGGTGGATGGTTGGTTTGGTTTGGTGCAGGAAGCACGAGATCTTGTAAAGTGTATGTTCCACCCTAGTCAATTAAGGACCGACGCTTGTGTTTGTCCAGACTGAGCATTAACCGTACAACCACAAGTCTATATGGGTACGACCTAGCTGACTAACTTATGATAGTCTAGTTTAGGTGCCACCAGTGGAAAGTGGGTGCCAGGGATGGACTGGTTATTCACAGTGAGGGACAGGGATTTACTGTACTCATATGGCGCAAGAGGGGGCTTCGGTTCGGGCAGTTAGCCTACCTGCGGTGAAACCTCAGCGGGTGGTATCTAGCTAGATTAGAGTAAGGTAAAGGCTTTGTGATATTTTATCTGAGTCTCATGCCAAAGGAAGCGTGTTGACTTTTAGGATAATTTATCTCTTGTGGGTAAAGTTGTACAACCTCTGCAGAGTGTAAAACTATTCGAATAGCCGTGCCCACGGTCAAGGGCGGGCAAGGAATGCATGCACATGGTAGATTTCTGGTTTTTGTTTTAAAATCAAAGTTTTTGTATTCCGAGAGTGGAGGGAACTCTCGGAAGGGAATCCTGGCGGTTGGAGCCAGAGAGGGTGGATGTAACCCGCAATATTAACTGGTTCAGTTGGAAAAGATTAATCTAGTGTCGGTAGATGGAACCTTCACTAGGGAATAATTGTTAGTTCTGTTAAAATCAGTTACTTTATTAAATTGATGCCTTCGAAAATTAGTAGTAATTGAATCTAAAATATTGCTTTGTGCAAAAGAACCATATAGTCTTCCTTTGTCAAGCCTTGCATCTATGCATTTTTCCCAAGACTTGCGGAGTACTTTATGTACTCACATACTACACTTAAAAATAAATCTCAGAGGAAGTTGAAGCTCAAGAAGGTGACTACGACTACTGCTTCGCTTGTGGCTGTGATGGATTCTTCCCGGAGCACTAGGTCGCGCTTCCCCAGTCAATTGCCTGTGGCGAATTGATGGGTCGTCTTCGAGTTATCTTTTGCTTCCGTTTTGTTTTATGTGTGCGAGGTCAGTGAAACCTCAGTTGTAATAATGAGACCTTTCGGTCAGTACTCTTAAGTATTGTAATAAATCGTTGATGGTGATGTTTTCCATTCTGTTTAACTGTGTGCACTAGCTTTGATCTGGGACTAGTGCTGTAATACACAGAGGGTCCGAGTTTGGAAATCCGGGGGCCTGACACATCTCCACACGGGCAGTGCGAAGCAGAGCTACCTGCGCCAGTGCTATCTCCACGGGTGCTATTCTCGCCAAAGCAACTTGCACCGTCTGTACCATTACAGTCGACTACCATGAAGTCGACCTACAGTCGAGGCAGTGGCCATGGCAAATCAAAGACGAAGGATGATGACGATATCCCGTATATGCCATTGGCCCACAAATTCGTGCTAGGCGAGCCGATGATATTCCCGCAAGAGCACCTCACAAAGCTAGGACTTGGTTGCCAAAGATTCCACACTTGGTATCTGCAACAGTCCAATAGACCAGAGGCACAACGGCGCTCAGGTGTCATGGTCAAATTCAAGCCAGAACATTTCTTGCACGAAGTTCAGGAATGTGTCTTCCCGGTGACCTTTGACGATATATTTGGTCTTTTCACGCTCAACGCTCTCGACGCCTCACTCGTTCGATGCTGGACGCTGTAAGTCTGTACAATCACAGTCTCTGTTCACATAATACCGATATATGTCACAATTTGTTCCTTTTCTGTGTATATATATAGATTCATGCTGACCGAAGCTAGATCATCGAAATCACCAATTGGTTTCCTGGACCCACGCTTGGTCGCCATTGATACCATCAACGAGAATGCATCCTTCGTCGAGGACTATATTACAAAATCACTGCTGGCTCACCGTGATAAGGAATTTGTTCTTATGCCATACAATGAGAACTTCCATTGGATTTTAATTGTAATTATACCAAAATGGAACAAGGCTATATACCTTGATTCTCTAAGTAAGAACAAATCCAAGTACACAGCTATCGCCGAAATACTCGATAGGTAAGTACATTGTACATTGTACTCTTTCTTTCCTTCCGAATGACTAATCTAACTTTTTCGAATAACGAAGGTCGTTCGTCACATACGTTCAACAAACAAGTGGCTCGACGACAACTGCCAAGCCCTTGAAACATGATCACAATTTTCGGGTATTGGCTAGCTGCACATTAATTAATCATATACAACACTTAGTAGTAATGCCCCTTGATTTAACACATTCTATTTTTTGCAGTGCCACCAGCAGCAGCCGGGCAACACGTGTGGATACTACGTGTGCCACCATATGAGACTACTCCTCGATTCCAGCAAGATCATTAATTCTAAGGTTTGTCAATCTTCCCACAATTATTTCATACATGTCAGGTTTTATATGTGCGCGCGTTGATATTTCTATCTACAGGTTGCGCCCATCTCTAAATCTGCATTGGAACAGGCGGACTTAGCAAAAATTTGAGGAGAGTTAATTTGGTTTTTGTGGTCTAAAGTTATAAAATCAGATGGAGAGTTCCACTGCGCAGATTGATTTTTTATTGCTCTTATCACTCTGTAATTGTGAATTTGTAAATGGATATTTTATTTCATTTCAATTAATTCATTTGCGAAATGGATGCCTTATGTCTGTGAATGAAATGTGATGTGAATTGGATATTTGTCAAATGAATTGAGATGTGAATTGTATGTATACATATACTTGTTTATCTGCTTGTTTCAGAGGGCATGGCTAGCATTTCCTGAGGCTAGCCAATAAACAGAAATACATGTAGGGGTTGAAGGGAATATCACAGACAGTTTTTGAGTAAAACCCGTCTGTGATAGCTGATAATCACAGACGGTTTTTAGTTAAAAACCGTCTGTGATTATCAGCTATCACAGACGGTTTGTAACTAAAAACTGTCTGTGATTATCAGCTATCACAGACGGTTTTTACTCAAAAACCGTCTGTGATAGCTGACAATCACAGACGGTTCGAAAACCGTCTATGATGACCTTCGATTATCACTGACCCATAAATACAGATGGTTCACAAAACCGTCTGTGATGACGTTTTCGAATCGTCTGTGATGACATTTTCTGTAGTAGTGATATAATTGATTGATTGGGTTGTCGGGTCACGTCGCTAGAAGGCACGCGCTTATTCTTCATGAAACCACCGGCTGGCCGTCATCGCCGTTGTCTGCAGCGCGCGCAGGCAATGACGAAAGGCAGGAAACCCTGAAGTAGCTTCCCAGTTACCACCTCTCCCAACATCTAATGGGCCGGCAGAAGCCGCCATCCTTTTTTCTCCTAATATAATACACCATGCACTACCGGAAAGCTGCTATATGCCGAGTGTCTGGAGTTTTGCCGAGTGCAATCTATCGGGCACTCGGTAAACAACTACTTTGCCGAGTGCCTCCATGGGAACACTCGGTGAAAATAAAACACTCGGCAAAAAATATCTTTGCCGAGTGCTGCAGAGTAGACACTCGGCAAACGAAGATCTTTACCGAGTGCTGACAAGAAAACACTCGGCAAACATAAAACACTCGGCACCAACCGCCGTCCGTTAGAGGTCAGCCGCCACCGTTACAACTTTGCCGAGTGTCTGGAGCTGACACTCGGCAAAGGCTCTTTGCCGAGTGTTTTTTTTTGCGGCACTCGGCAAAGAAATAAAAACCTTTTCCTTTCCTACCCTTCAAACTTTTTCTACTCTCCACATACAACATATGGTACTACATGTTAAAATTTGGTATATTTTTGTATTTGTTTGCTATATTTAATTAATTAATTGCATTTCAAGCAATTTTTTGAATCAAGTCAAATTTGAACTGCAAGTGATTAAAATAATAGGAAAAAATGAGTAGAAAAGTGATATTCATATTATTCAGCCTGGTTTGAGGCCTTACCTGTGAAATGAAAAGGAATTTCGAACATCTTGTTTAGGAAACACGACCACGAACTTGTGGCCGAATGGTTTTTAAATTTTGAAAAAAGCAAACGAAGTCTGAAAATCATGAGAATTGTCAAGATGTCATGATATCATACGTGGAGACTGTGGTAAAAAATTGATAAGATGTCGCATAAGTTGTCACGTACGATGCTTACAAACCGAAACATTTCTGAAGAAGAAGCGTAGAGTTGAGAAGGATTCGGTAAGATTTGGAGTCAAAGTGACGGTCGAATTGTGGTTTGACTACAAAACTTTTTGTATAGGCAATAGACAACAGAGATTGTTTCATGTGAAATTTTGGTAATTTTTCGGATCCGTTTGATAATTTTAATTTTTAAACTGCAATTATAGAATTTTAACTGATATAAATTGAATTTGAGCTATAACTGCATGAAATAATGGTGTAATATTCGTAGAAGCATCGAATATGCATTGTTGATTGAATTTGACAAGGCATTTTCAAAGTACATTCGAACAAATTTGTAAAACACGTTATGGAAAAGAAAGAGAGGTGGTTGTAAAGCATCGAATAAAGGAAGAGTTATTAAAAAAAATCTTTGCCGAGTGCTTTGTGGGCGACACTCGGCAAACGAGGAGCTAAGCCGAGTGCCAGAGCGGCGGCACTCGGCAACGTTTTGCCGAGTGCTTTGTGGGCGACACTCGGCAAAGGATGAGCGTTGCCGAGTGCGGGATCGGCGGCACTCGGCAAAGTAGAGGGCTTTGCCGAGTGCCCGATGGGGGGCACTCGGCAAACAACACAAACAAAACTAATTCCCCGCGGCCGCGCTCACACACGCAACAACACACACAGCCCCCGCGCGCCCCGCACGCCTGCCGCCGCCCCGCCCCCGCGCGCCCGCGCCCGCCGCCGCGCCCGCGCCCGCCCGCCGCCCCGCGGCCGCTCGGCGCCGCCCCGGCCCCCGCGGCCGCCCGCCCCGGCGCCGCCCCGCCCCGCCTCCCCCGACTACGGTGAGGTTGTCCTTCCCTCCCTTCGATCTTGTGATGTCGGTCCTGTCGATCTTGTGCTGCTTATTCTTGGTGGGTGCGTGAGTGTGAGTCCGCGCATATCCGGCGAGCACGTTGCGCTGCATTGGCCATGGGTGGTTGTGCTCCGCCGTGTAGGTGATCACCAGCATGTTGGGGTCGCTGCGGCTGCGCTCCACTTGCTTCCTCGCCATACATCCCTTGGAGCTGCTGCATCTGTAGTAACCCCTGCATAAAATTAATTAAACAATATGATCGATTAGTTTCAATTGCAGGCAGAGATATATTAATGCATCTAAATCAATTGTATCTGGATATATATCATAAATTAGTGAGCGTCAATTCAGTTTATTAATCAACATACTTCACAAGATGACTCCAGTTGTGAAACAACTCATCAAATAGATGAGTGTACGTACGTACGAGATTGTACCAGCAGCTTTCCTGAAGAAACTCCCTTAATGGTCACACTGCAAATCATACTTCCTTAATACTTTGAAAAGCGATCGTGCTTAATTATTTTGTTGTACTTATCTTAATTGTTCTCAATCCGTGTAACTATCTTAGCTTGTAACTACTTAGAATCATCTTAACTTTCCTGTTATCTTAGTTTGAAAGCGATCATGCTTAATTATTTAGGGGAAGATTATTTTGCTATAGAATGCAGAGACATAAATACTACTAATAATGGAATAACAGTTAATTCAAAATAAGGAAACGCACATTTAAATTTGTATGAGAACCACACTACACTAGAGCTTATCACATATATGCATGCATCCACAGAAGTTAATTCAACATTTCTGCCGTTGGATATGTATTGTGCTGCTTTTTTAGCAGATTGATTTGTCAGCTTTAAATTAGCCTTATGTTGATGCTGATGAGGAAGGCACCGGTCTAAAATTTTCATTGTGATGTTTATTTTATGCATCTGAATGTTCCTCATTATCATAGCAAAACCGTGATGTGCAAAGTTTCAGATTGATATATGTAGTACTTCAGAATTCAGATATATTCATTAAGTTTCAGGAATAGGCTTGTAAAATCCATTATTCAGATATATTTATATGTTAGTCGCAAGGGGTCACTAATTTGAGTGCTATGTGTTGTTCTTGTTTTCCCTTTTTTCAGTGCTGATTTGATACTTTACCTATGCTGTAGGACACCGTTTGGAAGCATTTTCAGAACTTTGACAGCAGGTATCCATACAATTCTTTTCAAAATCCCGAACTTCAGGGTTTTGTAGAAAGTCATAGATGTTCTCATTTTGTATGGGCTCATGTGACTGCAGAAGAAGGTCAATGTTAGCATCCAAGTAAATATCTATTTTCATGTTAGTGATTGCTCTGATCTTTAGTAGTTAATGTTCTAAAGAATGAGGGGGAGTTGAATGCCATATCTGATTGGTATATCACTTTGTTATTGCTATATCACTTTATTGAATGCCATTCTCTGATTGGTCAGCCCAGTTTATTCTCTGGTTAGGCGTAACCTAGTTAGGCGTCTCCCGTTCGAAAGAGATACGGTTGGAAATATGCAGATCTTTGCATATCTATAACCGTATCTGTTTCGAATTGTCCACGTTTTTTGGACAGCCCGAGGATGCGTAGATGGGGTTAGTTTCCATGGTCTACTCCGATCCGTGACAGAGTTTCGGCAGCATCTCCCTGTTGTTCTCCGGATACACAATCTCCCTGCCAGGACGTGTATTTGGAGAACAACGGGGAGGTGCTGCCGAAATTCTGTCTCGGATAGGAGTAGAGCATGGAAACTAACCTCATGTACGCATCCTCGGGTGGGATTAGGACCTATCTTCACCTATTAGATAGGAGAAAGATCGTGTAGATGCATTTGATTCTTATATTACTCCCTGATATGTTAGAGGATGGATGACCGTGAGTGGATGTACACGGGCCGCTCAACTCAGGGTTCGTTGTCTGATGAATGGATTGAGAAGACCGATGCTTTCTTGGAACTAGCATTTGCCAAGGTTAAAGGAGCGCGTGCCACTTGGTGTCCCTGCAGCAGATGTGCAAACACGCGTCGACAAACAAAGGAGGTCATGGGTAAACATCTTTGCAAGTTTGGATTTACGGCAGACTATACCCGGTGGATCTACCACGGTGAATCCGATCGTATGAGAGAGGAGGTCGTGAGACCACGCGTCGAGGATTATGATGCTGATGGCGGGGTAGGAGACATGTTAAATGACTATCATGAAGCACACTTCGCTGAAGGACGTAGGGAGGAGGAGCCAGAGGCAACCGCAAAGGCGTATTACGATATGTTGTCTGCGGCACAGAAACCCCTTCACGGCCAGACGAAGGTTTCTCAACTGGATGGCATTGGACGCGTAATGGCCTTGAAGTCCCAGTTTAGCTTGAGTCGAGACGCCTTCGATGCTATGTTGACAGTTTTTGGCAGCATGCTTCCGGAGGGTCACATTCTGCCAAAGAGCATGTACGAGTCAAAGAAACTCCTTCGTGCACTTAAGATGCCATATGAGCGGATACATGCTTGTCCGAAGGGGTGCATCCTATTTAGGAAAGAACACGCGGAAGCAAAGTACTGTGGAAAGTGTGGATCCTCTAGGTTCCTGGAGGTGGACTCTGGTGATGGTCAGAAGAGGCAGCTTGCGATCCCCGTGAAAATCCTACGGTACCTTCCGTTCATACCGAGGATCCAACGGCTATACATGACCGAGGAAACCGCGAAACAGATGACATGGCACAAAAATGGACGTCGATACAATCCTGAGAAGCTGGTACATCCATCCGATGGTGAAGCATGGACCCACTTTGATGTGATTCATCGTGAGAAAGCTCTAGAGGCTCGTAATGTACGTGTTGCGCTGGCAACAGATGGGTTCAATCCTTATGGAATGATGGCCGCCCCATACACTTGTTGGCCCGTGTTCGTTATCCCCCTCAATCTCCCCCCCCCCCCGGCGTCCTCTTCCAACGACAGAACATATTCTTGTCGTTGATAATTCCTGAACACCCGGGGAATAATATGGGTGTGTTCATGGAGCCTGTGATTGATGAATTGGTCCGTGCTTGGGAGGAAGGGGTATGGACATACGACCGAGCTACAAAGAGAAACTTCAAAATGCATGTTTGGTACCACTACTCCCTGCATGACTTCCCGGCGTATGGGATATTCTGCGGCTGGTGTGTTCACGGGAAGTTCCCATGCCCAGTATGCAAGGCAGCTCTGAAGTTCATTTGGTTGCTGAAGGGTGGCAAGTATTCTTCGTTCGACAAACATCGACAATTCCTCCCTCTTGACCATGCATTCAGACGAGACGTCAAGAACTTTACGAAAGGTGTCGTAGTTATAGACCCTGCACCGCAGATGATGACCGGTGCCGCGGTTCGTGCTCAGATAGATGCTCTCGAGGTCAATCAAGAAGAAGGTGGTTTTGTGGGATATGGTGAGCAACATGCATGGACTCATAAGTCGGGCTTGTTGAGGCTCCCCTATTTTGATGACCTTCTTCTTCCACATAACATTGATGTAATGCACACTGAAAAGAATGTCGCCGAGGCACTTTGGGCAACAATCATGGACATTCCTGATAAGACAAAGGACAACATTAAGGCTAGAGTGGATCTGGCAACGTTATGCGATAGACCAAAGCAAGAAATGAAGCCTCCTAGAGGCGGCAGGACATGGAGAAAGCCTAAGGCCGAATTCGCCTTGACCAGGCCCCAAAGGAGGGAAGTACTACAATGGTTCCAAACGTTAATGTTCCCTGATGGGTATGCAGCGAATCTGAGGAGGGGAGTGAACTTATCTACTATGCGAATCAATGGGCTCAAGAGTCATGACTACCACATATGGCTTGAGCGGCTTCTTCCGGTGATGGTTCGAGGCTATGTTCCTGAGCATGTCTGGCTAGTGCTGGCAGAGTTGAGCAATTTCTTCCGCCAGCTTTGTGCCAAGGAGTTATCTCGGACCGTGATTGCAGACTTGGAAAGAATGGCACCTGTGTTGCTCTGTAAGTTGGAGAAGATCTTTCCACCCGGCTTCTTCAATCCGATGCAGCATTTGATTTTGCACCTCCCGTATGAGGCACGAATGGGGGGGGCCGTGCAGGGTCGTTGGTGCTATCCAATTGAGAGATGTCTAAAGGTTCATCGAACTAAATGTAAAAATAAATGCAAAATTGAGGCTTCCGTTGCAGAGGCATACATTTTGGAGGAGGTGTCAAACTTCACAACAACGTACTATGG
The DNA here is from genome assembly GCA_017311315.1 of Dendrocalamus latiflorus. Taxonomy (NCBI): domain Eukaryota; kingdom Viridiplantae; phylum Streptophyta; class Magnoliopsida; order Poales; family Poaceae; genus Dendrocalamus; species Dendrocalamus latiflorus. Next base: position 43,328,013 of record CM029663.1, read on the forward strand.
TGACAACCTTCCTAGCGTGCACAATCCACCCCGTCGTTACAATGCTGGCGAAAATGAATCGAACCTCAGCATTTTCCGAGGGCAACTCGGAAGTGCAAGTGATGCGACCCCCAAGACCTTGAAACATGAAGAGTGGCGCACTATCATGCTATATGTGTTGAACAACCTTTCCGAAGTGGAGCCGTACATGCGGTAAGTTGTCAACAAACTTGTTCTCGAGTAGTCACTATTCTGCATCCAACCCCCTTGTTTCTCGTTGGTGTAGGGAATTTCATCATCAATTCTGGCGTGAATCAAGGGAACCTACCCCGCAGGAAGCTGAGACCCTTCTTAGCCAGGGTGCGGGAGCAGGAATGCCCGATTTCATTTCTTGGTTCAAACAGAAGGTACTGTCCAATTTAGCTCGTACTTAGTTTGACATTACAAGTTGCTCGTACGGGCGAATAATATAACGAACTATCCTGCTTGAGCTTGCAGGGCCAAACCGATGCGTCTATGAGTGCCGAGTTGAGACAGGTTGCCGATGGCTGTGCCTATAGGGTAAGCTCATTTACCGGTTATGACGTGAATGGATATCGCTTTCACACAACAAGACATGAGCAGAGTCGGCCCAATCGAAGAACCACAAATACCGGAGTTTTTACGCCTGGCCTTGATGGGGTCGAGTATTATGGAATAATTGAAGAAATATACGAACTCACGTTTCATGGTTGCAAACCTCTTAATCCTGTCATATTCAAATGCCATTGGTTTGATCCTGAAGTAACGAGACGGACCCCTAATCTTGGGCTAGTCGAAATTCGACAGTCATCCGTCTTACCAGGAGACGATGTGTATATTGTGGCTCAACAGGCCACGCAAGTTTATTATCTCTCATACCCGTGCCAAAAAGACGACCGTCTTAAGGGTTGGGATGTTGTGTACAAGGTATCGCCACACGGTAAACTACCTGTCCCAAACAATGAAGATTACAACTTTGACCCAAACACATATGACGGAGAGTTCTTTCAAGAAGAGGGGCTAGAAGGGAGTTTTGAGATAGACTTAACCGAAGCGATCGGAATGGAAGTAGACAATGAAAGGGTTGTTGACGAGGACGTTGGAGATGAGGTTCAAAATGTGAAGGACTTAGAATTACTTCAGCGATTACATTTAGGCAATGACAGTGATGACAACATTGCTCCTTCGAATAGTGTTGATTATATGGATATGGCTGATACTGATGATGAGACTTATGATCCAGCTAATCCCGATCATGATGATTATTTCTAATACATGTAATACTTTGTTATTTTCTAATTATGTTTTGTTTATTTTGCATCTCTTTCTAAGTACGTCTTGTTTATCTGTGCTTATTGGTTTACTCTTTTTAATTGCAGGTGATTGAACAAAGATGGTGGGCGGTATGAGGAACGTAAGGTCGCTTTACCAAAGACGGCCCGATGCAGCTGAGCAGTCGGGGAGCAGGAGTAGGAGGAGCGGGAGGAGCAGTAGGAGGAGCAGGAGCACTCTTGAGAGGGAGCGGGAGGAGGAGCGGGAGGAGGAGCGGGAGCAGGAGCAGGAGGAGGAGCGGGAGCAGGAGGAGGAGGAGGAGGAGGAGGAGGAGCAGGAGGAGGAGGCGGCAGGGGGTTCCGCTTCCTCTGGTTCGTCGGGTGTCTGGTTGCGAGGTCCCTCGACCCTCCCGAGGCGACCGATACCTCGTGAGAGACGCCCGCTGATTCAACCCACTGGGGCTAGGTAAGTAACTTTAGATGTTATCACTACTTTTTCATTTCATATGTTGAAAATCACAATAGAAACTAATAATTTATCTTAATCACTTGGGCAGGGGTTGGACGCTTGTGGCTGCAGGTGATCACAAACGCCATGTCAATGGCATCCTGGGTCTTTTGTGCAGGCTACACTTCCCTGGCCTGGTTGCGTTTGGCGGAGGGGAGGAGCCGGCCTACACGTGGGACCACTACGTCGCCTTCCCCGATTTACCAGATCGGGATGGCAGGGTATTCGCCAACAAGGCGGCGCGGGTGACGACCGAGCTGTGGGTAAGTCTTCCTCGCACTACATTGCTCAATACATCACATTCATTGGACATTCTTGAAATAATGACTGGATACATCGCGTCTATATGCAGGATTTCTTCAGATGCCAGGAGGGATATGAGGCCAAGGCGGCTAGTGTGGCTCACAAAGCCTGTTATAAACTCGTGAAGGACATGCATTACGAGGCGCGCGTCCAGGCCATCGTAACATACAACGCTACCTACCTTGGAGTGAAGATCAACAAAACTCAAGCAAGAAACATGAGGCTGACCCGGGAAGACTACATGCAGGTAAATATAGAACATTAATACTGATTTTTTCTGAGATTAAGTACGCTTAATTTGATCTTCTTATATGTTATATACTTGATGACGTGTAGGTGCCTCCGTGGTGGTGCGCCCAGCATCTCCAGTGCTGGGCACAGATGGTGGACAAGTGGTGCGCCGCCGAGTGGGAGGAGACGCACAACGCTTGCCGGGAGCGGCGTTTGATGATGCCAGGTGCACCACACCATCAAGGCAACCGTAGCCTCGACGAATTCGCAGCTACATGGGTACGCGAATTCATTTCTTTGTTATAACGCTCAATTCTGCATAATTTCTAATCATCTTGCTGTTTCTTTCGCAGTCGTCGTCACATGGTGGCCAGCCTTGCTCCCAGTTCAAGGCATGGGCTTTGGCCCACAAGGGCAAGGCGACGTCCGACGTCGACTACAACCCGGAGGACCCGCCCTCGGTGTACAGCAATGCGACCGTCCACAGCCGCCTCAGTGAGTACACATCGATGGCAAGGGCGGTCCATGGGCCAGAGTACGATCCGAGCACCCAGGACCTTGATGGAGAAGTCGTCATGAGGGTGGGAGGAGGCAAGAAGCATGGGCGGTACTGGATTGGCGACAGCACACTCGACACGGCCACTACTCCCACTCTCACCCAGATTCGAGCGAGGAGCACGAGCTCAAGCCCGGCCATACGCCCACGGCCGGACACTGCACAGTCCCGGATGGAGGCACTCCAGGTTATTTCTGTTTTATTTGTCGTTCATTAATTTTTACATACCTTTGCTTTGCATTGTAACATTGGGGTGAAATATTGTAGGCCCAGCTGGAAGAAGAGAAGAGGCTACGGGAGGAGATGGCGGCGAGGATGGAGGCCGATCGGCAGAGGAATGAGGCCGAGCGGCAGAGGATGACGCAGATGTTTCAGTGGATGCAGAGTCTTGGCGAGAGGATGGGTCAACCTCTGCCACCGGAGCTATTCCCTCCACCTCCTCCTGCAGCTACTCCTGTGAGTTTTTCTAGTGGAGTATGAATGTTTAAGTTTGTATGTTTCTACTTTAAATCTTGTCTCACATATGCAATATCTTCTCCTTTGTGCAGAATCAATCGGCGGCTTCGAATAATGTGCCTCATGACCCACCACATCAGTCGGGGTGATGTTTATTGTGGTTGTGATGTTTATTGTGAATATTGTGGTTGATACTTGGTGAATGATACTTGGATTTGCATTATATGTGATATATTATGGTTGCACTTGATGAATGGTTGTGAATGGCACTTGTGGTGATTACTTTGTGATATATTGTTGATATATCTGTGATATATTGTGATTTGTTTGAGTGGGGTGCAATAAACAATTAAAATTGGCAGTTTTTGGCCACTTTGCCGAGTGTTACACTCGGCAAAGGGAGGCTTTGCCGAGTGTCATGGTAAAAACACTCGGCAAAGAAACGTTTCTGGGCATTCTGGGAACGTACTATGCCGAGTGTTGTGATTTTGCCGAGTGTCGTGGTAAAAACACTCGGCAAAGTTTTAAACTTTGTCGAGTGTTTTTACCATGACACTCGGCAAACTTCAAGGCTTTGCCGAGTGTCTTTACCACGACACTCGGCAAAGTTAAAAGCTTTGCCGAGTGCCATTCCGTCCTGGCACTCGGCAAACGACGCCGTCACCGTGTTCTCGCCGTCCACTGTCCTTTTTTTGCCGAGGGTCGTTTCGGCACTCGGCAAAGGCTTTGCCGAGTGCTCGATGAAAAGCTCTCGGCAAAGAGCTTTTTGCCGTCAAAAACTATGACGTGTGAGCTATGCCGTGGGTGGCACTCGGCAAAGACTTTGCCGAGTGTTTTTCGTGCTTTGCCGAGTGCCACTGGCACTCGGCAAAGCTGCTGAACCCGGTAGTGATGGCCATGTGAGGGCACTACATACAATTATACTCGGAATAGCACCTCAAGTCCAAGTTGTCCAACTGTCCAAGAACTGCCTATATAAACTACGCATGCGCGCACACACAGACCAACAACACAAGGTCGAGCGAACAAATGGCGCCGATGAAGGTGTACGGGTGGGCGGTGTCGCCGTGGATGGCGCGGGTGCTGGTGTGCCTGGAGGAGGCCGGTGCGGAGTACGAGCTCATGCCGATGAGCAGGTGCGGCGGCGACCACCGCCGGCCGGAGCACCTCGCCAGAAACGTACGTATGCCTATCCTGAATTGTGTGTACTTCCATGCTCGTCTCACTCTCACCTCGAGTGTTTTGTTTTGCGCCACTCCTGTTAAGCTATAGTGCATGGTCAACGAACTAACGTTTGCCGTATAATCGTTCTGCAGCCGTTCGGTGAGATCCCTGTATTGGTGGATGGTGATCTGACGCTCTATCGTAAGCCAGCTTGACTCCTCTGCTTTTTGTTTGTTTCTTCTCAGTAATGTTTATACGGTAATTAGGCCGTTCGGTCGACTAGATGTGCTTTAGCGATGCGTATTGATACCCTCAAAGCAACGCACGTAAAGATTGTGCTTTTCCAAGTTGTCTACTACACTTTATGCGTGAGAGAGTGGGTGAGGCCCCGTTCAAAAAAAAAAAAAAGGAGAGAGAGTGGGTGAGAGAGAGAGATAGATTTGCCCATGACTAGGCTGAGAAATGCTGAATTGCAAACTCAATATTTTTAGTTTGATCATTATAAAAAAAAAGATGGGCATTTAGCGGCCCAAGTCGATGTAAGGCCTAGCCACAGTCTACTTATGAACTTATCTAAGTATGGGCCAAGATTTATGAAATAAAAAAAGAATCAGAGAGGTTAACTGCCTACTTTGTGAAAAGAGAGTTGGCTCCTAGGTGCTTTCTTTTTCATCTACGCCTTGTAACTTATGATTTATACTATAATAATTATTTTTTAAATAGTATATTTTTTCAAGATATGATTAATAGAAAGATTATAGTAAAAAGTATAATGAGTTCGGTTGTACTAGTTAACATCACATGCGACTATTTTTTTTCTACATGCTGTCTCTCGCGAGCAGCCAGAATTCAAAATTTTAAGACATAAATCATAAACCAAAAGAACCCACCCAAGCCAAGATATAGGTGGTGCTCCAACTAGCTTATGACTTAAGTTTCTGGCAGTACTTTTTGGCTGAAATTATACTGTAACGGCTGTTAGCTTTTTCTGATAAATTTGAAATTTTTTAAAAAATCATTATATTGTCAGGGACAATGCAAAGGAATAAGGAGAAAAAAGAAAAGGCTGAAAGCTGAAATAAGTAAAAAACCGAAATTAGAAGACCATGTGTTTCGAGTGGCTTTTAATTTAAATAAGCCGAAAGACTAACAAAACTAGAACCTGAAGCCTTTTGGAGTGGGTAAAAGTTAACAAGATTCAGAGTAGAAAAAAATGACAATTAATGTCACACTCGCGTATCCATTTCCTCCGAACAAAAAAAAAAGAGAGAGAAAACTTTCACTCTCCATCTCATTTGCTCTAGAATTTGCTAGTATTCGATCAATATTACATATTTTTAGTGGATCATGCCTATGCCCTTGGTTAATTCATTCAGCTGTATTAATCCCGATGGAAATAATTTTTTTCCTTTCTAGAATCGCGCGCCATCGCTAGGTATGTCCTTCGCAAATACAAACCCGAGCTTCTCAGAGAAGGCAACCTCGAAGAATCTGCAATGGTGGACGTATGGCTCGACGTGGAGGCCCACCAGCACCAGCCCATAGCGCAGCCCATCGTGTGGCACTGCATCATCAACCCGTACGTCGGCCGCGCCCGCGACCAGAACCTCGTCGACGAGAACGTCCAGAAGCTGAAGAAGCTGCTCGAGGTGTACGAGGCGAGGCTGTCCAGCTTCAAGTACCTAGCGGGAGATTTCATCAGCCTCGCGGACCTCAGCCACTTCCCCTTCATGCGCTACTTCATGGCGACCGAGTACGCCGGCGTGGTCGACGCGTACCCGCATGTCAAGGCATGGTGGGATGGAATTCTGGCGAGGCCGTCCGTCAAGAAGGTGATAGCCGGCATGCCTCCGGACTTCGGCTACGCGAGTGGAAACATACCGTGATGCATGCATATGTGTTAATTTGCAACGGTGATTCTCCATGTGCATTTCCAATAAATGGAGTAGCTCTCAGCACATTATGCTACTGTTTTCTTTTTACCCTGCATGTGTGTGTGTGTGTGTTTTCTGTGTTCCATGTTGTACGCACTCGTTTCCAAATATCTATGTTGTACATTGTGTTCTATGCCATGGAAGTGTTCGGTTAATATAATCATTTGGTTTAAAATAATGCTTGGCTTGATTAAAAAAAGTAGATCTCAAATAGCACAATATCTGTCTTGAAGGGATCGGAAGCGAACAAAGTTAGGGCTGATTTTACGGCGGTTCGATCGATCAGTTCTGTCAATGCCATTGCAAGAAGAGCAGCAGAAGAACTTGCCAATTTCCCTATACACAACCACATGGCAAGATCTAAAATCCCAACGCATCATTGAACCCGGCGTCGTAGGCGGCGTCGGCCTCGAAGTCACCGATCATGTCGCCGAGCATCATCCCACCGACCGCACCGCTGAGGAGCCCGAGGCCCAGCCCCATCCCCATTCCGCCGCCCTGCCTCTTCGGCGCTGCAACCGGCGGCGACGCGTACCCGTACATTGCCGGCGGCGGGGCAGCGTTGTACCCGTACGGTGACGGAGCCGCATACGGGTGTGGCGGGTAGGCCGCGTAAGGCGCCCCGTAAGGCACGACCGGTGGGTATGCCGCCGCGCCCTGAAACTGTGGGTACGCGGCGACCGGCGGCACCATGGCCTTGGCCATTGCCTTCTCGGAGTCCTGCACGTACTTGACGTACTGGCCTTCTTTGGTTTCTGTTGCGCTCGCGGCGGCGACGGCGTCGGCTTTGACGTCGGTGAACTTGTAGCAGAAGTAGAGCACGCCGTGGGCGCGACCGGACAGGGGCCGCCGCACCTGGTAGCTCACAGGCTTGGGCTCGCCGCCCTCGTCCGCGCCGGCCAGGAGGTCGTCGAGGGGCACGAACACCTCGCCCACGTCGCGGTCGCCGAAGACGCGCTTGGAGCGGAGCAACACGTGGAGAGCGAGGCCGCGTGTGTCGGCGCCGACGGGGATGATGAAGTGGAGCACCGCGTTCCAGGTGGGGTTGCTGCCGCCGTCGCGGTCGGCGTGGGTGCCGTGGGTGGGCATGAGGGTGTCGCCCCCGGAGATGGAGGCGACGGCGTAGACGCGCATCCGGGAGAAGAACGTCACCTTCTTGAGGTCGCTCGCCGAGACCAGAGTCAGCTCCAGGAGCCGGTACACCATGGCTGCCGTCGCCGAGATGGTTAACGTAGGCGGAGGAGGAGCCTTGAAAAGTGTCCCCTCAAGATGGAAAAGAGGCGCGATGTCACAGCTTAAAAGGCAACGCCTGGGTTTGGTTGGTGCTGTGATCTGGCGCTAAGAATAGTATTAGGGTCGTGACTGATGACTCATGCAAGCGCATATTTGTTGAACAAAACCAACTTTAGACCGGTTTTAACGCGTTATTTATAAAAAATAACATCCTCTTAACATCCATTGCAAAATTAGCAGTACCAAACGGCAGGTTTCTCGGGACAACACGTGGCACCTGCCGCCCAATAACAAGGCGGCAGGTGCCTCGGGCCAACACGTGGTGGGACTAATGTGTACAGTGAGCCGCCACATGTCTTCCTGAGAAACTTGCCGCCTGGTCACCGAGAGGTAGATAGTGCCATTTTTACAATTGGAGTTAAGAGGGTGCTATTTTTGCAAATAACACGTCAAAACCGGCCATTTCCGCTAATAATTCTATATTTGTGTGGTCTGGCGTTTCTCTCGCACCTTCAATGTCGTGTGTTTTTAATAAAAACTACCCCAAGGTTTCGTGGTATAGCTTTGGAAGCCATTATCCAATGATCTACTAATACCAGATCTGACCAAATGGGTTGTCTAGTACGACACAACACGGATTCAGATAGAGCATGATCTAATTAGATACAGTATGACTAGCCCGAATAAGTTATCGTACCGGCCCACGTGACTACTCTCTGACCCAAGCACGACACGGAGATAGGTCAGGGCCGTGCCATGCCTCCAGTATGACTAGCCCGAATAAGTTACCGTACCACCCCACTTGACTACCCTCTAACCTAGGCACGACACGGAGAGAGATCGGGACCGTGCTATGTCAGCCCCGGTATGCTTAGCCCAATGGTCACAAGTAATTCCCCTGTCGACCGTAAGTAATTTTACTGTTAGTCACAAGTTTTTTTACTGTCAGCTGCAAGTATTTTTACTAACAGTGACAAGTAATTATATTTCCAATCATATGTAATTTTATTGTCAAGTCACCCGTCCGCGCTCAAAAGGGTAAAGTAACCTAATACAAGTAATTTTACTGTCATTCGCAAACAATTTTACTACACTACCATAAAATATATTACACTCTTATGAGCAAACTTACCCTCCTAATAGAATTATCAGTAAAGGATGTGTCGTGCCATGCTGGATCGGCCATACCTCAACACGGTACTATGCGTGATGTGCTAGGGCAGCCCACCGTGCTGAGATACTGGCCTAAGAACGGCACGCCCGATCATACTGGGCTGACTGACCAATTTACTATTCGTGTCATACCAAGTTTGGACCAAGCCAATAATATCGTGACTCGAACAGATATGGTTGCCCGACCCATTTAGCGTGTTCTGGCTAATACACACAGGGACATCACCCCTCATATGTAGGGGTGCAAATGGGTTGGGTTAATCCCGACCGATCCGGTGTCGAATCCGACTTGTACCGAAACCGGGAAGAAAATGGAAAATCCGGTCGGATCGGATACCGGATTCGGATATTACGTGTCGGATTCGGTACCGGATTCGGGACAGACAAAATCCGACCGAATAGCTTCCGGATCCGGATAGTCGGATAATATCCGATCGGATATCCGAAATCCATTAAGGGGCTGGGCTGGCTGAGGCCTGAGGGCCTGAGGCACACTGCCGCACTCCGCAGTAGCCAGTAACCCTAACCGTAGCATCACTCGGCGGCTCTCACCTGCAGACGGATCCGATCCGGCGATCTGAGATCCCCATCCTCCTCGTCGGCTGCTCCCCAGCCGGAGTCCTCCCCAAAGAAGGTGCCAACGAACTAGAAAGCCGGCGTGGCGGGGCGCCGCGGCGGCGGTGGCCCGAAGAAGAAACCCGTCTCCCAGCGCATCGGCACCGGTGCCCCCGTCTACCTCGCTGCCTTCGACTCAGGCGGATTCTTCGTTCTTCGTTAACTCCGGCGGATTATAGGTACGGCTACAATATTCTCCCAGCGCATAAGCATGATGTGCCACCTAGAAAGCTCATAGCTGTCTGATCACCCATAGCAAAGCTAAACCATGTGAAAAACATATTTATGGTAATTCCAACGATTCGAATATGATTTAAAGAATGCTATAATGAAGAATTTTCAAGAAGCACATCTGTACTAACACTAGGAAAACAAGGTTCTGGTGGCAAAAAAGAAGGACCATGCGGATGACAAAAATATATGCTCTGTCCATGTGACTCAAGAAGTCTGTGGTTCACAAGATCCATTAACAGTGTCATGCATATATTACCTATAAGGAGATGTGTCCTAAAGGCAGTGTCATTAGTAGTGAAGATCTGAACATCTCCATGAACTATTTGGCAATGCCTGTGCTCAAAGCTTTGATATTCAGTTCTGTTTTCATCCATGTATAACATCCATATGCCTATGTACAAGGAGACGTGTTCTACAGTACACATTAAAGAATGCTATAACGATTCGAATATGATTTAAAGAATGCTATAATGATTTTAATTTCTTCAGTACTAACGTTAGTACTTTAGACTGTTTGTTTCTCAACGAATCTGCACTACTGTGGAGCACACTGAAACTGAGTGTATTTGTCTTCTTGGGGCAAAGCAGTGTGCAGAAACAGAACCAAACGTTTGAAGTTTGATGAAGAATTTTGGATTTAGTATTGCTAGGCCAATTAATTAATTATTCCATTGTCTTCTTTGTACTCAGTGAATTTTGATGGCATCCGAAAGTGGAAGTGTGCCTTCATCTTCATTTGCAGCACCTGCATCTGGAGGAGAACCAATGCAAACTGAAGGTGCTCCGACAATTGGCAGTGGCACTGGCATGGAAGGGCCAGAGAATATAGAAGATGGCTGTTACAAAGAAGCAGAAGAAGAGCACATCACCGGTTTGGGATCACTACACTAGGACTACAAAGACAGTTGAGGTGAATGGAAAGAAGATTGTTGAACGTTGGCCGCAATGCAACCACTGCAAATATAGTGTCAGATGTGAGACCATCAATGGAACATCATGCTTTTGGAACCATTTGAAAAAAAAACACCATCTCAACCCAGGTCAGGAAGTACTCAAAGTAGAAAAGAATAATGAATTTGACACAACTGTTGTTGAACCATACAGGTATGATCAAGAAGCTAGCTTGAGAAAGTTTTATTTAGCGATAATCATGCATGAGTACCCTTTCAATATTGCTGAGCATGAATATTTTGTTGACTTCATCAAATCCTTGCGTCCTACCTTTCCAATCAAGAGCCGTACAACAATTAGAAAAGAAATAATGGACCTCTTTTTACAAGAAAAGGGAAAGTTATATGAATATTTTAAAACCATTCAGTGTCGCTTTAGTACAACTATGGACATGTGGACTTCAAATCAAAACAAAGGGTATATGTGTGTCACTGTACATTGGATCGATGATAATTGGCAAATTCAAAAAAGAATTATCAAATTCATGCATGTAGAAGGGCGACACACGGGTGCTAACCTATCTGATGCATTTACTTCCTGTGCCATGAGATGGAATATTGAAAAGAAGTTATTTTCCTTATCTTTGGACAATGCATCTGCAAATGAAGTGTGTGTTAAAGATGTCCTTGCTGAAATTAAAAAGCAAAGTCCGCTAATATGTGATGGTATGTTTTTTCATGTGAGATGTGCCAATCATATATTGAATCTTGTTGCTAGAGATGGTTTGCAAGAAATTGCCTCTGCAGTTCAGAATATTAGAGCATTTGTTGTAGCTGTAAAGGGATCTCCGTTGCAGTGGGAGGAATTCCAAAAGTGTGCATCTGAGTGTGGGTTGGATACAAAGATGAGTCTCTCACTGGATGTTGCTACGAGGTGGAATTCTACCTATTTGATGTTGAGGGATGCCATAAATTATAGGAGTGCTTTTGAGAGGCTTTTGTGTTTGGAACGCCGTAGGTATGAGATAATTGCTCCTTTAGATTCAGAATGGGATATGGCACTAACACTTTGCAAATGCTTAAAGAAATTCTATGATGTTACTGAGCTATTCTCTGGTACTTTATATCCTACAGCAAATTTGTTTTACCACAGTTTTTGTCAGATTAAACTTTTGATTTCTGAGTGGTGTGCTAGCTCTGATACCACCATACGTGACATGGCATTTTCTATGAGTGCTAAATTTGAGAAGTACTGGAAGAAGTCCAACATTGCTCTTGCTGTGGCAACCTTTCTTGATCCTAGGTATAAGACAAGAATAATAGAATTTTACATGAAGAAATTTTTTGGTGAGTTGTTGTACAAGATAGAACTTGAAGAATTCATCAATGTTGTCAAGCAATTGTATGAATCATATGCCTCTATTGCACCTAGTGTGTCAAAAAGTAAGACTGTTGCCAATGCTACTGCTACACCCAATCATAAACCAGCTATAGATCTCTTTATGGACAATGAGAATGATGAACTTCATGATTTCTTATATGACACATCTGGGGCTGATGAGGATGAACCAAATGACCTGGAGAAATACATGGCAGAGCAGCCCCTCAAATTTGGTAGATCCAGTCAAAATTTTGATATTTTATTATGGTGGAAGAATCAACAAGATGAATATCCTATTCTATCACGAGTTGCACGTGATGTTTTGGCCATGCAAGTGTCAACAGTAGCTTCAGAATCTGCTTTTAGTGCTGGTGGTCGTGTCATCGATCCATTTCGCAGTCGTCTAGAGCCTGAAATGGTAGAAGCATTGATATGTACGAAAGATTGGATAGCCGCATCCAGAAAAGGTGATCAATCAATTGTTAGCTTTTTAGTGTAACACTAGTATTGCTAGTCTCTTTTTTAACTATGAAGTTTCCTCTTATTTTTTTCAGATTCTAAGAGCAAAGTTGCATCCATCATTGGTGATTTGGAGGTAGTTGACACCATTGTTGCTAATATGAGGATTCTTCAGGTATTGTCTAGTACTCTAGTATTGGTGATTTGTACTCTTATTTAGCAAAATTACATCTATCATTGGTGATTTGTAGGACGAAGAAGTAGCTAGTGATGGCGAGCTCTAGGTGTGTTTGTGATCAAGTGAAGCTGAAGTTTACTACTTAAGTTTCTGGTAAGTTACTAAATTTACATGGCAGATGCCCATGGACTATATGTCTATATTCATCATTTTGCTGCTATATGTCTATATTCATCATGTTACTTGTTGAAGGCTGAGGCGAGTAGCATCCCGCAACTAATGATTTATAGTTTAACCAAACTATTCTCAAGATCTGCTTTTAAACTGGTGGACTATATGTCTATATTCATCATGTTACTTACTTGTAGAAATGTACATCATTCTGAAAATCTGTCTTGATTACATGTCTACTGTTAAGCTGACAATCATTGTAATATGTGATGAACCTGATATACAATATATGTACTGCATTTCTAGATTTCCTTGTTACTTGTTGAAGGCTGCTTTTAACTTGATACTGCCTGATTTCCAGATTTCAAGAACTGCTTTTAACCAAGTGCACTTTTTTAGTATATATATAAATTCTGAGATGGGTTGTGCTTCATCTCTGTTTACGGATGCGAATTCTGTAACGGTCCATTACACTACTTGTTCTGATTATGTCTACATGCCCAGTGATCAAGCATAGATCTTGTAATAGTGATGTGGCACTTCCAAACTGACATCTATTGAAGAGATGACTCGATAATGTGTTTGCCATCACTGATTTTATATGTTACAGGAGACCATTTTGCTACATTACACATGGATACATCAAAGACACCACAGGAATGCAGCCACCAGTAGCTATATTCTGTCAAGCCTCTATTTCTATAGAGGACTCCAAGAAGTGATGCCCCCTCTCTTTTGAAGAACCCTGGGTGTTTATGCATGATGATCTGTGTTGGCCTCTGACCGTGAATGTAAATTGTCAATACATGACAAATATGTAGCTCAATCTCTAAGTGCTGATAACTTGATACTGCCTTTTCTCCATTTTGATACACTGAAAGATCGCCTTGTTGCAAAATCATTGTTACTGATAATTGCGCCCGTGTTTTGGTTTTTGACGGGGGAGCACTTGTTGGTCTCCAAGAAGTGATGCCCCTACTGATAATGGCGCCCGTGTTTTGGTTTTTGACGGGGGAGCACTTGTTGCAAAATCATTGTTATGCTAAAAGACACAGTGGATCATTCCTCCTGCTAGATCATCCTGCGAAGTGCGAACATAGTCAATTACCAGCCAAGATTTGTATCCTGTTCGAGGCTCTTAATTTTAACAAGACACTATTGAAATTTGAAAATGTTCTTTTTTGTACGTCCGTGATATCCGCATATATTATCCGTTTCCGATCCGTAACCGATATATATCCGCTCCGATGATACCATATCCAAAACTCCGAATATTCCGAATTCGTATTCGTATCCGGTCTTACCGTGTCCGATTTCGAATCCGGGAAAAAATATGGGTTAGAATACGGTTTAAGCAATATCCGTCCGAATCCGATCCGATTGCACCCCTACTCATATGAACCAACCACTCCTCTCCCTCCCTCCCTCCACCTCCACGGCGAACCAGGAACATGCGCGGCACACGCTGTAGGCACCCATGCGGCCATCTGTCTTCACCGCCAACGTCATCCTCATCGTCGGTGAGCTACTAGGTGGCTCCCAGACCACTTCCCGCTTAAGGTGTCGAGAGCGGCAGAGCGCACCGTGAGCGGCTGCTGGCCAGAGCAATGGCACGCAGCCTGCGCTCCCCCCTGGCGTCCTTGCTGCAAGCGAGATTCTTGGTGGCTCCCTGGCGACTCCCTGTGAAATTTGTCTAATTTTTTTGTGAAATTTGATTGAAACCTCCTCTAAATTTCAACAAATTTGCAGACTTCGTTGAAACTCACTTGGAGTTCTGAGATTTCTTTAAACTTGGGTGAAACTCCTAAGAAACTCGTTTTGCAATTAAATTTCAGATTTCAAAGTTGAAACTCTGGATTCCATACGTTTCAACTGAAACTTTAAAAAAAAGTAACTTTTGTGAAACCTGCTCCGTACATCGACCCATCAAACCTGAAACAGATATGAAAATTACCATGCCTATGAAACTTCCATGAAACATCATGAAACTTTGCGCATTATCCTGGAAGATCAAGGACATCAGCTTGCAAGTCGCAACCGCTGGTGTACAGCCAAAACGCCGGCCCAAACCTGTTGTGTGTATTCGCATGTGACGAACAGATATTGTTGCATGTCTCATTGCCTCCCGCTCATCCCTGCTAAGGGGAGGCAGCTCCGTTCGTAAGGCCAACTTATGCTTTGAAGATTGTCAGCCTGAAGTGCCACGAATCGAGTTACCCCAACTCTACCAACGAGATTTTTCTTCACAGATGGGACGAACACCAAGATATTTTGGTAGACGAAGAAAAAAGCAATAGTTCTACTTTACTTTGCAGCGGCGGACCCAACAGGATTAAAATGAAAGGGGTGCTCAGAGAACACTAGTCTTTTTCTACCTTGAAATGTCACTCTCTCGCTAATTGACGATTGGATGCTGATGCTAGGGGAACCTAAGGTCCGACCGGCGGTAGCACAGCTCCAACCCGGCTGACCTTTGGTAGGTCCGCCCCTGTTAGAACCAGAGGAATAGAATATATGCCCTGTTCTTTTCTGCTTCTGAAAACTGCTTTTCAGCTTTTCTACATAACTAATTTTTAAACGGAGTATTTTTTAAGATAGAATCTATTAGTTAATTATAGTACATACTTTACTGACTTCATTTATATCGGCAAAAACTGCATGTGAGTTTCTGTTACTCTGTAATCTCTCGTACAAATAATACAAAAGCCACAAACTGTAACCAAATACCATAAGCCGCAGCCAAAAAGAACAAGCCTTATACCTTCAATCTTCTCATTCGAGAAGATTGTCAGGTTATATAGCCTGGAGTGCAGATTACACAGATCTGGCTTAGTACAGCAATTACAACGATAATTGCATATATTAAATATTAGACTACTACGCTCGTGTCGTGAACTCACAGTTATTACTAAATGCGTTGAAGCTGTCCGATCTCACCTAGCCTCCTTTCACCTCATCCAAAACGTTCTTTCCTCCTTCAAATGAAGTCGCCGAACTGTTAGCCTTGTTTGCCGCCTTCAGTCTTGAGCTCCCGCTTCATCTGTATCCTGACATTACGGCAATTCCGGTTAGTCGCAACTCGCAAGCAACACGAACAAATTACAGCGCTATGGATCCCATACTTTCCAGATTGGTCTGTTCCAAGATGAGGCCCCGTTTGAAATGCGAGAAAATTTTTTGATTTCTGTATGAAATTCCTGTCTCTCACATGGAGACTGATATCAGAGTCTAGTGAGAATTGGCTTGCTTATTGCCGTCAGCTTCCACTCGTTGATGTCCACCGACCCATCGCCCGTGTGACTTGGCTTATCGATAGTCCAGAGTGACAATCGTGATTGCGAAGAAAATGCGCCGTAATACACAAACCCACGGTGCCGTAGCCTGCTGGTAACACGTTTGGTCCATACACACTGCCTGCCTACTCGTGAGGCTGTCACACCAAAAGATTTGTCGATACGGGATCCTACGAAGACTGCTTGGACTCGTTACAACTAAGGTCTTAGCCGTATTAACTTTTAAAAACTGCTTTCTACGGTAAATAATTTTTCTATAGTACTTAACTTTCAAACGAAATATCTTTTTAAGACAGTGTCTATTAGTCAATTGTAATATATACTATAGTGAATTCATTTATATCGATCAAAATTACACGCGAGTGTTTCTACGTTCTTCTTTACATACTAGTACTAATTATAAGTTAAAATCAAAAACCAATATAAATAGACAGATAGAGGCGTTGAGTCAACGCCCCATTTCATTGGTTTGAGCTTTGAACTTGGAAATTGGAATAGCCTTGTCAATTGGACAAGAGATTCAGAAAGACCGAAACTACACACCAATTCTTCAGTTTTTTCTCGCGATGACTGACTTTGGATCTTGGACACAGCACAGCTGAGTTACCAGCAAATGATGAAATAAATTACTACCAGTATATTTTTATTGGACACGTACCGTTGGATCTAGCCGCCCGTTAGCTCTCACCAGATCGAACAGCTTTTGCGTCATCGTATGTTCACTTCCACCAGATCAAACACTTCCCCACCTTCATCATCCTCCACCACACCGGGCTCCAGCTCCTCGTCTGGCAGTAGATATGGTGCGGGCGGCCAGCAGAACTCGTTGCCATATGCATCGGCCTCCTCAGTTTTCCTTCCCTCCCTCTCTCCTCTGGTGCAACAGCAGCTCCGCGCATCTTCTCTGCCTCCCCCTCTGCCGCCTAACTATTAAGTATAAAGGGTAAGAAATTCCCCAAGCTCTAAAGAAGCTAGGAAGAGGGCTAGTTCCGAGTCATGCGTTTCCTTCTTTAATTATTACCTTGAAAAAAGAGAGCAATAACGATAAGAGAAGCGCATGCAATTGCAGAAATTGCAGAATAAAGGCCGCTGCGTGACCTCACTGCCTCGCTGCGCCGTCGTCTCACCCTCTCCCGTCGTCCCTACTACACCCAACCTAATATTCAGCGCGTTGCACCTCGTCGTGGCTTGCTTTGCCACCGCCCACCGCCTCCCCAGCCTCCCTCTACATCGACTGGGCGGCGGTGAACCCATTGACGGTGACAACACCTTAACTCCTTCAGCTGTTGCTCCTTTTCCCTAGATCTGAGGGCCCTTCCTCCTCTTCTTTACCACCGGTGATCGGACCTAATGGGGGATGATGACAAGATCTAGCAACGTCACGGTCAGGGATGGCGAGACGTGGTGGCATCGTGGTCTGAGATGATGGATCCGGCGATGGCTGTGGGCTAGATCTCAAGATCGAACGGGTGATTGCTATGCCGTCGAAAACGCTACGAACAGTATATCGTTTGCTAGTTTTTCTCATTTTTATTACATATCTTTTCTACCAACTTGTAATGGTTTCTCAAGCCAGTCTAGATTGAGTGCTAGGTTCTTGTTTTTGAGAGCAAGTGGTTTATTTAGATAAGCAAGCTGAACAATCTAGCTCATTTGTTATACTTGATCAGCATCTTTTCTGAAAAGAAATAAACTGGAGTTCAATTTTTCTCGAAGCGTTGCATAGCATATATATGCCCAAATTAGACGTAGCATGGTAAGCAGATATTAACGTAATTTCTTAATGATGTCTGGAGTTCTGCCTTTCCATCATGCTCTTAGATTTAAGTCAGTTCATGCTCTTAGCTTTAAGTCAGTTCGTACTTTTCAGTATACCTTGTGCAGCAGCCAGAAACACTCTTTTCTTTTCTTTTTCATGTCAGTCAAGTCGAGAGGACTGGCTAGAGTGATCTTGCTAACTCAGTTAGCGTAGATCATTGAACTGCTGGGGTTTGCTGCCTCCCCTGTGACCTTGTAGTAGAATTGTAGTAAGATGGAGCTTGATTAAGGCTGTGTTTCAAACAATGATAGTTTATGATTTTCAGAACCCAAAAACTATTTGGAGCGTGTTGGTTTCTTAACACGGGGTTTTTCTTTTCTTTTTCCTTTTTCTTTTGTATTATCCGTTGAGATATAACGGCATTTTTTATTTTTTTTCTTTATTTTTCTTTAATTGAATATCTCAAAAAAGTCTTTAATTGAATATCTCAAAAAAGTTAGGAAAGTGTTTATATAATTTTTTCAATAGTAATTTGCATAATTTTCAAAGTATGATGAATGATTGATAGATGTTACTTACCTCTTCGTTTGTTTTGAGATTAGTGCTACTCTTATTAGAGAAAAAGGCATTAAAGTATTACTCAAAAAGTTAATATTTGCTACAATATCATCTCAACCAAAAGTCACGGTAGTTTCAATCAAGACCTAAATAACAGACAATGTAACTCGCAGATTTCCATCGAGTAAAGAATTTTTCCTGACAGTAATTTGCCAGTTCCGTAGTCCACCAGTGGATAGTCACATTACTACAGAATGTACCCGTCAACGCTCAGAAAAAGTAGTAGTGTAAAAATACAAACATTTTACTACATACAAATGATCTGCACATCAAATTTTGAGACCATATATACACCCTCACAGCAGACGAAGAGCTGCAACTAACAGTCCAACAAAACCGGAGCGTGTTTCTGATATCTTACACACGCCTGCTTTCTTCCAGCTTGTGGATAAGTAACAAACAGAAAAGCAGCAACAAATTCATCGGTATGTATCAACCGCTCCAAAGATTTCGATAACTCATGTTATGATATACACTTAAACTCACCCAGTACATCGATAGCGTGCACAAGGCTAATTTTTCCATGTTAGTTTCAGAGGTTGAACACCGGTGGAATCCTGAGCCTCTCCGGTGGAACGTTCTCTCTGATCCTGTTTGTGTTACACCGGCGATATAAGCCTCGAACATCGCAACCAACCAAGAGGGAAATACCACCCTACCCTCCGCTGCCATGCTCCCCAGTTGCCCAAAAAGCTGTGGCAACCTGAGCTTCGGCTATCCATTCTGCATCGGATCCGGCTGCTTCCGGCAAACTGACTTCAGCCTCATCTGCGACAACACCACACAGCCCCCAAAGCTCTTCTTTCATACTAGAACCACTGAGATCGTCGACAGTATTGATGTCATCGGTCAAGTGTTCAGTGACGACTTTATCTATGATGATGTTGGTATAGCATTTTCCGAAACCATCCTCATGAGGTCCGGTGCCGATGTTTACGACATGTCCTGGGAACCCCCTGGGAGATCTTTTACTCTTCGGTGTGTCAGTCTAAATATCACTAGTTGCAATTTTGACGTAAACTTGATTGACAATGACACACATATTGTTGGAGGAGGGTCCCACGCCACGTCGGGTCTACAACCAACTTAGAGTGACGGCACCCTTTGGAAGGTCTACCCAAGCCAAGTCTACGAGTCAACTTCGGCGAGAATCGCAAGACCAACCTCGGAGGGGTCTAGGGCCAACTCCTGGCAAGGTGCACAAGATCGACTCCGGAGGGGTCTAGGGCCAATTTCAGACAAGGTACGCAAGACTGACCTGCCAAACCTGGACGAGCTACACAAAATTAACCCCAGAGGGGAATGGGGCCAACCCCAGGTGAGGTACATAAGAACGACCTCGGAGAGATCCAGGGTCAACCCCGAGGGAGGTCCGGAGCCAATTCCGGATAGTGTCCGAAGCCAATCATGAACCAACCCTAGAGTCATGGACATGGCGGCACCTGCGTGAGGGCAAATGACGTAGATACCCTTAGAAATAAGCTAGGCCAAAAGAGCAAACTTATAACTTCACCTGCCTTCCTCTTCCACCTATAAATGGAACCTCTTGTAATGGGAGAGGGGAGGCCATTTTTGTAACGGGAGAGGGGAGGCCATTTTTGTAACCATTGACACCCATATCGAATACACTTGATCATTTGTATGCTTCTCCTTGAGTCCCTCCGCATTCTCCACGGTCTCCGCATCCAACCGGGAGTGCTTCTAAGTTTACTATCTAGGCCTGTATCGACAACAGTTGGCGCCATCCGTGGGGACTTGAGCGA
The DNA here is from genome assembly GCA_017311315.1 of Dendrocalamus latiflorus. NCBI lineage: Eukaryota > Viridiplantae > Streptophyta > Magnoliopsida > Poales > Poaceae > Dendrocalamus > Dendrocalamus latiflorus. The sequence goes on from CM029663.1 coordinate 43,348,203, forward strand.
GAAGCCACATCGTTTAGGAAGATGAAGGCATGGAAGGTCACCGGGCGGGTCTGTGCTCTGCACGCGGAGGTGCCCTGGACACGTCCATGCGTAGGTCCCTTGGACCCGCCATAAACTCCGTCCACAAGGAGATGCCCTAGACTCTACCTCTGGAGTCTATCTCATGGAGTGCCCTAGACTTCACTTCTGGACTCTCCGGACTCCATTCGTGCGGAGATGCCCAAACTCCGTTTGCACAGGGGTGCTCCAGACCCACCCCGAACTCTGTTCGCATGGGAATGCCTCCGACTCTGCCTCTGAACTCTGTCTATGTGGGGATGCCCTGGATTCCACCTCCGAACTCTATCCACGTGGAGATGCTCTAGACCCACCCCAAACTCTATTCACGTGGGGACACCTTGGACTCTGTCCATGCAGAGATGCCATGGACTCCGCCTCTGTACTCCGTCCATGCGGGGATGCCCCAAACTTTACCTCTAGACTCTCCGAACTACGTCTACACAGAGATGCCACCTATTTCGCCTCCAGACTCCATCCATGCAGAGATGTCCTAGACCCACCTCGAGCTCCGTCCGTGCCGAGGTCCTCCGGACCATCTCAAAGTCATTTGTTTGAACCTCCTCCGAATCTCCAACACACCACGATGGCTTGGCCTTGGTGTGGTTCAACTCGGCATCAATGGCTTTGCCTCAGCTGGGCTTCGTTTTGCCTTGACGGTGTTGTCTCAACTAGGGGCTCTCCCTAGTTCAATGGATTCACCTTAACGATCCCCAACATGCCTCGATGGCTTGGCCTTGGCATGGTTCAACTCGACCTCAACGGGTTTGCCTTAGCCAGGCTTCGCTTCGCCTCAACTAGGGCTCCCTCCTAGTTCAATGGATCCACCCTAGCAAGCTCCAACACACCTCAATAGCTTGATATTGATGTGGTTTAACTCATCCTCGATAGTGTCTCCTCGACTAAGGGCTCCCCCTAGTTCAATTGCTTGATCTCGGCATGGTTTAACTGGGCCTTGATGGCTTTGCTTCGATCGGGCTTCGCTTCACCTCAATGGTATCTCATTGACTAGTGTGAGTACCCCAGGCACGCAAGACGCCTGTAGTCGCCGTAAGTGTGTTCTGTATTAGTCCCATTATCACTAGCTAGTACGCCCATTCACAACATTGAGATCGCATCCATACACATCATATATATTTAATTTGTGATAAAGGGGTAGATACATAAGTGGTGCATAAAACATAAAACAAATAGCCAATGTTGATATTTATTTTGCAAAGAAAATTACCACAACCATCGATCTTGATCTAGAATCTGCATCGCTCACTGAATGTAGAAAAGATCAAATTGGTAGAATTGGAAAAAGGCAATAGAAACTAAATTATTATCTCTAAATAAAAGAGAAGTGTTTGAGCCTGTAAGCCGCACGTCTCCCCATATGCACCCCATAGGGCACAAGTGAGTATTAGTTCAAAAGAGAAATGAGAAAAATGAAGTTGTAATATATAAAGCAAGGTTTTGTTGCACAAAGTTTCACTCAATGACCAGGAGTTGATTATAAAGAAACCTATTCCCCGGCCATGGGTTGTATTATCTTTAGATATTTAATCTCGATAACAGTAAATCTGAATTTAGAAATGAAATTGATGGATGTGGTAACATCATATCTTTATGGAAACTTGGATTCGGATATTTATATGAAGGTACATGAAGATATCCCTGTCCCGAACTAAGACAGAACAAATAGAAACCTGTACAGTGTAAAACTTAAAAAATCATTGTATGGACTTAAGCAATCAGACAGGATGTGGTATAATCGCTTAAGCGACTTTCTATGAAAGAAAGGCTACACGAACAATGAGGAGTCACTGTGTATTTGTACAACGATCCTCAAATGGATTTTGTATAATCTCAGTGTATGTATATGATATGAATATCATCGGAACCCTGGATGATATAAAGGAAGCGGGTTCTTACCTAGAGTTAGAGCTCGAAATGAAAGATTTTGATAAAACCATATGTTGCGTAGGCTTGCAGCTCGAGCATATTCCAGAAGGGATATTAGTGCATTAGTCAGCCTACACTCAGAAGTTGTTAGAAAGGTTCGGTTTTGAAAAGGTATACCCATCGAAAGTGCCAATGGTTAAAAGATCTTTGCAGCAAGACAAGGAACTGTACAGACCTAGAGAAGAGGGGGTAGAAGTCCAGGGACTGGAATTCCCTTAAGTGCAGTAGGAGCACATATGTATTTAGCGAACTGCATTAGATTGATCATTATATTTACTGTAAACTTATTAGTAAGGTATAGTGCAGAACCTACCAAAAAACATTGCCATAGAATAAAGGACATCTTCCGATAACTCTAAGGAAGCAAAGATATTGGACTATTCTACAGAAAGAACTAAGGCCTAAATATGACTGGCTGTGCAAATGTCAAGTACCTGTCAGACCCGCATATAGCTAGATCACAAACAGGTTATATATTTCTATGTGGTGGAACTACAATTTCATGAAAATTGTCTAAGTAAAGTTTTGTATCAATTTCGACGAATCACTCAGAAATCATAGCACTATACGAATCTGCACGAGAATATGCTTGGTTTCAACGGATAATTCATCACATCCAGTAATCATGTGGATTGAACATCGTGCAAGATCCCATAATTATCTTTGAAGATAATGCGGCTTGTGTTGCACAAGTACAGACGGGTTACGTAAAGAGTCATCTCACAAAGCATATCAACCCCAAGGTTTTCTATACTCATGAATTGTTAAAGATGGATGAAATTAAGGTACTGCATACTAAGTCGTATGAAAATTTTGCAGATTTATTCACTAAGTCATTTCCAACGTATAAATTTGAAAGGTGTGTACATGAAATTGGAATAATGAGACTTAGAAAAGTGTAGAGCTTAGGAGGAGACTCTTCTCAAGCTCACTATTAAAACTTGATCACGAAAATCGAGTAACCAAAAGAATACATTCTGTAGATTAAATGAAATTAGGTGAATTGTACTCTTTTTTCCTTGACTAGTTTTCCTGAAGTTTCTCGACCAAGATTTTTAATGAGGCAATTCATGCAACACGACATAATATGTATCATGTACTCTTTCTTTAAAATTTTCCTACTGGGGTTTTATGGAGTTTTGATGAGATATATATGTGTTAGATGAGTGCCCAAGAGGAAGCTTAGGAAATCTGGGTCTGTGCCTGCAAGCCTGATCCATGGTAGACACCTCACTACTAGGGGTGCAAACGGGTCGGATTCGGACGGATATTGTTGTTACCATATCCTAACCCATATTTTTTCTTCGGATTCGGTACCAATCGGATTCGGTACCGGATCGGTCGGGATTAACCCGTTTGTAAGGAATGCATGCAGTACAACAAATGGAGTAGGAGGACGTACTGTAAAGAACTTGATGTTACTACTTAATAGCTGATGTGGAAGATTTTATTTTACCATTGCAAAAGAAAATGAAACGTCAAATAGTAGCACTAACCTGAAATCAAACTTGAAGACGTATCGGATTCGGACGGATATTGCTGTTACCATATCCTAACCCATATTTTTTCTCTGGATTCGGTACCAATCGGATTCGGTACCAATCGGATTCGATGCCGGATCGGTCGGGATTAACCCGACCCGTTTGCACCCCTACTCACTACTTAGTTTATAAATAGAGAATCTCAATCATTGTACTTGTACCTGAAAAAGAGAAAATAATAAAGAAAGGAGTTCATTTCCTATATTTTGTGTTCAATCTATTATTCTATTATATTATTCTATGATTAATCTATCTCTTGGGTAGGAGGAATTGTTTGGACTTACTCGGCAGCGACAACAATTCTCGGTACTCTGTTCTTACAAGCGGCACAGTTACAGAACTACTTTAACTCTGCACCCTTGCACATCGCCAACGTAGAACTGTCAACGTCCTCCTAAGAAATCGGACTCCCCCCCTCTCTCTCCACATTTCTCTCCAAAAGAGCAGAAACTCGTCCACAGAGCTCCAAGAATGACGAGTGCTCATCCATCCGAATAAAAACAGGGGGGGGGGGGGGGGGGGGACAGAATCACGACAAGCAGTGAGTGCGTGCGCCACAGTTGGTGCGTGTATCCCTACCATCCCCATCCCTTCATCTTCGAATAAAAATGCCGTCGGTGGACTGCGAGAGGGGCCTCTCGCCGGACAACACCGTCGGCGTGTACCCCGACGGAAACCCGGTGAGCAATCCTTCCTCCGCCATACTGCTTAATGCTGCCGTATTTTTCAGCGTTCTCCAGAAATCAGCGATCCATGCATATAAGTGGTAGTTAGCAAACCTTCTTACACATGCGTGTCAAGAACAAACTGTACGTGAAACTGCATGTCCAAGCGGATTCTTGTTCTTATATATTCTCGCAAATCCATGCAGCGAAGAGTTTGCAGTTTTGTTCTAGAACAGAACATGTTGATGCGTGAAAATTTTCCTGCATTTTGGATATGTCATGGTAGTACCAACATTTTGTGTTGGTCCATCCATCAATTGATTATTGGAGTGGTTAAGCAGAGGAAGTACCTTTTCCTTCCTCATTAATTAGCTATAGCAAAGTTTGATTGATTGTCGTAGTAGCATGTGTCTTATTTGGTGCCAATATGTATGCAAGAGCTCCTTTTCAATGGAAGGGTTAATGATGATCATGACAATGATATTCTTCGTTGAATCCTGTGATGGATACCTGAGTGCTTGAAGGAAAACATTCACATTAAGCATGCAATGTAGAATTAACTCATATCCCCTTCCCTCCACTAATTCCTAACACCCCTCTAAAGATAGCCTGTGACTGAGTCAGGCAGTACTGCCCAAAGATGAACATGCACACACTCGACTCCCCGTAATCTCTTGTAGCCATCAAACTTAACAGATGTGGTCAATCGATTGATCGCAAGTTTTCGTGCGTCATGGATGCAGGGTCACTGGAGAGCCTACTACAGGCACGTGCTCCTCCTGGCGTACCAGAGCTGCGGCGTGGTGTACGGCGACCTGAGCACGTCGCCGCTGTACGTGTACAAGAGCACCTTCTCCGGATCGCTCCGAAGCTTCCAGGATGAGGAGACCGTCTTCGGCGTCTTCTCCCTCGTCTTCTGGACCATCACCCTCATCCCGCTCCTCAAGTACGTCTTCATCGTCCTCAGCGCCGACGACAACGGCGAAGGTCGGGAAAACTCCACATGCTAACTTGCTACTGCCTACTGGTCACCACTCACCACACTCGGTGACTCAAATGGTGTTTGACGTGGCTGTGTGCTACTTGCTTCAATTGCAGGGGGCACGTTTGCGCTCTACTCGCTGCTGGTGCGGCACGCCAAGTTCAGCCTGATGCCGAACCAGCAGGCCGCCGACGAGGAGCTCTCGGCCTACTACAAGCCCGGGTACACGGCGCAGGACACGCCCATCCTGACTGCGCTGAGGCAGTTCCTCGAGAAGCACAGGAAGTCGCGGACCTTCCTGCTCGTCATGGTCCTCTTTGGCGCCTCGCTGGTGATCGGCGACGGCGTTCTCACCCCGGCCATGTCCGGTGCGTAACGTACCTGCTGTTCATTCACCAAATGGCATTAAAATCCTTGCACATTTTTAGTTTGCTGCTGCTTAGATTGATTGATGCCTGCTGATCGTGGCTGCGTTTTGTGTCATCTCAGTGCTCTCGTCCTTCTCTGGTCTGCAAGTCCATTCACAAGCCTTGTCAAACGGTAAGTGTTTGCGTGTTCAAAAGCCTCCACATATTCAGAAATAATTTCAGTTTTATTCTGTTAACTTTTGTTGCATTCGTTTGAGGGAACAAGAACAAGCTGCATTGGCACTTTGCTTGCCCATACATGCTCTTACTAGTAATAACCATCATTCTTTGCTGGGGAAAAAAAATAGGTGAGGTGATGGTCCTGTCCTGCATCGTCCTGGTGTGCCTCTTCACCCTGCAGCACTGGGGAACTCACCGCGTCGCCTTCCTGTTCGCGCCCGTCGTCATCGTCTGGCTCCTCTGCTTGGGATCGGTCGGTGTCTACAACATCATCGTGTGGAACCCCAGGATTCTGCACGCGCTCTCTCCCTACTACCTAGTCAGGTTCTTCCAGAGGACCGGCAAAGACGGGTGGATTTCGCTCGGAGGAGTGCTCCTCTCCATGACAGGTACAGAGTAGCAGCATCAGATTGCGTGAAAAGTATAAAGCAACCACACATGGGGTACCTTAACATTAATCGGCTGAATTTCGTGATGCAATTGGGGATAGTTGCTCTTGGCCAGCACATTTGATTGACTTGCTCGATCTTTGCAACTTGCAAATATATGCAGGCACAGAGGCTATGTTTGCAGATCTTGGCCACTTCACAGCTACATCCATAAGGGTACGTGTACACGCATGGCTCCTGAACTCCTTGTTCACTTTACGATGTTTATCGCTGGTGTCACTGAAGTGACTGAACTGGCAATGTTTCAGTTTAATCGAGATATCAGGGCTTACATGTCATGTCATGCACATGCAAATATATCATAGACCATCCAGTGCAAACCTAATAAACAATTCCATGTCTCTTGACAGGTTGCGTTCGTGGGTCTGATCTACCCGTGCCTGGTGCTGCAGTACATGGGGCAGGCGGCGTTCCTGTCCAAAGCTCCCGACTGCGACATCCAGTTCGTCTTCTTCGAGTCGATTCCCCGTAATTACCTACACGTTCCAGCATGCATACGTTGCTTAATTTTGCAATGCCGCACGATGCGGTGTGATGTGAAGTTAGGAGGCATTGATCGATCCATGCGTGGGTGCAGCGCGCATCTTCTGGCCGGTGCTGGTGATCGCGACGCTGGCGGCGATCGTGGGCAGCCAGGCGGTGATCTCGGCCACCTTCTCCATCGTGCGGCAGTGCACCGCGCTGGGCTGCTTCCCGCGCGTCAAGATCGTCCACACCTCCAGCCGCATCCACGGCCAGATCTACAGCCCCGAGATCAACTGGATCCTCATGCTCGTCTGCCTCGCCGTCACCGTCGGGTTCCGCGACACCACCCTCATCGGGAACGCATACGGTACGCTATGTGACGCACAGGTTTGACGTGTGATACAGTCAAAGTTTGAAAGGTTCGACGAGCTAACGCCAGATGTTTCAAAAAAAAAAAAAAAGGGATGGCGTGCGCCGGGGTGATGGTGGTGACGACGCTGCTGATGTCGATGGTGATCGTCTTCGTGTGGCAGCAGAGCTTCCTCCTGGCGGCGCTGTTCCTGGTGGCCTTCGGCGCCGTGGAGGCGGCCTACCTGTCGGCGGCGCTGATGAAGGTGCCGCAGGGCGGGTGGCTGCCGCTGGTGCTGTCGCTGGTGGTCGTGGCCGTCATGTACGTGTGGCACTACGGCACGCGCCGGAAGCACCTGTTCGACGTGCAGAACAAGGTGTCCCTGCGGTGGCTCCACGCGCTCGGCCCCAGCCTCGGCATCGTCCGCGTCCCGGGCATCGGCCTCATCTACACCGAGCTCGCCACCGGCGTGCCGGCCATCTTCTCGCACTTCGTCACCAACCTGCCCGCCTTCCACCAGGTGCTCGTCTTCGTCTGCGTCAAGGCCGTGCCCGTCCCGCACGTCCGCGCCGAGGAGCGCCACCTCGTCGGCCGCATCGGCCCGCGCGAGTACCGCATGTATCGCTGCGTCGTCCGCTACGGCTACAAGGACGTGCTCGGCGACGACAACGACTTCGAGAACGATCTCGTGCTCCGTATCGCTGAGTTCGTTCATATGGAGGCCGCCGAAGCCGCCGCCGCCGACCACCACCGCTGCAGCGACGGCGCAGCCTCCTCGGTCGAGGGCCGCATGGCCGTCGTCACGCGCCCCAGCGACCTCGCCCGGACGGGCCTCCTCATGAGGGAGCCCCGAGAGGAGGAGAGCATTGTGGTGCGCGCCGCCACCGCTGCCTCGGAGGGCGGCAGGTCGGAGACGCTCCACTCGCTGCAGACCATGTACGAGGCCGAGTCCCCCGGGTTCGCCAACCGGCGGCGCGTCCGGTTTGAGATCACCGACGTAGCGGGCGAGGACATCGACCCGAGGGTGAAGGAGGAGCTCAGCACGCTCATCGAGGCCAAGCACGCCGGCGTGGCCTACATCATGGGGCACTCGTACATCAAGGCAAGGAAGAGCTCGTCGGTGTTCAAGAAGTTCGCCATTGACGTGGCCTACTCCTTCCTCCGGAAGAACAGCCGGGGCCCCGCCGTGGCGCTGAACATACCGCACATCAGCCTCATCGAAGTCGGCATGATCTACTACGTCTAGTGTTGCTTGCATGTTCCCTTTCATTAAGTGTGATAATTTTGGGTTGATTTGTTTCATTAAATTCTAGACAATGTAGGGCTTGGTATGAATATCCATAATGAACAGTACATTATATGCTACTTCAGTAAGGATTCTTCAGTGTAAGAACTGAGAACATTTCTCTCATTGCAGTTAACTTGGTTCAGTTCACCTCCAGAAAAACAAATTCAAAAGGCAGAAATCAAACAGGACAAGATCACAATATTACCAGAAAGCATGTTCTAACAGATAAAGAGAACTTAGATCCTGTTCGTATTAGCTTCTAAAATCTATTTTTCTATACTATTTAACTTTCAAACAGAGTGTCTTTTTAAGATGAAGTCTACTAGTCGATTGTAGTACACGTCATAGTGACTTCATTTATATCAACCAAAATCACACGTAAATCTCTCTCTACAAGTTTATCTAAAAGTTATTACTATTTATAAGTCAAAACCAAAAGTCAATATGAATGAACCCTAGTAATTCCAATGTGTACAGCTTTCCTATATCGACCAGCCTGTAACACCCTGCTCATCCTCTGGGTCTAGAGTGCTACCATCATTACATAATATTACCATTTTTAGCCACTGCTAACAGTTTTAAGCAAACACTACTTTATTTATATTTCATTGACAAGATAGACATCATCATACTATTTTTAAGCAAATACTCTAGCATATCACTAGAGTCTAAACATACTAACAAAATCTGATATGGAAAGTGTTGCTTGTACATGAAATTATTCATATGCTACTCCCGCCCGTGCATGACGTCTTCAGTGACCATCTAAAAAACAAACAAAGGGTGAGTCTGGAGACTCAACAAGTATATAATAGAACGATAAATGCTACTAAAATATGTAAGCAGTTAACCAGCCATAACATACTCCACATACTTTATCATGTTCATATTATCCTTCTCAGGTTCCAACATTGTCTTATCATTAGTAGAGGCTTACTGAAGTTGATCTTGCGGAATCCACCCAGATGGATCCTAGTTCTCATTTCATGAGTGTATATGTTGCGAATGCATATACCCATTGTCATTGTCATTTTCATTTTCATCAGTATTATCATTGGTAGGGTGGCATCGCTGCTCACCCTACCATTGTCATCATTAAATAAGCATCATCATGTCATGGAAACATTGCAATTCCATATAAGCATCATCGTATCATATAAACATCACATATTTCATAAACTCTATAGTCTACCGCTCTACCATATACTTGCTTGTTTATTCTCTGGACGATGCATGGATGACTCCCCACTAGGACCTCCACTTGTACAAGCGTCAATCTCGACTCAGAATAGTGTATCGGTACATGCACTTAAATGAAGGTATCGATTCTACGCATAAAGTCTGACGCTGGCATAAAACGTTCGAGCTATGGATCCGGCGTGCACATCACCGATTCTACACACAACATCCATCATCGATATAAACGCGTAAGGATGAGAATTCGACGCACATGTCTCAAAACCCTCATTTTTTTCTTTTTCTCCTATTTTTTTTCCTCTTTTCTCTTCTTTCCCTTCTTTCTTCTCACTCTCTTTTCTTTCTTTCGGCCTAACTCCCTCCATTTATCTCTTCTTCTCTCTCGTTATCTCTTCCTCTCATTTCTCTCTCCTTATCTCTTCCTCTCATTTCTATCTCCTTCTCCATTTTTGGTTCGGCCAAATAGCCTTGCTTCATCTCCCCCAATTTAGATCTGGGGTGGTGTTCCTCGTGCCGCCGGTCGCCTCCTCCTCCCCGGATCTCCCCTATCCTCACCACTTACTCACTCCGCTCGGGCTCCCATGGCACAGCCGCGTCGAGCACTGCCGGCCTCTAGCGCTGAGCGCCCACCCCATCGTCGCTTCTTACCCCCTCACTCTTCGCTCTGGATCCGGCCAACTAGGATAGGATCCGCCACCTCCCCTCTACGCACACATGGCAAGGGGCTTGGTGCCACCCCCCGAGCGTCGTGGGTGCGCCGGCCTTGGGGTCGCTGCCGGCAAGCCTCATCACTGGCAGTTTCCACGCCGCCCCTCATACGCAGCTTCACCCCAGGCCACCGTCGCCCTCCTCTAGCCCAGTGCCAAACCTTAGTTCGGCCTCCGGCCATGGCCGAGCCCCAAGCACCGCCTTCCTCAGGTTCCCTCTCTGCTCCCCTTGGCCATGGCTTTGGCCAAGCAACCCGAGCTTTGCCAGTACACCACTAATGCGCTAGCTACCTGAGATGGTTTTCCCTACTTTCTTCTATGCATTATTGGTTTGGAGTTCTAATTCTTCGCTTGCTCTTATTTTTAATTACGCAAGGCTGGAAAGGCTTAGGATGGTCACCGTGATGGGACTTGGTGGGTTGCATGTGCTGGGGAACATGCACTTCCATCAAAGGGCGCACGGTGGTGCTACAAGCTCATCGCCGATGTGTCGAGGGGTGTCGTGTGGCTGTCTTGCGTTATGGACAAGGGAAAAGAGTTGGAGAAAGAATGGAGGCTTACTAACTGTCGGCTGAAAAGGGACTGGGAGTGGACGATGAGTGCAATAGCCTCCCCTTGTCGTTGCAGACGACGTCGGCTTGCTATCGGAGTCCTGGCTCCTCTCCTTCGTCTTCCCCTGCACCTCGTGCTCCTCTTTTCTCAGCTCTCTCCCTCTCCTCCTCACTACTTTGGTGCGGCTGCCATGGAGTTTGGGTGGTGATGTGGTTGAGTTCAGCTTGTGCCTTACCTTTGGCCAAATAGAAAAAAGGGGGATGGCTCTTGGCTTGGCCTTGAGTTAGCTCTCGCTTGAGGAAGGAAAGAGCAGGGATGAGAAATAGGGGGTTGGCTCTCGGTTGAGGAAATGAAGTGGGCTTTATGTGGAGCTTTCTTGTATTGTGCTAGCTTATACGGACATGGTTGGGGCAGCCTTCTGCCTTTGTGTAATGACTAGGATGCCCTCACCTTACCCCTACTCTTCTCTCATATGGCTGTTTGCCTTAAGGGCAATTTGGTCCAAGGGGTGGGCCTCTGTACTATTGACGGCTTTTATTTCTACTGCGGGAGGTAAGACAGTAAAAACGTGAGCTTCAGATTCTCCTATTGCCGAATAATGATGCCCACATAAGCGAAATGTGTCGACCGGCCCCGGACGGTCTGGAAACATCAGTGAGTGGTACTTCTATTTGACATTCTAAAGTCGAATGGGTTCTGACGGCAAAATATTTTATTTTTTATTCTTTCTTGGATTGTTTTATTTCTCACTTTTCTTCTGTTTTGCGTTCTGGTGGTATTACACAGCCTAAGCAACTGAAAATTGTAAAGGCCCTGAAACACAAGGCTCCTAGCTACCCAGGTTTGCTACTTGTTTTCCTACAGTGGTTCTCTTCTCCTGCAGGAGGAATGTACAAGACGAGACCAGCCCTGTTGCGGGCATGGCAAGAAGATGTCAACAGGGACTACTGAAGAAATCATTGAAAAACACGCGCCCCGGGTGGCACCAATCAAACCAAGTGCCTGTAACTATTCGCAGTATCCGGGTCACGTTCCAAGTATTCCCTGCTGATAAGGTCCTCGATTCTCCTCTTTATCACTTTGATGTCAGGCTGCAGCAGAGAGAACAGCTCCCATTGTCAAAATCTGATATTTACACAAAGTCTAAAACAAGACGAATTGCGAACCAGGGAGTTTCCCCAGAGGAGGATGTGTTCCGGTAGTACCTTGAACATGCGGCCGCGCTAGTCCACACATTCCGCTACGAGGAGCCGATGGCCCATGATTGCTGCTTTTGTTGGGCCGGATGGTACCAGAGGGGTAAATGGAGCCAACTAAATTTTTTTTAAGTATTGAAGATTCTATTTTCATACAACTACAGAGTTACAGAAAATATAATTTTCACCTAAAACTCAAGACAAATAGCCAAAAACAAAAAACCTTGAAGCAACCACTTCCCAGTGATCTAAACGGCATAGAAATAGCAGTGTGTCTAGTCCCGGTGGTCTGATCGCTACTTCAATGGCAGTCTGACCACTGCTACAGTAAAATCAGCCTAATGAATAGTGTTTTCAGCACGGTTTTAAAAAAGAAAATCGAGAGAATTTTCGATTTGTAGATCCAAATGATGTGAAACTTTGCAGAGATCTTATCAAGAATCTATTCCAATAAATGATCATAAAAATCATGTCCAAAGTTGAGACCTTTTCAGTTTCAAAGAAAGGTACACCGAAATCAAACCAAAACCAAACTCGATGAATACAACTTGCTCGTGGGTGGACGATGGCAAGATGGCTTTAGATATATTCCCACATATCATAGAAAGTTAGGACACCGGAGAACATGACCCAAAAACTCTTGAAACAAGAAATCACTCAATGAGGCCAAAATCAAGCAAAATCGGGTTTCTTCATGAAATTGCTATCAAAGTGCATAGATGATAGAAGATTGATTTTCAGAGGTTATCTCGATCTCAATCACGTCCTTGGCACAACAAGATCAAGAAGAGGGAAGAGAAAAGATTAAAACCAACCGAAACAAGAACAAATCAATCAGAACAAGAAATAGACATGGAGATCATCAAAGATTCATGTATTGCCACTTTAGGAGGAGGGTTTTACAAGCTCTCTACCTTGGAGGATAGAGATCACACCAAGTGCTCCACTCTTAAACCCTAACCCTAAACAAGAGAGCACACGACAGAGAGGTTGGATGGTTAACCACATATCTCCATCCCAACTTGCTTTTATAGGTGAGCAACCAGCTACATATTACCCTTATTGGATCCTATCCACTATTACAATGGAAAAACTTGTTAACCCCACACACACAGTTTTACTCAAACAAGTTCACTTATGCATGCTTTTTAAAATGCATAAGTGTGCATGCGCTAAATCCTTAGCCTTGATTCGTCTTGATCAAACCAACTCTACCTTGATCTAAACCGCTCTCCAATGCACCACTCATGCGCCGCGGTTTTGATTCAAGATTGTTTCCGGTATTTTGGTCAAACTACCAAAATACCCCCTGGTGACCTGGTCTTCATCTCCCATTGCAAGCAATCGCCATGCTTGCCTCGTATAGATGCACCACAAGCTTGCCACACGCCACCAAGTATCTCCCGTACTGGTTCCTCTGAACCATGGCTCACTAGACTTGTGCAAGCTACATGGTGCCATCCAGCTGTTCGAACTCGCCTTCAATATTTTCCGCCTTTCTCATGCCATGCTTGAGCTCACCATCTCACCCGGCATCCTCAATCGTTATGGGCATTAGCTCCTCCCTGTGCCTAGCCCCGATCATCGCCGTTGACCACTGTTGACTCCAAGCATCCCTACACATCCAAAGGAAAAGAAATCATTTTCGGGTACAAGTTCTTCACAAACTAACCCACATTCGCTGTAACATAGCTCATGCAACATAAAACCACTAATCATACTCACAATAACCCTTTCCTCAACTCAAAATCCACAAATACGAATTTCAGCAGAAGTCCCCATCTGGACAAACCTCAGCTAGTCAGACCACCAACCCTCGGGTGGTCAGACCACTGCACCAACCGGTCAGACTGATGGCACGCTGCCAGTCATATCGCTCTTCCCCTGACCGACCAGCAATACTGCCAATCAAATTTCCAAATCTTCCAAATTGCAAGGGTTCATCATAAAGTAGGACTTTCTCATATGGTCCTTCAATCTCCCCCTTGATGAACGCATTGGCAATTTCTTAAAAATGTAGTTTGGAGATGAATTTAGAAGGTGGAAATTTGTAAATAGTGTTTCGAATGGTCAAATGAAGACTGCAAAGAGCTGAAAATGACCATTTGAGGTAGAATTGGAATGAACCTACTGAAAATGTCAAGTTTTCCACAAAAAACTTGAAATCCACCAAATGAGACAGAAAACCTCACTCTAGGTCCATATGAAAGAGCAATTGTTCGATTTAACCTTTGTCATGGTGAGACGCAATCAAATGCTCCATCTTAGCAAAATTTTGCACAAAAACTCCAAATCATGCTCTCGATGTGCATTTTTATCAATATTTCTCCCCTTTGACAATAGAGTCGTCAAGATGTATGGAAGAAGATAGAACATGAATAAAATGAAGTGGCTGTATTTAATTCATTTTTAGCATTTAGGAGCCATGAAGATTATCTAAAGTAAATTTCTAAGTAATACACCATGCCAAAAAAGTGAAAGTGCTATCTAGATCATGGCAAAACATGTATAGCCAAGCTAAAGCCACAAACAATGATCTGAAATTAAATGGATTCTTAACATGTCTAGGTGCTCAAGTTCATAATTTAGCCAAGACTATCCAAAAATGAGGCAGGCTATGTCAATATGCTAAATGAAACCAAGAAGCTACCATTGAGTCAATTTGGAGTGCTATAAGTTCAAAAATGAAGCAATTTGTTCAACGCTCGATATTACTTGCAGTTGAGCAAATTTAGCACATTTGGCAAATTTTGAATTCATTTTTGGTTTTAGTTGAGTTTCAACCATTTTTCACAAAATTTAGTTTCTTTAGCCACATACTAGATCTTAAGCCTTATACGACCATTCCAAATAAGAAGTTTAAGGAAGTAATCTTGGTCATCCAAAACTCCCCCTGAGTTCATACCTAGTGCAATGGCAAGCTGTCTCATGATAAAGGATTGGAGTGATCAGTTTCTTCACACAAAAGAGATCTTTTTATATTTTCTTGACTTAGTTTAAGAACAAAGAGTTAATACTAACTCATGCTTCACTAATTAACTAGCGTGGCTCAATCTAAAGCTCAATGAAGATTCAAAACTCAACTTAGCTTATTTGACATGGCATGAATCATAACAGGAATCATTAGAATAAGACATGGTTTAATTCAAGTTTTTCGTATTTAATAGAGCTAGCATGGGAAAAGCGAAGCTACACATACAAGGACATGATAAATCTAGCAAGCTAGCAAAGTTATGGTAAGATGTAAGGCAAAATATCATGTCACACAAGGATAATAGTCAAGGCTTCAAATATTTATATTCCAATGCATATTGCTGAATTTAAATGCAATATGAAGTAATAAAGATCCTAGCTCGCCCTCAGCAAGCGAGTTAGTTTTAGAAACGATTTAGTTCAAATTGAGTTATGTCAGCACTAAGCTCGACAAAATCTCAAATGAACTCTTTTTGAACCAAAGCAAAAAAGCATAAGATAAGAAGCTTCGAAAAATGAAGAAATAACAGTCCTTAAAACATAGACAAGATGAAGAGATCACTACAGCTTAGACTCGCTCTCATCTACTCCATATGACTCTAGGATTATTAGTTGGTCATATAAACATTAAAGACATTCCCTGTCTACCTAGGGGGCCCAAACCCTGCTAGACTTAAAAGAAGTGAGTGAACTCAACCTAGTGGGAAGACAAGCAACTAATAAACAGCATCCTAAAGTCACAAGATAAGAGGAAAAAATCTAAACAGCATAGTATGATACCAACCTTGGTCTATGCTAGGAAGATTAACCCAAAAGCATTCAGAAGCAAAGTGGAGAAAGAAGTAAATTAACATATGATACAGAAAGTACAAGATGCTCCCCCTCAGATGATGCCATAAGGACAAATCATCCCAAGCTCTCTCCGCAAAGCCATAAACCTCGAGTTATCTAAAGGCTTAGTGAAAATGTCAGCTAACTGTTGGTCACTCTCTACAAACTAAAGCATTATGTCACCCTTCTCCACATGGTCTCTAAGGAAATGATATCAAATATCTATGTGCTTGGTTCTGGAGTGCTGCCTGGGTTCTTGGCAATGTTATCTAAAGCACCTAACTACAGCAAATAGCGGTTGTAAAATACTCAGCCTCTGCGGTGGACTTGCAACACTGGATTGTTTCCTAGAAGACCAAGAAATAATAGAAGTGCTAATGAATTGGCAAGTGCCAGAAGTGCTCTTCCTATCTATCCTATAGCCAGCAAAGTCTGCGTTGGAGTAGGCTCTAAGAGAAAGATAGGAAGCAGAAGAGTACCAGATACCATAGTCTAGAGTAGCTCGAAGGTACCTAAAGATGCGCTTCACTACCTGATAGTGAGAGACGTGAGGAGAAGCTTGAAATCGAGCGCACAGACACACTGTGAAGTGTATGTCCGACCTCAAAGCAGTGAGGTACAGGAGAGAGCCAATCATGCTGCGGTACTCCTTCTGATCTACAGGCTCGCCATCCTCATCAGGATCGAGTGCAGTCAAGATCGCCATCGGAGTTGAACCAACTTGCCATCACTCTTATCAAAGCGACTCAGGAGGTCTCGAGTGTACTTGCCTTGATGCAAGAAGGTACTCTCCCAAGTCTACTTGATCTGGAAGCCGAGGAAAAAGCTCAACTTGTTTATCATGCTCATCTTAAACTCTATTCTCATGACATTAAAAGACTAGGAAACAAGAGCATAAGAGGAGCCACCAAAGATGATGTCATCAACATATATTTGGACAAGTAGAAAGTCATTGCCATGCCTATGAATGAACAAGCTCATATCTACCTTACCCATCTCAAACCTATGATTCAACAGATAGGATTTAAGCCTCTCATACCAAGCTCTAGGGGCTTACTTAAGTCCATACAAGGCTTTGAAAAGCTTGAAGATATGGTTTGGATATTGGGGTTCTCGAAACCTGAAGGCTATTTAACATAAACCTCTTTCTCAATATACCCATTAAGGATGGCACTCAACATCCATCTGGTATATCTTGAAGCCCTTAGACGTTGCGAAGGCAAGAAAAATCCTCATGGCCTGTAGCCTAGCTACAGGAGCGAAGGTCTCCCCAAAATCTAAACCCTCAATCTGTGAAAAACCCTATGCTACCAGTTTAGCCTTGTTTCAAATGATTACCCCATCCTTATTTTTCTTGTTCTTAAGGATCCATTTGGTTCATATGACATTATGACAACTAGGAGGCTCAATAAGCAACCAAACCTTGTTCCTCTCAATTTTCTAACTCCTCATGTATGGCATTGACCTAAGACTCATCAGACAGAGCATGACCAACATCCTTGGGCTTGAAAGTGGCAACATATGCAGAGTGTAGATAGAAGTGAGATAAGCTAGACTTCGAGCGCATGACATGCTCAAAGTGATCCCCTATGATCTACTCAGAAGGATCACTACTAGGGATGTGTTCAACAATGACGCTTTGCTTTCGTCACTGAAGACACCAAATTCGTCACTCATGCTGTTTTGTGACGATTTTATGACGATATGGGCTTCGTCATGGAAAGCGCGTCACATTTGGCCTATCGTGACGAAACGACAATTTTCGTCATCGATGTGCACTCTTTATATGATGAAAAG
This sequence comes from Dendrocalamus latiflorus, assembly GCA_017311315.1. Classification (NCBI taxonomy): domain Eukaryota; kingdom Viridiplantae; phylum Streptophyta; class Magnoliopsida; order Poales; family Poaceae; genus Dendrocalamus; species Dendrocalamus latiflorus. The sequence continues at coordinate 43,365,786 of CM029663.1, forward strand.
GTTATCGTCGTAGAAGTGGTTTCTTTCTATGACGATTTATTTTCGTCATTGAAAGAACACCTTTTTCGTCATAACCTGCCGTCTGTCAGGCGGTCAGACGGCGTCTGCCACGCTGGCTGCTGACGTGGCGTGCCACGTGGCAGCTGATGTGGCGTGGCACGTGGCAGCTGACGTAACGTGCCATGTTGCAGCTGACGTGTTTGGCGGCGTGGCAGCTGACGTGTCCTGTGACGTGGCTGTTGACGTGGATTGTCCACATGTCCACTCGTTTTCGTCACAGAAGTGGTTACAGATTCGTCATAGAATTAGTTTCAAATTCGTCACAGAAAGCTCACAGAATCATCACAGGTGCACCATGCTGATTTCATTAGAAAATGCAAATAATATTCAAATGACCAAAAGCTTCCATAAATTAACAGATCCAGTATTCCAGTGACCATACAACTTAATCAGCAATACTAAACTTGGTTCACGTTAACATCACATGCAAATAATAAAAAGTTCACTACTAAACTCGGTTCACATACTTGACATCACATTCCACCAGCAACATAAGTTATTGCATACACAAAATCATCAGCACGGACCAGCAGCTACAAGCAGCACTCATGTCGAAAAAGCATTGTTGAGGGACAAGATACGCTTGAGCAGCGCATTGTTCTCCTCCATTGCCTTGTTGTTTGTCTCTGTCAGCTTCTTGTACTCCTCCACCTCCTTTTGTGTCCTCGCCAGCTTTTCCTCAGCTTCTTCACTTCTCTTCTTGAGATCTTCGAGTTCACCTTGTACAGCAGCCCTAGCTTCAGCTGCTAGTTGTTCCCGAAGCTCGCTTTCATTTGATGATGATGATTTGGAGGGTGCCACTGGTTTGTTTCCAACACTCTTTAGGAAAATGTGTGAGCTGTTCTGGGACAGCACCTGGGACACAACCTGCACACTGGAAACTGCTGGCTCTCCTTCAGCAATAGGTTGTGCCCTCAAAGCTTCCATATTTGACTGAAACAGCAATGACCCATCATTAGTTGATACTTATTGCATTAATTTGAGGAGGAAATATCACACAAGATGTATTTTACAAGATTAAAACCTATGCTGATCTCTAACCACAGTTGTAATATAAATAGGTCGATTCATAAAACATCCTGAAAGAATAAGTGTTTGAACTTTGCAGAAAATAGATAATGTCTTTTGCAAGCATTACAAGCTCAAAAAGGACCATGAGGCTGCTACTTTCCACAGAAAGCTACCAGAATAACGTTAGCAGCTAGAGACATAGCTAAAGTTTCAGAAACTACCAGAATATTGTTGTGGATTATTTGTAACTCAAGAGTAAAAAGCCTCAGTTTGTTACGTTAATTACCCCAGCTGGCTTTCAAGAGTAGAAATACATGTGCCTCCACATGTCTGACATTTGCTATTTGACAGGATGAGCTAGACACACAGCGCAGCCTTGCGCAAACTGATGCAAGAGAGATTCAAATGCTTGTCTGAAGCTTTGCTTAGCAGCTGTAGCAGCAGCACGCACTAGTGTTTACTGTCCAAGAGTAGTGAAAGCTGATTTCATCCATGGATGCCTTTCTCTGCTTGTTTTTCATCCCATCTTTCATGAGCATCTGTCCACAGCTAGCATCTAAGTACTAATTAATGGACTACTCCCAGTGGTTAATTTAATCCTGGAGATGTATTGACTTTACTAAGTATTTGTATTTTGAAGGTGTCCCAGGCCTATTTATGTTGAGCCTATGAACTAAGTAGCATTTTAGTTAAGAATAGACACCCAAATTTGCCTCCATAAGCACTTTAACTTAGATGGTCAGGTGTACAGTTACGCCCTCAACCAACTAAGATAGGTTTCTTATCAATAAGAAAAAGAACTAAGGTAGGTTTAGTTCCTAGGACTGCAAGTACAAGCACATGCATATAGCAGATGAACTTATATGCTCAACAGGCTGAGACAAAAAAAAACAGGCTGACAGTAACTATATAAGACTGGAAGCCATCCCATATAGCTCCGGCTGGTGTTAGAACACAGGTTCTGTTCTTCAAGCTAACTGGCCTAACATTCATATTGAATATGCATACTCCCTCAGTCCCGAAATAATTGCAATTCTAGGAACTGGCACAGCAAGCAATGACAGACAGGAAATTGCAAAAATACATGAGGCCAAAAAGGTATGCAATCCATGTCGGGACTTACGACTGCTTCTCTTGCTGGTTCACTCAGACCATGTTTGGAGCTGGTATGACAGGTCTTGAATGCCTCCACCGCATCAAGTTCTTCATTTTGTTCTAAGCTGGGTTCTGCATTGTTTCTCTTCTGTTTCTGTTTAGTAGATAATCAATTGCAACAAAGTTTTGTCAGATGAAATGCAAAATAAGTTGTTTAGTGCATGTATGTACAAGGTACTCTTTACTTACATATGCATGTAAGTGTGCCACATAGCTGCGAGAACCCGTAGCCTGATGATACTTGACTTTACGGCGATTCTGCTTGTTCTTTTCACTTGATTCCTACAATAAAATGAACATGTCAGATGACATCATAGGTTTTAAATGAGAATATCATTTGGAAACTAAATGAGATAGAACATATGACAAGATACCCATACCATGTTCTTTGGATCAGACCACTTTGCAACTAGTGCCCTCCACTGTGCATCAGTCATGCAAGCAACAGGAGAAGTTGTCCTAATCTCATTTGCAGGCACACCATTGAAGTATTTCTTCTTGAGCCGATAACGCATTTGTCGCACCCCAGAGCGCAGCATATCGGTGCAAGCTTCCTCTGTTGGCTTGTCCTCTCTGTTAATGGCCAAGCGCCCCTAGTCACATGACAATTCCACATTTAGTTAGTCATTTCAGGTTAAGCAGATGTACAAGTTAACCATAGAAACAGTAATGCACTTACAGAGAGCTTTCCCACAAAGTTGTTGTAATATTGTTCGTCTTTCTTGTAATCTTTCCAATGAGGTAGGACAGGAACCTTATCCCGAATGATAACACCAGCCTCAGATGCAAACTTTGCAGCTTGAACAGGTTCGTGAGGCCTTCTTTTGCCTTCAGTAACAGCTATGGGCATCCTCCTTCCCATAGCTTTTGTCATCCTGTCCAGCAGTGTTCCCTTGGTGGGTGGCCTGGGTCTCCCTGGGGCTCGCTGTGCAGGAGCTAGAAAATAGAAATTGCATTTAAATGCTTTAGGTTCATGCAAATCAGCAAAAGAAATGACATTTGAATGACAAAGAAACTACAACTTGCCTTCATTGTCTTCCTCTCCAGCTAAATTGTCTTCATCAGCACCTGTACTGTCATGAGCTGCTCCACTGTCTTCCTCTGCAGTAGTGTCCTCACCACCACCTCCATTGCCTTCCTCTGCATCAGTACTGTACTCACCACCACCTCCATTGCCTTCCTCTGCAGCAGTACTGTACTCACCACCACCTCCATTGCCTTCCTCTGCAGCTGTATAAGACCATTGTGGTATTTCATCATGATCATCTGTAGGATCCTCTACATTCTGCCCATCTCTCGCTGAAGGTTGAAGCCTTTTTGATTGTCTTCTTTGGGGTTGCAGCTGTGATCCTTCACATGCCCTCACTCTCTTACTATTCCTAACTCCTGGTGGCATGTTGGGATTTGTCTTCCTCTTATTTGAAGTGTGGACTGGCAGCCTATACCCTGGAGGATACTGTGGGAAAAAACCAGTAAGTCATGTGCATTAATAAGCAAGACCATATATTACAAACAGGTATGAACGAAAGAAGGTGCATCTAGAAGCAAGGGCATATATTAAAGAACAGATTAAAAACATTCAAATGCAATTCAAATATTCCCCATCTAGTATTTTGAAGATAGAAGAAGCACCTTTATTGCTAGGGGCTGTGGCTGGTCATCCGATTCAGTGTCATCATCATCACTATCTCCTTGATCATCATCGTCAAGGAGATACTCCGATGAATCCAAATCTTCACTACTTGTTTTCTTGTTTGCTGATTTTTTCCCGTCTGATGCAGATTGTGGTATAGAATTATTAAAATCAGTATATAGTGTTTTCAGTCCGAGGTCTTGCATCTTCTTTAAATTGTCAGCCACGCGTGCATCCCGGATTCTCTCATAAACAGTTTTTGGAGGTTCTTACAAGAACAAGCAAATTGTGTCTATTAGAAAATAAAAAGGAGTGAACTAAGAGCTAAGAGGTAGTAATACTAGATACTAGATAGATAAGAGGTAGGAGCTAGTAGTGCCTGCTGAAGAGCTAAGGGATAAGAGGTGATAGGATATAGGCAACAAGTAAGAGGTCACAGCTAAGAGCTAAGAGCTACAACTTTTTGTGTACTGAAGGACAAATACTCAAAATGGTATATATATACTTATCAATGCAAATTAGATTGTATATTAGCACACAAAACTTTATAGTGACCAAACATTTACAGGATAATGGCAAATAAATGCTAGGTAACATTAGTTATCGATGAACTTGATCACTTGGAGACGGTTGCACCCTACATATCAATGTCAACAGATGACAAATGAATCATGCTAACCTGGTTATTTAACATGGGACACTGAGTTTAAGAGTAACAGATACTCACAGAGCAACTTCTAGAGCTACCAGGATCTGAACACATGCTAACCAATTGCAAACAACAAGGCTTGATTTAATCTAACGAAACTAAATAGCAAACCATTACGATATAGATCAAACCAAATATTGGGGCTTGCAGATCCATGAGCACTAACAAAATTAGCTCAGGAGCTATCTTTTGACATAGATTGGGGGGAACAAAATCTTGAGTGTCTAACAGAATACTGAAAGGAGATTGACAACAGCAACTCAATTGTCAGAAATGCTGCCCAAAGTTAAGACTTAAAACAGAACTTATTCATTTTTTTCTATAGTTGCGCCAATCCTTCATTAAAAAAATTCTGAAACTCTGTGAGTATACTATAGCCTCCAAACCTACAGGTTTGTAAACTACTGATTTCTAATTTGAATTCATCCTTATCAGGTAAAACCGGTAGGGGTAAACACCCTCTAAACTTAGCTGAAATCACCTGATCACAGATTTCCACCCCTTAAAAACAAAATCATATAAGGACGCAGATAAAAAAACAATACAAGACAGAAGATTTTTTTCTTACCTTGTTCTTGTTGTGCAGGTCTCTTCCTACCTTGACCCCTTGTTGCCACCATTGCGGTTGTGGCTAAGATGTGGATGTAGACCAGGTGCTCGTCGACGGGGAAGTAGCTACAGCGCGGCGAGGACCCACAATCCGGCGGTGGTTAGGGTTAGGTTGGGGCGAGAAATAGGTGGATGGGGCGAGATAGGTGCATGGGGTGATGAGCGAGAGGGGGATGCGGCGATTGATTTCGGCGACGGCGCAGCTCGACGGCGAGGAAGCTGGTGGTCGACGGCGGTGTGTTCCGGCGGTGGCGGCTAGGGTTGGGAAATGGGGGGAAGAGAGGACGAGTGGCCGAGTGGCCGAGGGGGTGATGAGCGAGAGGGGGATGCGGCGATTGATTTCGGCGACGGCGCAGCTCGACGGCGAGGAAGCTGGTGGTCGACGGCGGTGTGTTCCGGCGGTGGCGGCTAGGGTTGGGAAATGGGGGGAAGAGAGGACGAGTGGCCGAGGGGGTGGCGGCTAGGGTTGATAAATACGTGACAATTTTGGCGGATTTTTTTTGCGGGATGGCGCCCTCCAAATGATTTTTGGCGCGGCCCGAGAGGTTGCGGTTTTCTTTTTTTGTTTTTGGCGATGCGGGATCTTATGAGTTAACTCATATTGCGCTCGAGATCTACTGAACCCACTTGAATAGCGCAATGGAAAGGCACATTGAGTTGGATCTTGAGCTCCTGGGTTCGAAACCTATGGAAGCCATTTTTTTGGTTTTGCCAACTATTTTTGTGTTTTATTTTTTATTTCTCTATGTTTATATTTTTTGCCAGATTTGTAATTAGTATAATATTTCTTACTGATTTACCTAATTTACATTTTAGTTTCAAATGTTTTTGACATAGTGGTACTATACATCCCCCGCTACCATGAACATCTCTCACAAGGTTATATGTGAGACATGTATGCCCTTGTGAGGATGTGCATGACCACTTTCTCAGAATCAATTGAAACTTTTTTTGTCGTCATTATACACCAAAATGAGGTATCCATCCAAGTTTGAGATTTTTGTAGGTACCCTAGGGTATTTTAACATTTATCCTTCACTAATCCAAAAAAAATCACAATAATAGGTAAACTTGGTCCGAAAATTGCACAGATGCACACAACATCATAGTTTGGTTCCATAAACATGCCATTAAAGTTTCAAATGATTCTGATAAAGTGGTTTTATACACCCCTAGAAGCATCAACATGTCTCACTTAGTCACTGCTCCATACTAGAAATCATCATCTTCATCGTCTAGGGACATGTCATCATTGTTGTCATTGCCACCATCACTACAGTACTGCAGTACTGTCTCATCTTCCTCCTCATCCTCACTATCTTCACGAGTAATAGGTTGCTTCTTGCTTCTTATAAGGTCTTCTAAATTTCCTTCAATTATAGTGACTTCTCCACCTTGAATATTGTGCCTAACCTCATTATCATCACCTAGTTGCACTACATGCTCAGTATCAGAACAGTAATCATCCTGATGCACATCATGACTGGCCTCATCTTTTTCAGCCACATCATAAATATTCCTATGTTCAAATTTCTGCACAACTCGCCAATCTTTACCTAAAGATGTGTCTTGCAGGTAAAACATCTTTTTCGATTGAGTTGCTAAGATGAAAGGATCAGTCTTGTACCATAATGACTGCACATTGACGGATTTGAAATGTCCGTCATCTCGAAGGCCTCTCGTCTTTCCTTCTTGGTTGAACCAATCGCATCGAAATAGAACCACCGTCCGACGGACTTGAAGATTCGAGTTATATTCCAACTCAATTACCTCTTTAAGGACACCATAAAAATCCATGTCTTCTCCATTATGTGAACCTTCAGTCATTACACCACTATTTTGTGTCAGCAGGAACTTCTCACGATCCACGGTGCTATACCTCACTCCATTAACCTTGCAAGCTGCACAAGTCTTAACCCGCAGATCAGGTCCACATGACAGTGCCCACAGTCCTTCGCTAACCGATTCTGGATTCTCCTTGCGTTTGTTCGCAATCTGTTGCAACAAAAGTACTCAGTTCACCAATTACATATGGATAATAATGAATTTACTAAACCTAGAATCACAATGTGTAGTGACTTACATGGCTCCTAAACCACTTTGCAAATCCTTGTTCAACCATTCTATCAACATCATGTGCACCTTGCTGCACTAGATTGTCCTTGTACAAGCTGCAGGGCAAAGTTTTGTCATAAGAAAATTTATAAATAACATAAAAACTAAATCTCAAACATCTAAACGATACTTACTCCAAATATTCCTCAACTTCTTCACAATTATTTAGCACATACCAAACTAACTTATTGAAGACAACATCATCAATGTAGTCACTCCTATCAGATCCAACAAGAGTAACACCATGCTTAAAAACAGAGATGTCATCAGGCAATGGCATCTCTCCACCACTACCATCATCATGGTTAAATCTATTGTCAATATCCTCCATGTACCTAGAACAGAAAGTCAAGGTGTCACTTGCCATATATGCCTCAGCAATTGATCCTTCCGGCCTAGCCCTATTCCTTACAAAATTCTTCAAAGTGCCTAGCCGCCTTTCTATTGGGTACATCCATCCATACTGAACAGGTCCTCTAAGCAGTGCCTCATCAGGAAGATGGACAGCCAAGTGCACCATGACATCAAAGAAGGCAGGTGGAAAGATTTTCTCAAGCTTGCATATGATCAATGGAATTTCTTCTTTCATCCGTTTCACAACATCTATCCTTAGATTTCTACTGCATAGTTCCCTGAAGAAGGTCCCGAGCTCTGCAACTGCTTCATATACATCATTCCTCACCAGTCCTCTTAGGCCAGCAGGTATGATTCTTTGCAGGAGTATGTGGCACGAATGTGTTTTCAGCTTTCCCTGCACCTTCGAACCATCTTCACTTATGTATCTTGCTAGGTTAGCCGCATATCCATCAGGAAACTTGATTCCTTTGAGAAACTTGCAAAACTCGATTTTCTGATCCTTCCCCAAGACATACGGAGCAGGTGGAGTTGTGACTGAGTTGCCATCCTGCTGTAAGTGCAATTCAGGTCTTATGCCCATATCATGCAAATCTAGCCTAGCATTGGTTGTGTCCTTGGTCTTGCCCTGTACATTGAGTAATGTGCCAAGAATGTTTTCACATATGTTTTTCTCTATGTGCATCACATCGAGATTATGCGGAAGCTTCAAATCTTTCCAATACGGCAATCTCCACAACCCAACTTTGCGGCTATAAATCCTTGGACCCTCATTGCGCTTCCTTTTATTTCCAGTAATTTCAGGATGCTTTCCTGGCCTAACATCTTTCACCTTCTCTAGCTCCTCTTGGAGCTCCTCCAAAGTGAACTTGCCTGGCTGATCTTTGTTTTCACGCTTACCATCGAAAGCCAAGTTTCTCCACCATGCATGTGTCCTTGGAAGGTAACGACGATGTCCAATGTAACATAGCTTACCCCTTATTGCCCGAGACAACGGATCCTTGTCGCAATGAATACATGCATAATACCCTTTTGTTGTTCGCCCTGATAACGTGCTCAACGCTGGAAAATCATGTATACACCACAGCACGGCAGCACGAAGGTCAAACTTCCGACCAGTACATGCATCGTACGTACTGACACCCTTCCATAGATCGAGCAGCTCTTCAATTAGGGGCTCAAGGAACAAATCAAAATCCTTTCCTGGAGATTTTGGACCTGGGATGAGTAAAGACATAAAGCAGTTTGCTGGATTCACGCATTCCCATGGTGGGAGATTCAGCGGTGTCAGAAGCACTGGCCACATACTGTACTGGGTACTCATGTTGCCAAATGGATTGAATCCATCGGTGGCTAAGGCAAGCCTTAGGTTCCTCGGATCAGCTGCAAAGGTTGGTTCCCTCCTGTCGAACTCCTTCCATGCTTCCCCATCAGCTGGATGGCTCATTACATTGTCGACTGGCATCCTCACTTTCTTGTGCCATTGTGTTTCCTCAGAAGTTCGCTTTGCAACAAAAATTCTTTTCAACCTTGGCAAAAGTGGAAAATGCCTCAATACCTTGTGTGGAACCTGCTTGGTCCCAGTGTCATCTTGCCATCTAGACGCCTTGCATACTGGGCACACATTCTCTTTAGCATACCTCTTACGAAACAACACACAATTGTTCTTGCATACATGGATGTTTTCGAATCCAAGGCCCAATTCTCGAAGATATTTCTTGGCCTCATCATATGATTTTGGCAACTCACTCTGAGGGTATCCTGACGATAGCAACTTCATAATTGTGGAAAATCCTGTATTGGGGATTCGATAGCGAGACTTGATATACAACATCCTCACCAGAAAAGAGAATTTTGAATGGCTAGATCCCGGGCTAAGTGACTTCTTCGCATCTTCAAGGACTCTTGCAAACCTTGGTTGTTCTCCATCAGCCTCTGCCGCAGCATACAGATCTCCTATCATCTCTGGTACTCCGTGATCCTCATCATAATCATCATCGGCCACATCCACATGTATCCCAAAGTCATGATCACCTCCTTCGACCTCCTGCTCCAAATTGTCAACTACTGCAGTATCTGCCGACTCCCCATGGTGAATCCACCTGGTGTATGTAGCTGACATTCCATAAATGTGTATATGGTCACTTACATCATCCTGAGGCCACAAACTTTGATTAAGACAGTTGCGGCACGGACAAAGTATGTGGCTGTCTTCGGGGTATCTTTCACTAACAAATTTCATGAACTCTTCAACTCCTTTCACATATGCATCTGTGAATTGTCTCCCGAAAATCCAGCTTCTATCCATCTATTTTGACAATAAAATAAACCTTGTTCTCAGTCCTTAAATTAGAGTAAAATCAACAAAATTCAATAACATATCAAACACATGCATATTATATGTAACAATATTAAAAATCAATTCAAACCTTGTACTATGCCCGCGTAAGTCGCGTCGCCGCTTAGCTGAGGGCTCTTGATCTTCAAATCCAACTTCCGCTCCCTCGAACACGTGATCTAACGAGAGAGAAAACGAATCGAAAACACAAAATAAAATCAAATAAAATTCAAATGAACTCCAAAAACTTTCAAACCTGAACCAAAAGGAATAGCTCAATTTTAGATGAATTTAGGAAAAAGAATCGGGTCAATCGGAGCTAGGACGAGGGAGAACGGGCCTCTGGAAAATTGGATCTAAAGAAAATCGGGAAAATAGGAAAAGTGCACTGTGCTGTGGACCGGGCGAACGGAAAGCTGAGTCCACGGTGAACCCGGCGCACGAAACAGTGCGGGGCGGCGGCTGCTTGCGCAAGCGGCTAGGCTGACGTGGCAGACACGTGGCGTGACACGTAAGCACTAGGGCTGACGTGGCGCTTGCGGGGCGGCTGACGGGGCTGCTGCACGGCGGCTGGCTCACGGGTGCACGGCTGACTGGTGGGACCGGCTGGCAGCGAGACGGCGCACGGTGGACGGCGTCCACGGGAAGGCGAAGCGACGGCCTGGCGTCAGCGCTGACGCATGCGGGCGCGGGGACCGAGGCGTCACGGACGGGTCCGCGGCGACCGAGCGGTGGGGCTGCGGGCGGTTCCGGCCGATGGCGAAGGCGATGGCGGCGCACGACGGCGACTGGCCGGCGGGGTGCGGCGGTGGATCTGGCCAACGGCGGGGACCGGGACGGGCGACGGGACGGCGGCGACTCACCGGCGGCGGGCGGCGGAGCACGGCTGCGCTCACAGGCAGCGTCGGCGAACGGCGGCGCACGAGCGTCGGCGGCGGAGAGCGGCGGCGGAGGCGGCGGCTCGGGACGAGGAAGCCGAGGGGTCGCGGCGGCTTTTATACGCGGACGCCGAGGAGTTCGGCTCGGAGACGGGCGGAGGAAAAACAGAAGGCGGCGGCGGCGTCCCGATCGGAGACGGGGACGAAGAATCCGGGTCGGAGACGATTCCGACATGTGGGCCCCGCTGGTGGACCCCGCTGGCCACGTCATCGAGGTGGGATCCGCTGGTGGGACCACGGCGCCACGTCATTGAGGCTGGGACCTGCTGGTGGGACCGCATGCCCACGTCATCAAGGTTGGGACCAGCTGGTGGGACCGCATCGCCACGTCATCGAGGTCGGACCCGCTGGTGGGACCACGGCGCCACGTCCTCGAGGTGGTGCACGAGCCAAAAATCTATGACGATTTAGTTTTGTTGTTTTATGACGCTCCGTTCGTTTTCGTCATTATTCTTCGTGCCAAAACTCCGTCACTTGTGACTAATGACGAAACTGTAAGTTTCGTCATTGAAAGCGATAGTTCTGTGACGAAAATAGTAAACGTCACGAGTGAATCGTCATTGATGAACACATTTCTAGTAGTGGATGACGATGTCGAATGTGTCGGGGAGGTCTTGGGGTGCGATGAAGAAGTGGCCTCTACCTTATGATCTATAGAGGTAAGAGTAGAGCCGCTTGCTTTAGAAGAGCTAGAAGGTAAGGGCTGATCTCCCTGAGACGTAGTGGTAGAGGCAGGCTCCTCAAGGGAAGATGGGACTAGATCAGGTAAAGAACCTTCATCTCCATTATCCTCATCATCTACAAAGATGGTCTCTGACTGTATAATTTAACCTCAGATATCGGGTTTAGTATCAGGACGAGCCTCATCGAAGGTAACCTCACAAGTCTCTATTATCCTACTCGTCTCGCAGTTTTAGACCCTATAACCCCGCGAAGAAGTAGTAACCCAAAAGGATACCATCAGATGAGCATGACTCAAACTTATCTAGGTTCATAGACTTCCGAATGAAACATTTGCAATTAAAGACATGGAAATGTGAGACACTATGCTTTTGCCCATACCTCAACTCATAAGAAGTGCAATGCGAGTGTGCCCTAAGAAAAACGCTGTTCGAAATATGACAAATGGTAGCTATAGCCTCAGCCCAAAACTTTTTAGGTGTACCATACTCATCTAGCATCGTCCTGGCCATCTTGACTAAGGTACAGTTCTTCCGCTCCACCACGCCATTTTGTTGAGGAACATATAGAGATGAGAACTGATGCTCTACACCTGTCTCATCACAGAACCTGAGAACCTCAAAAAGTATGAGTTCTTAAACTCCATACCACTGTCACTGTGGATTGATTGTAAGGCACCATGGAGCTCAATAGACGTAACAGCCCAGGTTTTTATTAAAATAAAAATAAATAAATAAAAAATGATTAAAATAAAATTTAAATAAAAATAAGAATTTTTGTTGCGTAAATTTTAATTTTGGGTTTGCCCTGAATTTCTGTTTTTGAAAAAGCTGGATTTAAAAAGTATTTTAAGTAAAACCTAAAAATTGTTATTAAATAAAATTATATTTTGATTTTTTATAAACATCTTATGTCAAATTAATTATTTGGAGTTATGTGGCTTTTATTTGGGTTTTCTGAGTTTTCTGGAGTTTTAAAATCTATTTTTGAAATTAAAAAAGTATTTTAAGCATGAAAATTTGTTGGACCGAAATGGCGACAGAGGGGGGGGTGAATGTCGATTTTTAAAATTTCTCCCAAGACTCAAACAAAAATACTTCTCCTATAGCAATGAATGCTACGAAGAAACAGATTAGGCTTACTGAAGACTCACAATCACAGAGAAAGAGGACAAGACAAATGAACTAAAATAAGTCACCAAGAAATGTCATAAAGAGGAAAATCCAGCAGCCAAACTCCACAGGCCGGTCTGGCCGCAATTGAGTGGGCGGTCAGACCGCCTAATGGCTACCGATCATATGATGCTGATCAGACCGGTCATATGATGCCGGTCAGACCGCAAGGGGTGAGGCGGTCAGACTGCAGTGGGTAATCTGGTCTAACCGGATTTCTGAAAAATTCAGACCGACCAACTGACCTTTCTGCGCAGAAAAACTCCAAGATTCAGATTTTGGCCAAATGAAGAACTTGCAGCTAGTTTCCCTTTGCCAAAAGAGCACAAATCTATTCTAAATACCATCAAGCACTTTTGGTACAGAAGTTTTCTTCATTTGAGCAAGAATTTGAGATTTTGCTCAAAGTTTGAAAACCTACAGAGACCAACACTAAAACTCAAATTGCCATCTCAACTTTGATCCTTTGGCCAAGAAACTTTGCAAATATATTAGCAACAGCCACAGGACTCTCCAGACCAAATCTCAGGCCATCTCATGAAGAGAATCAAAATCTACCTCAAACCCAAGAAACAGGAAGTGAAGAACAAAGAAGCTGAAAATGGAGAATCTTTGATTCATTTGATTTGCTCTAGGGAGAATTCGATCAAATGATCTTGGGACCTATTCCCATCACAGAGCAACCCATTTTGCCACTCCCCAGCAAGAAATGAGCCAAAACACTAAAACTCAAAAATCAAGCCTAGAAAGCATCGAAGGGCAAAAACCACAGAGAGCCTGGGAACTCAATCAAACTCAAATAAAATCATCTTGGATTGATAATGAGGAAGAGAGATACATGATTGCATAGAGTATCAACTCATACCATCCCTACAACCCCATACATTCTTGAAAGATCAAGAACCCATCTCCTATCTCTCAAGAACACACACACACAGAGAAAGACATCGAAGGGAACACAGCCCTCTGCCTCCTCCACCCACTCTCAACAACTAAAGAGAAAGCAAAAACAACCTCCAAAAGCCTTGGAGACCATGCAGGAGACACCGTCCTTATATAGCCTCTCCACTAATGGATTTGCCTCTCTCTTTACCCGCTAAGCCTCACCAACTCTAGTGCTTTATCCATAATCCGCTTCTTTTAATGCAGCTTTGCGTTTTTACTGAAATGCCCCTCCTGCACCTTCTGGGAAGCTTCCTCATGTCTTGCCGTCCAAGAATCGCAACCACCTCGAGTCTCCGCCGTCTTCGACACCTCCGACCGTTCTGACCTCGACACCGCCTGTGTCTAGTCCGGTCACCTCGTGTCTCGCCACAACTCCGCCTCGACGTCCTGCAGCCATCACAGACAAGAAACACATCAAATAGCATCGCTCGACACATGAAAGCATAAATAGCATCAATGAATCTCATTAAGCATGAAATAGCCCAAATCTGTCAAATCAACAGAATATACATCCTAACCACTTTGACCAGGTTTGACCAAGTCCGACCGAGCCCGATTGCACCATGTAACGTCAAGGTCTAAACCATCCAAACCAAACTCGACTTTCCTAAACCGATGTGAATTACTCATCACACACATGGGATGACCTCCGCATGGTCTCTCAATCTCCCCCTTGATGAGTATATTGACAAACTCAGAAAAAGCGCAAAGTAAAGTTTGAGTTTGAGAAAGTCAAACATGGTCCAAAGGAAAGAGCAAAGAAGCTCATGACCATGTCGACAAAGAAACAGTATAGCTACACAAGAAAGAGCAAATTGTTCTCCAAAGCTCTAGAAAGCTCCCAAATGGCTTTTTCTCTGCTATTCTCCCCCTTTTGACAATAAACACATCATGATGCAAGGAAGAGAATAAGGTCACAAAGATGGATGAAATGGCTGAAGGTTGTTTATTTTAAGCATTTAGAGCCATGAAGATTTTCCAAAATGACCATATGAGAATTACATCAAGCCATAAGACATAAACATGCTATCTAGATCATGACAGGATATATATATAAGCCAGTTAAACCAATGAGTTACAATCTGAAATTTTAGTGCAAATTCTTAGCATGTCAAGTCATCTATGATCATAGTCTAGCTAGAGGTATCCAAGAATGATGCAAGCCATGTCAATAGTTAAGTGGAACCATGAAGCTAGTGTTGAGTCATTTTAGAGTGCTACAAGTTCAAGAATGAGACATTTGTTTAAGTACTTGTAACCTTTGTAATTTTAGCAAATTGAGCACAATTGACATGTTTTTCTTTAGAAATCTCATGATTGTTGCCAACCAGATTTTAGTTTTGTCATGTGCTAGATCTCAAGCCTTATGCGACCACTCCAAGCAAGAAGCTTAAGAAGATGGTCTAGGTCATCCAAAACTCCCCCTGAGTTCATACCTTGTGCAATGGCGAGCCGTCTCATGAGAAAGAATTGGTGAGATCAGTTTTTTCGCACAAAAGAGATCTTTTTGCATTCATAAATGGTTGTACTAACTTATGCAACATTAAGAACTAGCATAGCTCGATCTAAAGCTTAACAAAGATTCAAGACTCAACTCAGCCTATTTGACATGGCATGAATCATAAAAGGATAACTAAAGAAAGACTAGTCTCGAGAACTAACATGACAAGTTTCAATTCAAGTTGAGCAATTTTAATTAACTCATCATGGCAAAAGCTAGTCTACACATATGAAGTCATGATCAATCTAGCAAAGGAGCACAACTCATGGCAGGATGTAAAGCGATGTAAACACGTCATGAAGGGATAATAATCAAGGCTCCGTGTATTTATATTACAATGCAGAAAGCTAAAATACAAGAAAATCCAGCTCCACCTCAACATGTGATGCAACTTTTAGTTCAAATTGAGTTATGTCAATATTAAGCTCCAGAAGCTCCCAAATGAACTCCCCCTGAACTAAAGCAATAAAACCGAGAAGCTGGCAAAGAAATCAGAACAGGCAGTCCTTAAAGCATAGATGAGATATAGAGAACAATATGGCTCAGACTGACTCTCATCGACCCCATATGACTCTAGGACTATCAACTGGTCAACTAACAGACTAAGGAGCAAACACGAACCCTGTCTACCCGAGAGTGGCCCGACCCTCGCTAGAACCTATAAGAAGTGAGTGAGCTCAACCTAGTAAGAAGAGAACCAGCTAATAAGCAGCATCCTAGAATCACAAGATAAGAGCAAGAAGTCTAAACAGCTAGACAAGAGAAGCACTCTAATCTATGCTAGGAGGACTAAACCCAATGCACCCATATGCAATGCAACAGAAAGGAGTAAGAGCATAATCAATATAATAAAGCAGTAAAGCACAAAGCTCCCCCTCACAACAGTCCATAAGGACAGACCACCCCAAGTTCTCCCCGCAGAGCTGAAAACCTAGAGCTATCCAAAGGCTTGGTAAAGATATCAGCCAACTGGTGGTCACTCTCCACAAACTGGAGCACTATGTCACCCTTCTCCACATGGTCTCGAAGGAAGTGATATCGGAAGTGTTATCACAAAAGAGTGGAACACTGTCGATAACTAACCCAAAGTCCCGCAGGGTCGAAACCATCCAAAGCACCTGGTTGCAGCAACTGGCGGCAGCAACGTACTCGGCCTCTGCGGTGGACTGTGCAACACCGGACTGCTTCCTCGAAGACCAGGAAACGAGAGAAGTGCCAATGAACTGGCAGGTGTCCAAAGTGCTCTTCCTATCTATCCTACAACCTGCAAAGTCTGCATCCGAGAAGGCTCTCAAGGAAACACAGGATGAGGAAGAGTACCAGATACCATAGTCAATGGTAGCTCGAAGGTACCGAAGGATGCGCTTCACCGCCTGGCGGTGAGATACGCGAGGAGAAGCCTGAAACCGAGCACAAAGACACACAGCAAAGTCTATGTCCGGTCTCGAGGCAGTGAGGTACAAGAGGAAACCAATCATGCTACGATACTCCTTCTGATCAACTGGCTCGCCGTCCTCATCTGGGTCGAGCGAGGCTGAAGTAGCCATGGGAGTTGACACAGGCTTACCATCACTCAAGTCAAAGCGTCTCAGGAGGTCACGAGTGTACTTGCCCTGATGCAAGAAGGTACCCTCCCGAGTCTGCTTGATCTGGAAGCCAAGGAAGAAGGTCAACTCACCCATCATGCTCATCTCAAACTCGGTGCTCATGACATCCGAGAACTGGGAAACGAGAGCATGAGAAGAGCCGCCAAAGATGATGTCATCCACATAAATCTGGACGAGCAGAAGATCAGTGCCATGCCGGTGAATGAACAAAGTTTTGTCTACTTTACCCATCTCAAACCCATGACTCAACAAGTAGGACTTAAGCCTCTCATACCAAGCTCTAGGGGCCTGCTTAAGTCCATACAGTGCTTTGGAAAGCTTGAAGACATGATTTGGGTATTTGGGGTTCTCGAAACCTGGAGCCTGTCTCACATAGACTTCTTCCTCAATAAAGCCATTGAGGAAGGCACTCTTGACATCCATCTGTCATAGCTTGAAACCCTTAGAAGCTGCAAAGGCAAGCAGGATTCTAATGGCCTCAAGTCTAGCTACAGGGGCAAAGGTCTCCTCAAAATCTAGACCCTCAACCTGGAACAAGCTCTGAGGTACCAGTCTAGCCTTGTTTTGAACAACCACCCCATCCTCACTCTGCTTGTTCTTGAACACCCACTTAGTCCCAATGACATTGTGACCTCGAGGGGGCTCAACAAGCGACCAGACCTCGTTCCTCTTGAAATTTTCTAACTCCTCATGCATGGCACTGACCCAAGACTCATCAGAAAGAGCATGACAAATGTCCTTGGGCTCAAAGGAGGCAACAAAGGCAGAATGGAGACAGAAATGAGACATGCCAGATTTTGAAAGAGTGACTCGCTCAAAAAGGTCTCCAATAATCTGCTCAGAAGTATGGTCTTTTTGGATATGTCAGGGAGGTCCAGGATGAGATGAAGAAGTGGCCTCTACCTCATGAGCTGACGAGGTAGGAACAAAGCCACTAGCTCCAGATGAAGCGGAAGGCATGGACTGATCACCTGGAGGTGCAGTGGAAGAAGGCACCTTGAGGGGTGGATGAGGGACTGGATTGGGTAGACAACCCTCATCTCCATCGTCCTCATCATCCACAAAGATGGTCTCGGACTGCTCTAAAGAATCTGAGATATCGGGCCTAGTCCCCGGACTGGCCTCGTTGAAGGTCACCTCACAGGTTTCTACCATTTTACTAGACTCGCAGTTCCAGACCCTATAAGCCCGCGAAGAAGTCGAGCAGCCTAGAAAGATCCCATCACAAGAACGTGACTCGAACTTATCTAGGTTCCCAGACTTCAAAATAAAGCACTTGCAACCAAACACACGAAAATGAGAGACGCTGGGCTTTCGCTCATATCTCAGCTCATAAGACGTGCGGTGCAAGTGTGCCCTAAGAAAAACTCTGTTCGAAACATTGCACGCGGTGCCTATAGCCTCAGCCAAAAACTTCCGCGGTGTAGAGTACTCATCGAGCATCGTCCTGGCATCTCGACCAAGGTACGGTTCTTCCTCTCCACGACGCCATTCTGCTGTGGGACGTGCGGAGAAGAGAACTGGTGCTCTACACCTGTCTTATCACAGAATCTCTCGAAGTAGGAATTCTTGAACTCCATGCCATTGTCACTGCGGATCGCTCGTAAGGCACCCGGAAGCTCAACAGAAAGCCTACTAAAAAGACCTCGAAAATGTGTAAATGTCTCATCCTTCGAGGCTAAGAAAAACACCCAAGAGTACCTCGAGAAGTCATCAACCACGACAAGGACATACCACTTCCCTCCTGCTGATGGCACTCGAGCTAGTCCAACTGTATCCATATGGAGCAGCTGTCCTGGTGCATCGGTCATAGTAACTGTGACTGGAGGATGGGAAGTGGAAACCATCTTGCCGTGCCAGCAAGGAGCACAAACTAGATCTTTGACCATCTTGAGTTTCGGCAGACCACGAATAAGGTCGTGGCCGCTAACTCGAGTCAAATGGTCAAATCCAATATGACCAAGTCTCGTATGCCAGAAAGAAAGGTCGCGGGACTCAGAAGCAACTAAACACCTGAGAGGATCACCAGAAGACTCAAAAAAATTAGCACGAAAGATCCTCCCAAAACGAGAAATCCCGCAAACCAGACTACCCGAAGAATCAAGAATTTTGCAAGCATTTTTCTTGAAGCTCACCTCAAAACCGTCATCGGTAAGCTGAGAAACGAAAAGTAAATTATACTGCAGCTTACTAACCAAAACAACATCTTTCAAAATGAAAGAATCATTAACGGTATCTTTGGCGATGACGCGCCCAGAAGAAGCGTCTCCGAAGGTGATCGTCTCATCACCTGGAGCGCGGGCTAGGGAAGAGAACAACGTGAGTCTCTGGTCATATGACGAGAACAACCGGAGTCTACAAGCCAAACCTTTCCCTTCCCTGCCTGGCGAACCTGAGTCAACAGGAGAGTAAAGTCTCAGTACTGGGGTAAATCAAGAGTGATTTTGGCATCCAATACTGAGTAACACGTCGAGCAGATGAAGTAGTCAAACACGACTGACCTCTATCTACCCTACGCTCTCTGTCACTCAAAGAAGCAGACGGTCTATGTGTAGACCTGAAGCTGTTGTTGGGCTTGACTGCTACAGAGGAGCGAGTCAAGACACCAGCAACATGCTGATCACGCCGCGGGTAGCTATCTCGATGGGGGAAACGATATCTACCCTCAGGACGGCGGAAGTCACGACCAGGAGCATATCGAGGACGAAAGCCAGAAAACTCAGAAAATCCAAGTCCTCGATGATGCCCAAACCCATCCAGCTGAACAGTCCTAGACCTCGTGTGGGTCTTAGGGGCACTCAGGGTCTGGGGCTGACCCTGAATACGCCTAAGAGCCTCAACACGATCTCTCCGCGTGATCTTGGCGTGCCTAAAGCATCGCTTGATCAAGTGTCCATCCTTCTGACAGAAGGTGCAGTGGTACTTCACCTTCTGAGAGGTAGAAGTAACACGGTGAGGTTTCGCCTTCTGAGAGGCCGAAGCAGCAAGTGGAATTACCTTACTGTCAGAAATCCCTTGGACAAAGCCCGCTGACTTAAATTGGACTTTCTCGGTCATGGGCTCAATCTCGATCACACTTGCGGTTATGGGTCTAAGCACGGCAGGTGGACGCTTCCTCATGTCCTCATAGAAATCGTATCCTAGACCCTGATTAAATCTGCAAATCTTGGATTGGTCTAGAATAAGATTAAGCTTCTTCTTGCCGCCTACAATTCTCTCGAGAGTGTTCATAAGGTACTGACACTCCCGAAAGAGAGAGGTGCAAGAAGAGCAGGGAGAAGAAGAGACAGCAGGAGGTAAGGGAGCAGATGAAGAACCAATAGCAGAAGAGTGAATGGCTTGTGCATGCACAGCCGACTCGGAAGAGATAGTTCTACTGCTAGCAGTTTGGTTCACGTCGCTAAGCGTCTCAACCTTACCCTTGGGCTTCTCCCCCACACCAGCAATCACATCACAATCAGTTGATGGCTTCACTAGTTGATCCTTAGTTAGCTTCACACATTTTTCATTCAAAGCAACAAGTTCAAGTTTTAGTTTATCACAACTAATGCATGGTGAGCTAACAAGGTCATTAGTCGCGAACTGAGCCATTGTCTTATTAGTGTCAATCATTTCTTGAAACTGTTTTGAGACAGATTCAAGTTCTGCAGTTAACTTAGGACAGTTCAAACATGAAGCAATGGGCTCAAATAGTGAAGCTTGTAGTTCAGCAATTTTATGATCTGCCCGTTTTAGGTTCATCTTCAAATTATTGCAATTTTCACAAGTCTCAGGCAAATCGAGAAGCATAGTATAAAGACCTCTAAAAGCATTGTCCTTATCCTCACATGAGGTGGAAGAAATAATCTCAACAGCAGTAAATGAAATAGGAACTACCCTACTCATCTCAAGTTCAGCAAGAAGACTAATGTTCTCCACCTTAATCATGTTTAGCTCAGAGGACACACTATCATGCAAGGTCCTTAGCTTCTCAATGTCATCCAGCAATGCAGAACAAACATCGCAATCGTCACGGGAGGGAGCAGATCTAAGTGACGTAAGCTCCCGTGACAAACTCTCTACTTCCTTCTCCAACTCGCTACACCTAGCTCTAGATCTAGCATGGAATCTACCTAGCTTAAGAAAAGCATCATTAAGCTGGTCGTAAGTGGGGGATACCTCGTCGGAGTCGGAGTACAGCTCGTTGTCGCTCAGTTCGCCCTCAAGGGCCATGAAGCACATGCCGGAGAAGTCGTCGCCGCCCTTGGGATCTTGCTCGTCCGTTCCATCGTCGTCGCTCCACCCCTCCACCTCGCTGAGGTCGATGTCGTCGAAGGCGGTGAGGATGCGGTGGAAGAGCTTCCTGGCTTTGCCAAGGTCGCGAAACTTCTTCTTGCCTTGGGCGTGAGCTGAGGGCTTCTTGTTGCGGTTCTTGTCGATGTAGTCGTTCTTGCCCGAACCGCCGTAGTCACCTTTGCCCTTCCCCAGCTTGGGGCAGTTTGCTCGAATGTGGTTGGGGCCACCACACTCGAAGCAAATCACGGGTCCTCCTCTCTTTCCGTCCCTCCTCCTCTTGTAAGCATGTGAAAATCTCCGAGCTAGGAGGGCTAACTGCTCATCCGCAAGCTGCTCTAACTGATCATCAGTTATGTCACAGAGAGCAACAAGGGAGAATCCGCAAGTCGACTCGGAAGAAGGTCCAGAAGTGGGATCGGTGACTAAAGCCATCGACTGCGACTTCAACTTACGAGAGACAATGTCAATCTCGTGAGTCTTGAGGCGTGAGTACAACGCGTCAAGAGTCAAAGTCGAGAGGTCGGTGGTGTCCTTGATGGTAGTCACCTTCATCTCACAAACCCGCAAATCAAGAGCAGACAGCATTTGACTAGCATTGTCCGAGTCGGGGTATGTGAGACCAACCGCTCGGAGATTGCTCAGAATCTTGTGAAAATGAGTGAAGCACTCATCCAAGGACTCGCCAGCGAGCATTTCAAACTTGTTGTAATCTCGCTTGAACTGGCCCTGTCGAACCGTCTTAATCTGGGTGGTGCCCTCTTGGTATGCATCGAGGGTCACCCAGATGTCGAAGACCGACGTAAGATGAGAGATGTGATCGAACTCGCTTCTGCTCAACCCCTGGATTATGATGTTCCTTGCTTTCGCATTGGCCTCAACATTATGCTTGTTTCCAGCGTTGATGTTCTCATTGGCAGGAACAACAAATCGTACTTTGACCTTCCTCCAGATGGCATATCCTTGAGCCTGGATGTATGTCTCCATCCGGCTTTTCCAGAACGGATAATCGATGCCATCAAAGATCGGAGGCTTGGTCGAGTACTTGTCTGTCGCCATGGCACTAGAGACCGGTTAAGATCTATGGAAAAGAGCTAACCGGCTCTGATACCAATTGTTGGACCGAAATGGCGACAGAGGGGGGTGAATGTCGACTTTTAAAATTTCTCCCAAGACTCAAACAAAAATACTTCTCCTATAGCAATGAATGCTATGAAGAAACAGATTAGGCTTACTGAAGACTCACAATCACAGAGAAAGAGGACAAGACAAATGAACTAAAATAAGTCACCAAGAAATGTCATAAAGAGGAAAATCTAGCAGCCAAACTCCATAGGCCGGTCTGACCGCAATTGAGTGGGCGGTCAGACCGCCTAATGGCTGCCGGTCAGATCGGTCATATGATGCCGGTCAGACCACAAAGGGCGAGGCGGTCAAACCGCAGTGGGTAATCCGGTCTGACCGGATTTCTGAAAAATTCAGACCGACCAACTGACCTTTCTGCGCAGAAAAACTCCAAGATTCAGATTTCGGCCAAATGAAGAACTTACAGCTAGTTTCCCTTTGCCAAAGAGCACAAATCTATTCTAAATAACATCAAGCACTTTTGGTACAGAAGTTTTCTTCATTTGAGCACATCAAGCACTCTCCAGACCAAATCTCAGGCCATCTCATGAAGAGAATCAAAATCTACCTCAAACCCTAGAAACAGGAAGTGAAGAACAGAGAAGCTGAAAATGGAGAATCTTTGATTCATTTGATTTGCTCTAGGGAGAATTCGATCAAATGATCTTGGGACCTATTCCCATCACAAAGCAACCCATTTTGCCACTCCCCAGCAAGAAACGAGCCAAAACACTAAAACTCAAAAATCAAGCCTAGAAAGCATCGAAGGGCAAAAACCACAGAGAGCCTGGGAACTCAATCAAACTCAAATAAAATCATCTTGGATTGATAATTAGGAAGAGAGATACATGATTGCATAGAGTATCAACTCATACCATCCCTACAACCCCATACATGCTTGAAAGATCAAGAACACATCTCCTATCTCTCAAGAACACACACACACACAGAGAAAGACATCGAAGGGAACACAGCACTCTGCCTCCTCCACCCACTCTCAACAACTAAAGAGAAAGTAAGAACAACCTCCAAAAGCCTTGAAGAACATGCAGGAGACACCCTCCTTATATAGCCTCTACACTAAGGATTTGCCTCTCTCTTTACCCGCTAAGCCTCACCAACTCTAGTGCTTTATCCATAATCCGCTTCCTTTAATGCAGCTTTGCGTTTTTACCGAAACGCCCCTCCTACACCTTCCGGGAAGCTTCCTCGTGTCTTGCCGTCCAAGCATCGCAACCACCTCGAGTCTCCGCCGTCTTCGACACCTCCGACCGTTCTGACCTCGACACCGCCTGTGTCTAGTCCGGTCACCTCGTGTCTCACCACGACTCCGCCTCGACGTCCTGCAGCCATCACAGACAAGAAACACATCAAATAGCACCGCTCAACACATGAAAGCATAAATAGCATCAATGAATCTCATTAAGCATGAAATAGCCCAAACCTGTCAAATCAACAGAATATACATCCTAACCACTTTGACCAGGTTTGACCAAGTCCGACCGAGCCCGATTGCACCATGCAACGTCAAGGTTTGAACCATCCAAACCAAACTCGACTTTCCTAAACCGATGTCAATTCCTCATCACACACATGGGATGACCTTCGCATGGTCTCTCAAAATTAAGTGCCAACAATAGTTGAAAATATTTTTATTAAGTCAAAATGTCTCCAGGAAAGTTCTTTGAATTTTTCTGGAATTTTTGGAGTTTATTTCATATTTTTCTGAGCTTTATGGAATTTATTCGGGTTTTCTGAAATTGAAACTCAAATTTAAAAATTAAAAATCCCAACCTTCCCCTCCGGCCGCCACGTGGACAGCCAGATGCCGCCCACGTTGCCCGCTCAGACCCCGCCTACCCTCCTTCCCCTCCCGCCACGTGTGCGGCCCGATTTCACCACACCCGTGGCCAGCTGATCTCGCCCGCCCACCGCCACTTAACACCACCAGCCGTCCGATTCTCCCGCCGCAATCCCAGCCACCCGTTCCTCTCTCTCTCCTTCACCCCGGCCCCACCTATCGGCGCCTCCCTCCCGCCCTCTCTCTGCCATCTCAGGCCCGCTTGTCAGGGTGTCTTCCTCCCCCGCTCACCTTCTTCCTCCCGCAGCGCTCGCCAGCCGCAACCGCAGCCCCGTCCTTCCCGGTCTTCCCTGCTCTCTCGCGCGCACCACCATTACCTCCCTTCCTCTCACGCAAGCCGCGCCCACCTTCAACCCCTCTCTCCGCGCCCCCACTCCCCCACTGTAACATCCCAAAATTTGGATTTTCAAAAATAGGGAATTTTTAAAAAATTTCTTGCAAGTTGCTGGTATTCAAATTTGTTCTAAATATTTATTTGGAATTTTATGGGTTTTGTGTTATGAAAATTTGCAATCAGAAATAATCCCAAGTGCGAGTAACGATCATATAAATACTGAAAGATGTGGAAATAATCTAAAAAGGAATTACAAATTTTAAACTAATTGTAAAATTACATTTAAATCCAAACAAACATTCAATTTTTAAAACTCAAACCGAGAAGCATAAACTTTCATTTAAATAATTGAACCGGAGATCCTAAAATCTTGAATTCTAAAATTTTGGAAAAACCTGAGAGTCAATAAATTCTAAATTTCAAATGTCAGGCAAAAACAGAGAGCAATAATCTTAAGGGCGAAAAATAAATTTAAATTAAAAATTCAAATTTTAAAGTAATGCTTGAAGCTTTCAGTTTTCTTTTCCTTACCATTTCCTTCTCTCCCATGTGGGCCCCACTCTTTTCTTTCTCTCTCCTTTCCCCACTCCCGGTCTCCTTCTCTGGCCGTTGGGCCCTCTTCCTCCCCGTCTCCCTCCTCTTCTATTCCCCCGTGCACTCGCTCCCTCCTTTCTTTCTTTAATCTTCTCCTCCTCCTCATTTCTGTGGCCGAGCTGCTTCCGCGTCGCCCTCCCCTCTCTCAGCTCTGTGCCGAATCTCGCCAAATCTTTGCCGTGCTGCCTCCTCCCTACTCTGCATGCGCAGCTGCTCGGTCGCGTCGCCACCGAGCCCCGCGCTGGTCTCTGCCCGGTGGATTTTTCCCCGCCGCCCGCACGCCGTGCTCTGCGCAGCGCCTCGCTCGACTACGCCCGTGAGCCCACCACTGCGCCTCCCTCTGCGGCTACAAGTAGCACTGGACCCTCCATTTCTCTCCCGCGCCGCCCACTGTCATTCCTCCCCTCCCTTGCCTTTTTCTTCCGCCCAGCGCCCGCAAGCCGCCACCTGCCTCCTTGCCGTTCCCGGCCATCCGGCGACGCCCCGCCTCTCCAACGCACCCAGGCGTGTCTCAAGGAGCCTCCTACCTCCATGCCCGTTTAATTGAACTCCCGTGCATCCAGCTCGTCACACGGTCCAGTTCCCTCACCGCCGGCCGCCGCCGCCATTCCCGCCGCCGGCGCCTCTCCAGTGAACCATCCGCCAATTCCTCGCGGTGGAGGCAGCGTCTCGACGCCCCGAACCTTTCCCCGCCGCCAATCGGAGCTGTAGCCCGCCCCATCTCGCCGGCACCGGGATCCACCCCAAGCCGCCGCCGCCCCATGCCGCCGGCCCACCTCAGCCCCACCACTGCTTCCGGTGAGCTCTCCATGCCCCTCTCCGGCTCACGCGCGCCCGAATCCCCTTCTCCTCCCCTTCGGCGCCGTCGCCCCCTTTCCACCTTCACCGTTGGCCGCCTCACACCGTAGCCCGTCCGCCTCACCACCGCTCCAGCCAAATCACCGCCACCCCTAGCTCCCTCATGCTCTGCGCAACCCGTTTTGCTGGGTCCCGCGACCTCCCCGGCCACCGCCCGCCGCCGGCAGGGTCGGATCCGAGCGTCGCCACCCCGCTCTGTTTCCAGCCAATCCCCACCAGTAACGATATTTGGTTTACTGCCCCTTACTAAACAAGCAACACCGATATCCCCACTGGCTAGCAGCGCTCGCTTTCACCCTGTTGGCCCGAGTTCGACCCCCCCCCCCTTGGCCGCAAGAATTAGATATAGGTTTTTTTTAAATTTTGCCGACAGCTACAGTGAAGGAGAAATTAGGGAAAAATCAAAAAAATAATAATTAATACAGGATGTAATAAATAAATAAATAAAAGGGTACAAAAATTAATTAGGATACAAATGAACCTT
Source organism: Dendrocalamus latiflorus (assembly GCA_017311315.1). NCBI lineage: Eukaryota > Viridiplantae > Streptophyta > Magnoliopsida > Poales > Poaceae > Dendrocalamus > Dendrocalamus latiflorus. The sequence goes on from CM029663.1 coordinate 43,392,142, forward strand.
TTAACAATTTTAATCATGAGTAATCATCATGTGCTAGTGAATATTATGCCATGACTATTTATTTTAATTTCAATTGTCAATTAAAGGTTTAGAATAGGATATGCTCCTATGAAATGATGGCTTAGCAAATGAGGGTGGTTTACAGTAATAAATCCTAAGCCATTGTATGATAGTGAAAATTATAGGATTGACCATAGCTTGATTTAAACCTCAACCATTATTCCTATACCCTAAGCAGGCAAGAGAACCATTTTCGGATTATTAAATGATTTGGGTATAAAGCCACTAGTATTTGGACTAGTTATCACATATGAATAATTAATGTGATTTGCCTAAATGAATTAAAAAGTTAAATACTAATTAAGGGAAATAACAAAGAAAATCTCTTTTGATTATGTGTCCAAATTTAATAAAGGCTACCCTTATTTATAAGTAAAACCTATGCCTAATATTCAACATGCCTTCATTAAATGAGCTTTAGCAGTAGGTTTGGCTAAAATAGCAAATATAGAAGTATAACCTGGTATACCAAGCTTGGCCCAGATAACTAGATTCAGACTAAAATTAGAAGTGAAGCTAAGCCTAATATTAGTTAAAGTAAATGCAAGTGACATTAATTAAATCTTAATGTTAGTTTTAACTGAATAATAATATCGAACGTAGTTGCATATAGTAATTGGGACCCGTGTAAATGCAGCCTTCTTAATAAATATAAAACTAAGTAGGAGAAGCTCGAGTCGTAGTGTTCTATTACCAACCATGCCTGAAATCACCCAATTCACCCATTAACTCATAATAGAACTAAATTGAGTTTATTCGGATTTATTTGGATCTTTTGAGTTATTTGCTCTTATTTGGATTCAGTCATCTATCGTGTAATTAGAAACTGGAGTCCCGAAGATTTCACAGATCGAGTGTGGTCAGAGCAGAGTGAAGATAAAGAATAGAAGCTCAAGAGAAAGCATCGTGTGAGCTCAAGACCGCGGTAAACCGTGCCAGGCGAGTCAATACTTTGATCATGTTGAACCTACATTTTCTGCAAATTACTTTGGTTTAAATTATCAAATTGCATGCTGTTATTTTATATGCAAACACATGCTTAATTTAAGATTCTAGTTATATGCCCATTGTTTGCCTTGAATAATATTACACCTCCTTTGGAATACCTGAATATGTGAACCTTGTCGCCCTAGCAAAATTATAATGGTAAATTTTCAAAAGTAAGTCCCTAATTATACGCCATGCTTAGTACTGCATAGATACTCGGAGCACTGAAATGTCCCAAGCATCATCAACATTTTCAATCATGAGAAACTGGTTTGGGAAATCATGGTGGTAATGACTGGTATATGTTGGTATGATTATTTTATGATCCCAAAAACCTCAAATTGCTTATTTATCTGAACGGATAGTTCGGGGGTATGGTACAGGGGTGCACGAGAGTGTGGTTTGTGGTAGAACCGCCCAGATACCACTAAGTACTGAATACTGTCATGACCTCCTGTGTAAAACAGTACAACCATAAGTCTGTAAAGTACAACTTGGCTAAGTAAACTTATCGAAACCCCGGACTCATCTCACTAGTAGTGGATAGAAGTGGATATGCACGGGCAAGGGGGCCCTAAGGGACACTGGTGGAGGGTGAAGTTTTCCAGCTGTTCTAACGTTGCGGGAAGTGGAGCCCGGCTGCGTTAGTAACTGTGGGGAACATCCCACGCATAGATGGGACCCACCGCAAGTGGGCAGTTTCCCATAAGGTGAGATGACAAAAGGGACTAGATACTTTGAAAAGTCACTGTGATGGTCTGCTCAACCACATGACTAAGGAATCGTGTGGGGCAACGAGTTGATTATCTCTTGTGGTGAAAGTGTACAAACTCTGCAGAGTCAAAACTATTCGAATAGCCGTGCCCACGGTCAAGGGCGGACATGGGAACTTAACCAGATATAGTTCTATTTCAAAAACTTTGTGGTTGGGAATGGATAAAGTGGAGGGCAGCGGAAAGCCCTGATTTGAGTTGTCCTGGGTGTCATCCCAGTGGTAATGTAAGCGGTTATAACGCTGAAATGTTAGCATATGGTGCAGATGCCATGTAACGGTGGATGAACTCTGGATCGCTATTATTACTGCATTCTCTTACACATTATGATTTTGTTCAAAACTGTTAGGTCTCAGGAAATTTCTATGTATTGTATTTTTAAAACAATGGCAATACTTCTCACAAAATAAAATGTCAGGAAGAATAAATAGAGTCATGAGTAAAGAAGATGGTTGTTCATGGTAGACACATAAAGATATTGGTGGATTCATGTCGATCACAAAAAGGAAACGATAGTGTTGATTCTGGGAGAAATGAATTGGTGGAGCTTAAATGAATATATAGGCTAGATAGATGATTTAAATGATTTTGGAGAATTAGGGAGTGCAAAGGTAATTGGTGGATTATAACACTGATAACTAATATAAATTCTTGGGAGATGTTGGCGATAGTGGGATAAATAGGATTTGATCAAATACTAGATGGATGAATTGAATCTTGGGAATTTGGAGGAATGATAACAATTATTGGAGTATAAACTTGATCAAGGATATTCCTGGTGGATGAATACCAGTGAATCGTAGACTTGACCAATGATATTTTGGTGGAAGTATACTAGTGAATTAGTTAGTGATAGATAATTGAAAAGGAGATTGATTATTGGAAGAATGAATTATGGTTTTGGATCAATAACAAAAGGATTGAATACGAATGATTTCGGTGGATTTAAAGGCAACGGTGATAGTTAATCATGGGAATTTAGAAATGAAGAGTTGATGAATAGAAATTACAAGATTGGATTATTAGGAATTTAGAACACAAAAGATATTGGCGGATTCAAAATGATTAATGATACTAGCTGTTTGGAGTTTTAGGCAGCAATTTATCGGTGGATTATATAAATTATGATACTCGCTGATTGGGAATTTAGGCAGCAGTTGATTGGTGGATTGTATAATTGATGTTATCCGCTGTTTGAGTTTTAGACAGCAGTCAATATAGAAAGTATATGATCGGTGGATTAATTAAATGATGTCACTCGCTGTTTGGAGCTTTAGACAGCAATCAATAAGGAAAGTGTGTCTTTGGTGGATTAAGTCAATTATGGCAATCGCCGTGTGGAGTTTAAGTAGAATTAATAACACTATGATTTAATAATAATAATGCTACCAAAAGCGATTTTGGCAAATAAAATAACCTGAGCCTCTCCTTTGATAAGCCATGCATACTATTTATTTGCATTAGTGTATTGGCTCGGGGAGCACGGTGGTTAGTGTGCTCACACTCGCTCTCATAACGAATCCAGAAGCAGGAATCAGATCACTACGCTTCAGCAATACTTTCGGTTATGAAGGAGGAGAAGATGAAGTCATCAAGGGCTAGGTCGCGAACCTCCAGTTGGCTGCCCGTGGGCTTGTCCTGAAGGTCCCACCTGCGTGCTTCGTTCTTCCGCTGCTACAATTTAATGATTTCGGCCTAATCGGCCCATGAGTAAGTCTACTATTATATTTACGCTTCCGCATGATATGTACTTTGATATTCAGAACTGTAATCTGTGAGCTCCCCGGGCCCGAACGCTACCCCGGCCGGCAAGCCACGTCGGCAGACCGGGCCTACATGGCCGCCACGTGGCTGCCCGGTGGCCGCCACGTGGCTGCCCGGTGGCCGCCACCTCGGCAACCCCTGCCCCGTCGGCGCCACGCAGGCCGCACCCACCACGTCAACACCCCATTTGGTCCGTGGGCTCGGTTCATGGACCAGGCCCACCTGTCAGCCTTTGTCCGAAGGTGCTGACATCATGCTGACGCCATAATCCGAATTTCCAGTTGAAAAATAAATCAGCCGAAAATAAAATCCTTGCTGACACCATAATTCAGATTTTCCTTAAGAAAAATAATTCCAGAAAATCCCTTTTTCCATTTTCTCTGATTTTAAACTTCCCGGAGCCCGTTCTTCTTCATCCTAACTCCGATTGAACCCATTCAAATTTCTAAATTCATCAAAAATTCCCCTATATCAATTTCGGGCCTCAATTCAAATTTTTAAAGTCAATTTGAATTTTATTTTGAATTTATTTGAATTTGGTGGGTTATTTTCACGTGTAGACTTCGACGATTCGGGAAAATTCTTCGACGAAGATTCAAACCAAGTTGAAGAGCAAGGCAAGTCACACTCCTTGATCATTTTGATCCCAGTTGTCAAAATAAAATTATGTTGATTTAAATTATATTGCATGCATATTTCTATTCAATGTATTTCAATTCAGTTTTAAATTTAGTTAATACATGTTTGTTACTCCCTCCTTTGACATTGTAAATTCTTACCCCTTGTAACCCTAGATTAAAACTCTAGTTGATACATTAGTATGGGTAGAGACTTTATGAATAGAAAATGCGTAGCCTTGCTTAGACATAATTATGGGTTGGGATACTTTTTCACATAAAATGATGAACTTTTCACATGAAATGATGATTCCTCTAAATGTACTCTAGACTTTGGTGAGTCAAGGAGGTTTATGAAATATTTTGAAAACAAAATATAAAAACTGGTTTAGACTTAGGCAATTGGTTAGATTGGTGGGTGCAGGCATGCCCTGTTGGTCGAAGCCGCAGTGGTTGACTGTCGTGCACAGGGGTATGTGGTTGGACCTAAGTCAGATTAAGGACCGGTCTGTGAGCTACTGTTGCAAAGCCTTATCATACTACCACATGGCTGGTATGGGACAGCCCTGGCTGAATAATTTGTGAAGTCCCAACCTGAGTCAAGTCGTAGGTTGAAAGTGAGCGTGGTTGGTGCCATGTGAAGTCTCACTTGGGCGAGCATGGTTAAGCCATGTGAAGTCTCGCTCAGGCTCAAGAGGGGGTCTCGGTCTGGTTGATTCCTTACTGGGGTGAAACCTTAGAGTTGGCTTGGCCAGGATGAAAGTTTTGCATTGTAAAGGCCTTGTCCCGACTCCCCACTGCACACCTAAGGAAGTGTGTAATCTAGTGGTACAAAGGGATGATCGTGTCTTGTGGGTAAAGCTGTACAACCTCTGCAGAGTGTATAATCTATCCTGGATAGCCGTGCCCACGGTCATGGGCATGCTGAGTAAAAGTTTTTCATGGATTAGATTTTGTTTTTCAAAAAAATGATTTTCGAAAACTTTATGGATGGATGGAATCCATGAGAGAATGAAAACCTTGTGGGTGGATGGAACCCATGAGAGAGATTGGAAGCTTGTGGATGGATGGAATCCACAAGTGTTTGGAAACGTGTGGATGGATGAAATCCATACGTTATCTTTTGGAAAAGATGATCCGGGTGGGATGCCCGTGGATAGGTTGGTGCTTGGTCGAAGCCGGCACTGACGGTATTATTTTCAACTACATCTGTTTTTACTTACTGTATTAAATTCAGCAATTTCAATCTATTTACTGTATTTCTTAAATGTTGTTTTATGCAAACTAACCCTATAAGCCTTCCATTGAAGCCTTTATCATTATGTTGCATCTCTCCGTGTGATTTGCGGAGTACAAGTTTGTACTCACCTTACAATCTCCATACAGAGGAAGATGTCGTCGACTTTGGTGAAGATCAGGACGAGTAGGCCGCGTCTTACTGTCGTTTGCCTGTGGGCAGGCTTGGGCTTCGCTTTTATCAGTTTGCTTCCGCAGTTCTTTGCTTTATTTATCTTTGCCAATGGGCGTTGATGTAAGACTTGGCCACAAGGCCATACCCTTTTATTTAATATAATTGGTCAATTTTACTTGGTATTTATCTTTGTTGTACTGTGTGCACTAGCTGATCCTGGACTAGTGCGATTTACACAGAGGATCCAAGAGTCGTTACTCCGGGATCTGACAACAGACAACCTACTAAATAGACCAAGAAAATGACTGAAAGTCTCATCCTTTGAGGCTAAGAAAAACATCCAAGAAAACCTCAAGAAGTCATCAATCTTGACAAGAACATACCACTTCCCACGGGCCAATTGCACTCTAGCAGGACCAACAGTGTCCATATGAAGAGTTGTCCTGGTACATCGGTCATAGTCATAGTGACTGGAGGATGAGAAGTAGCAACTATTTTGTCATGCTGACAAGGAGCACAACTAAGTATTTGACCATCTTAAGCTTAGGCAGACCACACATGAGACCATGGTCACTAACTCGGGTCAAGTGATCAAAGCTAATGTGATCACGTCTGCTATGTCAAAAAGAGATATCACAGGACTCTGAAGCAGCTAAGCACCTGAGAGAATCTCCAAAAGACTAAACAAAATTAGCACGAAAGATATTCCCAAACTTAGAAATCCTGCAAACTAGACTTCCCAAAAAAAATCAAGAATTTTACAAGCATTTTTCTTAAAGCTTACATCAAAATCGCAATCGGTAAGCTAACAAATGGATAGCAAATTATAACGCAGCTTACTCACTAAGGCAACATCCTTCAGAATAAAAGAATCACTAATGCACACAGTACCTTTAGCGATGACTCGACCTGACGAAGCGTTTCCAACGGTGATCATCTCATCACCTGGATCTCAGACTAGGAAAGAGAACCAATGAGAGACTTCGGTCATGTGACGAGAATAGCTGGAGTCCACAAGTCAAACATCTCCCTTCCTAACCTGATAAACCTGAATTAGTGAGAAGTAAACATCGGTGGCTCAATACTGGGCTAAATAAGAGTAGATCTAGGAACCCAGTACTGAGTCACATGACGAGCAGAAGATCTAGTCACAGGAACAAAAGACTGATCACCTCTAGCAATGCTATGCAACTCACCTTTCACAGAGTCAGAAGGTCTAGAAACAGAACCCAAACAACTATCTGGTATATATACTAATCACGCCGTGGATAGCTACCTTGACGGCGAAACGAGGTCTATCCTCAGGGCGGTGGAAGCCTTGACTAGAAACAACTCAAGGACCAAAACTAGAAAAGCCTAAAAACCAAGTCCTCAATACTGCCTAAAACTCAGAAAGTCAGAAGAATGACTTACAACTCTAGGTCTCGTGTTGGTCTTAGAAGCACTCAGAGTCTGGGGCTGACCCTGAATACTCCTAAGAGCTTGAACACGATCACAATGCATGATCTTGGCACACTTAAAGCACAACTCAACCACATGTCCATCCTTTTGACAGAAGGTACAGTGATACTTCGCCCTCTGAGAGGTCGAAGCAACAGGAGGCACAACCTTACTGTCAGACATCCCCTAGACAAAACCTGCAAACTTAAACATTGTCTTCTTCTCAGTCTCTGGCGCGACCTTGATCACACCTCCGACTACAACTCTAACAACCGCAGGTAGATTTTTCCTCACATCCTCTAGAAAATCATATCCTAAACCTTGATTGAATTTATGAATCTTGGATTGGCCCAAGATAAGATTAAGCCTTTTCTTGCCTTCGACAAATTTTTCAAGAGTGTTTATGAGGTACCCACACTCCTGAAAAATGGAAGCGCAGGAAGAACAAGGGGAAGAAGACGATGAAGAATCAGATGGAGAAGGTTGAATAACACGTGCATATCTCTCCATACGCACGGCCACCCCAACCTTGAGGGCTTTGCAAGATACACAGGGGCAGTTCTAATCCTAGCCATCTAGACCTCGTAACTCTTCCTAAAAGTCTCTTTCATATTCCCCAACTTCCCCTCAACTTTAGCACAGAATGAGCAAGTAGATTGTGACTTCTCTAGTTGATCCTAAGTTAGCTTCACACATTTTTCATCCAATGCAACCAATTCAGATTTTAGTTTTGCACAATTATTGCATGCTAAGCTAATAGGTGCCTTAGAAGCATATTAAGACATTTTCTTATTGTGATCACACATTTCCTGAAATTGCTTAGAAATAGATTCAAGTTCAGTAGTTAATTTAGGGCAGTTGGCACAAGCAATAGGCTCAATCAAAGGAACTTGCATTTTAGTAATGTTATGATCTACCTTCTTTAAGTTAATCTTCAAATTAGTACAGCTATCACAAGTTTCAGGCAGATCAAGGAGCATGGTATATAATCCTCTAAAAGCACTGTCCTTATCCTCAGCAGAATCAAAATGAGAAGGGGTAACTCTAGCCATCTCTAACTTAGCTAACAAACTAACATTCCCCACATTAAGCAAATCAAGCTCAGAAAGCATGCTATCATGCGAGATCCTTAGTTTCTCCATATCTCCAAGCAAGGAAGAACAAATATCACAATCGTCAAGGGAGGAAACAGATTTAAGTGAAGCAAGATCCTGTGACAAGCTATCTATCTCCTTCTCTAATTCACTACACCTAGCTCTAAACTTCCCTAGCTTCAGAAAAGCATCATTGAGCTAGTTGTAGGATGGGCATACCTCATCGGAGGCGCTATAGAGATCGTCATCACTGATGCTATTATCGTCAGCCATGAAGCACATCCTGGTGAAGTCATTGTCATCCTTGGTGCATGAGATAACTTTCTCTCTCTAACCCTTTTGTATGCATGAGAGAACTTTATGCTAAGAGGGCTAACTCACTCTTTGGAAACTACTCAAGTTGGTCATCACTCATCTCGCACAAAGTAGCCAAAGAGAAACCAGAGACACCATCAGAAGATGGTCCAAAAACAGTTGTGGGATCAGTGACCAAGATCATCGACTACAACTTTGCCTTGTGAGAGACGATGTCAATCTTATGAGTCTTGAGGCGAGAGTACAATGCGTCAAGAGTCAAGGTCGATAGATCAGTCGTGACCTTGATAGTGGTCGCTTTCATCTCCCAAACTCTGAGATCTAGTGCAATCAGCATCCATCGAGCATTATCTGAGTCTGGGTATGTGAGAACAATAGCTCGGAGGTTGCTTAATATTTTGTGAAATCTGCCAAAGCACTTATCTAAGGACTCACTAGCAAGTATCTTAAATTTGTTATATTCCCTCTTATACTAATCCTACCGAACAGTCTTGATCTAGATGGTGCCCTCATGGTATGCATCGAGGGTCACCCAGATGTCATATGCCAACATGAGAGCGAGAAGCAACCTGGGAGCATGAGGACCAGCTTAGAATGGACTTCCCCTTTCAGTTCCTATAGTAACTCGAATCTCGGGGTCGAGATTCTGTTTAAGGTGTGTGGGATCTATAACATCCCTTTTTTGGAAAGCTTTTGTGCTAATGCAAAGAATTCAAAATCTGATTTCAATTTCAAAGAATTTAAACCTAATGGTCAGATTGCAACTCAAAAATTGGTTGGGAATTTAAATTTTTGCAAAATTTTCCTTCTCCAACCCTTGTCTTCTCAGCCGTTTCCTCCATCTCCCTCTTCTTCCTTTCTCTCCCCTCAGTCGATGTTGTTCTCTCGTTGACCCAGAGAAGGACGGTGACCACCTCGTCTTCAGTGGTAACGGCCTCATCTTCAGCGTGCTGCTGTGATAGCTCCTCGGCGTTCGCCTCCCTCGTGCACGCATAATTTGACCGTGGTCCGGTGCCCTTCACGCACGTCAGCCCTTCTCCCCCCACTTGGTTGAAAAGGAAGGTGATGCCGCTTGGACCTCTGTGCGTTCAGACCTCTGTGCAGCCTCATCCCTCGTGCAGCTCCCATATTCCCTCATTGATCCCTCGCGTGGCCGCAGTTTGGCACCCCGACCGATTTGCACCCAGCCTCCGCTTTAGCGCTCGATTGGGCTCCGCCTCGTCTTCCCCTCCGCCTCATCTTTCGCTCTGCCCTCCCACGCAGTGCACCGTCAGGACAACCTCTCCCACGCAGCAACAATCCGTGGTCCTCATCGTCTTTCAGTGCCACTGTGGTGAGCTTCGGTCGTGCTGCCCTGCTCTATAGCAATGTCAAAGTTGGCGCCACTCGCACGGTCGCCTCATCATCGCTCAAAACTCCACGACGTCAATCTCCCCTCCACTGCCTATAAAAGGCTACTTGAGCCTCCCTTGCTCTCCACCACTCTCACTCAAATCCCACTGCCGCCTCCCTCACCTTCATGAGCTCACGCCTCCTTTGCCGCAAGCCCTTCCACCGGCAATCTCCAGCGCCAGCTCCCCTCGGTGGACGTCGGGACCTCCTAAGCTTCTCCCTGAGTTCTCCATCACTCCTTCTCCCTCCTCCCTCATCTAATCGTTCCCTCTCCATTTGTAAGCCGTCGTCAAGTGCCTTCCTCTCCGACTCCAGTACCACGCCGCCCCATCGCTCTACCGTTTCTCCAACCATTTAGCCACACGTGGAGCTCCTCTGGGATGTCCCAAAGCCGACTCCTACCACGCTGGCCTTCTTCTTCCCCTCTGGTGCGCCGCCCACTCTTTTTGATTATGTAAATTCTTTTATTTAAGCCATCGGCCCACATGTCATTTATAGAGACTAGAAATAATTCAGAATTTTTTTGTTTATACTGGCCCCACCTGTCAGAGAGATATCCCTCTCTCCACTTTTGTTTTGGGGATTTTTCCTAAGATTAAATCTTTGAGGAACCTGTTCTCCCTCATCATAGCTCCTTAAAAACAAGATCTACCTATTGGTACTAATTTTGTTCAATTTCGAGTTTAGTTGAATTTTATTCGGTATTTATTTTCTTTTTCTCATCTGCGATTATTTTCTAGTACGTTCTCCTGAGTAGAGCTCAAAGGTGCGAACAAGCCCCTGATTGAAGCAGCGCAAGACCTCCAAGCTTTTGATCTAGGCGAGTCAATACTTTGATTATTTTGAGCCTATATTTCATGTGAAATTATGTTCATTTAAATTATCAAAACTGCATGCTTTACTTTATATGCAAACATATGTTACTCATAAGGTAGCTAAAAACCTGCTCGTCGATCTAGTAATATAATACCCCATTCCTTGATACTTGAATATCCATGAACCTTGTCACCCTAAGGAATAATATTAATCCCGATAGCTATAAGTCAATTAAATGCCATGCAAAAGTCAATTAAGATGAAATGATCCAGCAATGTACCTGTGAGCACTATCTACTGATCCAGGGAATAGTGCGGTAAAATCACAGAGGATTTGAGTTGGTAAAACCCAGAGTCCAACAACGCAGTGGAAGAGCATCTTCGCCTTGCTGAGGTTGTGGTACTTCTTCTCCTTGCCTTGATCACAAGCTATAGACTTCTTGTTGTGGTTCTTGCAGATGTAGTCGTTCTTGCTCGTACCACCATAGTCATTCTTACCCTTCTCCAGCTTAGGGCAATTTGCTCAAATGTGGTTGGGGCCATTACACTCAAAGCAAATCACCGAACCTCCTCTCTCTCTCTAACCCTCTTGTATGCATGAGAGAACTTTCTGGCTAAGAGGGCTAACTCAGTCTCTAGAAACTGCTCAAGTTGTTCATCACTCATCTCGCACAAAACAGCCAAAGAGAAACCAGAGATACCATCAGAAGATGGTCCAAAAGCAGATGTGGGATCAGTGACCAAGACCATCGACTACGAATTTGTCTTGTGAGAGACGACGTCGATCTTATGAGTCTTGAGGCGAGAGTACAACGCATCAAGAGTCAAGGTCGATAAATCAATCGTGTCCTTGATGGTGGTCACTTTCATCTCTCAAACTCGGAGATCTAGTGCAGTCAGCATCTATCGAGCATTATCTGAGTGTGTATGTGAGACCAATAGCTCGGATGCTGCTTAATATCATGTGAAATCTACCAAAGCACTCATCTAAGGACTCACTAGCAAGAATCTTAAATTTGTTATATTCTCTCTTATACTGATCCTGTCGGACTGTCTTGATCTGGGTGGCGCCCTCATGGTATGCATCGAGAGTCACCCAGATGTCGTATGCCAACATGAGATGAGAGATGCGATCAAACTCACTTCTGCTAAGACCCTGAATGATGATGTTCCTTACCTTAGCATTTGCCTCCACATCAGGCATATTCATGGCCGTGATGTACTCATCGGTAGGAACAACAAGTCGAGTCTTAACCTTTCTTCAAATCGCAAAGCCTTGAGCCTGAATGTAGGACTCCATCCTACTCTTCCAAAAGGGATAATCAACCCCACCGAAGATAGGATGCTTTGTGGAATACTTGTATGCTGTCATGGCTCTTAAGACTGGTTAAGATCTATAAGAAGATCTAACCAGGCTCTGATACCACTTGTTGAACCAGATGGCAATAGAGGGAGTGCATGGTGCCAACTAAAATTTTTCTCCAAGTATTCAAGATTCTATTCTCACACAACTACAAAGTTGCAGAAAATAGAATTTTCATCCAAAACTCAAGACAAATAGCCAAAAATACAAAACCTTGAAGCAACCACTTCCCGACGGTCTAACTGGTATAGAAATGGCGATCTGACTGGTTCCAGGCGGTCTGGCCACAACTCAATGGTGGCGGTTTGACAGTTGCTACAGTCAAATTAGCCTAATGAATAGTATTTTCAACACGGTTTCAAAAACAAAAATCGAGAGAACTTTCAATCTGTAAATCTAAATGATATAAAACTTTGCAGGGATCTACTCTAGGATATCAAGAATCTATTCCAACAAACAATTATTAAAATCTTGGCCAAAGTTGAGATCTTTTTTAGTTTGAAGGAAAGGTGCACCGAAACAGAGCCAAAACCAAAATCGGTGAATACAACTTACTCGTGGATGGATGATGGCCAAGATGGCTTTAGATATGTTCCCACATATCATAGTAAGCTAGAACACTAAAGAAAACGATCCAAAAACCCTTGAACAAGAAATCACTCAAAGACGCCAAAATCAAGCAAAACCGGGTTTCTTTATGAACTTGTTATCAAAGTGTATAGATGATAGGATATTGATTTTCAGAGGTTATCTCCATCTCAATCACGTCCTTGGCACAGCAAGATCAAGAAGAGGGAAGAGGAGGGATCAAAACCAACCGAAATAAGAGCAAATCAATCAAAACAAGAAATAGACATGGGATCATCAAAGATTGATGTATTGCCACTTTAGAAGGTAGGTTTTACAGCCACTCCACCTCGGAGGACAGAGAGCACACCAAGTGCTCCACTCTCAAACCCTAACCCTAAACAAGAGGGCACATAAGAGAGAGTTTGGATGGTTAACCACATGTCTCCATCTCAACCCCCTTTTATAGGTGTGCAACCAGCCACCTATTACCCTTAGTGGATCCTATCCACTATTATAATGGGAGAAATCCGTTAACTTCACACAGACGGGTTTTACTCACAAAAGTTCACTTATGCATGCTTTTCAAAGCGCATAAGTGTGCATCCGCTAAATCCTCAGCCTTGATCCGTCTTGATCAAACCAACTCCATCTTGACCTAAACCACTCTTCAATGCACCACCCATGCACCGCAGTTTTGATCCAAGATGGAAGCCACATCCAATACATCACGCGAGGGCATGCCCCACTCGCGATAGTCCATATGCAAGAGCTCTCCGCGGCAACTACTCCCCCCCCCCCCCCCTCGATCACGTCTCTATGCCACCCTTCGATACCCTCCAACGCCCTCCCCTTGGGGAAATCTGCGCTTCCCTCGGTCAGATTCGGTGCCCACCCCCCTCCCCCCCCCTGCCAGATCTGCTCTCCCTACAGTTAGATCCTTTGCCATCCAGCCTCATTTTGCCAACCCTGATGTCAGCCCGCTCTTCTCCCTCCCATCGCCTAGAGTTTCCACGACCACCACATCCCCTCTATCTCCATTGCCGATTGAAGGCATAATCCGCCTCTTCTCCCCATTCTTCTTATTTTGTGCTAGCTTTTCTTTTCAATTATTATATCCTCCATAGTAGCTTTTATCTACGACGTTTACCTCCACTATTGTTCTTATTCTCCCGCACAATTACCATTTCCTTGTGCGTGATTTTTGTGTCCTACACTATGCTCCATGATCTGTTGTGGGGACCGACGGCATCGGGGTTTTAGAGATGGCCCTCAAACGTGAAACCCTGGTTGTTTGGGATGATGAAGTGATCAGCATTTTCATTGTCATCTGCTTGGAGGAAATAAACTCCAAGAACCGCCCACATCACTACCTATCAGGTAAGTTCTACAACAATCTTCTTCGAAAGTTTGAAGAGCAAACAGGCGACTACAACAATCTTCTTTGAAAGTTCAAAGATCAAACCAACCAGTAGTACACCTACAAACAAATGAATAACAAATGGGATGCACTAAAGAAGGATTTATCTAATTGGAAGACTATTAAGTTGCGTGCAACTGGGACTATTGTAGCTGACCTTGAGTGGTGGGAGGAGCAAGCCAAGGTTAGCCTCTGTGCATACACTTTGTTGTGATCTCTAGTTCGCGCCCCAACTCACAAATGCCCTATTTTTCTCTTTTTTTTCAATGTATGGACGACATCAAGAAGTTTTGCAAGGCACCCCTCGCCAACGAGAACCTTCTAGAGAGGCTTTTTAAGGAGACCGTATGCACTAATGCAGACACATACGTCCCCAGGGCCGAGCCCAGCCACAGCCATGAGAATGATGAGGGGAGCGACCTGCCGGCTAGAGCCGGACATAGTGGACCGTCAGCCACCGGTAAGGGAAAATGGCCTTATGTGCTTGATTCTCGTAAAGGGAAGAAACCCAAGAAGACCTACCAAGATGTACAGCTCGAGAGATTCATTGACCTCTACGAGCAGTCTAGAGACCGTCATAGCTCCACCCTTCTGGTGACCTCATGTCCCTTGTGCATAGTGAAGGACGAAATGGTTGAGCGTATGGAGCGGGTCATTGGTAGCAGTGCCCCAGAGGACAGCGATGGGTACTACAACATGAGTTAGCTTTTCATGCATGCTCAGTACTGTCAGATGTTCGCCAACTTCAAGACCCCGACAAGGTAGCTAGCCTGAACTAAGCAAAGCTAGGCTGACAGGAAGACCACGAAGTGAACAGTAGACCCTCCTGCCCGTTTTTCATATTGATATCATATTGCAATTTTGTTTACTGCCATATTTGTCGTGTGTACTGCCGTGCGCTTGTGATTTTACTCCGGACTGAACTTTCATGTGTCCAAAGAATTCTCTGTGGCTCTAGTCACAAACTAAATTGTGATACTTAACTATGACAATAATCTGAGTTTGCTTGCATATTGCTTTACCTGTATTGCATTTGTAATCTTGTAGCAATCTATGATCTTGTAGCAATATGCTGGTAGGTTCTATGATCAGTAGTACCAATCTGTGATCTTGTAGAGTTTCTATGATGTGTAGTAATATTGCTGCTATGTTGTGCACTAGGGCTCCTCTCAGTCAAATAGACAGGCATAGAATAGATTCGAGCATTCTGCGAGTCATGTGAGCGATACATTCAACAAGGTCTTGGACATTGTTTGTAACATTGGTAAGTGATATTGTACGTCGCATGAATCCATAGTTCCGTACGGTCCATACGAGGTTGAAGGAGGCACGTTTTCACCAGCATTTCAACAATTGCATTGGGGCGATCGATGGTACACATGTGACAGCATCAGTCCTGGGATTAGTAGCACCAAGGCACTACAACCGACACGGTTACACAAGTCAGAATGTACTCATAGTGGGTGGCTTCGACAGGCGGTTCACATTCGTGTGTTCTAGATGGAGCGGAGCTACGCACAACACGAAGATCCTTCAGGATTCCATGGCTACCTACGTGAACCGCTTCCCACACCCACCTACAGGTATGTATGATGCGTCTTCTTACATAAATGTATGCATGTGCACTCAGGTGCGGTGATTGACTGGGCCTCCAATTGTATTTTACGGTAGGAAAGTACTACTTGATGGATTCTGGTTACCCGAACAAGGAGGGGTTCCTAGCTCCATACAGAAATCAATAGTACCACATACCTAATTTCACACGAGGTGGACGACCTATTGGGATGAAAGAAGTATTTAACTACCACAACTCTCTCTGTGCAATGTGATTGAGTGTGCATTCGGCGTTTGGAAGAATAAGTGGCGCGTCCTGTTGAGCATGCCGAGCTAAGACGTAGACACACAGAAAAAGTTATAATGGCGACTATGGCTTTGCACAACTTCATCATCAACTTAGCGATGCTTGATGAGGCCAACTTTGACATCGACGATGATGATAGATATGTTAGGCGAGGGGGGCACAGAGTCTCCTAAGGGCGGTGTTGGGAGGTCCAATACGCCTATGGATGTGCTCTAAAATAGCATTACGCTTACTTTGATAGGATGAGTTACAGTTTCAAATATTGTACATGCCTATGTTGTATTCCTGTACTTTTTTACTTTAGCATGTTGTAACGCACTACATATCATCGTATGTCCCAATTACGTTAGTCGTTTACTCTCTTTTTTATATAATGCACTCAGATTCTATCAGCCACTACTATTTATCAGCTATAAGACTATATGAATACCCTAGTTTCTACAAACCGCTTCTATTAGCTACTACTATTTATAAGCTAAAGCTAAAAGTCACCAACAAAAGCCTATATGAATAGCCCTTAATACGACTATGCTAGCCAATTATCTCTATCCTCTAAAAAATGCATTTGCATTTGAGTTGGTAACACACCCAGTTGAGTAATTTCCAATTACCAGCCCGGCACCGTTGCCGGCACAGGTTCAAGGATTTATTTGAAATCGCTTTCTGCAAACCTTGGTTGAAGCTTCATAATATTTTCTAGATTTAACTGTCGACTAAAAACATAACACTGTCCTAGTTTAGAAGCTGTTTTCAGTTTTATTTGAGTTGCCACTCACAAATATTCAAGAAATTCCGGATCCTAGTGAGTGGCCCACGAGTCAAATGTTCCATGCATAATTTTTTACCATGATTAATTTGATTCTTTGCCCCATCTCCGACAGATACAATCTTTTCTTCCACAAATTTCTGCTGTTCACTTGATGCGCAACAGATCTTTAACTTGCAGCACGAACTTATATCAAACACTAACCTTAGAATTGGATTTTTAGCAAAGCTCAATGGTGCTCAATTTGCAAGGAAAGTTACATGTACAAACAGCACTAAGCTTCCCTCAAACAGCACTTAGCTTATGCTAGACTTGTACAGTAAATCAATTCGATACAAGCATGGCCATAGCTGTGACAATCATGACCAGTACTACCAGCAAGTCTAGACATAAAATCACAACAAATACAACGTAGATTGACATCTTACTGCATTGACAGCAAGATGGATGGATCGCCAGTTCATAATTCTATCTCCATTTATCTAGACAACTGATTAAAATACAACAAAGCTATATATATGGAGACTAGAACAAATCGCACAGGACCTAATACATGATGTTACAACATTTATGTAAGACTCGCATGCATTCCCATCTGCGAACCTTTACCTTGGTGGGCTCTATTGACAGTCCCAACCACCGGTCAAGCTGCATGTACAGTGGAATCGATAAATCGTGGCAACACTGCAGGGCACGGAAGTCAGGCTCAGGAAAATATCAGTCCACTGACAGAACCGATAGATCAAGCCAAGTATCTGTACACATTTGGGTTATCTTTATCCCTCTCCAAGTAATCCCTTGTGATAAGATCCTCAATCCGCTTCTTTATTGCCTTGAAGTCAGGCTGCAGAGAAAAAAAAGAGTAGCCCTTTTATCATGTGAAGTCATCAAAGGAAGCTCAGATAATAAAATGCTTTGAACATTTCCTGAATGCCAGCTCAACCATATCCACACAATTATATTAAAAAAAAGGCCAAAAAGATGATGGTGCAAGTCCTAGGCGTGCAATGCAGAATGCACAGAGCAAAAGAAGACAAGGGTGCTAGCCAAAAGAACCTACGTAATGGATGATATTCCCATGGAGGGAATAAATGATAGTCCCATGGAGGGAATAAATGACCGTTAGACACAAAAAGTAGAACTTGTGACAAGCGTCACAAGCCTTAGGGCAAAAACAACACGATGTAACAAACATAGCTGAATTTATTGAACCCAGCACTTAAAAGGAGGACAAGGAAAATTCTTTTGCCAACATCTACAACTACTTTCTTTAACAAATGTTTCATACCTTGAACATGCGACCAAGCTGCTCCACACATTCCATTACAAGCTGCTGATGACCCAATACTTTGCGGCTCTTCATAATGCGGACAATGGATGCATCAATTGCATATCTGCGATCCTTGTCAACATCTTCAACAACTTTCTTCTTCTCATCAACTGGAGGAAGAGGTATCTGTGAATATCATTAAAAACCAAGATAATACATCAAAAAATGAGAACTCAGAAAAGTAACCAAATCTAGAAACATTAAAAAAAAAGATACCTTTATTCTTCGCATCTTGTCAGTAAATTTTGAATTGAACTCAAAGACATCATTCGGTGAAATAGATTTGTTATTTGGTTCTTTGTTAAGAATCTTGTATTTTGCACAAGAGAGAGAATGGAGCAAACGCACAACATCATCATCTGAGAGATTTAGCTGTGTCACAATCTCAGAATAGCTTAGTCTGTCAACTCCATTAAATAGCAGCAGCAATGCAGCCTACCAACAGAAGAGAAAGGCATGTTAGATTACATCTAATACAAGAAGCAAATGCTCATTCAAAATGCAGCTTTGAATTACCTGATAAGTTGTAACAATGAGCTCAATGGTTTTGGCCTCGAACTTAGCATTAATATTACAGGTTCCCAGGGAATATATCCAGGTAAGCTTCCTGTGCTTTGTTCTTGTTTGGTAAAACTCCTTGAAAACCTCTACGCATTTCACCTGAAAAATAGAGAATGCAAATAATTATCTTATGCAGAGTAAGACATCAACCACAAATATTGTATGAAAAAACAAGGCAAATCAGGTCTCCTGGTTAAATTATTGATTAAGCTTAGCAAGCTCCTTACAGAGCCTTGAGAAAAAGCAGACTTACCATCTCAGCAGGCAGATTTATATCAAAAGATTTGTAGCTGGGCCAAAATCCTGTTGTCAGAACAGTAACAGCTAAGTCTATCCCAGGATTCAACTCGGGATGTGTGCTTATGAACTCTTCAAATTTCGTCTGGTGATCTCTTGCAACAGTAAGGTCAGTAACCATGCCCTCCATTTTTGAAGTGAATTGCCCCCCGCACTGTTGTTTTAGCTTGGTCAGAATGCTTCTCTCATGTTCATCATTAGCACTCTTGTCAAAAAGCAATCTCCTCGCAAGCTTCTTTCTGCAAATTAGCCCCAAAAGTCAATGGCTGCATGCATATTCCAGTACGTGCATGAGCTTAAAGACAATAAGAATCAGCATGCAAGAAAACAAGAAGTTACCTGTAAAATTCAGCAAACAAGTCCTTGTCGCTGATGTAGGCGAGTAACCTTACAACCTGGTAATTGTCCAGTTTCAAGATTAAGTTCTTAGCTCTGGAAAACTAGTGATGACATTAGCAGCACAAACATAACAAATTGATGGCTGTACCTTCTCAAGGGTATCTTCAATTGCTTCATCACTAAGTTTTTCACTGCCACCTTTCTTTAAGATGTTGTCACAGAAGGTAGCTAGTAATTCGGCGCTTGAACTACCAGAAACACCTTTGTTGCAGAAAACCTCAAAAGCCTCTTTAAGTGCCTGCATAAACAGGATACAGAACAGGACCCAAGATTTTGATATCATGATAAAAGAATGGCATATGAATCTGTAGATAAGTAAAGCAAATGGCAAACCTTATGGAAGAGGGTGTGGCCCTGGAAACACTTGGTGACATATTCTACATATTTGTCATGAAGCTCAATGATTTTCCGGACAAAAACCTAAGTTCAAAAAAAGAAAACTCAGTGAGTAACAGATATTATAACAAAAGCTGAGAGTTAACAGCAAAAATTATATCAAGACATCAAACCTGTTCCTGCAAACCAACCATGTCCTTCTTCTCTGGCTGTAATAAAACAAATAATTTATATTAATAATTTTAGATAATACTCAAGCGAAAAATAAGCAAATCACTAGAAATGTAAGTCTGAAGTGGCTAGTAGAGTGCAGAGCAATATGTTGAAGCAGCAGCGTGAAATATAGTATGCATAATTGCATATACCAGCAAGAGTCAAGTATAAACTCCAGCTGATTGATGAAAAACATACCACCGAATTACTACCCAAAAAAGCAACTCAATGTGCTAAGGAAACAGTAATACAAACAAAAAAATAAATATTCAATGGTTGAATATATAAAATGTTGCACCTTTTTGTTACTAGCAGCATCTTCAGCCTGTTTGACTAAGGCTGTGCCCTCATTCGTAACATGCTGCAGATTAGCACCGTTCCATTACAACATTGAAATAGCTTTAAGATGAAATAGAGAACACTTTTGAGGCAAATAATACCTGCTTAAATATTTGAGAAACAGGTTCCAGACCACGAGTTATTCTGGAAAATAGCCTGTACATTCTAGAGAGATCCTCAACCTGCAAGATTGCATAGATATTATGTCCACAGGCTTCATATATTGCTGATATACTGTAAGAAAGAAAGAGCTTCTCCATGAAACCTTCTCATCATGGAGCAATGCATGACATCCAGAATGCTCCTTCTCCAAAAGCTGGCTTGCATATTGAGTTAGCAATTCATGTTGCACTTTCTGTGAAAATGAAGGAAAGAAAGCACATTAAATCATGTCATATGTGGTAAAGGAAATCATAAGTAGTGCTCTATCAGGAATCCAACAGCACTCTGAATATACAATTCCAACTTATGCATCTGGTGTACATGTAGCAAATATAGATAATTAAACATCAAGAAATACTCTGAAAAGTTAACAGCAGACTTTCCACTAACCTCCAGCAACTTCTGTTCGCTACTAGAGTGCAAATAATGAGCAACACGCTCTTTCTCCCTTTTCAAACACTCCTCAGCCTAATGAAACAAACACCCATTAGGAAGATAATGTTATTCTTAACTACAGGTAGAAATGTTCGTTAAACCTTCTCGAAGATACCTTTAACATGTAATCTGGACAAGAGTCCTCCAGAATCCAGGTTTGGGCCTTGATAGAGTAGTAGTCTGCAGTATCCTTGAGCAAGAAATCTTCGAAGTCATTTTCATAGCACTCCATACTACCCAAGCCAATTTCAACAAATATATCCAGAACATTTTTCAACAGGGCCCTATCAATTTGTTCACCCTCGCGTTCTTGGTCTATCTGTTGAAGAAAGCATTTCCATTACCAACTATACACAATCAAATAAGCTAACATGACAAGATATAATGACTCACCAAGGATATGACTGCACTTTTTACTTTCCCTTTGATCTCGTGATATACCTGTTACCACAATTGAACATGATTAAAATCTAGAGATATTACATTAAGCAACAAACTGTAAGCTGGATTCAATAAAACAGGAGAAAGATGAGTCAATCGTGTAAAGAAGTTGCGTTACCAAATCTCGGAAACAACTAAGCCCAACTTCTCTCAGTGGCGGTAGTGACCTCCGTGAAATAAAGTACCGATCAAGATAATGGAAGAAGCGTGACAACCACCGAACCATCACTTTATGGTTTGACCACCGTTTCACTAACTCTCTCAACATAAACTCATCATGCTTTTCTCTTAGTGAAGGTAAGACCTGCAATCAATTGAAACTGGGTGTTGGACTTATTTTTCAAAAATGTGAACATGCAAATATAGGGAAAAGAGATAAAATGGACATCATGCAGGTGATGAACTATAACTAAAGTGCATCTTATGTTCATTGAATACAATTATCATTGGACAATTTATCCAGCTACATAGTGTTAAAGACAGGAAGGTATTTTTTACTGCATGATAATTAACTAAAACTACCAATGATCTATATCAAAATAGGAATGGCAACAGGGTGGGGGCAGAGACTAAGTCCCCATACCCATTCCAACCTCATTAACATGGGCATTTTCACCCTCAAGTAACTACCTAAGGATATGGCAGAGAACAGAGGTCCCAGCGGGGATGAGCATAGAATTATTTACATTGCAGTATCTATTTCTAGAAAATTTTCAACAACAAAGCACAATCAAAAGATTTAATACAAGTCGCTACACATTAAATGGTATTGAAAACATAAGTCCATATAAGTATTTATATGTAAGGCTGAAATTATCCAGGAGCTGTTCATGAAAAGGGCGAAGGCAGCCAATATTTCAAACGGCCAAAATAACCCATGATAAAAAGACTTAGTATGGATGCATGCTGAATCCACAAGTGTTCTCAGCATTACCAGATCCTACTATGACAAAGAATATCCTCGAAATCAAGCAATGCATGCTTTCTAAGCAAAGTCTAACCTAGAAAATTTACACCTCCAAAAACGTGCAGAAAACAGAGTGGACACAGCAGTACAGCACAATGCAGAACATGCAAAGCAATCCTTTATTCTGAAGTACCTGAGGCGCAACATTTACATAATTCCATGCAAATGTTAAAGAAAGGCAAATCTTTGCAAATGGAGTATGAGACCCAACAAATATGTAGATTCTCTCACATATGATGATGTATCATCAACAATTCAAATTCACTACATCAAGATCCTCTTGCTTCATAGTAATCACGAGGCATGAACCAATGAACAGTTCGCAAAATCAAGGTTTAGCTTTGAACCAGAAACAAGTAAATAACAAAACTTTGGACAATAACTTGTCTGAATTTGGTCCACTAGAAAAGCCTTACAAGTGGGCATTTTCAAAGCCATATCAAACATATGGATGGCAACAAGGTGGGGGCAGGTAACGGTATCCAACCTGATTCCCACATCATTAACACGGACATTTTCGTCCCAAAGTAACAGCCCACAGGTTTGGCAGAGAACAGATATCCCTCCAAAAGGGAATGAATGTACAATTATTTATGGCGTTGTCCATACAAAATATATGTTACATATAGCCAAGTTAATTTATGCACAATTTAATTTTACAAATAGATAAGTTAATTAATCAACAAGAAGTACAATCAAAAGATTTAATATATGTCACTAATCATATTTTAAATGGTAACAAACATATGCATCCAAGAGAAGTATAATTGTATATACATGTATGCCTGAAGTTACACAGGAGCTAATGATGAAAAGGTGTGAAAGCAACAAACATTTCAACAACCAAAAGAATCCATAAAAAAACCCAAGACTCAATATGGACAATGACGGTAGCCACGATTGTTCTCAGCAGCATCAAATCCTACTGTCTTGAGGAACATCCTCCCAAATCAAGCAATTTATGTTTTTGAAGCAAATTGTGAAGTTTAGATAGAGGGCACTGGAAGAGTAACAACAGAATATTTTTATAGCGGACAGCATCTAATGGCCATATAGTAAGCACAACATGCTGAGCTATGTCTACAAAAATCTGAACATACTTAATCTTAAAATAAAACTTCCAAAATATAAAATGTTTAAGGGCTTGAGGTCTCAACCCTTGTTTAAAGTATTCAAATCGGCAGAGAGTAGTGAGAAGGTTATTAAGTGGAATGTGAAGAAACGAGGAAGGTTCAAGGGTCATTAACTAAAATTGCTGGGACAATTGCTTTTGGCAGAAAAGGAGGCGTGAAATGGCCATAGATATCTGAAACATGTTTTGTGCTAATTGCTGCTTGTAGCAGGCTGCTTGCGCTCTGCACAGAAGCGCTACATATAGTGCCCACTGCACCTTATCCAATAGGGTATTTAGATATTGCCTAGAAGCAACCCCAACAATCCATTATCCAGATCCATCTACACCAACAGATGTGTAAGACTACTTGGGCATGCGACTTAGAAATTAGTAGCTCCTCCCTACTAAGGAAAGCCCAATTATCCACCCATCTGAAGCAACCAACCCAGAATTCCTAATTCGCCAAGAGCATCGAGCTTTATCAAGAACGACATCCTTGTACTTACTACAGAAGCTTAGGGTTCTAGCTTTAGGCATTGAATCCCTCTTCTCTAATATGAACAGCTGTGCTCTCTATTACTCAAATGTGTGCGCTGTCTACTCATTGGTTTATGCGTCACAACAAGCACCATTTCCACCAGTATCTTTGTTAAGCTTCCCCTAATCGAGAACATGGACACAAATCAAGCTAATCAACCGAGGAATCAAGGATCCCTCACCATGGACGTGATGTACTCCTCGAAGGACTCGCGGTACTTCTCGTAGAGCTGCTGCGAGTAGTCGTGTGGCGGCTTCTGCGTGCACATGTTGTATATGGTCCTGCGGCATCGAAGCACACCCTAAAATCAGATCAGCGAAGCACAAACCAAGCAAGCAAGCACCCAAATACAGGATCAGAGGAGGGGGGTTAGGCTCGATACGCACGTGTAGAGCATCATGTAGTCCTCGGAGCTGAACTGCGGCTCGGGCTTGCCCTCGAGGATGTTCTTGAGCTTGGTGATGCCCTTCTGCATGAACTCCCACCCCTGCTCCAGATCGATCGTCTTCCGCTCGTGCTGCGTCGCCATCGCCGCCGATTCGGGCGGCCCACGCCGGAGAGGGCCGGATCCGCCGGAGAAGCCTAGCCGGTTCCTTCGATGTCCTTGTGGGCGGCGGCTTACCTCGCGCGGCACGCGAGGTGGAGGTGGAGGAGGAAGGGGGCAGGAAGGGAGGAGGGCGGACGAGGACGATATGGGAAACCCAGAAAAGCGGAGGGTTGTTTTTGGTTTTGTGCAACCTTTTTCTTGCCTTTCCTTGGATGGGAGCAGCCTCGGCTGAGCTGACACCAGCGGACGGTAAGCCTGGGCAGCAGCCAGCAGGTCAGGCGCTCCAACACAAAGATGTGTTGCGGCTGTTTTTTTCTATGGCCGATGATTTTTATCTATATTTTTTAAGATGGTGAAGATATTAATATAGATAGCATATATAATTTTAGGTTCAAGAAGTTATTTGAACAAGTGGCTTCAAAAAGCCGTTTAAAGAAGTCATCTCATTTATTTCGGTTTTCGAAGAAACTGAAGCCAAAAACCAAAACAATAGGTCATAAACTAATAGGCAAGTGAAACAAAGTAGGTAACAAGTAGAGGTGGCCAGCTGGGAATTTTTTAAATAATACATCTTTATTAATATTACATAAATATATCATCGCTAAAAAATTGCATAAATAAACTACTATCACCATTTAGAATAACGACAATCCTACGTGGAGTCATACGTGACAGACTGACAGTCTACAGGTCTCTATAGCCAAAAGAAATGATGACAGAGGCTATATCGTCAATTCAACTGACAACAGAGGTTCATCTTTTAATTGAATTGGCGAAATAGTCTATGTTCCTAATTGTATTGGTGAGATAGGCTCTGCCGTCAATTCAACTAACGATAGAGAATATGTCACTGATTGAAATGGCGACTGAGTCATTTTTGACTTTTTTTAAATGATACATTTTGTCTTAATAGAAAATGTATTATTTTTTAAGAAAACCTTGCGTTTTTTGGCATTAATAGTTTTGAAATAATACCTAACTATTAAAGATAGAATTTGACTAGTGCATCTCAGGTTGCATTAATGGCTTTTGTTTAAATAAATAATTTTAAGCCCAACATAACACTTCCTAATGAATGTGCGAATTACACAGCGTTTAGGGTTTGATTAGGTATATATATTTGCCTCACTACTCCTACGATAAAAATGGTAATATATACGAACCGTGAAACAAAACTACATATAAGATACATATGCGCCTTGTGGAATATAAATAACATGATGGTTGTAAATCTAATAGGGCTTGTGGGCGAACACCCCTATGCCAAAAATGGAATACCGTAGAGCACCCACATGGAATGGCGGTCGTTAGAGCGGTGTGGATAAGGCTAGTTGTTGCGGTAGTGATAAACACAATTGTAGCTTGGGTTGGCACAGCAATAGTACGAATAATAGTCGCTGCTGAGGTGGACCACCTCCTCAATGTTTGTCACCCTGATCCTTTGCCTACAAAGCTTGTCATTGTTGATTCTCTCGTGTGGAGCTCCTCCCACAACTCTTCTAGGTGGATTTGGAGGGTGTGGATATAAACTTGGGCAGATATTGGATACGGTTGATCCACACACACGGTGAACTTGAAATCTGTGATCTACAAGGAAGATGAGGTGATTACCGATGCATGCGTGGAAGTATAGATAAGAACTGAACTACTTACCATGAACAGAGGGTGGAGAAAGAATCGACGTTCTGGGTTCCCCACGTCGTTGGAAACCTGGACCACCGCGTCAAGTTTGTGCTTGCATTGCAGTAATGGCCCGAAGATATGTGGGTAGCCGCGAAGGGAATTTCTAGGGTGTAGGACTCCTGATTTTGAGTGGTAGATCAAGGCTTAGGGGTCAAGGTCTAGGAGACCTTAGATGTGTGTGCCTTCTAGGTAAGGATCACAGCCTCAAAACCTAGTCCATACCCGTTGTCTCCTCCCATGCCTTGAGCTACCTACCCTGTCGGCCATGTTGTGGTTGGAGGAGTGTGTTCGAAATACGTGGGTTCTTTGTGTGGGACAATTTATAAGCCCTCTCGGATGTGAGCGGTGAACTTGAGGCATATAGAGTGTGGGGGGACAAGGTGCGATCATTTCGGTCCAAAAAACAAGTGGCAGTGTGCTGTCACCTCGATTTGAAAAAGGGTTGGTCGAAGTGTTATCACTTTAGGCTGGAAAAGGAAGTGTCATGGTGTTGTTATTTCTAACAGAAAGGCTATGGACTCGCCTTGTCACGATGTGTGATATTACCATTACCCCTTCGTTGCACTGCTGAGAAGGAGAGGCTATCTCATAGTCATAGCACAAATCATATAACAGAACAACTTTACAAAGAAACCAGAACAAAGAGGAGCATAACATTGCAAATATCATAGCATGTGGCAAACATATAGCAACTTATTACAAGGATCAACTAACTATAAGGAACATACACGTGGTTCCTCCTAGGCACTACCCCACAAATGGTGCCAGCCCTAGGCCAACACTATGCATGACCTAACGGGTAGGTCTAGTGGTTTGGTGCGTGGCGTGACCTAGTCGTGCAAGTAGGAGGTGTGGAAGTCACAATATTTTGTAGGGTTGGCTGGCTTGATCCAGGTACATCATAGAGCTGCGAACCCCGTAGGACGTCAGATGGTCTCGTCCTTTGGGGGCTTAACCAACCAGGCATCCAATGGGACATTGTCACCGTCCAATTGTGCCATGTGGTCTATCGTGTCATCGTCCGCCCATGTCCCGTGGGCAGACATGTCCTCCACATAGTTGTCAAGATGTGCATGTTGGCCTACAAGGAAGATAGGATACAATTGAAATGTGTTTCCAAAGTCAAGCACATGCAACGAGGAGGGAATAGTATACATGGGTACATCCGGGCATACTGAGCCGTCCTGTGAAACTATGGTCCTATTCAAAAAAGCAGTCGTTAGTATGAAACTTCATGAGGAAGATCACATAAACACGTTTAACAATGCTACTTAAGACCAAAGTAGCGGCAGTACAATGCCAGGAAAAGCCCCCGCCATGTCTGGAGGAGGTACGGTGGGAGCGTGTGACGTGTGCAGTGTGCTATGAATGACCCCTCGAGCATGTAGCGTTGTCGCACATGGCGACGCCTGCACCACATTGTTTCTTAGCCTCCTGCACAACGTCAGTGAGATTGCATGCCAAATGGGCCATTCCTGAAACACAGAACTGTTGGCTCAGCCCACCATCTAAACATGGTATGATGGCCCGATCTAACTGGTTGTGTTGTGTTTAGGTCAAGACTGTGGGCCAGCCCCACATGGCACACATAGTGTCGTGCCTAGCCTAGCACGACACTATTAGGCATGTTCATTTTGTAAATGTTTGTATGATTTTATTTTGTGTTTTTAAATTCTATATAGTTTATTTTATAAGTTTTTATAATTATGTTTTGTATTTTTTTGAATTTTATATATTTCTATAGGATTTGTTTACAATTTTATTATGGGCTAAATTCGGCATGGTCTGTAAAGCTATTAAGCAATGCTTTGTTGGTGCCTTAGTCCACGGGTCGGCATAGCATGGTCCCACTAAGTAACGGACCCATACCCAAATGGAGTGTTTGTAAGATCGAGGAGGCCGACTAGAACAGGTGAATAGTCACTTCAAAAAAATTCTCTTCCTAATTAATTCTTTTTAAGCTATTTGGCTAAAACCAAAAATATTATGTGGAATCTTAAATCAAAATGGTTTTAGCACAAACAAAGCCTAAATTAACTAGGTTCACCTAAATGCACCAACACCCTAAGTCTATATCAAGGGTTTACAATCCTAGGATGACAGGCAATCAATTTAATTCTATGAATATAAATTACTTGAATGTAAATTGAGTACAAGAAACTAAACCACAAAGACACAGTATCTTTTTACCGTGGTGTTCAGAGGCTTGTCAGCTTCTCTTAGTCCACGTTGAGGTTAGCCAAAACGAATTGGTCTGACTCCGCAAATTAAGCCAAAACACCTCAATCCACTAGTGGTAGCACTTTTCCACTCTGGGTAGGTGAGCTCCAACCTTCACACTTCGTTGAGTCTTCTCACAAAGTTCTTTGAGAAGATCACCATGCACAATGCCTCCAACACCATCTAAGAGTCAGCAAACTCAAAGAGTAATAAGTCAAGCCTTTCGCTTGATTCTCACCACGTGCAACAAATGCACAAGCTCAAATGGACACTAAGTCCAACTCTAGATGCAACACATGCAATCTAGATCCGTTCTCCTTACTCACAAAGTGCAACACATGCACAATTGAGAGTATGACTTTACACTAACTCAAGGGAATAGAAATGGATCAAGCAACTATATCTCCAATTGGCCACAAGGGAGTATTTATATCCCACACATGAAAACTAGCCGCTAGAGCCAAATCCCTAAAAAATCAGGGAAATCGGAAGTACCACAGGAAAAACGCTGGTATTTCTGCTCCCCTCACAACGGTCAAACAACTAGCTATTACAATCAAAATTGAAAGTTTCGCCGTTCATTCTCTGGTACATTCGATCATTGGAAGTACCGCTCCACACATGCGGAACTACCACTCTCACAGGGAGGAGAAGACCACCACACAAGCATCTCTCTAGAAAACATGTACTACAGAAAAATCCGAAACTTCCAAAGTCTGGTAGTACCATGCATCACACGCCAGAACTTCCACCTTCCGGTAGTACCGCTCACACAGAGCCGGTACTTCCGCCGGACGGTCAGACGGCTCACACAGAGCTGATCAGACCACTCATTGGGTAGTACCGCACAACACATGCTGGTACTTTCGATGTCTGGTAGTACCGCTCACACAAAGTCGGTTCTTCTAACCGTCGGTAGTACCGCTATATGATGCATATTTCACTTGACCTTCATCAACACATGATGGGTCTTCACTTAATTTGATGATCAACAAATGATCATCTCTTCTTGGACATACATCAACTCATGATGTATCTTCTTCTTGATGATCTTCAACGTATGAGGCCATCTTCCGTCACGAATCTTGACTTGATGATCTTCAACACATGAAGTCATCCCCATTTGTGGAATCTAACCTATTCATCCAACTCATGAAAAATGGTAGTCCACAAACCAATTGCTATCAATTACCAAATTTCATTATTAACACATAATGGAGAGACTAGATTATACAATCTTCTCTTTTTGGTAATTCATGACAATTTTAATAAATAATGAGATAAAGATTGTATTTACGAATATACAACATGTACACAATACTTGTATACTCTAAGATAAGCTTTCAAAGTAAAACTTATTTGTCTAGTTGTCATTAATTATCCGATCATTAACATATAATGGAGAAGTTAGATGATAATCCAATTGCAAATGAGTATATATAAACTACACAAGCTATATATACTCAAAGGATGTGTTTTAAAGTAAAGATCATAAATATGTGTATTAAAGGAAACATCGATCAATACTTATGAAACCTCAAAATATAGAGTGAACTCCCCCTAAATGTGTGCATACAAGTATATGTAATGAAGACATAAGTATGTATTCATTTTGGGCTATTCGTGGAGTTCAATCTATATTTTGAATCAAAGGAATGCACTAATATATAATAATGTGATTTCGAATGCATATCTCTTTGATTTCACCTTTTCATCCAAATAAGACTAAACAATAATATACTTAAACAAACATATTAGTCTCATATATAAATTTATCATTTAATCGTATATTTGGATGTGAGGAATACAATAAGAATATAAGAAAGATATCGAATGCATATCTCAATGATTTCACGTTTTCATCCATAGAGACTAAGTAATATCATAATCAATAAACAAGGTTAGTCTCACAAATGCATGTGTCATTATCACCAAAACCTCATAATAGTATTTTTCATTATCACCAAAACCAATTTAAATAAAGCTTGGTCTTTCAATCTCCCCTTTTTTGGTGATGGATGATAAATCCATTAATAATAATAGCATTTGGATGAAAATGAACGTATGATAGGAAATTATATTATTTATGCATGTCACAAAACAAAATGCATGAGAGAAGGTGAAAGCATTATTCAAATTTAACTTCCCTTTTTAGCATTATTCAAATTTTAACTTTAAATTTTTCATTATGAACTAAGGTATTATTACTAATTTCTCCTCCATTATCCAAACCTATTATTACTAATTTCTCCCCTATTTAGCATTAAGCACCAAAAAGGCATTGCTTATCAAATAGCATTAATTACCATAAAAATGGGAAGAAGAAAAGTTAAGCCAGAAAAAATTGAGGGTTTTCATTATTTGAAGCTTGATACTAATTAATTTAACTTAACATGGTCATGAATAGTATGAAGATAGATACAAATGATCAATATGATACCAATTAATTTAACTGAAAATATTTGAAACGCATTCAAATAATCTTACTCTTGAGAGCTCCTTCAAGGTTTTTGAAGTTTCATATTGAAGTTGTAGTTTAAATTTCTCCCTCATTTGGCATTTGAACAACACTCCAATAGAAGTTTCAGAATTTCACACTTTCACATTTTAATGGAGCATCAAGAGCCAGCTGAAAAACTGACTTAGAAATATCCAATAAATCTAAGAAAATTTGTTAATATAGATCAGCAACAGAGGATCAAAAGTCAGTATTGTTCATTTCTCATATTATGAGCCTACTTAAGGATACAAAAATCACAAAAACGGCTCAAAACCATGAAAAGTTCTGAATTTCCAGTAATTTAACAAAATGAGAAAAGTACGTAACTTTCTCAAACCAATTTTGAATGCTTTGAAAATTTGCAAAATAAACTTTGGACTCATAAGAAACTTTCAAATAAGAATTTTTGAAAAAGGTGTCTTCATTCAAAATTTATGGAAAAATACACTTTGTTTACAAGAGGGAAGATTGATTTTTCACCAAAAACTTAAAATCCAAACAAATTGGATTTCCATAGAGTCTTTTGCTTTTTTAGTTACATATGAGTTATAAATATTATTTCAAGCCACGATACACAAGAAAATCTTGTTCAAATAGATAAACTCATTATATGCAAAAATCGGTAATTTGAGGTCAATAGTAGTTTTTTTGGGTGAGTTTCAAATTATTATAACTTTTCAACGGTTGATCTTTTGCAAAATACTTGAACTAGAGAAATATTTGAAATGACCAACCCTTTGAGTTTTCTATTGACCACTTTTTCAAAAATTCAATATATTTAATTTAGGAAATATGTCAATTAATTTAAAATCAAGATCATATAATATCATTTTGGGGCCAAATTTTCCTTGTGATTTCCAAAATAGAAACTTTTACTCAAAAGGCTTTGGAAATATTTAAAATACATATTTGAATACTTTTATTTAGTTTTTTCACAACTTTTAACCTTTTAAACATGGTATTTGATTTTTAAACAAAAGAGACTCTTTTGAAAAGGTAATCTTGCATATCACTAGATTTTCAGTCCATGAAAACCAAAAGAAGCAAATGAGAATGAAACATATTTATTCACAAAATCCATAAAATATTTTGGACAAATAAGTAAAATAGTTTTCCTAATATTAATACTTTACTCCTTTTAATGTTAAGCCCAAAAGTACTATAGGTTTTTCATAAAGAAAAACTCCCTTTTACATAAAGGGTGTTCTTGGCATTTTCTTCTCCTTTGACACATAAATGATTCTCCTCTTTCTTGTTCTTTAGCTATCTCTCCCTATTTAAACTTTCTCTTCCTCTTTGTCATCCATTCTAATAGATTTGACATTTACCACACATGATGACAATAGATACCACTTGTGAAAATACTACTTGTAAACATAAATGATTCTAAGTATACTTAATTCTAATTGTAGAAACTTGATACCATTTATAAGCTTAAATGATATCAAGTATGATTAAATCCATTTTGTAAGTACGTGATACCACTTGTACCACTAGTGAGCATGCATGATACAAAGTGTGATTAATTCCATTTGTGACACAAAGTGTGATTGATTCCATTTGTAAAAACTTGATGACACTTGTATGATCAGCTAGTATCCCATTTGAATTAACCTTGTGAGATTTTCAATGATTTCTACTTGAAATTGTGAAGGGGATACTACTTGTAGAATGATGTCACTTGAAATACCACTTGTGGGAAGAGCATGATATCATTTGAGGATACACCACTTGTAAAAGTGGATACTATAAAAGAAGGATATAATATAGGTGAGAGAGCTTGGTTAAAAAATTTTTGCTTGGCGAGACGGAAGAAGGATATCACTTTGAAAGATACCACTTGGAGGAACAGGGATACCACTTATTTTCCACTTGTAAAAGATACCACTTGAAGAAAAGAGATGATATTACTTGTAAAGATAGGGATAAAACTCATGCTGAGGTCAAAGTGATCAAAACTCTATCACTCTTTGGAAAGGATGATATTTTGTGAAAAAGAGTCAAATTGAGAGCAAAATGTCATATTGAGTCAAGAAATACTTGAGGGTAACAAACAAGGGTTAAGAAGGATCAACTTCACTTTTGTAAACAAGAGGAATGGCTAAGGAAATTGGAAATCAAATTCTGAAACAAATTAGCCAATTGTCAGAAATTTCGGAAGTACCGCCATTGAAACTACGGTAGTATCGTTCAGCAGTAATACCGCCCAAAGCACTGCGGTAATTCCCCTTTTTTTGGAAGCATGCTAAGAGTTGGATTTTAGATGAGAGAAAGGTTATACTATTGTAATTTGCTCCAAAGATTTTCACACAGAAACATAAACCACTTATGGAGTATTTCCAACTATATGCCAAGATTAAAAATTCTTTTGAATATAGTTTTTAACAAATTAAGATTTCATTTTCAAAAGCAAGCTCATTTTCAATAAAACTCTTTAAGATTGCAAAAATGAGTAACCAAGGGTTATTTTAGTATCCAATTACATGTATGAGTTATAAATACCCTTGTGAGCCAATATATGTCAATAATTTTGCTTCAAATGATAAAACTCACTTAAGTGCTAGATTGTGACCACTTAGGTCAACTAAATATTTTGGATGAGTTTCGAATCCAAATAACTTTTGATTGGTTGCCTTTTGGAAAACTTTTGAATACCAATAATATTTGAAATAGCCAACTCTAGGTTTTTGGTATTGAACACTTTTTCAAATCCTTTTAGAATTTTTTAGCCAAATTTTGAGTTTAAAGTCAAAACAAGATACTAGATTGCTACTTTTGGGTTAGAAATTCAATTTTACTTAAAATAAGTTTTTCTAAAGCCAAAACCTTTGGAAAACCTTTGAAATGTATTTGTATACATTTTTCAACTATTTTTTTCAAAGATATAATAATAATTTCAAGTTTTTGACTTTTGGCTAAATGGCTTAATTTTGAAAAACAATTCTAGTACTTAATTAATTTGAGCACACTTAGAGATATGATATACATGGTTAT
This sequence comes from Dendrocalamus latiflorus, assembly GCA_017311315.1. Classification (NCBI taxonomy): domain Eukaryota; kingdom Viridiplantae; phylum Streptophyta; class Magnoliopsida; order Poales; family Poaceae; genus Dendrocalamus; species Dendrocalamus latiflorus. The sequence continues at coordinate 43,425,863 of CM029663.1, forward strand.
AATTTAGTGCTCCCCTTAATGTGCCACTAACATCTTGCTCATGATTACAATAAGCAAATTTTAGAATAAGTGCAAGAACACCCCTTTGAAAAGATATTCAAGTAATACAACCTACACAAAACTTGGGGCTAAATAATTCAAATGTAAATACTTGTTACCGAGATAGCATTGATTCTTGATGTGACAAGATCATCCTCAAACTTGACTCCTATTTTGCATACGGTGGAATTCACCTCTTCACGAATAAGCCAAGCCCCCAATGGCTCTCCAAGTACCTATTAAGCATTTAAGTATATTTTGGTACCCAAAATTTGGTTGGGTCTATGAATGTTAGTCACAATAGATTTGGGAACTCAAATAGCCCTAACAATGACTTTATGTGAGCTAACATTTTTAACAAACATATTACCATATCTATTCTTTCTAAGCAAATATTGTTCATTATAAAGAGATGGCTTAGAAATGATACCTTTGGGATAATCCTTACATGTCCTTTTTCTCGATAATTGTAGCAAGTTTGGCAATTGTTACCTTATCTTGCTCTTCAATGATGACTTTATCTTATCATCAACCTTGTTGGGGCACTTAGAGGCGAAATGTCCCATCTTGTTGCATCCAAGCACTTAACATTGTTGAATTATTTTTTATGTTACTTTAGGATGCCCTTCACCTTTTTCTTGGAGGTTAAACCAATACCTCTCTTGTCATTTGACATTCTTTGACTTCCTAATATCTTATCAAGAGATGCCTTTTATTTGTAACTTTTCTCCAAGTCTTTTATCAAACTCGTGACTTGGGTCTTGAGCTCATTATTTTCCTCTACAAGGTTAGTATTGCAATGCATAGAGAAAGTAGAAGCATTTTCACTAGAGTAATAAGGTATATCAATTAAATCATCACAAGAGGTGGATTTGCTAAGTTTAGATGAAATGCAAGAATTAGGGGGCTACACATGGCATATCATTTAATAAATTGCAAGTGATTCCTATATCTATCTTAGGACTAAAATATTCCTTGAGAAAGAGAATTTCATGTTCTCCTTTTGGCTTATTATAATCATTTTGAAGAGAAACATGTTTATTCTTCAAAATCTTATATTTAGCTTTATTTTTTCTAAGAAATTCATTAAGCTTTTACAGCATATCCATCAACTCATTATAAGAAAGTTCATCGTCATCATTGCCATTTATCTTCCTTTCACCTTTTGCCATGAAGCATTGAGTTGATGTGGTGGCGCTAGTGGATTCTTCATCATCGAAGCTAGAAGTTGAGTATTCTTCTCCCGAATCCACTCTTGTATGCAATCCTCATCGGTTGAGATGGACATTTCATATTTGTCTTGAATTTTTGTCCACATGTCATGAGTGCTCTCAAAATTGCATATTGTGTTGAACATCTCTATACTCAAAGCACTAAATAAGGTGTTAGTTGCTTAAGCGTCGAGATATGAGCATTTCTCATCCTCACTTGTTGAAGCAAGAGAATCCTTAGGGGGAGAAAAACCCACATCTACAATCCGTCATATTTTTTGAGCTCATGGCCTTAAAATAATATATCATGCAGATTTTCTAATCATCATAATTAGTGCCATCAAATAGAGGCGTGTCATCTTGGTGCACTATATTACTAGTCACCATCATTTAAACTCTTTAGATGGTGAAACCTAATAAGTGAGAGATCAAGATCTGATACCATTTCTAAGATCAAGGAGGCTAAGTAGAGGGCGGTGAATAGTCATTTCAAAAAAATCTCTTAATTAATTCTTTTTAAGCTATTTGGCTAAAACCGAGAATATTATACGAAAACTTAAATCAAATTAGTTTTAGCACAAACAAAACCTAAATCAACTAGGTTCACCTAAGTGCACCAATACCTTAAGTCTATATCAAGGGTTTGCAATTCTAAGATGACAATCAATTAATTTAATTCTACGAATGTAAATTGCTTGAAAGTAAATTGAGCACAAGAAAACAAACTATAAAGACACAATATCTTTTTACCATGGTGTTCAGAGACTTGTCGGTCTCCCCTAGTCCACGTTGAGATTAGCCCAAACGAATTGGACCAGCTCCACGAATTAAGCTGAAACACTCCAATCCACTAATGGTAGCTCTTTCCCGCTCGGGGTGGTGAGCTCCAACCTTCACACTTCGTTGGGTCTTCTCACAACCTTCTTTGACAAGATCACCGTACACGATGTCTTCAATGCCATCTAGGAATCGACAAGCTATAAGAGTAATAAGTGAGGCCACTCGCTAGACTTTTACCATGTACAACGAATGTATAAGCTCAAATGAACACTAAGTCCAATAATAGATGCAACACATGCAATTTAGATTTCGCCTCCTTACTCACAAAGTGCAACACATGCACAATTGAGAGGAGGACCTCACACTAGCTCAAGAAAATAGAAATGGGTCAAGCAACTCTACCTCCAACTAGCCGTTGGAGCCAAATCCCACACAAGAAAACTAGCCGTTGGAGCCAAATCCCTAAAAAATCAGGGAAATTAGAAGTACTGCAGGCAAAACACAGGTACCGCCACTTTGCTCACAACGATCAAAAAAACTAGTCGTTATAGTCAAAATCGGAAGTTCCGCTGTTCATTCTCTAGTACTTCCGATCATTAGAAGTACCGCTCCACACACACGGAACTACCGCTCTTGCCAGGAGAAGACCACCACATAAGATACTGTAGGAAAATCCAGAACTTCCAAAGTCCGGTAGTACCACGCAACACATGCTAGTACTTCTGTCTTCCGGTAATACCGCTCACACAGAGCAGATACTTCCGTTGGACGGTCAGACCGCTCACATAGAGCCGATCGGACCACTCATTCGGTAGTACTACACAACACATATCGGTACTTCCGATGTCCGATAGTACCGCCCACACAGAGCCAATACTTCCGACCGCCGGTAGTACCGCTACATACACAATGGTAGTTCCGATTTTTCTAACAAGTGCAAATACTTCAACAGCTTTTGTAAAACATATTTGAAAGCTATAGAATCATGCACACAAGGATTAAACATGACTCCCAACAGGTTGCAAAACACATTTGCACACTTTTGAAATCATGACATAAGGAATAGGTACATGGATTTAACGTGTTTGCAAAACACATTTGCAAACCAAAGTCACATGCTACAAGGATTGTATATGAGCTTCAACTATTTGCAAAACACATTTACAAATATAAGCCACATACCACACGGAATAGAAGACATGGACTTCAAACACTTGCAAAACACATTCATAATGTATAGCCCATGTTACCAAGATTCACCACACGAGTTTTAACTATTTGCAAAACACATTCGCAAATATAAGCATCTTGATAAAGAGAGCTATATCAAGTGTGATTGAGCTATGTAACAGCCCAGATTTTTTAGTAAAATAAAAAAAAATAAATAAGTAAATAAAAATTAATTAAAATAAAATTTAAATTAAAATAAGTATTTTTTTGTGCCTAAGTTTTTTAAATTTGGATTTGCCCTGAATTTCTGTTTTGGAAAAAGTTGTATTTAAAAAATATTTTAAGAAAAACCTAAGAATAATTATTAAGTAAAATAATATTTTGATTTTCTATAAAAATCCTAATTCAAATTAAATATTTGGAGTTATTTGGCTTTTATTTGGTTTCCTAGATTTTTCTGAGTTTGAAAATGTATTTTTGAAATTAAAAATTATTTTAAAGTATGAAAATTAAATACCAACATTACATGGAAATAATTTTATTAAGTCCAAAAAGTATCCAGGAGGTTCTCTGAAATTTTCTGGAATTTTTGGAGGTATTCTCATATTTTTCTGAGGCTTAAATAATTTCCTAGGCATTTCTGAAAATCCAAAAAAACAAAAATCAAAAAAATAAAACCCCAGCCCCCTCCTCCGGCCGCCACTTGGACGGCCCGGATCCGCCTGCAAACCCGCCTCCCTCTCCTCCCCATTTGCCACGCGTCTGCCCTGGCCCACCTGTCGGCGCTCCCGCTTTCCCCTCTCTCTTCCTCTCTCTCGCTGCCGCCCGGCCCTACCTGTCGGCGCGCCTTCCCCTCTCTCCGTCTCCCTGCCCCGCGGGCCCCGCCTGTCAGCCACCCCCGCCACCTTCTCCCTCCCCACGTTCTTCCTCCTCCCGCACGCCGCCCGCCCCCGGCCGCAACCGCCACCCGCCCTTCCCGGTCTTCCTCGCTCTCCCGCGCGCGCCGCCACCACCTCCCCTCCTCTCCTGTGCGACACGCTCCACTCCGCACCGAACCGCGCCCACGTTCTCCCCCACCTTCCCGCGCCTCTTCCGCAACCGCCGCCCCACCGGCGAGAAATTCACGCCGGTCTACCTCTCCCCAGCCCCTATAAATGCCGCCTCGAGCTTCCCCATCCCTCACTCCGCCTCCCGCCGCCCTTGGTTTCCCCTCTCCACCACCCTAGTGCCCCGGCACCGTGTGCCTTGCCGCCGCCGCCGCTAAAGTTGCTCCGGCGAGCAATTGCGCCCGGTCCGACCCCTCTCGCGCCCGGCCGACTTCGCCCCGAGCCTCCTCGCGCCGTCCCCAACCTTGGCCACCCCTCGACCGCCCCTCCTCGCCACCGGAGCGCCGCCGCCGCGTGAGACCCGAGCCGCCGCCGCTCTTTCCTCGCCGCCGGCCTAATCCCGGCCTTCCCCGGTAAGCCCCGAGCCACCCCCGAGACGCCCTCGCGTTCCTCTCGCCCCTCTGCCCCTCGTCGCCGACCGCCGCCCACCGGAGCTCCGCCGCCGCTGCCGTCCCCGTGCGCCCAGGCCGGTACTGCCTCGGGCGTCCACGTGGCAGCCAAGTGGCACCACGTCCCCCGCCACCTCAGCGCCAACGCGGCGCCTCCCTGCCCCACCACCCGTGCCACCTCACCACTCCCTCTCCTCTGTGGGCTCGGTCCATGGACCTGGGCCTGCATGTTAGTGGGGTTTACCCCAGGGCTGACGTCAGCTGGCGCATTAAACCCATTTTCCCGTTCAAAAATAATTTGGCCCAAAAAGAAAATCCCTCGCTGACGCAATGCTGAGGTCATTAATTCTTTTCCTTCAGGAAAATAATTCCAAAAATCCTCTTTTTCCATTTTCCCTCTTTTCAAATTTCCCGGAGCCCGTTCTCCTTCGTCCTAACTCCGATTTAGCCCATTCAAATTTCTAAATTCATCAAAAATTCCCCTCTATCCATTTATAGCCTCAATTCAAATATTTGAAGTCAATTTGAATTTATTTGAATTTGGTGGGTTATTTTGACCTGTAGACTTCGACGATTCGGGAAAATTCTACGACGAAGGTTTGAACCAAGTTGAAGAGCAAGGCAAGTCACACTCCTTGATCATGTTGATCCCAGATTTTCAAATAAAATTATGTTGATTTAAATTATATTGCATGCATATTTTTTATTCAGCGTATTTCAATTCAGTTTTAAATATAGTTAATGCCTACTTGTTAATTCCTCCATTGTTGTTGAATTCCTTATACCTTGTCACCCTAGATCAAACTCTAGTTGGTACATTAGTATGACTAGAGAATTCTTATATCAAATGCTTAGACCTGCTTAGTCCTAATATTTGTTTTGGGATACTTTTACACATAAAATGATAAACTTTTCACATGAAATGATAAGCTTTTCAACTGTACTCTTGACTTTGGTGAGTCAAGGAGGTTTATGAATTATTTTGAAAACCAAATATAAAATCTGGTTTAGACTTAGGCAATTGGTTAGAGTGGTGGGTGCATGCATGCCCTGTTGGTTGGAGCCGCAATGGTCGATTGTCGTGCACAGGGGTATGTGGTTGGGCCTAAGTCAGATTAAGGACCGGTCTGTGAGCTACTGTTGCAAAGTCCTAATCGTACTACCACATGGCTGGTATGGGACAGCCCTGGCTGAATAATTTGCGAAATCCCAACCTGAGTCGAGTTGTAGGTTGAAAGTGAGCGTGGTTGGTGCCATGTGAAGTCTCACTTGGGCGAGCGTGGTTAAGCCATGAGAAGTCTCGTCTAGGCTCAAGAGGGGGTCCCGGTCTGGTGGATTCCTTACTGGGGTGAAACCTTAGAGTTGGCTCGACTAGGTTGAAAGCTTTGCATTGTAAAGGCCTTGTCACGACTCCTTGCCGCACACCTAAGGAAGTGTGTAACTCGCGTGGCACAAAAGGATGATCGTGTCTTGTGGGTAAAGTTGTACAACCTCTGCAGAGTGTATAATCTATCCTGGATAGCCGTGCCCACGGTCATGGGCATGCTGAGTAAAAGTTTTTCATGGATTAGACTTTATTTTTCAAAAATGTTTTCGAAAACCTTGTGGATGGATGGAATCCACGAGAGATGAAAACCTTGCAGATGGATGGAATCCGTGAGAGATTGAAATCTGGTGGATGGATGGAATCTATCAGAGTTGCGCAGTGAAAGCGTGTGGATGGATGGAATCCATACGTGATCTTTTGGAAAAGATGGTCCGTGTGGGATGTCCGTGGATAGGTTGGTGTTTGGTCGGAGCCGGCACTGACGGTACTATTTTCTACTACAAGTATTATTTTTACTTACTGTATTAAATTCAGCAATTTCAATCTATTATTATATTTCTTAAATGCTGTTTTATGCAAACTAACCCTATAAGCCTTCCTTTGAAGCCTTTATCATTATGGTGCATTTTCCGTGTGACTTGCAGAGTACAAGTTTGTACTCACCTTGCTTTTTCCACACAAAGAAGGAAGACGTCAACTACGGTGAAGATCAGGACGAGTAGGCCACGTCTTACTGTCGTTTGCCTGTGGGTAGGCTTGGACTTCGCTTTTATCAGTTTGCTTCCGCAGTTATTTCCTTTATTTATTTTGCCAATGGGCATGGATGTAAGACATGGCCATAAGGCTGTACCGTTTTATTTAATATAATCAGTCATTTGTGCTTGGTATTTATCTTTGTTGTACTGTGTGCACTAGCTGATCCTGGACTAGTGCGATTTACACAGAGGATCCAGGAGTCGTTACTCCAGGTTCCGACAAGCTATCAACATATGATGAGACTCAAACTATTAGACATGACCCCTTTTAATAGTACTGGCAACCTATACTAGCAACCCGGTCTTTCAACCAAACACCGAGACCAGTAAAAGATTAAGAACACATCCTTAGCCTAACTAGTCATACCTTTACGTTGAGCATCCTCTTGAAGTTTAATGATGCACATCATCACTTCAAATCTGAGTCATCGTCTTGGTATGCATCAACTCATGATGCATCCTTCACTTGACCTCCATCAACACATGATGTGTCTTCACTTGATTTGATAATCAACACATGACCATCTCTTCTTCGACATACATCAACTCATGATGCATCTTCTTCTTGATGGTCTTCAACACATGAAACCATTTTCCATCACGCATCTTGACTTGATGATCTTCAACATATGAAGTTATCTCAAGTCATCCCCATTTGTGGAACCTAACATATTTATCCAACTCATGAAAAATGTTAGTACACAAATCAATTGCCATCAATTAACAAACTTCACCATTAACATATAATGGAGAGACTAGATTCTACAATCTTCTCTTTTTAGTAATTCATGACAATTTCAACAAATAAAGAGATAAAGATTGTATTTATGAATATATAACATGTACACAACACTTGTATACTCAAGATAAGCTTTTAAAGCAAAATTTACTTATCCAGTTGTCATTAATCATCCAACCATTAATACATAATGGAGAAGTTAGATGATAACCCGACTACAAATGAGTATATATGAACTACACAAGCTATATATACTCAAAGGATGTGTTTTAAAATAAAGATCTTAAATATGTGTATTAAAAAAATATGGATCAATACTTATGAAACATTAAAACATAGAATGAACTCCCCCTAAATGTGTGCATATATTTATATGTAATGAAAATATATGCACATATTCATTTTGGACTATTTGTGCAGTTCAATATATATTTTGGATCCAAAGAATGCATTAATATATAAGAATGTGATTTCAAATGCATATCTCTTTGATTTCACCTTTTCATCAAAATGAGACTAAGCAATAATATACTTAAACAAACTTATTAGTCTCACAGATAGATTTATGAATTAATCATATATTTGTATGTGAGGAATGCAACAAGATCATAAGCAAGATACCAAATACATATCTCAATGATTTCACATTTTCATCCATATGAAACTAAGTAATATCATAATCAATAAACAAGATTATTCTCACAAATGCATTTGTCATTATCATCAAAATCTCATAATAGTATTTGTCATTATCATCAAAACCAGCTTAAATGGAGCTTGATCTTTTAGTGTGCCTAGACGGGCCCGTGGCAAGTACTACACTAATTTATGTTTATGATTCACATATTGAAGCTTTTTTGCTACAAGAGAGAAAGGAAGAAAGAGCTACGGACAAGAGGGATGGAGGAGAGGATGGTCATAGAGGAGAAACTACTAGGGCGGAGTGCTTGATGTGCATGCATGTGGGTGCTTGGACGTAGGTGCACAATATGAGCATTGTGCGTCGTGTGATGTTTCGCGGATGCATAGACGCATGGACATGATACATTGGTGGAAATGCATGCGACACGTGTTGATACGGACCAACTAGTAAACTAGCTGATGCGTACAGGTGGTCCGATCTTCACAACATGAACAACAGCAAATTCTTCCCTCACTTCTAGCAGCTAGAGTTTCAACCCTTCTTCCTCCTTGCAGTAGCCCTTAGGGTTTTAGGGTTTGGCTAGGAGGAACCAACCAATCAGCAACCCTCTCTTCTCTCCTTGCAGCAGCAAACAAGACAAGGAAGTTCCTCCTTGTGGTGATGTAGCATTGATGTAGCACTTGGCCTCTCCTCTTACAGGTAGCTGAATTAGGGTTTTGATCGAATCCCTAATTCTTCCTTCTTGTGCCAACTTGCAGATAGGGGATGAGGTTGTAATGTAGTAATCAACAATGGTGTAGATCAGAAGCAATCAACCAGGGACTTCTCTAAATTGTGAGTACTATTCACGAATTTAAGAGGGGGATCATAAAAATTTGATCGGTGACTTGAGAACAACAACAAAGTTCTCAAACCACGGAATCTTAGCAAACCCTAATCGAGAAACTCTCACGCAATCACAAGCACACAAGTTTGCATCACAAGCATTGTGACTGTGGTATGGATGGCCCCCACCTAAGCCCATCCAGCCTGTTGGGCTAAAAGGCCCAGTGTGGCATGGACAAAGACGTGTATACCCCTAGCACAGTACACAACTGCGCAGAGTATTGTTGTAATCATGCCTTATGGCCATTTAAATACGTATTCTAGCTATGGGGAACAACCAAGGCTAGTTTATTTTCCATACTCACATTACTGGTATCCTTGTTTATTGTTTGGCCCATAGCCACAATAGTGACTTTTCTATATTTTCTCTCAAAGCAATCTGATATGGTCTAAGGCACAATGGGGTATGCCCTTTGTCTTATATTGGTGCCTCAAGGCTAGGGGTGGAAAACGGTAACGGATAATTCGTTTTATCCGATATTCATATACGAGAAAACGCAAATGTGGTAAGCAAAATCCATATTCGAAAATGTTCATATTTGTATTCGAGATTATTCATATCCGTATTTGAGAATATTCCTATTCGCATTCGTATTCGAGAATATTCGTATCCGTATTTGTATTCGAAACTATTCGATTCGTATTCGATCCGTTTCTAGAACCCATGAAAAATCCGTACGAATTTTGTGTTTCAAATTTTGAATTTAGGCGGTTTAAAACCGGTAACTAGTCAAAAACCGGTGAAAAATCAGCAAAACCGCTAGGAATCCATTTTATCCGATATTCGTATCCGAGAAAATCTGTATTCGAAAATATCCATATTCGTATTCAAGAATATTCGTATCCGTATTTGAGAATATTCGAATTCATATTCGTATTCATTTTAAAATATGGATTCATATTCGTATTTGAGACTATTCGACCGTATCCGATCTGTTTCCACCCCTACTCAAGGCATGGACACACACACAGAGAGCAATGGGTTAAGCCCAACTCCAACTCTAATTCATGTATGCCACTCAGACTCTCCTAGATAACACATCACAAAAGGGGTACAAATCGACTCAAAAGAAAGAGATAGACTTGGACTTATCTAAAATTGAGAAAATAACTAGGCATGGAATCTGTTTCAATGACTGATTTGGATCCAAACCATCCTTTTGTGGAAACCTTCTTCCTAGCTTGGTTCGATTCTCCTATCTCCTGGCTCCCTTTCCTAGCTCGGCATGAGTTCCTAGCTCCTCCCTTGATTCCAACTTGGTCTCTCCCTCATGCACACCCCTCTTTCTTCACGTATAAAAAAATAATCGATGATTCTGACTTGAGTTCCTAGCTGCACACAGCAAAGCACACAGCTTGGACTTGGAGTCCCACTCGACTTTTCCTTCCTCCCACATGCTCCTTCTTTCTTCATGCTTAAGAAATAATTTCTATGCCTTGGATTGTTCCTTTCCTGGCTTGGGCTTGGCACGTCTTGATCTCATGGCCTCATGCACTCCACCCTCTCCAAGTGGCTTCCTAGGATCATGTGCCAACTCATGCGGCTCCACGTACTCATGCAAAATGGCCCTTATGCACCCTCTTGGATCACACACCTTAGTCGCATGCGCCCAAGTCCTTCTCCCTTGGCCAACCTCCCTCTTTGCCAAAACATGCTTCTCCTTTTCATCACACAAAATAGCACCACATTGCAATGTAATTTTAGATTGCAATGGTGAAGCACAAATCATAGTAGCAATAGCACTATTGGACGCATCATGTGTAGGCATAGAGCCAGAAAGAGATGCATTCGGCACAAGCCAAGAAAGGAAGCGAGCAAGGGAGCTAGAAGGGAACCGTGTGGAGCCAGGAATCAAGCTAGGAGATTTTGACTAGTACGATATGCATGCACCTAGAGTTCCTATGTTGCATGCTGAGAAGGAGGAGTTTGTTTCCCACAAGGTTTGGAGAGACAAGGAAATTGAAGATATTTCGGGAGATAAAATGGCAGGATATTTCCTTACTATCTTTTATGCACATGCTACTCGACTAGGGAGGCCATGACCCAAGACACGTGCCCCCTTTTTCTTTGTGCACTTGGGTGGGGCCACCAATAGTCCGAGACTACAATCAGATAGTGCACCAGGAGTTATTTTGTTGTTTACGAGTTCTTTTTAAAATCGGTTTCTCTCTAGAACTAGATAAGGTTTTATGAAGAGTCCAATTAGGTGTGTGCAAGAGAGTTCTGATAGGCGTTAAGCCATACACGTGTGTTTTGGCCTGCATGCCAATGTGTATTCCCTATAAAAGGTTAAAGGTGCATTCATTGTAACCGTAGAGTTGAGTTATGAATTAAAACGCATGTTGGCCTTCGAGCATTAGGGTACATCCTATTCTACTGTGTTATTGTGAATTTCAATCTAGGATTTCATTTTGATATATTGGTTCCTACTGTGGTGTAGGTATTTGTTCACTAATCTTTGATCTCTATTTCTCGATCGTGTGTTGTGGTGTGAGAGTGAAATTATCTATCCTAGCACGAATTATATCTTGTAATTCGTGCTCCACTTGTATCTAGTTGTTTTACCACCATGAAAGATCGGGCCAACTATGGATTCAACCTCATCTCGAGATTCAATCTACTTCAGTTTAGCTTCAAACTTTTTATGCTTTCAAAAATTAAAAGATCTTTGGGCTTTGTGGGCCACATGAAGTGTAATAAATACCATAGCCACGTTATGGTAACATACGTGAGATGGTTTTCCACACAAATCTAATGAACAATTTGTCTCAGTAGACATCACAATGATGGCTATATTGCAACAAAATGAAAATTTCTTTATGTCAAATCTGTCTCAGTAGAACAATCTTTGTGTTCTAGCACTAGAGTGGACCTTTATGTTGAATCGATGGACATGGACTTGCTAGTGTAGTAATCTAGCCTATTTTGTTCTCCTCATCTTCCCCTCTTGTTCTCTGCCAAGCACCACCACTACCAAACCCATTCTTCTTACTCAAATCTGGCCCCCTCCCCTATCTCCTCCCGGTGAGCTCGTCAGCATTGAGCAAGAGGGGGTCCCACCCCTTTGTATGTCTAGATAACATTCTTTTCTAAGTTTTTGTTTAGGTCTGGAGTTCCGTTGCCTTGGTTGGTGAAGGGTTTGTTGATGGTGATGGTGGTCATGTTGGCGGAGCTAGGGATGGCAATGAGACTCTGTTTTCCAATAAATTATTCTATTAGAGAGTACTAGTAGTGTGCCCGTGCTAACGCTACGGTAAAATACAAAACAAGATAAATGAGGAAAGCAAGTCAGATATTTGATGAGCGCTTCTCACATGATTAGTCAAACATTTAAAGTCCATAATATTGGTGCTTAAAAAGATAATAAAGGAGCTTATTATTTCCATAAAATGACCTTATTATTTAACCAAGCTTTTCTGTGAAATGAATCGCAGTATTTCTTACAATGGGTATCTAAAATGCCAGATAGCTAGATCGAAGCAGACAGAACAAACATGAAAGAAGCACCGGTCATAGGAAAGTTCCACATTGCTAATTCGTTCAAATTATAAGAAACTTTTATATGAACTGCACGACGCATAAAAGATAACATTTAAACGTAATTCCATGCTACCGTCTTTCTCATTCTAATCATCAAGACAATGGCTAAAAAATTTTAATGGATGCTGTCGTAATAACACTAAAATGCCTATACCACCAGTAGGAGTGAAAGACACCTGTAACTCCTGCATTCCAAGTTTGGGCTTCTGCTTATTCCAATATCCACGCGAACTCTTACGTCCCTAACACACCTGCAAGAACGCCGCAATGCAAACAGGCTCATTGGATAAGACCTCAAATCAAAATTGACTCAAGAAACTGTTAGCGAGCTGTTGAGCACGTACAGGGGCTCTCCTTGAATGTAGCTCACGTTAGTTCAACTAACCTTTCATACACATGTATAAAGCTGTAATGCTGTGATCAATGGAAGTTGGTTGTCCTCATTCTTCTCTCCACCATTTACATGGTATCAGGCATCTACGATCCTACTTTTCCGCTGCCATGAGTTCCTCCTCTTCTTCTTCGTCGCTGGCTTCCGACGACTCCGACGTCGAGTCGCCACTGCCATACACCCTGCGCGTCCAGACTGAACCTGCTGCCCCGACCGTCGTCCACGGCATCAACATTCATCTAGAAGTCTCTATAAGAAAACACAGGAAGTGACACTCTTTAATGATGTATCAGTGTATGACTGCTTATTTTTGTATAGAAAATCCAAAGAACATTACTGAACAGCACAAAATTTGATGATATTGATATAAAAGGGTTATTTGAATAAGATCAGTGTACATAGTTTCAGGTGCAGTGGTAAAAAAGAAGGAAGAGACCTGTGGCTCATAAATATCGGCAATGATCACAGGATCAAGTATCCATTCATCCTCTGACAGATATTTGACACTGTAACAAGTTGACAACAATATTATTTCTTGATCATAATCAATTCCCTCCTAATGCTGAGGAAATCTTTTAAGTCCTACCAAATACTAAGGAAAACTATTGAGAATAAGACCCCCCCCCCTGATTGGCAAACATGATCAATAGTACACTTGGAAGATTTTTCTGTAAGCTCAAGAAAAATATCTTCCTCACGTAGCAAGACCAAAATAGAGAGGCATGCAGATTGCAGAATGTATGATCAAGTATTGTGAATGCTCGTACATGCCAGCACAATACAAAGTACCACCTACTAATTGTTTGGTGGTAGCATCACTTAGCAATACATTGCAACACATTACTGCAAGGCATTCGCAATTCCACAGACCGAACCCCCTACATCCCAGTTGGCTATAAAGCATACCAGGAGCAGGAAGTAATAAAAGAGAACTGGAGGTATAAGCCTACAACTAACCTTGTGCAGATCAATGGTTCATCCAGATTTTGTAGTATTGCTTGACATATGGGATCATCTGGAATACGAACACCAACCTGCCTCCTTTTTGCATACCTAGTAGATGACCCATGCTTTATACATTGTTTGGGCAATTGCTTGGTTGAAGGTAAGATAAAAGTGTACTGCACATGATTAAATTAGAAGGTTATTTGTGAAGTACAAAACTGCAGTCCGGAGTGAAGACGCTGATATCCTTACAGGCCCAGGCAGTGCACGCTTGACAGCATGGATGACGTCTCGGAGACCTCCGAAGCCGACGGTTTCCCCGCCGCGGTGCAATAAAAGGAATTTTGTAACATGCTGCAGAAAGGTCAGTGTGTGCATTCATTTTTAAGCCATAATTCTTGTTAAACTTTTTGAGTCCAGCAAAGGGCAATAATGGTTCACTCAGCAAATGTGCACCTGCACCATGCTGATACATTGACTTCTGGATGCTATCAAGCTTCTCGAGAAATTCGAGTAACGTAGACAGGGAACCTGATTCACGATATGATCTCTGCAATCATCTGCTTTCATGAATTAATACACAAGATCTTCTCCCAAGGACAAAGTTGCTGACTTTATGGTTGTTGAGTGAGCTCTCTCAGTATATGATACTTCAGCATCTGGCCCAGTGTCTCTTTCTATGCACCCACCTCCCTACCAAGAAGCAACCAAAAAGACAGGAAACACAGAAGAAAAAGGGAAACAAGGGGAGGAAAAGACGGAAAAGTGCAAGAAGCATCTTCCCTGGCCTAAATATATAAGACAGGAAAGGGACCACTCTTACAGAGTGCTTCCACACCACACAAGTAGATCTAACTAAAGATTTAAAATTTGCACATCAGAATTACCACCCATCCAACATAAATTCATAATCTTTTGAGTATAGTGGGCTTTCAGGGTTTGAGTCAGTTGTTTTGTTAGTATTAGCATTGCTCTTTTGCATTTCAGACTTCATACAGAGGTAAGCAAAGACAGGTGTAACCGGTAACCCTGTAAGCTCTTAACATCATACTGACAAAATAACCTCAAAGGCAAGACAGTGGTGCCATGATACAAATGATGCATTTAGAAAAGGTGTGATATTGACGTACGTATATAACATATACTACAAACCATCACTGCATGTATCGACAGATTGCCTCCATGTAATACATAGGATGATCATGCTAACTACTACCTATTACGTGCCAACAACTTCTCCATCCTCTTTTTGTTACCACTCAGCTCAAATTAGAACGAAAAAAAGACACACAAAAATACTCACAGAGGCAGTTTGGGGCCCTTCGCCATCAACATCAGCATCACATTCTCTGAGCAGCACCATGTGTTGCCAAGTGCCCCTTGAAGGAATAAGAGTAACGAGGTTTGGTGCCGGTTGCTCCTCTCTGAAGAATCTGCTAGGGAATTGATGGATCAGCTTATGCTTGTTCATCACATCACAACCCTGAAAGAGATTGAGGGTTGCCATTAGATTCTTTTCAACAAATGAAACCAAGAACACCATCACAGCCAAGAAATGGGAGTATTTTACAATACTGTTATGCTCTCGATCTTAATAATAGACGCGACGCAACTGACTTCCTCTTTGACAAGTTTACAATTTCAATTAGCTAAGGTAAAGATGTTCTACTGTCTATGTGGTTGTGCTGATCACATGGTTAGTTTTTTCCCATACTATCTGAAGTTCCGAATAGAAATATAAAGACACCTTTCTGGAATCAAACACAATCAAATGTAAATTACCAACTAACAGTCTAAATTTCAGATAATTACTCGTGCTATTTGTTTTTTGGTGCAACCTAAATAAACCTGGCACACTTGATCTTTTTTCAAATGAAGTAAATGGATATTTTCATTACCTCATTCCATTCAGCTCTGCAAACTCCGCGCAATCAGTCCAACATTATTCATCAGCCCTTGTTGAGTTCTGCTCTCCCTATACCCTTTCTCAATACTGGCGAGCCTATGGGCAGCAACAGTTATCGCACCCTCTGCCCCCTCGAAGCGGCTCTTGCTCATAACTGGTAACTCAACATCCCCAATTGGATTTAACACAACCTCCTCGTCACTCCATTCACTCTCACTTGAATATAGAACAACACCAAATGCCTCATCACCATCGTCATGCACCAGCGAGAAATCCCCCTGGTCCTCATCAAATGCTGTGGCAATTTGGATGGGAACACACCTCCGTGAGGGTCTTGAGGCGATGCATCTGAATTGGGATTTCTGGAAAACGGAGGGGCGGCAGGAGGAAGATGTACAGGAAGAGGTCGGAGGCAACCGCAGCGGCGGCCGGAGAGATCGCCGTAAGCGTAGGCGCGGGCGGTGGAGTAACGGCGACGCGGCGGAGGAGGCGGTGGGAGGCGCAGCCACAGGAGATGGCTCGTCGGTGGGGCGGAGGCCGGCGGGACGGCGGTCGGCGACAACAAGGTCGGGCGGGGCCGACAGCAGCAGCCCACGGTGACGGCCTCGAGCGGCGGCCCGCGCGAGAGCCGGCGACGGCGGCGGAGGAACCCGTTCCTCGAGCGGCGACCTGGGGCGAGGGTGGGGTACTGGGGTAGCCCCTGATGACAGCGCGAGCGACGACGACACTGGCGGCCGGCCTCGGGCGGAGACCTCGAGCGGCGGCGATGCTGGCTGCCTTGGGCGGAAAGACCGGTCGGCCGGCGGCAGATCTGAATCTAGTCGGTCCAGATGGCGGCAGAAGACCTCACGGACAGATCTGCTCTCTGGATTTCCAGCGGCAGGGGGCAAAGCCTTCACCGTGGCTCGCGCCGTTCGCTGCAGCGTCCGACGAAACCTTCTCCTCCGCGGCAGGCTGTTGCGGTGGCGGTGACGGCTTAGGAGCGAGGTGGCCGTGGCTGCCGCCATGGGTGGGGAAGAAGCGGCGAAACCCTAACCGTAGGAGAGCGAAAGAGGCGACGAAGGCCGAGGGAGGAGGCGAGGGGCGGAGTGGAGGAGCGGTGGAGGAGCGGCGCAGCGGTGGATTAGGGGGAGGAGGCCAGGGGCGGAGTGGAGGAGCGGGGGAGGAGGCGGCGGCGGAGCGGAGGGGTGGGGGGAGGAGGCGGCGGCGGCGCAGCGGTGGATTAGGGGGAGGAGGTGAGGGGCAGTCGGGCTGGTTCTTTTGACGGGGAAGACGGCGTGGAGAACCGAGGGCAGACGTGGAGACGGGGGAGAACGGGAGAGAGGTGGGGAGGCGCGGGATTCGCGCGGGGTGGGCAGCTTACCGTTTTGCGAGACATGTTCAATAATGTGCATGATCCAAATAATATTGACCTTAAGATCTTCAATGAGTAAGAGAAGAAGGCTTGAGGAGAGATCCATGCCATTCATTTGTATTAAGTTGGATTACTTTGGTACACAAATCTGGGTGGACTTAGATTAGGCATGACTGTGGGGGTGGTTAAGAGGGGTGGATTTAGTAAAGAAAATTTTGGTGAATTATAGAGTAGGGTAGATGTATGGAGAAATTTTGTCCCCACCACCTTATATGGGATTGGTACGTGAATGCTTTCTGTTGTAGGGGTGGCCCCCACCTAAACCCAGCAGGCCTGTTAGATGGCCATAGAGCCCAAAATGAGACACATGTAATGGCTTAAATACCCCTGACAGGGAGGTACCGATGTAAGGGCACAATTGTAAAAGCACAGCCCGTATGAATATATATACCGAGGGGAAGCTGGGGGGAGGCCAGGACTAATCACTCTCTCCCAACTCTCCACTACCACATCTCTCTCTGTTTGGTCTGTAACCACAACAGTTGGCGCCGTCCGTGGGGAGGACAGGAGCAAGCCTGAAGTCCGAAGAAGGATGGCACCGAAAAAAGCTTTGTCGGCGGCGGCGAAGGGAAAGAAGGCGGCTGGGTCGGAGCGTCGCATGGGTACCAGGGCTTCGGCATCGGCTATTGCGGGCGCGGGCGACGACGCAGGCGCGGTGGTCGAGGACGTCGACGCTCGCGCTACGACGACCAACCCCGCCACCGGCGCTGCGACGGCCAACCCCGCCACCAGCGCTGCGACAACCCACCCCGCCACTGGCGCTGCGACGACCCACCCCGCCACCGGCGCTGCGACGACCGACCCCGCCGGCGCGGCAACAACCAACCTCGCTGCCCTCGCCGCAACGCTCGCCGGTAGCGCGGACCGGGCGGTGGGAGGAAGCCACAACGGAGCGATCGGCAGCTTGGGAGCTCGCGAGGCGATCGTACCCGTGCCGACCCGTCCGCCGGGCGTGCCGGCGGTGGAAAGCGCCCTGCTGGCGGCCCTCAAAGCGTTCCAGCAGGAGCTAGGGGACCTTCGCGGGGCCGTCCGAGACATACAAGAGGCTCGAAGCCAGTAGGCCGCGCCAGTGGTCGCTCCAGAGCCCACGCCGGAAAGGGCAGACAGCCGCGACGCCCCCATATCCAGCCGCGTGCCGCTGCGACGCGTCGATCCAGGGTCCCCGCTTTCGGCAGGATTACAGCAGGCGGCGTGGCCCGAAGACTTCAAATTCCCCAATGTCATCAAGCCATATAAAGGCGATTCGGACCCCCGCGAGTTCGTGCATGTCTATGAAACCGCAATCGAAGCCGCGGGTGGGGACGACACCACAAAGGCGAAGGGACTTCCCCTCGCGTTGCAAGGAGTGGCGCTTTCCTGGTTTTTCACCATAAAACCAAACTCCATCTACGCGTGGGAGCAGATCCGCGACTGCCTTCACAACAACTTTCAAGGGAACTATGCTGAGCAAGTCGACGCGGACCAACTCTTCGCCGCGAAGCAGAAACCTTCGGAGAGGCTCCGGGACTATTTCAAACGCCTCGCGAAGGTGCGATGCCAGGTCAAGGACGTTAACGAGACAACCGTCATCAACGCGGCCATACAGGGCCTCCGCCCGGGCCCCCTGGCCGAGTACAACGCGCGCAAGCCTATCAAGACAGTCGCCAAGCTCTTCGACAAAATGGAGGGGTATGCGCGGGCTGAGGAGGATGCACGGAGACGCAACGCCCCTGCCCCCGACCTCGCCCAAGAGAAACGCTTGCCATGCGAGGAGGAGGCGGGCGATGATTCCCCGAAGCAGGGCCGCAGTCGACAACCCCGGGAGGACACTCTCGGAGGCGACGGCCCCGAGGAGCAGGAAGGCTCGTCAAGGAGCAGGCGCAAGCCCCGGCGTCACCAGCGCAGACCACAAAAGGCCCGCCATGTCCTCGGCATCGAAAACGCCCTTCGAGAGCCTGCCCCCATATCATGGAAAGAGGGCCGGGGATGTGAAGGCGGACCCGGTCAGGACGAGCGGCCCCGAGCGGAGCAGGAGCTTCGGGATTACGGCAAGTGGTGCGAGGTGCATGGTTACGGCGATCACTTTACGAAGGCGTGTACCGCGGTCATGGAACTGCGACGGGTGATGGCCGAATCTCGGGCCTCACCTCCCAGGCCCCTTGCCGAAGTCCATGAGCGGCAGCCAAGAGGTGACCCCCTGCGAGCCTCCGCCAAAGAAGACGTGCGACACCGCACCATCAGCGTCATTACTGGAGGCTCCTTATCAGGGGCCCCCTTGGAGCGGTCACAGCCGTGGGTGCCGCCCCGCAACATCCCCTTTACCCTGGATGACGCCAGGGGTGTGGAGTTCCCTCACCAAGACCCTTTAGTCATTCAGGCCCACATCGCAGGCCATGACGTCAGGCGCATCCTTGTCGACGGGGGGAGCTCTGCGAACATTCTGTTCGCGGGGGCCCTCGCCCGTATGGGAATCCCCCAAAGCCGCTTAGAGCAGCCAGGAGCTCCGCTTCAAGGCTTCGGAGGCCAACCGCTGGAGGCCATAGGACACGTGTCCCTTCCAGTTACATTCCGCCAGGGGGAAAACGCCCGAAGCGCACACGTCATCTTCGACGTCGTAGACATCCCGCACCCTTACAACGTCATATTGGGACGGCCCGCCATCAACTCCCTCGAGGCGATCCCACACCACACCTTCTTATGTATGAAGCTCCCAGGCCCAGAGGGTGTGATCACTGTCTTCGGCGACCAGGACCTTGCCAGACGCGTCAAAGCCAGCAGCTGGGACTTGCAACGCCCGGTGCACGTCCTCCCAGACATGCTCGGTGACACGCCCTCCGCTCCGGGATGGACGCCTAAGCCTTGGCCCGAAGGTGAAGTCAAAAAGGTGCCGCTCCAGGCGGAAGGGCAGTTTGTGTCAATTGGCGAGGGGCTCCCTGCGGAGGTCGAGTGAGACCTACTCTGAGTGCTTCAGAACAACGCCAACATTTTTGCATGGTCACCGGAGGACATTAAGGGCGTAGACCGCGCAGTGATCGAGCATCGCTTGGTGCTCCGCCCTGACGCCAAGCCGGTCAAGCAGAAGCTTCGCCGTATGTCCATGGATCGGCAGCAGGCGGCCAAGGTGGAGGTGGCGAAGCTTCTCCGGGCTGGGGTCATTCGCGAGGTCCATCACCCAGAGTGGCTCGCCAATCCTGTGTTGGTCAAAAAGGCTAGCAGGGCCTAGCTATGTGCATCAACTTCACGGCGCTCAACAAGGCGTGCCCAAAGGACAATTACCCCTTGCCACGCATCGACCAACTGGCGACGCTACCGCCGGGTGCGAGCTAATGAGTTTCCTGGACGCTTACTCTGGCTACCATCAGGTATACATGGCCGAAGACGACGAGGACAAGACCAGTTTCATCACACCGATTGGGACCTTCTGCTTCGTCAGGATGCCCTTCGGTTTGAAGAACGCAGGCACTACCTTTACCCGCCTCATCGCACTTGCCCTCGCTGCCCAACTCGGGAGGAACATGGAAGCCTACGTCGACGACGTGGTAGTCAAAGCCCGGCAGCTCGCTCTGCATGGCCGGCATCAAGCTCAACCCCGACAAATGCGTCTTTGGCGTCCAGGCGGGCAAATTACTTGGCTTCCTCGTATCCGGACGGGGCATCCAGGCGAATCCCGATAAAGTTGAGGCCATCCTGGGTATGGAGCCGCCCAAGACGGCGAGGGAGGTCCAGAGGCTGGCGGGCCACATGGCAGCCCTAAGCCGCTTCCTATCTAGGGCAGCGGAGCGGGGTCTGCCATTCTTTAAGACACTTCGCAGGTGCGACGGATTTCGGTGGGACAGCGACTGTGTGGAGGCCTTCAACGAGCTCAAGAAACACCTGGCGAGCCTCCCCACTCTGGTCGCCCCAGCACCAGAGGCTCCCCTCTTGCTTTACCTGGCCGCGTCGGTTACAGCGGTCAGTGCCGTCCTCGTCCTAGAGGAAGGCGCCGTACAGCGGCCCGTATACTTCGTCTCCGAAGCCCTCCAAGGCGCCAATACGAGATATACGGAGCTCGAAAAGCTTGCTTACGCGTTGGTCATGGCCTGTAGGAAGCTCCGACATTATTTTTTGGCCCACCCAATCACTGTGCCTTCTTCGTTCCCTTTGGCGGAGATGTTACACAATAAGGAATCCACGGGGCGCATCGGCAAGTGGGCTGCCGAGCTCGTCCCATTCTCCCTGACATACGCCTCGCGGACGGCAATCAAATCTCAAGTCCTCGCCGACTTCCTCGCAGAATGGACTCCGCCGGCTCAGCCCGCTCAGAAGCACGACGACCCGGTCTGGACCCTCACCATAGATGGGGCTTACGGCGTCGCGGGCGCGGGTGTAGGCGCGGTAATTGTCACGCCCGAGGGGCAGCGCCTATTGTACTCAGCGCGCCTCGTGTTTCCGGCCACCAACAACACAGCTGAGTATGAAGCGCTGCTCTTCGGCCTGACCAAGCTCAAGGCAATCGGTGCGCGGCGAGTGCTCGTTTGCACGGACTCGCGTTTGGTGGCAGGCCACGTAGACAAGTCATATCAAGCCAAGGACCCTGAGCTGGCTAAATACCTCGCGGCCGTAAGGGCAAGGGAAAGGCATTTCTTGGGCGTCACGGTCAAGGCCATCCCTCGCACGGAAAATGAGCAGGCCGACGCTCTCGCGAAGGCGGCCAGCCAGCAGCTGCCACCCCCTGACGGGGCGTTTTACGAAGTGTTGCCGCAGGCGGCCATCGCGCAGGACAACCGGGACGCGGCTCTCGTTCACCACGTCGTCCAGCAGGGCGACTGGCGAGAGCCTATCTTCAATTTCTTGCAGGGCATCGCCGAGCCAGAGGACCACGCCGAGCTCCGGCGTCTCCAACACCGTGCCAGATCCTTCCAGGTGTTTGAAGGGACGCTCTACAAACAGGGAGTCTGCGCACCGCTCCTGCGCTGCCTCTCCAGCGAAGAAGGGAAGAAGCTCCTTGTGGAGATCCACGCGGGGCATGCGGGTCTCACCTCGCGCCGAGGTCATTGGTTGGCAAGGCATTCAGGCAAGGCTTTTACTGGCCAACTGCCATCACTGACGCCCAGGACCTCGTGCGTCGGTGCCAGGGGTGCCAGTGGATGGGACGCATCATCCGCAGGCCCCCGACGAACCTCAACCCTATTCCCCCGGTGTGGCCGTTGGCACGCTGGGGCGTCGACATAGTGGGACCACTCCCCCGAGCCCCAGGGGACCTGCAGTTCGTGGTAGTCGCGCTGGAATACTTTTCCAGGTGGCCGGAGGCGGTAGCCCTAGTCAAGATAACCTCGGCGGCCATGCAGCGTTTCCTTTGGAAGAACATCATATGTCGCTTCGGCGTACCCAGGGAACTCACCGTCGACAACGGCCTGCAGTTTGATGCCACCCCATTCAAGGAGTTCTATGGCGACATGGGCATCACGCTTCAGTTCGCCTCGGTTGGGCACCCCCAGTCCAACGGAGCAGTCGAAAGGGCGAACAGCGCCATCTCTATCGCCATCAAAAAACGCCTAGTCGGGCTGCCGAAGGGCAGGTGGCCGAGCGAGCTTCACAGCGTCCTTTGGTCCCTTCGCACAACGGTAACACGCCCGACGGGGTTCACGCCCTTCAAGCTCCTTTTTGGTGATGAGGCGGTGACGCCTGAAGAAATCAAGGCTGGATCGCGGAGGGTCCTCGTCCAAGCGCCCGACGAAGAGCGTCGCGTGTCCTTGGACCTCCTCGACGGGGCGCGAGCGAGCGCAGCCCAACATGTCAAAAAGTACGCGCGGCAGACAGTACGTACTCGAGACCGGTCCGTATATCCGCGAGGGTTCAAGGCTGGGGATCTCGTCCTCAGAACGGCACTCCACGCGGAGACCGTTGGCAAACTGGAGTCCAAGTGGGAGGGTCCATACATCGTGACTGAAGCATTACAGAAGGGAGCGTACCGCCTCGCCACACTTGAGGGACAAACTCTCCGCCACACATGGAACGCGGACAAGTTGCGGCGATATTACGCCTAGAAGAAGGACGAAGGTTATAATGGCATCAGCCCATCCTTGTACGATGCTCGCCCGCGCAAACGGGAGTTCAATAAAGCTCGCTATTTCCAAAAATAGTATTGCCTGGCCGCAATGTGCAGAGGATCACCCTGCGCGCGCGCCAGTCTACGGACTCTAAATGAGACGCAGCGGGGGGCGCCCTTGCGCGCACTCTCCGGAGTATAAACAAGACGCGAATCCCGCGCACGCACAGGCGTTGCTCCTGTGCGTACTCGAAGTATAAAAACAGCGTACAATATTAAGAACGGATGCTACTTCGGTTTTCCACAAAAAATGCTGGGGTTACATGACCACAAGCAGGAGCGCATAGTACACCGCTCCCCTAACCAACCGATCATCCTTCGCGCGGTCCCGATGGGCCCGCGCCGCCGTTGTGACGCCGGGGAACCCCTTCGAGCCAGCGAAGGGGTCCCCGCCCCCGTGTAGCGTGTGCTGCACTGCGACCCTGGCCGCGTCCTCCCCGACATAGCCCCAGATCCGTCGGTGGAAGTTTCGGAGGCCAGGATCGATGAAGCGGATAGCGTCCGACAGCGCCTCCGGCCGGGCAGGAAGATCCAGCTGAGGGTTCGCCAGCTCGTGGACATGTCTGCACCCATGAGTGTGAAGCATGGCAAGGGCGAGGCACGCACCGAGGAAGCTGCAATGCCCGCTCGAAGGGTAGGGTATGGAGCGCGCGCGCATCTACTTCGGCTAGGCGCCAGCTCCGCTGCCACCCATTCGAAGGGTAGGGGACGGAGCGCGCGCGCGTCTACTTCGGCTAGGCGCCAGCTCCGCTGCCACCGGTTCGAAGGGTAGGGGACGGAGCGCGCGCGCGTCTACTTCGGCTAGGCGCCAGCTCCGCTGCCACCCGTTCGAGGGGTAGGGGACGGAGCGCGCGCGTCTACTTCGGCGAGGCGCCAGCTCCGCTGCCACCCGTTCGAAGGGTAGGGGACGGAGCGCGCGCGCGTCTACCTCGGCTTGGCGCCAGCTCCGCCGCGTCGACTTCGGCAGCTTAAGACTAGGCGCCAGCTCCACCGCCAGGCATCGGCTTCGACTACGGCCTCAGGCCCCGGGACCTGCCGCACACTAAGCCTCCGCAAGTTCGGAGAAGTTCACAGGCCGCAGGGACGGAGGGGGCCAAAGGACTCGGCAACATGGCTTCGGCCCTGTGAAGCCCTTCACCATGAGAGGCTCCTGTTGTAGGGGTGGCCCCCACCTAAACCCAGCAGGCCTGTTAGATGGCTATAGAGCCCAAAATGAGACACATGTAATGGCTTAAATACCCCTGACAGGGAGGTACCGATGTAAGGGCACAATTGTAAAAGCACAGCCCGTATGAATATATATACCGAGGGGAAGCTGGGGGAGGCCAGGACTCATCACTCTCTCCCAACTCTCCACTACCACATCTCTCTCTGTTTGGTCTGTAACCACAACACTTTCCCATCCTCGTTTCCCGTTATACCTTGATAGACACTCATATACACGTATATTGATACATCCAAATATATAAAAATTTAGTATTTTCTCTCTAGGCTAATATAGTTTCATATAATCTATAATATATAACTCATCTAGTATTATTATGCCTTCTTGTGTATTAATAACTTTGCGTATGTCTACATAAATATATGATAAATTAATAAAATTACCTTGATTTAAATTAAAATTTAGATTATTATTGGTCTCATTTCCTGTCAAATCTCCTACGAAGATGAAGATGAGAGAAAAGTGTCTCTGTGCTCGTTCTTTTGAATTTCTAAAAATCTATAATAATTAGGTTTTAAATGGAATATCTTTTTAAGACAGGGTTTACAAGTTAATTGTAGTCCATACCGTAGTGATTTCATTTATATCCAAAAACCGCATGCGAGTTTCTATTACTTTGTAATCTTTTTCTTAAACAGTTCAAAAATTATAATTTATAGTGATAAGTCATAAACTAAAATAAAAAAAGAACAGCTCCTCTAATAGCTAAGGCCCTGTTTGGAATGCGGGAATTTTTCCCGATTCCTGCGAGAATTGAACTGTTTCCTGCAAAATTCCTGTGAAATTCCTCTGTTCCAAACAGGCACTAAATAGGGATCAGGGATGGGTGGGCATTCTCGGCCCCGTTGGCATCCCTAGCGGACGCTGCTGCGTTGACGCAGTGGCCGAGGAGCCGCTGTAGGCATGGTCCAGCGCTCGGCATTGCTTCCGGTGGACTCCCTCGTTCCTCTCCGGCCCAACGCTTGATGCGGACTTGTGTCCCGTCATCACCATCTTCGTCGTTGGCGTCGTCTTCAAAGCCGAGCCGTCTTGCTCCTCTGCTCCACAGCGGTTCCTCCCTCGCGCCGACAACAAGGTATCTCCTTCCTCTGATACCTTCCTCTTCGTCGGTGATTCCCATGGCATCGTCCGCCGTCCTCTTCATGGCGATGGTCTTGTATATCGTCGGTGCAGGATCCACCGGTGAGTTCCCCTCAATAAACTGTCGCCTTCCTCCCGTCGTGCCGCTTCTTTCTGGCCGCTGTGGTTTCCCCACTCTCTTTGCAACCCCTGATTTCTTTGTCAAGTCCCACAAGCATCACACATTTCTGCTCCCGGCCATCTTAGGGGCCTTTTGAGACCTCTCTTTGTCTTCGGCGTCACCAAACTTGCTTCCCCCAAACCTCAAGACACCAATGATGCTATCTATCCTTATCATAATTACGCGCCGACCAGCCAGCGCCCAACGCACGCCCATCCGCCGCCAACTGCCATGACGCCGTTCGCCGGTCGGCCGCCTCCTCGGCCGCGGGCGGCAGTTACCTGCAGGGGCGAAGGGAAGGGGGGACTGGCAGGGGCCTGGTCCCCCTATGATTCATGCTCTCATTTAGCAAGTACGAAGATTTAATTAGCATTGGCCCCTGCCATTCAACTTATGTTATGATCTGCATGTTTTGGTGGAGCTGAAAAGCTTAATTCATGATCCATTAAACTATTTTATCTATTATCCAAATTTTATTAGGATTCGACATTCCAAGCTGTCACCAAGTATAGTTTGTAACTAGCCACATTTTACTGCCAAGTGCATGTCATTTCATCTCTTTACACATTTAGGGCTTGGTCCTGCACTTCTTCCTGTGTAGTGCCATGGGATGACTCGGCGAAGCATGTGTTAATTTGTGCCAAACTCCATCAAATTCAAAGTGTTATTCTTCACGATCATGATTTGTATTACATTGATCTATTCTTTAGTATATAGTTCGAGCTCTAGTTATTTTGTGATATACAGATTTTTTTTTACCAGCTTGTATGATAGTCCGATAGCAAATGAGCAACACCAACATGAGTAGATGGCTAGATGCCATAGTAAGGCAATGGTTTTACTACTATAGGGTTCTTGATGGAGGAATCAATAGCAAAACATGTTTTGAACTATTAATCATGGGTTATCAAAATCTACTCTTTTAATAATGATCAATTTGTAACATGTTAGATGATACTAGCAAATACATATCTCTCCTTGCCCCCCTCGCGTGCTACATGCCGACCCTGAGTGTCACTACAGCCTGCGTGGTAGGCGGGCCGCCCGCGCCCGCTTGCCATCAATCTCGTCAGGCGTCCATCCACCTGTCCGTGAATCACCTGTCTCGGGCTTCCACTGGTCGCTAGCACCCACTTGCCACCCGCCCGTTGGTGCCTTTCCGCCCACCACTTGCCGCCTGCGCATCACCATCGGCCGATGGTTCGCCCGTGCGGCCGCGGAACCCCTGTCTCCAAGGTTGAATTTGGGAGCGTGGCTTCAGAACTGCAAGATTTCGCAGCGGCACACTGTCAATTTTGCCATTGGACACATACTAAGTATCAAATCAGAGAACAAAATATCAAGTACTAGAATTTATGACCAAAAAGAGATGATGCAGTTTTTCTTTGTGACATTGAAGTTATCCTTTCTCATATTTTCAGGTTGACTTTTCATGGCTGGTGTCATAGTCTATAATCGCCGGCAAAAGACCTAGCTTTACCGGTTGTTTAGGTTAAACTTTATATAGCTGAGTCCAATCGGGACTCTCTTTCCGTGTATTAGTTAGATTGAGGGATATGAGTCCAGTTCGGACTCTATTTTGTACAAGCCCTCCTATATATATTGCTTAGGGATCAAACGTTTGGAGTAAGAAGTAATAAAGAGTTTTCTTATTAGCCTTACCTCCTCCCCTGTTTCCCACTGGCGGCGCGCAACCCTGGAAATCCTGGCCGCCGCCAAGGCCCGGCGCCCCCTCCGGCGAGTCACGGTTACGGGCTGCGGTCCAGAGGCCGTGACAACTTGGTATCAGCCATGCCCGGTTCCGATTCCAGCGACGAAACCAACTCGGTCGGCGCAGCGCTCAAAGCGATCCAGGAGCAGATGGCCGAGATGCAATCGGCGATGGCAGAATTGACGCGGCAGAGTCTCGCCACCAACGTCAAGATCGCCGCGCTGGAGTCCGGGGGCGTTGGGATCACCTTTGCGCCCGGGATTTCACCGGTTCCGCCAGGTGCTCTGCCTCCGGTCTTCTCCGCAACATCGGCTCCACCGACCGATTCTCTCGCCAGCGGCTACAGACCTCCGTCCACATCCGCTCCGAGTCTGGAGGATCCCGCAAATCACCCCATCTTTCACCAACCATATCCAGCCCCATCCGCCGCCACCCGTTCCGCAATCTCGACGACCACCACCGATGCCATGTTCCGCCTGCCGCCGCCCATACCTCAATTTCTTCACCATCCACCGGCATTTGCGCACACCTCCATGGGCCAACGCCAACCTTTGCCACCCAATTCATATTCCCATGCACCCAGATATCACCGGCTGGATTTTCCCACGTATGACGGCGCCGACGATCCCCTTTCCTGGTTAAACAGGTGCGACCAATTCTTCCGCGGTCAGCGTACAGAGGAAGGGGACAGGGTATGGCTCGCTGCATACCACCTCACCGGGATTGCTCGGCAATGGTACTTCCAATTGGAGCGCGACGAAGGACAGCCCAATTGGGACCAGTTTAAAGAGCTTTGCCACATGAGGTTTGGACCGCCTACCCGCAGCAATCCTTTGGGGGAATTGACTCGCCTACGGCAGACTGGATCCGTCAGTGAGTACCAAACTAGCTTCTTGGCCTTACTTTGCCGGGCGGATCGTCTACTACCCCTGCAGCAAGTGCAAATTTTCACCGCCGGATTGGTCGAGCCTATTCGGACTGACGTCGAATTACAGCAACCAGCTAGTCTCCAGACGGCAATGAGCTCGCTCGCGCATATGAGCGGCGTACGCACCTCACAGTCGGTTCTATTACCACACCATCGGCACCACGGCCCTGGCGTCCATAGCAGCGTTCTCCGTCAACGCCGACTCCAGCTACAGGCCATTCGCATGACACGCCACCACTGGCTGCAATTCCCAGCGGACGTCCGGCAAAACCGTTCCGCCGTCTCACTCCAACAGAATTGGCCGAACGCCGCTCCAAGGGTTTATGCTACAACTGCGACGACAAATTCCTGCCAGGGCACCGTTGCAAGCAACCCTTTCTGACCTATATTGATATGAATGAAGATGGCGACCCGGAAGTGGATGCTCCAGGGCTGCACGCCATTGAAGCC
This sequence comes from Dendrocalamus latiflorus, assembly GCA_017311315.1. NCBI lineage: Eukaryota > Viridiplantae > Streptophyta > Magnoliopsida > Poales > Poaceae > Dendrocalamus > Dendrocalamus latiflorus. The sequence continues at coordinate 43,454,725 of CM029663.1, forward strand.
GACGAACCCTCACCTGAGATATCCCTCCACGCAGTCACAGGAGTCTCAAACGGGGGTACCATGCAGCTTAAGGTTACCATCGGAACTCAATCCTTCGTCGCCCTTGTCGACTCCGGCTCTACGCACAACTTCTTAAGTGCTCACGCTGTACAATTGGCGGAGCTTCAGCTGCTTCCTCGTCAGGGCCTGCGCGTCAAAATAGCGAATGGGGAGCAACTCGCTTGCACAGGATTCTGCAATGATCTCCAGCTTTTGGTGAACCAGACTCCCTTTTCCATCCAGGCCTATGCAATACCTTTGGCTGGCTTTGACATTGTCTTAGGAGTTCACTGGCTGAAGACGCTTGGTCCCATCCTTTGGGATTTCGACGACCTCACCATGATGTTTTGGTTGAAGGGACACCGGGTGCAATGGCAAGGACTTTCTTCTCCTCCAACTGTGCATGCCCTAGTACACTCCGACCAGGAGGCATTGCAACCCCTACTAGCTGAATTTGATGACCTCTTTGCTGCACCTTCGGGGCTTCCTCCAGCAAGACCGCAGGATCATCGCATCACTCTCCGTCCAGGCGCAGCTCCAGTTTCTGTGCGACCATACCGCTACCCGCATCATCAGAAGGATGAATTGGAGCGGCAATGCAAGGAGATGCTCCACCAAGGTACAATTCGGCCCAGCCAGTCATGTTTTTCGTCTCCTGTCCTCTTGGTAAAAAAGCATGATGGCACTTGGCGATTTTGTGTGGATTATCGTGCCCTCAATGAGCTGACAGTCAAAGACAAATTCCCAATTCCTGTGGTTGATGAATTATTGGATGAATTACGGGGAGCTCGGTTTTTTACTAAACTCGACCTCCGATCGGGATACCACCAAGTACGCATGCACCCCGATGATATCTTCAAAATAGCATTCCGGACCCACGAAGGCCTTTTTGAGTTTTTGGTCATGCCCTTTGGATTGACGAACGCACCAGCTACATTTCAAGCCTTGATGCAGGCAGTTCTTCGTCCTTATTTGCGCCTCTTCGTCCTGGTTTTCTTCGATGACATATTAATTTACAGTTCATCATGGGCCGAGCACCTCCAACACATCCGCATGGTCTTCTTGCTGCTTCGTCAACATGTCTTGTTTCTAAAGCAGTCTAAATGCTCCTTCGGCTTGTCTTCAGTCTCGTATTTGGGCCACATCATTTCCGACGGCCAAGTCGCCATGGATCCTGCTAAGGTGCAAGCAATTTCTGACTGGCCGCAGCCCAAAACAATAAAAGCATTACGTGGATTCTTAGGCCTTGCGGGCTACTATCGCAAATTTATTCAAGACTTTGGCAAGATCGCAGCTCCTCTTACGAACTTGCTTAAAAAAGAGGCATTCGGCTGGTCCCCCACAGCCCAGAAAGCTTTTGAAGCCCTTAAACTCGCGTTATCAGCAGCACCGGTTTTACACATGCCCGAGTTCACCCAACAGTTCATTGTGGAATGCGATGCTTCCGGGTCGGGCATTGGGGCAGTTCTTCACCAAGGACGGGGACCCATAGCATTTTTCAGTCGTCCGGTGGTGCCACGCCATTCCAAGCTTCCCGCGTATGAGCGCGAATTAATTGGATTGGTCCAAGCTGTGCGTCATTGGAGACCATACCTCTGGGGTCGCGCCTTTCTTATCCGCACAGACAACTATAGTTTGAAATTTCTTCTTGATCAGCGGCTCTCCACCATCCCTCAGCATCACTGGGTGAGCAAACTATTTGGCTACGATTTTTCCGTCGAGTTTCGGCCGGGCCGCCTCAACACTGTTGCCGATGCTTTATCGCGGCGTGAGTATCCTCAGCCCAGCCTGATGGCCATATCATCACCTGCTCTCTCCCTTTTTCCCGAGTTGCGCAATGAGGTGTTACAAACTCCAGCTCTGCAGCAACTACAGGCAGATATCACTTCGGGTAAATTGGCTGCTCCATGGTCCCTGCGGGATGGTTTGATTTTATATTCCGGCCGAGTTTATGTACCAGCCTCCTCGCCTTCTTTGCAGCATATCCTCACTTCAGCCCATGCTGCACACGAAGGCATCCAAAAGACTTTGTGCCGACTGCGGCGGGATTTCTTCCTTCCAGGTGCGAAACAAATTGTTCAGGATTTTGTGCGAAACTGCATCATTTGCCAACGCAATAAGGTAGAGCACTTGCATCCAGCGGGCCTCCTTCAACCACTCGAAGTTCCCACTCAACCATGGTCCGACATTGCGATGGATTTCATTGAAGGGCTTCCTCGCGTACACGGTAAATCGGTCATCCTTTCAGTCATTGACCGCTTCTCCAAGTACGCTCATTTTATTCCATTGGCCCACCCTTATTCCGCTACAACGGTCGCTCGCGTCTTCTTTGATGAAGTCGTCCGCCTTCATGGGATCCCAACTTCAATCGTCAGTGACCGTGATCGGGTCTTTACAAGCAACTTTTGGCAAGACTTGTTTCGTCTCGCAGGAATCCGCCTCCACCTTAGCTCCGCATACCATCCTCAATCCGATGGGCAGACTGAAGCAGTAAACAAGGTGATCGCCATGTATTTGCGCTGCTTGACCGGCGACCGACCTCGACAATGGGTGGATTGGTTACCTTGGGCCGAATATTGCTATAACACTTCCTTCCATTCAGCTCTTCGTACAACTCCCTTCAAGGTTGTCTATGGCCGGGATCCTCCCTCCTTGCGCACATATGAAAAGGGAGAAGCCGTTGTTCAAGCTGTGGAAGTTACTCTTTTAGCTCGGGATCAACTCCTTCGTGATATCCGTGAGCGTCTTCTTCAAGCCCAGGCATATGCTAAGAAATACTATGATCAACATCACCGTGATATTTCCTTTGCCGTGGGTGAATTGGTTTGGTTGCGCCTTCTTCATCGTCCGGCTGCTTCTCTTGGCATCACTTCAGCTAGTAAACTCGGACCGAAGTTTTTTGGGCCCTACAAGATCATCGAACGGATTGGTTCCGTTGCGTACCGCCTGGAACTGCCTCCCGGCGCCAAACTCCATGACGTCTTCCATGTTGGGGTGCTTAAAAAGTTCCAGGGGACTCCTCCACCGACTCCCCCGCCACTGCCGCTCCTTCACCATGGCCGGGTATTGCCTACTCCACTGCGTGTATTGAAATCAGCACGGCGCCAAGGTCTGCCTCACCTCCTTGTGCAATGGACGGGCACTGCAGTGGCCGATGCATCATGGGTACCGCTGCCTCAATTCCAGGAATCTTACCCCGATTTTCAGCTCGAGGACGAGCTGCTTCGCGAGGAGGGGAGAGATGTCATAGTCTATAATCGCCGGCAAAAGACCTAGCTTTACCGGTTGTTTAGGTTAAACTTTATATAGCTGAGTCCAATCGGGACTCTCTTTCCGTGTATTAGTTAGATTGAGGGATATGAGTCCAGTTCGGACTCTATTTTGTACAAGCCCTCCTATATATATTGCTTAGGGATCAAACGTTTGGAGTAAGAAGTAATAAAGAGTTTTCTTATTAGCCTTACCTCCTCCCCTGTTTCCCGCTGGTGGCGCGCAACCCTGGAAATCCTGGCCGCCGCCAAGGCCCGGTGCCCCCTCCGGCGAGTCACGGTTACGGGCTGCGGTCCAGAGGCCGTGACAACTGGCTTTCATCTATGTACAAGAGTTTTGAATTACTTCGCTTGTATAATGTCTGAAATTTGCTTCTTTCTCTTTGGAAGGCAGAACCAGTGTCTTGCATAAATGAGATGATTCACCAAGAGACCAAGGATTTCATCTTGTGGGGAAATGCAAGAATTGTTGCACATGTTGTATAACTTACTCTGAGCAATGGCCACCAGAGTTGCAGTGTACAGGTATTCACAATGACAGTTCAGGTCTTCATAGATTTGTTGCCAAAATTTCAGTTTCGCTGTACTTCAGAATGTTGTTCCAGCTACACAACTCCGCGATGCTGAGAAAGAAAATTCTATTAAAAATAGAGGCCCTTCAATTTAAAGAACACAAATATAGTGATTATACTTCTTCACATATGGAATTCCCGTTGTGCACTTACAGACACAATTTTTCTTTGGTTAATGAAATTTAGAGTTCATAATTTACATGATCATCAAACATACAAATGATGGGGTTATTAAAGCAAACCTGGCTTAAAGGTGGCAGGCAGCAGCTCTCTGAAAACTCCGATATCTGCTCTGCAAACAGAGATCTTCTCATGACCAATATAATACCATGTTAGCTTTGTTCATTCTTTGGAGTTGCTCCTGCAGCTCATTACTGCATTTTTCAATCCTCAGCTCTTGAAGAGAATCTGGCAGGCCCTCTTTCGGCAGTGACCGAATTAGTGAACAGGACTTGATCTCCAATTTCTTCAGAAAGGAGAGGCTATGCATCCCCGCAGGTAATGAGTTGAGATAGTTGCAGTCAACTATTGCCAAATGTTCCAGGGCAGGTGGCAGGCCTCTCTCCAAAAGTGAGTAAATAGTCGAACAATTCATTATCTCTAACTTCTTGAGGGATTTAAGCTGCTGCAGTTCTGCTGGTATGGAGAAGTCCTCATGGCACTCTAAGAATTGGAGCTCGTTGAGAGAGATGAGCTGCTCAAGTGCCTTCTCCTGCTCCACTTCCAGTTTATCGCAAAGGCAGTGGAATTCTAACTTTCGAAGGCGGTTTAGGTGCTTGCATATTGACATGGTAAGAATTGAGCTGTCATTAGTGAGGACAAGTTCCACTGGGAATGATAGTTCATCACCCGCTCCCTCTCCTTGCAAAGTGAGATCCCATGCTCTCCAAAACCGAGGAGTTAAAAATACCACCAATGTTCTGAGCTGAACACAAGATCGCAAACCTTGTAGGGAGGACAATGCTGGACAGCAGTGGACCTCAACATACTTCAATCCCGTACAGGATTCCAAGTCAAGAGCTTCTAGTTCACTGTAGCAAATGGATAACCTCCTCAAGGCAGTGAGTCCATGGAGGGACATTGCCTTCCACTCAGTTCTGGCTATCTTGAGCTCTTGCAGTGATGATGGAATAAGACATGAACCTTCAATGTGATGCATATCTTCATTTTCAAACACAAAACAGGAAAGGAACCTCGGACACTCATCTATCTCCAGTTTTTCAAGTGTAACAAGCCCTCTGAGACCCTCCCCATTTTCACAAATTGTTGGGCAGCTGTCAAAGCACAACTCTTTGAGTGATGGCAAGGAGTGAGGTTGGATGTGCAGCAACCCATCAACTGCTGGGCTATCAGGTAGTAAAACTGAGCTCCCTTTATCTGTTTGTTGGACAGCCAGCCTTCTGATTTGTGGACACTCTTTTAGCTTCAGGAAGGAGAGATGTGGAAGATGTGACAGCAAACAAGATAGATTCTTCCCGGAGATACCACAGGACCAGATTTCCAGTTTTTCAAGTGCTGGGAGAAGTCCTTTAGCATGCTCTTGCTCTTCTTGCGTCATCGGCATTGAGAGCAGGTTCTTGCAGCGATATATGGTCAGATCCTTCAAGAAGCTGAATTGGTGGAATCCTTCCCATGAGAAGCTACCGAGGCTTGGACATCTATCAATGGAGAGCTCTTGCAAAGTGAGTAGATTTCGAAATGACATAACACTTCCATCAAGAACTCTCAGTTCATTTATCCCCATTAAGAGCAAGCATGGAATGGTATCTGCATTATAAGACATGCGTCTACATGGAAATGATTGTACATTTTCAATCAACAGCTTAATTTTAGGACCAAGAGGAAGTGGAGGTAGTGGCATCAGGCAAGAGCAATTCTTAATCACCACACTTTGGAGTTGGCGGTAATTCACCACATCAGAATTACATGAAGGTGGTAAAGGCAAGTCTCCCAGTTTGGGGCAATCGCAGATTTCGAGTACCTGTAGATCATTGCTTAGTTGGTGCTTTTCTGTGACAGTCCACGTCTGTAGTTCTGGCATATCAGATAATATCACCTCCTCCAAAGAAGAGGTTTGCAATTCTGTTATATCAGGCATGCCAATCAAATGCAGTTTCTTAAGTGCTGGAAACTTCCAAAATGCTGGCAAAACTTTGCACCCCTTGCAGTTATCTAGATAGAGACAAAGCAGAGAAGTGAGGACAATATGTTTTGCCAACCATATTGGAGTTAATGCCCCGCTGTATCCATTAGAGACAATTCTCGGCAAATCAGCAGTGCTTCTTCCTACATCCAGCACTTGCAAATGGTGGAGTCTACACACAGCTTCTGAGAAATGCACATGATGACCAGCAATGATTCTTATGTAGCGAAGATGAACAAATTGACCTAGGTCGCACAACAGAGAACCTTCATGATAAGGGATCATGCACAGTATTACTGAGCGCAAATTTGTCGCTCGTTTGAAAGCCCTTCTGAAAACATGTGCGAAATTAGCATCATATTTACCAAACAGCATTAAGGATCTCAGGTATCTCATCTCCAGCGAACTAGCTATATTGGCTACTACTTTTTCAATGTCCTCATTGCGTTCTATATTATTGTACATGTCCTCATGATATATACACTCTGTAATTATGGACAGATGAAAAATGGTTGCTGCCGGGCGTATCTTGGAAATGCGATCGATGGTTAAGCAATAATTTGAAGAGACATCTATTGCCAAGTCATGAATTAAATCATGCATAAGGTACCAAGCTTGGTGGTATGCTGGATTGACCACCTTCTGAAAGAAGCCTAAACTCACCAAATCATTCAGGTATTCACAACCAACTTCTTCTGGCTTCCTATCATATCTCGCATCAACAAAGCCTTGTGAGACCCAAATAAGCACCAGATCCCTCTCACGAAACCGATAGCCTTTCGGGAACAATGAGCAATATGAGAAGCACCTCCTGAGAGGAAAAGGAAGGTAGTCATAGCTAAGCCTTAGAATGGACATGATGCCATCAGTTCCATTCTTGGGCTCCCATGCTCTGCTCTCTAAAATCCTATTCCAATGTTCGACGCTAAGGTCCTTACTTAGTAATACCCCAACGCTTTTTGCCGCCAATGGATAACCGTTCAATTTGCTTGCTATTTGTCTTCCAATGGGCTGTAAATGTTGATGCCCGTTGTGCTTCTCATCACCAAATATGTAAGCTCTGAAGCAATCCCAGAATTCTTCTCCCTTAAGACCACTTAGATCAATCGGTGGTGCTGTGTGGATTGACTCTGCGACACGGCGGTCACGGGTCGTCACCGCGGTCACGGGTCGTCACCAAGATGGTACGTTTACCCGCGGTCGCCTGGTTCCACTTCAGCGGAGCCAGCAGCAAATTCCACTTGTTCATCTCGACAGTCCACAGGTCATCTAAGACCAGCAGAAGCCTCCTACTCTGCAGCTTTTTGACTAGCTTCACCTGAAGGCTGTCCAAGTTTTCACTCTCCCCATCCTGCTTCTCTCCGGTGGCGGCTTCAAGCATCTCGCGCGTGAGCCGCACAACGTCGAAGCTGTGGTGCACGCAGATCCACATCCTGATGTGGAAGAAGCTCTGAACTCTCTGGTCATGGTACACGTGCTGCAACAAAGTAGTCTTCCCTATGCCGCCGTTGCCGACGACGGGCAGCACCAACAGAGTACTCTGGCTGCGGCACTTGATGTCGATCAGCATCTCAATGATGCTGTCCTTCTGGCTGTTTCGGCCGATCATCTTGAGCCCTCCGGTGGGGTACGAAGTCGTCAACCGTGGATTTTCAAGTGGGTTGTGTTACTGTGTACAGCCAGGCTGGTAGACTTCAGTTCCTCCAGTTGCAGTGCCGTGTGCACCTTCTCGCCAACATCGCGCAGCTGGGCTGTGTCCTCTCTGATCCGCCTGCCGAAGGTGCTCCTGTCAAGCTCCACCCACGCCCGAGCCGAGGCACTGGCGTCGACAGTGGGGTGCGCGAGCTTTCTCCGTTGCCTCCGGCCCCAGGGGTACATAAACACACCCCTGAACATGGGGGAGGCCAGCAGCTGGTGGCTCGCCACATCGCTGAAGAGATGGAGAGAGAAGGAGGTAGGTGTGGCGGTCGCCGAGACCTGACTTTGGCTTCGTCTCTCCACCTCCTGCCAGATACGGTGGTACTCAAGCTCGTCGAGCACGTCGTCGGCTTCGTGAAGCAGCAGGTGCAGCTTGGCAAGGAGAGCGGTCAGGTGAGCGTTCCGGATCTGCCTCCCCTGGGCCATGCTGAGCACAGTCTTGACGTAGCTCATCTGCACCTTGAGGCTGTCGACGTCGCTGCCAAGGTCGAAGAACTGGGAAACCCATTCCTTCAGCTTGCTGGTGATGACCTTCTCCGTGATAACTCCGGCGATCCACTGGGCAGCGCTCACCAATTGAGAGGCGGCCATGTTCATACTTCACTCGGAGCTAGCTGCCGTCGGAGATGGGAAAAGCCTGGCGATCGAAGAGGAAGTGTGGGAGGGAGGATGCGGCACCGCGCGCGTCCGGCCGGAGAGCAGCTCGGCAAGAAACGCGGATGTGCGGCAGTCTACTGGAAGTCAATGCAACATGATCGACAGATTGAGTACACTACAGTCAGTACTTTTAACGTTGATTCTCTCTTCTTGATTTCTTCCCGGAAAACAACTCTCTGAAGGCGCACATGGAGGAGAGGGCTTGGCGTGTGAACGATGATTTTTTTTAAAAAAAACATTTTTTTAATTCACTTTGCACAAGTATACCAACAATTTTTAGGGGAGGGCTTGGCGTGTGAACGATGATTTTTTACAAAACAGACAATTTTTTAATTCAATTTGCACAAACATACCAATAATTTTTTTTATAGAAATATCTCACAGTCGCAGCCCCACTGCGCAATTGGGGCCAATCGCGCTGCGGCCGCACGCGACCGAGGACAGTCGCATGCTGGCTGCGCAACTGGGCCTAGTTGCGTGATGGGCCGGCGGTTGAGGGCTAGTCGTGTGGTGGGAGACTAAGGCCTACTGCCACACGGGTGGCCGACGGAGGCCCGCTAAAAAGCCGGTGGGTGGCCAACCGAAGCTTGCTAAAAAACTGCAAATGCATTGGCGCTGAAAAGCTGAAAAAGCTAGGCCGGCTCTACAGCCTTCTAAGTGGCAACACTGTTAGTCCAGCTTGTCAGATCGAAGTGACAATGCCATGCTACCTTTTTAGATTGAATTGGCAGCCAAAGATATCTTCTCAAGGGTGTGAATGCACTTGTATTCACCAAAATTTATTCCGTCAATACTATACCCTAATTGCCTATAAAACTGGGACACACTCCACCCTTATAGGCAACACTCCACTCTTCTATCTCCAAGCCAACACCAAGTCATCCATGATGCAGGGAGATGGGTGGCCCGATCTTCACGGCGTAGGATTATGGATAACTAGCCCATGCAACCTAGCAATTGATGCGGCCAACCACTATCTCTATACAACAACTTGCAGCACTCAAATTACTCAACCGCACGCTACGGCCTTCGTCTACTTACTATCGTGGAGCAGACACGTTCAAGCAATCCCAAAGAATCACAAGAACAATGGAGTGTCAACTCAGAATTAACACACAATCCCTATTAGTGGTGGAAATGAATCACACATAAAGAGGAACAAGTGTTCTACAAAACAAAACTCAACCATCAACTTATGTGTTACATGGAGGGGGTACCCCCTATTTATACGGTGTTTAGATCGGTTGCTACAGTGCTGCTACAGCACTCTTTACATATGCGATGACGTCATCTTGCGTTGATCTTCTGTGGCTACTCGATCCTTTGTGGCAATGTTGACATATGCGCTTACATCGCTTCATGTTGATTTTTTGTGGTCATGCGATCTTTTGTAGCTTTGATGACATATACGCTTACATTATATTTATAATGATCTTCTGTGGCCACGCGATCTTCTGTGGCTATGCTTCCCGTGTCTCTAAAACTTTTTTCCATCCATTAACTTTTCCTCAAATTTAAGAACACATAAAATAGAAGCACTAGGTAGCAACAAATTCTCATGAGTACAAGAGTAATCACTAAAGAAAAGATTCACCTCTTGTTGCATTTGTTTTGCTTTAGCTCTTGTCATTGGTCCAATGGGTTCAACACTTGAAGTAGATGATGTAGTGTGTTTGCTAGTGATGTCCTCATCAATCCAAGAAGGGAAAAGGGAAGGCAGAAGAACCAATGAACCCTCGATAGCCAAAGTGTAGTTGTAATGTTCTAGCCAGCCTAAGGCATTGGTGCCTTTGCTCAATTTTCCTTCCAATGCAGGAACATTGATGTTAGCCTTCCATTGGGGTATTTAACATATCTTCTTGAAATATTACTAATTTATTGTTCTAGATGCCAGTTAAATCAGACCATAATCTTATCTTCTATGGGCCCAAATAGGGGTGGCAAAAAAGCTCAAGGCTCATGAGCTGGTTCGACTCATTGAAGGCTCAGCTCGGCTTGTGGCACAAACGAACCGAGCCGAGCCAAGGTTTCAGCTCGCTAGGCTTGGTAGGCTCGATCGGCCCAGCTCGGCAGCGTTTTCGACCCATCACGACGTGAACGGCTCAGTACAGCAGTAGTAGTAGTATGTATGCATACCAATTTTCACACCTCTTTAGTCACTGAGAGGTATTATTAAAGTACGTGTTACTCTTTTCTCTGTTAATTTCACCTATGAAAAGGAACCATCAGATGCCATATTTGCTCAAACTGGAACTGGAGTTTTCTTGACAAGTTTTTCTTACTTTGTTATGAACCTATTACATTAGATGCTCTTTTCTTTTTGATGTAATTTTAGTCATAGGATTACCACTGTAAAGGTTTCACTGTCACTCTAGAGAACCATAAAGGTTATCATTCAGAAGAACAAATCTGAAACATAACGAGCCTAACGAGCCATAGGATTGATGCAATTTGTATATTTCACCTAACGAGCCGAGCTTGAGCTTTTCAACGAGCCGAGCCGAGCTTATTTTTTAGCTCGTTAGCTTAACGAGCCGAGCCGCTTCCCTAACGAGACTTCATGAGCCAAGCCGAGCCAACTCGATATCCACCCCTAGGCCCAAACATGTTACCGTAGTGAAGGAAAACCTAGAGGAGTTCCGCGAGAGGAAACAAAAAGAGGAGAGGAGGAGAGGGAGAAGCTTCACAAGATTCAGGAGGAGACGTGCAAGGTAAATGAGACTAACAAGCGACTAATGGACCTTATAAACAAATGCTAAGATGAGGTCGTTGTGAGGAAGGAGCGGGCTTGCAGGCGAGAGGAGGATGTATGTCCACAAGCCAGACTTTCTTTCCATTCCGTAAGTATTTTCAATTCCTAAGGTGCACATGTACCTTAGCTCTAGTTCGAGCTGATAGTTCATATAGGTTGCTATTTGTCCTGTAGGAATAGCCAGACAAATAGATGCACATAATCATACCTTGCGGCCCATGTAACTCCCAATATTATTATCAAATTATGTAGGGTTTAGAATCTTACCCTACCATACTAGAGTTTCACCTTATACGAGCTATAATATGTGTTGTTAGCATTCCTTCTATGTCCTGATACTGAATAGGGGACGATGTGTAGTCGTGATGGTGTGCCCCTCGTGTCGCGCTGCCTACCAAGGGATGTAATACAAGAACAGGATGGAAACAACAACAAATAAGATCATAATAATAGGAAAATCATATCACACAACGCTAATTGTGACCTATGGTTTACATGAACAGTAAAATGCAACAATCTGCAAAAGTCATACTACTGATCAGCTCCCTGTCCATCTTCCTAGCCGTTCTGTATCCCGCCATATACCCGGTCTCCTCTCCTCCCCTATCTTTTTTCCGTTCTGTGTCCCGCCATATACCCGGTCTCCTCTCCTCCCCTCTCTTTTTTTCTGAATTAAAATGACATTTTTGGCCAAATTTCGATCCTAGCAGCCTCAGTTGTGTAACAGTCGCACGACTGGCAGCTTCACGATGTCCGGTCATTGCACAACCGCATGTCGGTGGCTGCAGTCCCACAAAGAATGTGCGACTAGACCTCCAATCGTACGATGAGCGTGTGACTGGACCTCAGTCATATGCCAACTTGGGGCCAGTCGCACGTTGTCCGTGCGACATTGGGTTATTTCTATAAAAAATATTGTGTTGGTTTATTTCTACAAATTAAACTAAAAAATGGTTTCTTTTAAAAAATTATGTGAACGATCTCAGGAGACGTTTGATGGATTGGGTATGTGAATTTGCATTTTGCAGCCATTCCATGTATACAGTGTCGATGGCATCACGGGCGAACGGGGCTTCCCTATCCCCCTCTCCCTATTCTCCTCTTTATTCGCTCAATCTAAACCTGATGCGGACCAACTAAGGATTAGTTAATGCGTAGGGATGGCTCGATCTTTCCCGGTACGATCAGCGAGGTTCCTTCTCCTTGGATAGAGTCTTCTCTTTGTCTTGATGCAGCAAACAATATTGATAAGGGTAATTTGCACTAGTATGCAAGGCGCACACTAGAAGCAATCCGCCGAACTCCCCAAACCGTGAATTCAACAAGAAGACACGAATTAGAAGAGATGAACATTGTAGATTCGATGGGCAATCTCAAGAATCTCCCATTCTTGCCTTACACCAACTCGCAAACTCCAAACGAGAAAACCTTGCAATCACGCAATTTGGCCGCCACCAACCATCATGGCGATTTCTCCTTTATTTCACGAGTCTAAAAACTTATCATATCATAGCCTCAGTTACAATGAGGCTAAGGCCCTGGCCTTATATTGGTGCACAATGCACGGCCTTGATTACAACTCACGCACTACTTGGTCTAAGGCCGAAACAAACTCCAATACGAACTAAAAAGGAAATACCTAAACTGCTACATCTGGTTTCTCTCTCAATTTGCGACTTAACCATGAGGATCCCGTGGATGGCACCTCATCCATTGTGTGGGTCTTCAAAATAGCTTCCAACGAGTCCAAGAACGCCCAAATCGGACTCCGTTTGTGAAAGTTATGGACGTTTTAGTATCGGTCTTGCCAGCTGTCCCAATCCGAGTTCGAATCGGTTTCAAATCTTTATATGTTTTGTTTTCTTGTTCAAGGGGCTTCCAAATCTGTTTGGAACCTGAAAAGGAATCCTTCTCAACCTTTAGAAAGCTATGGTGTGGTCGGATTTTATCCTTACTTGCATTGCAATACTCGGACTCCTTATGTTTGGCAAGTCTCGCGCGTCTCTCCGGACAGTTCGTGCAACTTCCAATGAAATTGCCATAACTTTGTGTAGGAAGCTTCAAATCAAGCGCCGTTTGATTTGTTGGAAAGTAGACTTCATTAGCTTTCCAAATATGTATTTTGTGTGTCTTAGAAACCTCAGAGTTGATGTTGAGAACTTCATGAACTTTGTGGACAGAACTGCAATCACGAGAACTTGATTGATCTTGTGTCTTCCTCTTGGCCACATCATCCCCTCCCCCTTCAAGCGAAACCGTCCTCGGTTTCATGGTAATATTCACAAGCTCCTTGCCCTTGATGGCAATGTCAGAAATAATCTCCTCATCTCTCTTGGGCAGCAAAGATTGAAATACACCTTTATGCATAAAAGTGAAGCGATTGGCTCTCCCTTAGTGTGTAACATTGCGATCAAACTGCCACGGACGCCCCCAACATGATGTGACACATGTGCATAGTCACGACGTCACACTCCACCTTGTCTTTATATCCATCAATTGAAAACGACACGTGAACTTTATGAGTAACTTTCAGCTTACCAACATTGTGAAGCCGTTACATATAGTATGGCTTAGGATGACGTCATGTGGTTAATGAGAGTGCATCAACTACGTCCTTGCTGATCACATTGTTGTACTTTCACCATCGATTATAAGCTTGCACCGTTTGCCTTTGATCATGCATTGGGTTTGAAAAACACCACGTCGCTGCCCTTTCTCAACAATTAGCTTATTGTCACCATCCACCTTATGAGTAATCAAAGTTGGACCAACCTTAGGATCACAATACACAACGTCTTGCGGAGAATCATTGAATTTCTCATCGTCATGTTCAGATTCCTCGCTTTCGCCCCCGTGGCATATTCCTCATGTGTGAGTAACACCTTCCTTGCATTTGGGCAATCCCTCATCATGTGACCCCTGGCCTTACACTTGAAGCACTCAATTTGATTTGTTCTAGCGGTGGAGAACGTGCTAGAATCAGATTTGGTTGCTTCTTTACCTCTGTTGCTTGCCTCCTTTGAAAGAACCCCATTCGAACGACTTGATGTCGCCACCTTGGAGTGTGAACCAACATCATCGCCTTGCTGTGATGGACGCCTCCATGGGTTTGTTTGAAACCTCAGAATTGACGTTGAAAACTTCATGAACTTTGTAGACAGAACTGTAATCACGAGAACTTGATTGATCTTGTGTCTTCCTCTTGGCCACATCAAAACCACTCAAATCTCATCCAATGGCTAGTTTTTTTTATATTTTCACCATTTTCCCATCCATCATAAATAATAAAAAAATACAGAAAAATAAAATTTATTTTTTTATTGTAATTTTTTTACAGAATATTTTTTCTGTAAAAAAATTATAATAAAAAAATAAATTTTATTTTTTCTGTATTTTTTTATTATTTATGATGGATGGGAAAATGGTGAAAATATAAAAAAAACTAGCCATTGGATGAAATGTGAGTGGTTTAGATTGAGGGGATAGGGAAGCCCCATTCATCACGGGCATGCACGACGAGATGTCTCCGTGCACAGCGAATGATACCTTCCGTCACCTAAGTCGAAATCCGGAAAGCTTTTCTCATAGTGTGCACTGGCCTCCACCACAAGGAAGACGGCAAGAAAGCTTGTAGTAGACTAGTCCATAGTGTTCCTGATCTGCCTTATCGGCCGTCAAGTATGGCAAACAAAGCTTAGGAATTTTGTTAGGGGGTGTAAAAGTTTTGTTACCAAACGAATGTGTGAAATGACGCATTTCTTCCTGTTGGGAAATTATTTCAGGCTGACATAATTTTACTGTTTGAGCGTCTGTCTGCTAAATTTGTTTCTATTGGGTAACACTGACTTAATTTTCTTGATTAAATATGAACCATTTCGCCACCCCGTGCGCTACATAGTAGTCTTGCGCCGAAGGGTGTGTGTACCCGACAAAGGATTGCATGTGCCGAAGGGTGTGTACCCGACAAAGGATTGCGTGCGCCAAAGGATTGCATGTGCATGGATGGACACATTCCTCACATTTGAAAATTCTACCATAAGAGTTCAGAAGTTTGACCTCTTTTTTCAAACGGACATATATACTGACTTCGCACACCAGCTTTTGCAGGCACGATGCGAGCCATCGAAGGGACGAGGAAGGGGTACTGCTTACTGATTGCCACGGAACGTTCACGGTGTATCCTGTCCGGGCAGAACGCTGATCAACAGCGGGCCCCGTCAACTTGCTGAAGCATGGATCCGATAAGTGATTAGGGTAATTAATTCCCAATTGCATGGCTAACTAGAGTAACGCAGGTAACAGTTTAATTCCTGTCGGGAAAAATTGGCACGTACCAAATGGGATCTAATCGACTGGAGTTTCTAATGGAACTCACACGAATCTCATAGGAATTGCAAGTATTTTCTGCAAAATTCTTGATTCCAAACATGTTATTTGTTCTTTGTAGGATTCTTTTTCCATAGAACTGACATCCACCAGAATTTCTCCTTTTTTTTATTAAATTGAGGGATTTCCGAGAGCTGTAATTCCATACAAATTGCCTAACTAGGGCGTCTAGCACAAATGAAATTGCTCCAAAAAATATCTCTGAAATTTGCATAGGGCCGGGATTATCTTATAAGAATGAGAATAACAACTATGAGGTCCAACCTCGTGTTTCTTTTTATGTGTCTTGAATTGTTGTGATTTTTTCTGTGTAATACCCAAACTTTGTTTCTGAGATTTCATATGTTTTTAATTAATGTAGGATGTGAACATATATGGTCCTTAACAGTTACATGTTTCGAGGGTAATTTATGAGTGATAATGGGAGCCACAAAAGGGCCATTGTTTTGGTGATGGATATATTAGCTGTACCTTAGAATTAGTGTTTATGAAAACATGGCTTGAGCGAGGCGTAGACAATTCTAAGGCATTTTATTAATAGAACTAGTAGATAAATTCTAAAGAAAAGTTTACCGGTGCAGATAAGTTATTATAAATAATAGTGTATTGAATTAAATCCATAAAATTAAATGTTTTCAAAGTGCGATTTAATATCAGAACTTGGGTAAACTTGATTCAGCTTAATTAAGGCATGCCTTGCACTTTTGATGAAACCAAACTAATGTGGGTGCTGTTCTTATTTTTGCCCGAGTGATTTGAATTAGCGCCACATGACCGTATTTCTCCTGAGTTGAAAGAAAACCATATTGGCAATAGACATATAAGAGTTTTGAATCGAATCCATCTTTTGTCTCACGGTAGCCTGCTCCTGTGATAAACAAAAATGTAGGGACAACAAGACTACATTGAAACGTCTGTCATCTAATCAACAGTTGAACTTTAGCGCCTGTGATAACAGCAAAGATTATCCATAATTTTAGAAGAAATTTCTATAATGTGTATACTGTTGAGTACTACGCTTGTAGATGTGTTGATACGAGTTACCATGCAATTTTTTAGAACTGCTACCTACTTATTTCAATCTCGAAACCAAAGCCTATGTGTTGTGGACAAGTTGCTTGGCGGGCAGTTGACAAGTTGCTCCTAGCGTGGGTGTGGCGTGCTCCAGCTGCAGTTCCTTGCGCACTTACAAGTCGACATGTCAAAAACAGAGAATTTTTTTGATACATATTCTTCTATCGCTAGATTAATTATCATCAGAGTACTCCTTGTATTAGCATTTTCCTATGATTTACATACCTATCAAATGGACGTAAATACAACTTTTCTTATTGGAGAGTTAGAGGAAGAAATTTATATTGATCAATTAGATGATTTTGTGATTTCTGAACAGGAAAATAAGGTATGTTGATTATTGAAATCCTTGTATGGTCTAAAGCAAGTACATAAACAATGGTATAAGAAGGTTAATAAAACTTTGACATCCGCATGCTTTGTTATGAATGAAGCTGATAAATGTATATATTACCGTTATGGTGGGATCAAAGAGTGATCTTGTGTTTGTATGTAGATGACATACTTATATTTAGAGCAAACACTGCCGTAATTGACAAAGTCAACATTTTCTTATCTCAATGCTTCGATATGTAAGACTTAGGAGAGACATATATCATTCTGAATATTAAATTGATTAAGAACAAGGATGGGATCATTTTGAACCAATCCTATTATACCGAAAAAAATTTTTAACCCACTTTGGCTATGAGAGTTGTAAAATCTCTCCAACACCCTATGATGTGAGCATTACGTTTTGAAAGAATCAAGGGTTAGAAAAAGATCAATTAAGATATTCATAAATTATTGAGTCACTCATGTATTTAGCTGGTGCCACAAGACATGATATTTCATTTGCTATAAACAAATTAAGTTGGTTTACATCTAACCTAGAAGGTGATCACTAGGAGGTACTTGAAAAAATGTTGTGCTACTTGAGAGATACAAAATCTTTTAGAATTCATTATACTGAATACCTTTCTGTATTAGAAGGATACAATGATTCCAATTAGATTTTTAATGCGAATGAGATTAAAGCTACAAGTGGCTATATATTTACTTTAGCTAGTGCTGCAGTTTCATTGGGTCTTGCAAACAGACTATATTGACGAGGTCAACCATAGAAATAGAACTTGCAGCACTTGACACATCCACTATTGAGACTAAATGGCTAAGAGAGTTTCTATTGAACTTGCCATTGGTTGAGAAACTAATACCGGTAATCCTGATGTACTGTGATAATCAAATAGTGTTGACCAAAGTCACAAGTACAAAAGATAATATAAAATCTTTCAGACACGTCAAGCGTAGGCTTAAATCTATCCGAAAATTAAAAAACTCCAGAGTGATTGTTGTGAATTATATTCACACTTTGAAAAATCTAGAAGTCGCTTTTACAAAGGGGTTAGCACGGAAAATGATTTCTGTTGCATTTATGGACATGGGAATGAGGCCCATTTGAATTATATTACAATGTTAACCTATACCTTCTTGGTCAGAGATCCCGTGACTTAAGTAATGGGAAAAATAAGTTGATGTTGTAACAAAAGAGTACATATTCATTGTGCCAATGTCCTAATAAATAAAATACTCTCAAATGTATGGAAGGTTGGCATAAAGTCTTAATGTATTCTGTTGTCCAAATAAGAAAAATGTATTAGTCTACAGGATACCTAGGAAGAATACACTTACTTGAGCCTAACTGTGTGGTTGTAGTTCATGAGAATATGACATTCTCTAGAAAGCTCATGAGCAGATAAATGAGCATGACTATATAATGCTCTGTTTAGATGTGATTCATTGGCAGCCTAGTATCACTACTACAAAAGAGGTCATCACAGACGATTCAAAACTGTCATCACAGACGGTTTTTTGAACCGTTTGAGTTTATGTGTCAGTGATAATCAGAAGTTATCACAGACGGTTTGTAAGCTGTCTGTGATAAATACATCATAGACGGTTCTAGCTACGAACCGTCTGTGATACTCACAAATCACAGATCGTTGGTATATAGAACCGTCTGTGATACTTCCCCATCACAGACAGTTTCTGGTTTAAACCGCCTGTGATAATTCTTCACAAACGGTTTATACCATAAAACCGTCTGTGATAGTTCATTCTATACCTAAATTTTTTCTATTTTTCGGCTAGCCTCAAGAAATGTTAACTATATCATCTGAAAACAAGCAAATACAACAACAAACATAACAACACATTCTATTTCCATTAAGATTAGAATCCATCATTACAACATCACAAGATATCGAGTAGGTTACCCATAGCACTGCATACATAAGAGGACATTTACAATTTTACAAAGATAAATTTAATGGCTACAAATTCAGAAAAAATGCTTACACTACATTAAGCTACAATCTAAAACAAGTGGTGCAGACAAATTTTGAAGTAGCATAAACAAAAGGGCAACGAACACCATTTCTAGCTTCTATGCCGGCCTTCTTCCTTTCCATCTTGCCATTGCCATTGCCTTCTTCCTTTTCATCTTACCATTGCCATTGCCTTCTTCCTTTCCATCTTGCCATTGCCTTCTTTCTATCCATCTTACTTCAAGTAAAATTTCAATCGCTCTTGCCGAACCCTTCCTACCCTTGCCGCGCACAAATGAGTTGGAGTGGTACTGGTGGTATTGGTTCTTCGAGTAGGAGAGGGGGTTAATAAGGGGCGAGAGGTGGGGAGAAGAACGGTGTCTGCCATTCAATGCAGAGAGAATGGACGGGTGAGATCGGGATCCTGAGGGATATGCTGCGGATTGGTGATGTGACGGGACATCACATACGGTTCGAATTAAAAAACGTCTGTAATAGAGACATCATAGACGGTTCATAATAACAACCGTCTATGATATCACAAAAATAATATACCGATATAATATAAATAGCTAGTCTGAAAAGATAAAATAGCAAAGTTTTATATGGCTTATATATACTCATTTGAAAGGTTTCAACAAGATCTACAACTTTGCAGTTGAGGCAAAACCCAAATTCTAAAGGGAAGATTAAAAATTTTGGCAAAAACAGAAACTAAAAACTTGTAAAGCAAATTTGGGGCTAAAGATGGCTGATTTTGAGCGTCTTAGAGGGCGACTAGCGCAAGCGGGTCATTTGTTTTGGATCGGGCTTGTCGTTAGCTTTCCAATGAGTACAAGAACATCGAAAACGGACACCGTATGCAAAAGTTATGCCCGTTTTACTGAAAATGTCTCAAAACTGAATCCTACTCGGACTCAGGTGGGAAATTATGAAATTTTGGAGGATAGCAAGGCGGGAAACATATCACAGACGATTTTTAATATAAACCTTCTATGAAGTATCACAGACGGTTCATATCGTCTGCCATTATCATAGACGGTTCTTATCTAGAACCGTCTATGATACTTCACAGATGGTTTGTATTAAAAACCGTCTGTGATAATGAAGTTATCACAGACGGTTTGTATTAAAACCCGTCGGTTCATATCATGAACTGTCTGTGATGTCTGTCATTATCACAGACGGTTCTACGGTTCTTATCTAGAACCGTTTGTGATACTTCACAGACGGTTTGTATTAAAAACCGTATGAGATAATGAAGTTATCACAGACAGTTTGTATTAAAACCCGTCCGTGAAAATAGCACAGACGATTATTCGTATGAACCGTCTGTGATACTTGCAGCACAGACGGTTCCTAGGAACCGTCTGTGATGTAAGCATCCAGTTTAGCCTCTTTTGTATTAGTGTATCAATTGAGATTTCAAGTGAAGTTTGATCACGAAAAGTTATAAATTCAAGTTATAGTCTATTCATCAACTGTGTAAAGATAAATCTTGTCATTTTAGATGTAATTTTAAACCGTATAGGACTTACACTAAAAGACTGATATATTAACATTACTTCAACACAATATCTTTGACAACTTTTTACTATTTGCTTTGGAATTTGTTAGGGATTGTTAGAATTAGGCACATACAAGTGAGATCCATTTCTTATAATTTCAAAGCATGCATGGTTTAGTCCTATATTATTAAGATAAAGTGAAGGAGACCAATTTATAAGGTGTAATCTTTGTCACTTCTTGAATATGGATGGGGATAGCATAAGGAAGACTTTGGCTAATCACGCGCCTGTGCATAGTAGCGTATTTTTGTATGAAAATCGTGTGACTTGTGATTTACAACGCTTGATCGCGCTGTGACATGACGCGCTACTTGGCAGACCAAGTTCACCTTATTTTTTGATGAACCGTGCATCACTCTCTCTTTCTCTATTTGAACGACAATAAGGTTTTTGGGCAATGTACATCTACGCGATTGCTCGATTCGTTGCGACGTCTATGTTCTACACTACTTTCTGTTTTTCTTCACACCCGATTGTAAGTTATTCATTTGACCAATCGACTTGTTTAAATTTTGTTTCTAAATATATTTTGAAGTACAATGATTTGCCTGTCGTTAGTACTGATTTGTACATCATTAGTTACTTACGATATTTGCTTTCTAGTAAAATTTGGAATTAAAATATGGCTCACATTTCTAACAATCAGCACTGGTTCCTTCGCTGCAATGGTGTCTTAATGCCTTTGGTGCCGGTGTTCATGGCCAGTTGCTCCGGCAGAAGGTCCCCCACGCCACGACCAGGAGAGTCCAGGTCGTAAGAGCGGTTAAGACGATGCTGAATTTTTTTTGAATAATCTATTTTTTATTTGAAAATACAGAAATATACCCGTGGGAATTTTTTTTACAAAAATAGGCTCCAGTCGCCCCCCATTGGGCGACTGGAGCTAATCGCCCAACCAGACACAGACAGAATTTTTGTCGCTCTACTCTCGGGCGACTTCAATCAGTCGCCTTCCTATTGAGCGACTTGCATGCAGTCGCCCAATGGGTGGGCGACTTGCAGTGCAGTCGCCCAATGGGGAGGCGACTTTACTGAGTGCCCCGTGATTTTTTAGAGTTTTGTCAATTTTGTAGTTTTAAACTGGGAAAAAATCTGGTGTAATTGTAATAAAAGTTTATGTTCACTGTATGTTGTAGGTGCATAAAAATTTTTGGAAAATTTTTTTAAGAACGATTTACCGTAGAACGATCAATACATACAGTGGTAAGTGATATTTTGATGTTACTGAGAATTAGTGTACGGAGAGAACCGGTATGTTATCGGTATGTAAATATTGTTAAATGATTTGCTATCTGAATCATTGAATGCGAACAGACGAGACAATAAGCTTATGTGAATAGAAATAAACTTCATAATACAGTTGGGAATAACATGCCGCGTACATTTTTATTACATGCATAACATATAGCATGATATGCGACTAACCCACCCAAGTGCTCGTACGACCTACTATGTGGACCGGGGCCACTTTCCTTTCCTTGCTCGCTCAGCGTTGAACTCCTCCGCGGCCTCTTTTGCCTTAGCCGCCATTTCCCTCTTTCTCTCGCACTCCCTCTCGCGAGCCTCCCGCTCCCTACGCGTGCACACTTCGAGATGAGCTTGAGTCTCGCGTTGTATACGCAGGGTTTACTCGTTCTTGCGACACTCCTCCTCCAGCAACTCCTTGTCCCGTGTGACATTCCACTCCTCGAAGTCGATGATCCATTGGTCCACAGGGTGGATCTCAAGATCGATCCATTTGCGGTAGCCACATAGGGGCTCCGGAGACTGTAAATACAGGGGAGAGGTTGTTAGTGCGTGCTGTGAATGAGAAAAGGTAGGGGAAAATGGTGCATGTGGTCGTTACCGGCTGCCGATAGGTTGCGGTGTCAAAACGGCGGTCGGGGTAATCACTGGAGTAGTTTGCGCAACTCCAGTAACGCATACCTAGGCTGATGCGGTGCTTAGACTTGAAGAACTTGCACGTGTCCCCGCACCAACAAAGGGGGTGTCTCCCCCTCAGGTGGGAGTTACGGCGAACGCTCGGTGGGGACGTTCGGGATGGGGTTGTTGCTACACGGCCGCTTATTGCAGGGAGCTAACCTCGTAGCACGCTGGGCTTGTTCTACCCGGGCCGCAATAGCCCTTATTTTCTCATCGCGGGCGGCAGCTGACCGTGCTAGGTCACGGGTCTCCTCCCATTCCTTCACCATCTTGTCCCATTGCTTCTTTTGGTTTTTGTCCATCCCGGTGGGGTGAAGGAAGCGCGGTGTAGTGTGGGGTTTGGAAGTGCAGTGTGGCCTACGAAATGGAATGCACACCAATTTATAGGGTCCATTTTCTCTCTACTGCAACGTGTAAAGTTGGTCCGCGTGGTCGTAGCACTGAGTAAAGCTGGGCGTTCTGCCATATCACTGCAAAAAGGCTGCGTCGTCATGCCATGTGACTGAGCAAAGCTGCCCCGTGTTGTCATCTCTCTGAGCAAAGCTGCCCTGTGTTGTCATCTCTCTGAGCAAAGCTGTCCCGTGTTGTCATCTCTTTGAGCAAAGCTGCCTCGTGTTATCATGTCACTACGCAAAGCTGGCCTCTGTTGTCATCTCACTGAGCAAAGCTGCCCTATTTTGTCATGTCACTGCGCAAAGCTGACCTCTTTTGTCATCTCACTGAGCAAAGCTTCCCTGTTTTGTCATGTCACTGCTCAAAGCTGGCCTCTGTTGTCATCTCACTGAGCAAAGCTGCCCTGTTTTGTCATGTCACTGCGCAAAGCTGGCCTCTTTTGTCATCTCACTGAGCAAAGCTGCCATGTTTTGTCATCTCACTGAGCAAAGCTGCCCCGTTTTGTCAGCAATACTCCATTGCAGTAAGTTCTCTCGTTCTATATAAAGACCACAGGTGCGGTCCCATGAATCGAACCCTCTAAATCGAACGAATAAGTACCTTCTCCGTCGTGCTAGTATATACTATGGAGGACGCCGAGGGGCTAGTCGGAGCGGGGTCACCCAAAGAAGACCTTCCCTTGCAAAGCAGGGAGGACTTCGGCCCTAACTGCCGCTTGATACCCAGGAGGCGTGCTCAACCAGTTTGGCCAAAATACAGACACAATGAGTACACGGTCGTCCAGGTCATCGAAGGGCATTTCAATGGCGGGCAACATTTCTTTCGATGCCCACACTCTGGGGTACAAATTGCTAATAGTATATTTTTTTGTTATTGCTTACATAGCCTCTTTGTTAACCGACTTTTTCCGCAGATGGCAAAATGCGACTTCACCCGGTGGATGACCCTCCTCATGAACTGTATATTGTTAACTACGTGGATACATTGTGGGATCGAATCTTTGAGTTGGAGGAGCGACTCGACACTCTCAATGAGGAGAACAACGACCTCCGCCAACAGATGCAACGCGAGAGGGGCAACGAGGAGGTTGTCAACATAGGAAGCTCGTACGATCCGACATGTTGCTGTGCAAACCCTAGTTGCATATGTGTGTGCCACTACAACGATGGCCAGCCCCGTCCGAGGCGTCCCCCTCAGCAATTCTCCATGTGGGTGCCACGAGGCTTGTTTCGCATATAGGCAACGAGGTGTATGGTTGTACCGTAGTATGTACGAGTGTCGATCGAAATAATGTGCAATGTTGTTAAGCATGTCATGGATTGGTTGTTATCTTCGTGCGGTTGTTATCACGAGCCACAAAAAAATCTCATTTTAACGAACAGTAAATACATCTAGTAAGTAAGTAAATAGAGCAATACTAAGTTACCAGCACAACACCAACTACATTACAGAAAAGGGATGTAACATACAAGTTTTACAAATGGTGCATGAAATTTAGCTATAGTCTCCAACAACTATTAATCAGGACATGCATTGCATCGTTTAGCTGTGTGCCCCTTCTGACCGCATCGCCCACAACGTGCACCAGATGTTCCAGCTTGTGATTTGTCCATATCATTTCTAATACATCAGCTTTGTCGCCAACCCTTCCCACCCTTCAGCATGTTAACATCCGAAACCCAAGTCCTCGCTGCAATGTCTGAAGTGGCGAAGTTTCCCACCACCCTGAACCCCCGGAGCTCCCTACACCAAGCCTGCAGTATCCTCTCCTTAAAGAAATACTCGGACATGAAGTTTGAAGGATCCATACCCATGGTCCTGCATGCAGCGAGATATGAGAGTATGGCTTGTGTAACAACTTAAGCTTGTTGCACGTGCAGTTAGGTTCGTTTGCATGATCTCCAAGGCATACCTCGTGGGTAACAAGTGAACGAGCCGTCCCAAATCCGGCTCTATCACGGAGTATCACCTCAAAACGATGCTCTCTGTTGCCCATGACCTGCACTGTGTGCAATTGACCCTTCTGTGCCTTTGTCTCCATGTACGCCGTAATTTTTGACGAATACAGGGCTCCGGGATTGGCCGCATGAAGTGCGGCACTCGCGTGCCTCTCCCTGAAGTAGCGAATTGTGCTGTGAAGAACACCTTCCACGATGGCGACAAGGGGCTGAGAACGGAGACCCCTGAGAACCCAATTGTAGACCTCGACAAGGTTAGTTGTCATTATTCCGTACCTTGCGCCATCCGTGTCGTGCAACAGCGACCACTTCTCCAATGGTTCCCCCTCGATCCATTGCGAGAAGCACTTGATGTTTCGTGAGCTCCTCCTTCTGGACCACTTGGGTTAAGCTCATCGATTGCTGCCAAGCATTGCGGTTGTGCCGCCCCAGGAGTGACCGGCCCCTTGCTCCTCTCTTCGACATTCTTCCTGGTGTGCTCATCCAACAACCCCCACAAAGCATCAAATTTCCTCTGCTGGTTCTGCCTAGCCAGCCTCTTGAATAGCTTCATCAAAGATTGTTTCGGGAATTGCTTGAAAAAGTTTGCCCCTAAGTAACGACTACACCATCGGTTCCTCATGTCCGGCCAAGGAAAGAGCTCCTCGGGGTCTTCTTGAAGTTTTCTTATAGCCTTTATAATACCGGCGTGGCGATCATGGATTACGCACACACCAGGACGAGTGCCTACAACTCCAGCCCTCACATGTCTGAGAAGCCACAGCCAGCTTTCATAATTCTCACCCTCCACAAATGCAATGGCCAGCGGCAATATTTGATTGTTACCGTCAACGCCTTTGGCCGTCAGGATCTGCCCCTTGTATTTGCCTGTCAAGAAGGTGCCGTCAACTGAGATCACTGGCAGCATGTGCCTAAATGCTTCGATGCTAGCACCAAATGCAAACAATCCTCTCTGCAACACCGCATATCCTGGTGGACTTATGGACGGCTTGTCGTGCACGGCGATGTATGTGCCCGGGTTCCTTTCCGGCAAGACCTTAAGCATACAAAGAAGGTTGTCGTACGCCGGCTCGAAAGTGCCAAAACGTTTTTCCAACGCCTTTTGCTTGGCACGCTACGCCTTCGCGTAGCTAATCTTATACTTGAATTTATTCTCGATAGCTACCACAATATGCGTGGCCGCCATGTTTTTCTTCTCCACTATCTCCCCATACATCAAATTGGCTATAAAATCCGGACGTCAGGTTACGATGCCTCGCCAAGACAGTGTTTAGAATGCAGGAGTGCGGCTCCACCTTGGACACAATCCAGTAAGTCTCATACTTGCATCTACATGCGTGCACCCTCCAAGGACAACCAGCCTGCTCGCACTTCACAGTGTACTGCTCTTGGCTTGATTTGACGACGCGAAATATCCGCTGCATTGAAATGGCCCAAAGCTTGATGGTATCCTGCAGCGCTTCCTTATCAGCAAACATAGTATGCAACCGAACCTCTGTCTCATGATACTCCTATGATGATTCATGCTCATCATGTGCGCAAACACCCTCGGCATTAAACCGGTTCCATTCCTGGGGGATAGGCACTTCAT
This sequence comes from Dendrocalamus latiflorus, assembly GCA_017311315.1. NCBI lineage: Eukaryota > Viridiplantae > Streptophyta > Magnoliopsida > Poales > Poaceae > Dendrocalamus > Dendrocalamus latiflorus. Next base: position 43,481,054 of record CM029663.1, read on the forward strand.
CCTCATCGAAACTGTCCTTGTCGTCGTCCTCTACAGCTTCCTTTTCATCCTATGCCCTCTGGTCATCAGAGTCCATCTGCTGCACGATGTACTCATTATGTTCTCCTTCATCAGCTTGCCCAGTTGCCTCTCTATGGCTTGACGGCTGTAACTCTCCTCCATGTATCGCATCGGCTTCATCACGAGGAACTTCATCATCTTTGCCAACATGGCGCCCGCCCAAGCTACTAGCACCTCCCAGAGCATTATGAGAGCTGGTTTGCGCAGCTGCTTGTAGTGAGGACGGTTGCACAAGCAGCACACACTCGTATCCACGGCGCCGGCACCCTTGCACAAAGCCCTTCCACGAAGTAGAGCGCACCAATGTCTTCAACTCCCATATGATGTCCGTGGGAGACCGGCTCCAAAGCCCTTGCACGACGACGCTACACATCTCGGGGTCCAATGAAAAACTCCGGGTCAGCCAATGCTGCACATCTGTCATTCGAGCATTTTCGTCATCTGGAAGTACGAGAGTGACTTACGGAAAATCGCTCAAATCCACACCATTCGGACCTTCACGAATGGTTCCAACTCCGTAATACACTCTCAATGTAGTGGCCATTGATGATGTCAGCCTACATATATGTTTCAAGTTTGCGACATGTCAAATAATATCGCACAATACTAAACTTTCTATACTAAAAATTGTGCTAAAATTTCTATACTACAAAATGTTCCATACTACAAAATGTATACTAAAACTTTTTTACACTAATATTTTCATACTAAATTTGTACTAAATTTCTACATCTAAAATTTTTACTAACACCAACATTTCACATAAATAATAGTGCAAATACAACATAATCAAAAAATACCTGGATCCAAATGGATGAAATAGCTTCCACTCCTCATTCCTCCCTCACCTCCTCCTACCCTGTCCTCCTCTCCTCTTCTCCCCCTCCTTTTCTTCCCCTTCTTCCTCTCCTCTTCTTTTCTCTTCTTCTCCTGTTTCTTCTCTGTGCGCAGAATGAGTGAAGTGGTAGGTAGTGGGCGACGGCCGATTGTGCTGTCTTAAAACCACCCTCCTGTCGCCCTGGCGTTGGGCGACTGCAATTACAGTCGCCCAACCATACAGCGACTACAATTCAGTCGCCCAACGCTCAGGCGACAACAATGATTCACCCAACCGTTCCCATATTTCCCAAATGTCGCCTTTCGGTTGGGCGAAAGGCTGCAATCGCCCCCCATTAGGCGACTGAAGCCTATTTTTATAAAAAAAATTCCGCAGGTATATTTCTGTATTTTTAAATAAAAAATAGATTATTCGTAAAAAAAAAATTCAGACGATGCCCGAGGAGGCCCTGCGGTGGGGCATCGTGGACGCGGCTCTGCAGGCGTCCTGCTGGGCCTAATCACCGGTGTTGTTGGAGGAGGACATCGCTCCCTCCACCTCCACGGCTGGCAGACATGGAAGGGAAGAGAGAGAAATGGGGAGGAACTGAGGAAGAAATAGGAGAGAAATAAGGAGGACGTGGATATTTACGTGAATGTTGAGGTGGATGTCATGTTAGTCTAACTTGTCACGTATAACTTGTCAAGTAGAGTAAGCGAAATCAGGTGGTTTTGGTCATAGCGTTCAGAGTTGATTTTAAGGGGAATGAGTTGGGGGAATATCACTCACTTCTTTCGCCTTAGCGAAAGTTGATCGTTTCAGCTGTCTATCCTGCCGCCAAGCCCGTGAACGGCACCGCCCTCACTGACTCTCTGCCGACCACCTAAAGCTATGGTCAGAGAGATCGCTAGACCTGGAAACCTTGAACTCCATGACTTGCCCACGCCGTTGAATCTTTGGCCTTTTCGCCTGATTTGGAAGTTTGCGTCGTATTGTAACGGGCCGCTTCATTATTGTTTTTTTATCGCTTCTTTTGTTTATTAGTTATACTGTATGCACGGATTGATCTAGTATCCGATTTCACCAGAAATGTTACTGCTGAGCTATTGCTCATCTGTTCCACATGAACACCATTTTCGACAGCAGCAAGCAGCTCGAATGTGGCTCTATTCTTTTAGACTACGACGGATAATTTTTGTCTACGCGTTTTAAGACAATGATAGACGGTAAAGATATGACGACGTATAACGGTTTTGAACTCAAAAAACAAAACTCCAAGAAATATCGGCTTTCAGAGAAATCAAAACCAAAAGCATATATATATATATATATATATATATATATATATATATATATATATATATATATATATATATACCAACAACTAATCAATTACTGCATAATTCGACGCAACACACGCCTTTAGTGTACACAAGCAGTACAATACGACATGGTGCTTTCGTCATCATGACCAAAAATGTAAGGCCCGGAAGCTACGTCTACTTCTGCTCGAGACATGTATACCTGTTTATATAACTTTTCGGCTTTAATTTATAAATAGTAATAGTTTATAAATAATCTTATGAAAATAGATATTTATATATGATTTTAGCCGATATAAATAAAATCACTGTAGTGTATATTACAATCGACTAGCAAACTTATTTTAAAAAACACTTCGTTTAAAAATTAGATACTATAAAAAAACAGTTTTTAGAAATCAATATAAATAGAATCTAGAGTGAGTTCTTTCCAGGCTTCTCTCAAAGCCATTCTTCAAACGGGGAGGGGCCATTCCAAGCCTGACGATTTCTGGATATATGTCACCCACCCAACTCAATAGGCTCGGGTAACACATATGTGAGATGATCAGATCCATGGATGTAGGCGAAGAACAATAATTTTCTTCCAGGCCGAGAGCCTACGCGCCGCCTTGGCGGCCACTCAGGCCGCCTTTTTGATCGCTGTATATAGCTACTGCAGCAACGAGAGCTGCTTCATATGATAGCTTAACCTTGATGCAGCTTATGTCGCTATCGCCCAGTATATCTTTACTAGTTTCATAATGTGCAAAACTTGTAGGCAAAAACCACGGATATCATGTGCGGCGTTGGCAAGGCAGGGCCAGGAGCCTTGCGCATGCGCGGGAGTCTTTCCAAAATTCTCATGCTGGAGTAATAATATGGCTGCATTCAGAAGATAGGCTTGGACACAATCACCCATAACTTAGGAATATTGAACTGTTTCAGGCGTAAATACATCCAATAGATTGACCGTCCTCGATGGTAACCCCAAATAAACTTCAATCATATACACTCCAAAGATCCACATAAAGTGTGCCAAGTTTTGATGGTTGTCGATTGTTACATTAGATCATCAAATTTAAGCGAACAGTGCAGCACCCCTTCGACTCCACCAGCTCAACACACACTCATATAGCAAGCTTGTGCAGCTAATCATCATCGTCGAGGACACTCCGACGCCTCTGTATCTGTTAAACAACCAGAGTTTTCATGAAGGTAACCCAATGAGGAAATGACCACGGGAACTGATTGTATCTTTATTAGATGTTTTCACTTTAAAGTATTTTAGATGTTATATTATCAATCGCACTAAAGTATCACAGCTTGCAACAAACTTTCGACTTCAAACCGGATCAGTTATTATGGAAGCTGGTCTGTACCCACTGTTGGGAGAAAACTACATTGATTTAATGAAGTTAACTGGATTGAAGCAAGTATATTATGCTAAGGTTTGGCTTGTGTGTGTGTTGATTTGCATACCTTGACTACGGTTTGTTTGCTTGTGTGGGTGTTGATTTGCTCCAGAAGTAAGATAAGCCTTTCTTCAGAAACCTGCAAACCAGAAAACAAGATTACAAAGCAACTCTATCGAGTCTCCTGGCGCAGCAAAGAATACAGCAAGGGATGCTTTGCATATCTATTACCTTTTCAGATATTCCACCAGTTTGAGCAGCTCTCAGCAGAACATCCTCCACCCCTCTTGCTTTATCAGGTTTGACCAAAGCTATGCGGGAGACTGCCAATTTCACACAAAGTAAATATTGTATTATGGTTCCATACTTATCCCCTTCAATTGCACCACCTTTATCGAGCAGATTTATGATTGATTTCCAGCATACTATAATCCTTATTTAGAACATTTGCTCCCATCAGGCATACTACGTAGAGAAATGCAGGACTTTTTCTTAACATTTTCTGAAATATACGTTAATAATTCATGTAATTATATGCTATGATCAGCTACCACCAAGCTTTGACACCAGGACAAAATTCTACAGATATAATTGATGGTGACATATGCGGTGTAAATGCGAATACGGTGCAAATTCGATTTTCACCGAACTTGAAATTTTTTTAAAAAATTCAAACAATTACCACATGTAGTGGAGTATATGTTCTACATCTCTACAAAATTTCAAGATCAAACATGGCATTTGCAAGATATAAAAAAGATAAATTCTTGCTGAAACAGTGAAACACCATTCAAGACGGAATTTGTCTTTTTTGTATGTCGCAAATGCGATCAAGTTTGATATTGAAATTTCGCATAGATGTAGAACATATACTCCACTACATGTAGTAAGTTTTTGAGAATTTTTTGAAACTTCTAAGTTTGTTGAAAATTGAATTTTTTCAGATTTTTCACCATGGTTGCATTTTCACCTAATATGTCCCCTCTAATAGATAAGAATTTACTACATACAAATGCTGCATGAAGAGGCAGGAGTATGCTTCAAATTATTCCCTCACTGCTGATGCAATCACAAATATGAGATGAATCGTTAAATGTAACTATGATATGGATCGTTAAGTGTGTAAATACAATTTTTATCAGTGAAGCCCTTGTGAGAATCTATACTGGTTTCATTAACTGTTGAAATGCACTGATTTTCATCTAACACCATGTTGTTCGTTAAATACACATAATAGCATACAATATTCATTAAATACTCCTGCACTAAGAATCATCTTTACCAATGAATCAACAGGGGTGTTCTCTAGATTAAATCCCCAGTCCCCAATATTTTTTTATCTGTTCTCAATGTTAAAAATAAGGAAACAACGCAATGGATCATCAAGATTATTGATGATCCCTGACTCCCAAGCATGTGGAGGCAAATTAGCGTGGTACTTTCCAGAGACATGCCCATTGGGCTAGTACACAACTGCTGAACCACATAACAGTTCTGTTTGGGGTGGCTCCCCGTGCTACCTCGGGCCCACGACCATCTCGGAGCAATGGCACCCGCTGGAAGGTCTACCCTAATTCAAGTCTTCAAGCTAACCCCGGGCGAGGTACGCAAGACAGACCCCCTAAGTGGTCCAAGGCCAACCCTAGGAGAGGTACGCAAGACCGATTCTGGAGGGGTCCGGGGCCAACCCTGAGCGAGGTACGCAAGATCATCGGCGAGGTTTGGGGCTGACCCCGAGGGAGGTCCAGGCCAACCCCGGATGGAGTCTAAAGCCAGCAACGAACCAACCCTGGAGTCCCAAATGTGGTGGGACTTACGTGGGGTAGATGATGTGATACCCCTAGGAGTAAGCTGGACTACAAGATTAAACTTGTAACTTCACTCGTCTCCCTCTCCCTCCTACAAATAGGACTTCTTGTGAGGAGAGGGGGAGGCCATTTTGTAATCCTAGACATCCATATTGAATACACTTGGACATTTGGATGCTTCTCCTTGAGTCCCGCCGCATTATCGACAGTCTCCGCATCCGACTGGGGGTGTTTCTAAGTTTACTATCCGAACTCGTGTCGATGACAGTTGGCACCAATCGCGGGGACTCAAGCAAGAAGTCATGCCACCTAAGAAGGGGAAGGCAAGGAAGGTCACCGAAGTGGGAGGTGCGAATTGCAACCTCCACTTCAAGGCCGAAGTCAAACCAGGAGGTGCACAATTGCGACCTCACCTTCGAGGCCAAAGTCAAGCCAGATCACAACCCACATCGCCCTAGGGTTGGACACATAGCCAGACCTCTCCACGGAGGCCCAAGTCACCGGCGAGATCGTGACTTCTTGGGAGGCCGACCCTCCAAATACTCGCGAGGAGATAGAGCAGGAGTTGGAGGACCTCCAAAGGCAGTTGAGGAAGTCGCAGATCAAGGCTCTGCAGTATGCGACCGAGGCTCGCCAAGTGGGGGATCTCCGGTCGCAACTTGAGAGGGCACGGGCCGAAGCAAGACCCCTGCCGCCCGCGGGAGCCTGAGAAGCCAAGAAGCTAAGGAATCAGCTGGCGGAAGCACGAGCATCAGCATAGGAGGCAACATGCCCTAGGTCGAAGCCCTTCAAACCGAGCTAGCTGAAGTCTGTGCCCGGGCGAACTTGCCACCTTCGGCTGGAGTCCAAGCCAACAATCTCCGAGCACAACTCGACCGTGCGCGGAGGGAAGCCCTGGACTCAACCAGGGGCACAGGAACGAATCGCGGACACCAAAGGGCTAGCTTGCCCTAGGTCGGCCAAGTACAAGATCCCACACCCAACTCCGCGCCGGACTTCCCCTGCGCCCTCCCACCTCAAGGGGCTCCCGCCCACGAGGTTGTCAATCACGTTGACCATTCGAACCCGCTGAGCCCAGGCTTGCAAGTCACATCGTGGCCGATGCGTTTCCGTATGCCGAAGGTCACCAAGTACTCGAGGGGCTTCGACCCAGTGGAGTTCATCCGTTTGTACGAGACCGCCATAGCGGCAACAAGTGGCGAGGCCATCATGGTGACGAGCTCGCCGCTAGCCCTCTCAGGGGTCGTTCAATCCTGGTATCTCTTCCTCCCATAGTGCTCGATGTACTCGTGGGAGCAACTTCAGGAGAAGTTAAACAAACACTTCGAAGGGAGCTGGAATAAGCTGGTCACATCCTCCAACCTACATGCGCTCAAGCAAATGCCAGGCGAGCCCATCAGAATTCATGCGCCGATTTGTCAACATCCATTGCCAAGTCCAAGGCATCTCTGACACAAGTGCCATCGAGGCCACACGCCGGGCTCTACATAAGGGGGAGTTGGCTAACAAGCTAGATCGGAAGGAACCAAAGATGGTGGCAGAGCTGCTTTCCATCATGGAGAAATACCGTAAGTCCAAGGAGGGACGGGCTCATGGGGAGGCAGAGGCCTCAGCCGCTACAGCCCTCACGCACCCGCCCAACCCCAAGGCCACCGAAAGGCGGCAACGTCACCACCACCCCATGTACCATGTCAAATCTGAAGATGCTCAGCCGCACAGTGACTGTGATGACCACCGTAATGAACGCCGCAACAATGAATAGGGCCACCACCACAGGCACAAGCACAAAGGCAGCCAAAGGCGAGGAGAGCAACTCCCCGATCGTGGCGACAATCACTGCTTCTGCAACGTCCACGGATGGACTTACCATGCCACTTCAGGGTGTTAGCTCGTCGCTTCCTCCAGACAACAACTCTAGGCCGCGACTAGCGTGCCCCGCAACACAACCCACCTCCTGCGCCCGCAGTGGCGACCATGCTACCCGCACCAGGCGCCCCACGTCGGCTTGAGGCCACGAGATAAGCTACTGACCATCTACGTCGTGTAGTGCATGCAATCATCAACAGAAACTCGCACACCTTCACATCAAAGCAGCAATGCCGGGCCTACGCTCGCCAAGTGCACCACATCGGCACAACCCCCCAACTGAGCTCCCACAGTAGGTCAACACTCCCATCATGTTCAGCCAGGAAGACGCAGCTAGAGTTAGCATCCCGCACCATGATACCCTGGTGATCTCTGCCTCCATCGCCGGGTGCAATGGCGAGTGTTCATAGATAGGGGAGCTCCGCAGACATCATATTTGCCTCTACGTTTGATAGGCTCAGAATCTTGCGGTCGCTCCTGTCGAAGTCGGGAGTCTTGCTCCTTAGTTTCAGCGGGGCACCGGTCCTGGCCCTTGGAATGATCGAGCTGATCATCAGGTTCGAGGCTGAGGGTGGCACCCGAAGTGAGTGTGGTCTCCAATGTCATCGATATCCCATATCTATACAACGTAATTCTGGGTAGGTCTGCCCTCAACTACTTCGATGCGGTCCCTCACCATGCCTACCTCTGCGTGAAGCTTCCTAGCCCTGAAGAACAAATACATCCACTTTCCGAGGTCGGGTCTGTGACAACTCACCCTCCAAGGTCGAGTCATCTAACACTTACCCTCCGGGATCGAGTCGCCTTACAATCACCCCACATTTTTCCCGATGGGGGACAGGGTAGCGGCATACCCCTAGTAAAGAGTAGCAAGCAGACTTTATTTTGATATTAGGCAAGCAACAACAGTGCAAACCGTATGAAAGGAACAAAGACAGTTACAGCCCCTTTACATTCTCACTAGAGAAGACCAGGTGACCACAGGACAAACTTTGGGTACCCTGGCTTCGAGTCGCACCAGTTGGCGCACGAGCCAGCATTATTTCAGACATAGGGCACAAAGTCTATCCCTAGGCGTTTTTGCACGATGGCACTTAGAACCACGTCTGGGCTTTGGCCCCAACCATTCGCCCCCCGGCCATGCTTGAACTTAGGAACTTTGTGTAAAGCACGGTGCTTGAGTGACTCAGCAAGAGGGTTTAGTTCCCGAGTGACTGGCAATTGATTTAGTGTGCCACATCACCGTCTGCAAAAGCAAGTAATCGTTGTAAACATTTCGCCGCACAAGCACATCCAAGAACAACGCACCAAAGGACACCATAGATTGCATCATGGCTACAAAAAGGGTCAGCTCTCAGGAAGTACAAAAGGCTACATCAAAGGCCGGCACCAGCGTGGCACACCGGTGAGCTGAAGTACAAAAGAGCTATGCAACGGGCATCGACATACTAATAACAAACCTCACATCTAGGACGGACCCGATCCCTCGAGGCCTCCCTCTTGCGCCCTGGAAGAGCCTCCCTTGGATGAGCAAGCGTGGCCTCGCCGGACGAGCCTATCAAGGTAGCCCAACCCATGTGAGTTCCAAAATCGCGAGAATAGGAGCGGATGTGGTCAGTGATGGCCTTCCGGCCTCCCTCCAAGTTGGTAGAACTCAGCGCCTTGTAGGCAGGCGTCCAAAAAGTCGTGAAGTGCTAGCAACCCACCAACTGGAGAGAGGTGAGTAGGACCTCAGCGGAGGCCTTCGTGCAATAGCACCGAAAGCCCAGCACCAACACCCAAGCCGCCTCACCGGTTGCACTCAGCCAAGCAAGCCAAGTCTCGGCAGTGACCCCTGATGAGCCGGAGGGAAGCTCCGTGGAGACGCCCAAGTCTTAGGCAAGACCAAGCATCATCTTGGTGGCGGAGACTGTGGCGGAGGTCACCATGTCCCGCTTGTCAGTGAGCTAAGACAAGTCGTGGCAAAGGTGCTCCACGTCGAACTCTTGCTCGGCAAGCTTGCGGGTCAGCTCAGCAATCGTCGCGCTGGCCTCGTCCAAGTCATGCTATGCGGCAGTCGCCCTGCCCTCCGCCTCCCTCGCTGCCCTCTTGTTCTCCATCAAGATGTCATCCTGCACGAAGGACATTTTGCACACAACGAGGAGACTCTGCAAGAGGAAAGAGCAAGGGTCAGGAGCTCTTCAAAGCAAAGCAAGTGGATGACCCTACTACCTTCATGATGTTGCACTCAACTGAAGCGAACACCTGCCTCATAGTCAGAGGGTCATCCTTGAGAGCCGAATCAAGGTCAGCAGACACCGCACGCGCGATAGCCTCACTCAAGAAGTCAAACATAGGCTTCAGCAGGGCTTCATAGTCTCCTACTTTTTAATTTCTAACAGTTGCTTTTTGGTTTTTCTATAGTAATAAAATTTTAAATGGAGTATCTTTTTAAGACAGAGTCTACAAGTTAATTGTAGTCCATACTGTAGTGCTTTCATTTATATCCAAAAACCGCATGCGAGTTTCTATTACTCTTTAATCTTTTTCATAAAAAATTCAAAAATCATAATTTATAGTGATAAGTCATAAGCTAAAATAAAAAAGAGCAGATCCTCTAATAGCTAAATAGGGATCAGGGATGGGAGGGCATTCTCGGCCCCGTTGGCATCCCTAGCGGACGCTGCTGCGTTGAGGCAGAGGCTGAGGAGCCGCTGTAGGCATGGTCCAGCGCTTGGCATTGCTTCCGGTGGACTCCCTCGTTCCTCTCCGGCCTAACGCTTGATGCGGACTTGTGTCCCGTCATCACCATCTTCGTCGTTGGCGTCGTCTTCAAAGCCGAGCCGTCTTGCTCCTCTGCTTCACAGCGGTTCCTCCCTCGCGCCGACAACAAGGTATCTCCTTCCTCTGATACCTTCCTCTTCGTCGGTGATTCCCATGGCATCGTCCGCCGTCCTCTTCATGGCGATGGTCTTGTATATCGTCGGTGCAGGATCCACCGGTGAGTTCCCCTCAATAAACTGTCGCCTTCCTCCCGTCGTGCCGCTTCTTTCTGGCCGCTGTGGTTTCCCCACTCTCTTTGCAACCCCCTGATTTCTTTGTCAAGTCCCACATGCATCACACATTTCTGCTCCCGGCCATCTTAGGGGCCTTTTGACACCTCTCTGTCTTCGGCGTCACCAAACTTGCTTCCCCCAAACCTCAAGACACCAATGATGCCATCTATCCGTATCACTATTACGCGCCGACCAGCCAGCGCCCAACGCACGCCATCCGCCGCCAACTGCCGCATGACGCCGTTCGCCGGTCGGCCGCGGGCGGCAGTTACCTGCAGGGGCGAAGGGAAGGGGGGACTGGCAGGGGCCTGGCCCCCCTATGATTCATGCTCTCATTTAGCAAGTACGAAGATTTAATTAGCATTGGCCCCTGCCATTCAACTTATGTTATGATCTGCATGTTTTGGTGGAGCTGAAAAGCTTAATTCAAGATCCATTAAACTATTTTATCTATTATCCAAATTTTATTAGGATTCGACATTCCAAGCTGTCACCAAGTATAGTTTGTAACTAGCCACATTTTACTTCCAAGTGCATGTTGATGGATAAGTCTCTGTGTCAAGGACAGCATCTCTGTGTCAAGGATAGTATCTTGAGCTTTAGGACAGCTTTAGGACAGCTTTAGACTAGCATCTTAGACTAGCTTTAAGACAGCTTTTAACTAGCATCTTAGACTAGCTTTAGGACAGCTTTTGACTAGCATCTTAGACTAGCTTTAGGACAGCATCTTAGCATATGCTTGGCTGGTTAGCAGCCTATAAATTTGTATCCCCAACCCCTCAGGTTGGCATGGCATTGTGTGAGAAATAAACAAGAAAAAATTGCCCCATCCCCAAGTGTCATCCTCTCGATGAGAGTAAGGATCTTGCTATCACCAACAGCAAGACTCCAGCGAGTAACAAGTGGTATCAGAGCCGTACTATCCTGTAGCCTGAGCATCTCCTGCTCAATCCCTTCTCCAGCCTCGCTTCCAGCAGCAGCAGCTCCGGTTGCCTCTGCTCACCTCTCCCCCCGTGTTCAGACGAGCAGCAGCTCATCAGAGGCAGCTCTCTCTCCACGCAGCAGTCCCCCGGTGGCGCGCCATATCCGCAGGACAGTCTCAGCGCTCGGTCGCCTCGAGCACGCGGCGGCGGCAGGAAGCCGACCTCGCTGTGGCAGAGGAACGTGAGCGAGCGGCGGCACAGGCCGCTGCGGCGGCGGAAAGAGCGTCAAGGCTGGCAGCGGCGGAGCTGGCAGCAGCCAGAGCGGAGGTGGAAGCAGCAGCGGCGGCAGATGCGGCGCGTGCGGCAGCAGCGGAGGTCAAGGTTCTGCGCGGCAGCAACAGCAGCTCCATCTCTGCTGATGACAGCGCCGACGCGGACCCTGAGCCGCTGGAGAGGGAGGCAGCGCGAGGGCGAGCGGCGCAGTGGGCAGTCGCGCACGCCCACGAGCGCGGCGGTAGCCCAGACAGGCGCGGACGCGCCGGTGACGCTCCTGGAGGAGGCGCGCACGGCGGCGGCGTACGGGTCGACGGAGAGCGCGGCTTTCACAGGCGACGCGGCTCTCTCTCCCCGGTTCGGTACCGTGGTCACCACGAGTACCAGGCTGTCGTCAGGGACGTCGGCCCCGGCGGCGGGTGGCCTACCCTCACCAAGACCAACTACGTCGAGTGGGCTGCGGTGATGAGGGTAAAGCTCCAGGTGCGGCATATGTGGGATGCAGTCCGGTACGGCGACGTCGACTACGACCAGGATCGACGGGCGCTGGATGCTCTCATCGCTGTAGTCCCGCCCGAGATGCAGTTCTCGCTTACTAACAAGCGGACTGCCAAAGAGGCTTGGGACGCCATCGCTGCAGCACGCATCGGCAGCGACCGCGCCCGCAAGTCTACATTGCAGGCACTACGCACGGAGTGGGAGAACCTGGCCTTCAAGCCAGGTGAGGACGTTGATGACTTTGCTCTCCGTCTCAACACTCTATTGCAGAAGTTGGTGCAGTTCGGTGACGACACCTACGGCGAAAAGAGAGCTGTGGAGAAGCTCTACCGCTGCGTCCCCGAGAAGTACAAGCAGATGCCTCGCTCGATCGAGTCTCTGCTGGACCTCTCCACGATGACGATCGAGGAGGTGTTGGGTCGCCTCAAGGTCGTTGACAGCGATGAGCCACAGCGCCTCTCGGGACCCGTCACCATTGGCGGGAAGCTCCTCCTCACTCGGGAGCAGTGGGCTGCCGGCCAAGGTGACAGGAAGAAGGGGGAGCCTTCTTCCACGACAGGCGGCCACAAGCGTGGCAAGCGCGGCAAGCCGCGCAAAGACGCCCAGGCAGGGCCGCGAGGACGTGCCGAGCGTGATGACCGTGGAGGCGCCCAGGGCGGCGCTGCTGGCAAGCAAAAGCCGGCACGAGACGACTCTTGCCACAACTGCGGCAAGCTTGGTCATTGGGGCAGGGATTGTCGACAGCCACGACGCGGCCAGACCCACGTCGCGCAGGCAGAGGAGGAGAAGCAGCCGGCCCTGTTCATTGCTCATGCGAGCATCAAACTACCTCCAGCGGCACCGGCCGCAGCGGCTCTCCTCCACCTTGGCGAGCCAAAAGCACACGCCCTCCTCGGCGACAGTTCCGGCAACGGCAAGACCGACGGGTGGTGCCTCGACACCGGCGCCACCCACCACATGACCGGGCGGCGGGAGTTCTTCACCGAGCTCGACTCAGGCGTTCGAGGCACCGTCAAGTTCGGCGACGCCTCCGCCGTGGAGATCAAGGGCGTCGGCTCTGTCGTCTTCGTCGCCAAGACTGGCGAGCACCGGCTGCTCACCGGTGTCTACTACATCCCCGCGTTGAGGAACTCCATCATCAGCTTGGGACAGCTGGATGAGAACGGATCGCGCGTGGAGATCGAGCACGGGGTGCTGCGCATCTGGGATCATCGCCGTCGGCTCCTCGTCAAGGTCAACAGGAGCAACCGCCTCTACGTCCTTCACGCGCAGGTGGCGCAACCTCTGTGTCTTGCAGCCCGGCGCGATGACGACGCTTGGAGGTGGCACGAGCGCTTTGGGCACCTCTACTTTGAGGCCCTGAGGCAGCTCGGCAGCAAGGAGATGGTGCGGGGCATGCCGCATGTCGACCACGTGGAGCAGTTCTGCGACACCTGCGTCCTCACCAAGCTGCGGCGGCTCCCCTTCCCTCGCCAGGCAAGCTTCCGCGCCAAGGAGAAGCTGGAGCTCGTACATGGTGACCTCTGTGGCCCCGTGACACCGGCTACACCTGGAGGCCAGCGCTACTTCCTCCTCCTCGTCGACGACGTGTCCCGCTACATGTGGGCTGTCCTGCTCGACGTCAAGGCAGCCGCGGCGGACGCCATCAAGCGTCTTCAAGCTGCTGCGGAGGCGGAGTGCGGCCGCAAGCTTCGGGTCCTACGCACGGACAACGGCGGTGAGTTCACAGCGGCCGAATTCACGGCGTACTGCGCCGACGAGGGGATCCATCGTCACTTCTCCGCGCCGTACACCCCGCAGCAGAACGGCGTCGTCGAGCGCCGCAACCAGACGGTGGTGGCCACCGCCCGCGCCCTCCTCAAGCAGAGAGGGATGCCGGCATTCTACTGGGGTGAGGCGGTGATGACTGCCGTCCACTTGCTCAACCGCTCCCCCACCAAGGCCCTCGACGGCAAGACGCCATACGAGGCCTGCCACGGGCGCAAGCCCGCGGTGAGCCACCTCCGTGTCTTCGGCTGCCTGGCCTTCGTCAAGGAGCTTAACCACGTCGGCAAGCTCGACGACCGGAGCACGCCAGGGGTCTTCATCGGCTACGCGGAGGGCGCCAAGGCCTACCGCGTCCTTGACCCTGTGACACGGCGCGTGCGCATCACGCGTGACGTCGTGTTCGACGAAGGGCGAGGCTGGACGTGGGGCAAGATGGTGGATGACGGCTCGACTCCGACGACCAGCGATTTCGTCGTCGACTACGTCCACTTCGAGGAGGCGGGGGGAGCCAGCAGCTCGTCTTCACCAAGCTCGCCTACCCCACCAACTCGTTCGCCACCACCTCCAGCGAGTCCACCGCCAGCACCGCCGGCCACGCCTCGCTCTCCTACACCGGCGCCTACTCCTTCAGGCTCGGCACCGGCAGTTTCGGCCCACGACGAGCAGCGCACGGTGGAGTTCGCCACTCCGCTGTCCAACGACGAGGATCGCATCGACACCTACCACGGCGGCGAGCCTCTGCGCTACCGTACCGTGGACGACCTCCTCGGCGAGCAGCCGATTCCTGAACTGGCGCAGCGCGACTTTGCGGCGGAGCTGCACCTCGCACAGGACGACGGCGAGCCTCGTTCCGTCACCGAGGCGGAGAGAGACGCGGCATGGCGTGCCGCGATGCAGGAGGAGATGGACGCCGTCAAGCGAAACAAGACGTGGGAGCTGGCCGATCTTCCAGCCGGTCACCACGCCATCTCTCTCAAGTGGGTCTTCAAGCTCAAGAAAGACGAGGCTGGAGAGGTGATCAAGCACAAGGCGCGTCTCGTGGCACGTGGCTTCATCTAGCAGGAGGGAGTCGACTTCGACGATGCCTTCGCGCCTGTTGCACGGATGGAGTCCGTGCGTCTCCTCCTCGCCCTCGTAGCCCAGGAGGGCTGGTGCGTCCATCACATAGACGTCAAGTCTGCCTTCCTCAACGGCGACTTGAAGGAGGAGGTCTACGTCCGCCAGCTGCCGGGATTCATCATCCCCGGCAAGGAGAGTAAGGTCCTCCGCCTGCGCAAGGCCCTCTACGGCTTGCGGCAGGCACCGCGAGCTTGGAACGCCAAGCTGGACTCCACCCTCAAGCAAATGGGATTCCAGCAGAGCGCTCACGAGGCCGCGGTCTACCGGCGGGGCAAGGGAGGCAATGCCCTGCTGATAGGCGTCTACGTCGACGACCTTGTGATCACCGGTACCAAGGAGGAGGAGATCGAGGCATTCAAGGCGGAGATGAAGGCCACCTTCCAGATGAGCGACCTCGGGCCCCTCTCCTTCTACCTCGGGATCGAGGTCCACCAGGACAGCTCCGGCATCTCTCTTCGCCAGACTGCCTACGCCAAGCGCATCGTGGAGCTGGGCGGCCTCACCGACTGCAGCCCAGCCCACACTCCTATGGAGGAGAGGCTGAAGCTGAGTCGTGAGAGTACGGCGGAGGAGGTGGACGCGACGTAGTACCGGTGCATTGTGGGCAGCCTTCGCTACCTTGTCCACACGCGACCGGACTTGGCGTTCGCCGTCGGCTACGTCAGCCGGTTCATGCAGCGACCGACGACGGAGCACCAGCAGGCCGTGAAAAGGATCCTCCGCTACGTCGCGGGCACCTCCGACTACGGCTTGCACTACCCAAGGTGCCCCGGCACGGCGCACTTCATCGGGTACAGCGACAGCGACCACGCCGGCGACATCGACACGAGCAAGAGCACCAGCGGGATACTGTACTTCCTCGGCAAGTGTCCGATCAGCTGGCAGTCGGTCAAGCAGCAGGTGGTGGCTTTGTCTAGCTGCGAGGCAGAGTACATTGCAGCCACTACCGCTTCTACTCAGGCTCTGTGGCTGGCTCGGCTGCTTGGCGATCTCCTTGGCAGAGACGCGGAGGCAGTGGAGCTCAGGGTGGACAGCAAGTCCGCCTTGGCCTTGGCGAAGAACCCTGTCTTCCATGAGCGCAGCAAGCACATCCGGGTGAGGTATCACTTCATCAGAAGCTGCCTGGATGAAGGGAGTGTCCGGGCCAACTACATCAACACCCAAGACCAGCTCGCCGACTTCCTGACCAAGTCTCTCGGGCGGATCAAGTTCCAGGAGCTTCGCGCCAGGATCGGGATGGCTCAGATTCCTCACAAGGAGACACACAAGACTTAGGGGAGAATGATGGATAAGTCTCTGTGTCAAGGACAGCATCTCTGTGTCAAGGACAGCATCTTGAGTTTTAGGACAGCTTTAGACTAGCATCTTAGACTAGCTTTAAGACAGCTTTTGACTAGCATCTTAGACTAGCTTTAGGACAGCTTTTGACTAGCATCTTAGACTAGCTTTAGGACAGCATCTTAGCATATGCTTGGCTGGTTAGCAGTCTATAAATTTGTATCCCCAACCCCTCAGGTTGGCATGTCATTGTGTGAGAAATAAATAAGAAAAAATTGCCCCATCCCCAAGTGTCATCCTCTCGATGAGAGTAAAGATCTTGCTATCACCAACAGCAAGACTCCAGCGAGTAACACATGTCATTTCATCTCTTTACACATTTAGGGCTTGGTCCTGCACTTCTTCCTCTGTAGTGCCATGGGATGACTCGGCGAAGCATGTGTTAATTTGTGCCAAACTCTATCAAATTCAAAGTGTTATTCTTCACGATCATGATTTGTATTACATTGATCTATTCTTTAGTATAGTTCGAGCTCTAGTTATTTTGTGATATACAGTTTTTTTTTACCAGCTTGTATGATGGTCCGATAGCAAATGAGCAACACCAACATGAGTAGATGCCATAGTAAGGCAAATGTTTTACTACTATAGGGTTCTTGATGGAGGAATCAATAGCAAAACATGTTTTGAACTATTAATCATGGGTTATAAAAATATACTCTTTTTATAATGATCAATTTGTAACATGTTAGATGATACTTGCAAATTCATATCCCCCCCCCGCCCTCGTGTGCTACATGCCGACCCTGAGTGTCACTACAGCCCGCGCCCGCTTGCCATCAATCTCGTCAGGCGTCCATCCACCTGTCCGTGAATCACCTGTCTCCGGCTTCCACTGGTCGCCAGCACCCACTCGCCACCCGCCGTTGGTGCCTCTCCGCCCACCACTTGCCGCCTGCGCCTCACCATCGGCCGATGGTTCGCCCGTGCGGCCGCGGAACCCCTGTCTCCAAGGTTGAATTTGGGAGCGTGGCTTCAGAACTGCAAGATTTCGCAGCGGCACACTGTCAATTTTGCCGTTGGACACATACTAAGTATCAAATCAGAGAACAAAAGATCAAGTACTAGAATTTATGACCAAAAAGAGATGATGCAGTTTTTCTTTGTGACATTGAAGTTATCCTTTCTCATATTTTCAGGTTGACTTTTCATGGCTGGCTTTCATCTATGTACAAGAGTTTTGAATTACTTCGCTTGTGTAATGACTGAAATTTGCTTCTTTCTCTTTGGAAGGCAGAACCAGTGTCTTGCATAAATGAGATGATTCACCAAGAGACCAAGGATTTCATCTTGTGGGGAAATGCAAGAATTGTTGCACATGTTGTATAACTTACTCTGAGCAATGGCCACCAGAGTTGCAGTGTACAGGTATTCACAATGACAGTTCTGGTCTTCATAGACTTGTCGCCAAAATTTCAGTTTTGCTGTACTTCAGAATGTTGTTCCAGCTACACAACTCCGCGATGCTGAGAAAGAAAATTCTATTAAAAATAGAGGTCCTTCAATTGAAAGAACACAAATATAGTAATTATACTTCTACACATATGGAATTCCCGTTGTGCACTTACAGACACAATTTTTCTTTGGTTAATGAAATTTAGAGTTCATAATTTACATGATCATCAAACATACAAATGATGGGGTTATTAAAGCAAACCTGGCTTAAAGGTGGCAGGCGGCAGCTCTCTGAAAACTCCGATATCTGCTCTGCAAACAGAGATCTTCTCATGACCAATATAATACCATGTTAGCTTTGTTCATTCTTTGGAGTTGCTCCTGCAGCTCATTACTGCATTTTTCAATCCTCAGCTCTTGAAGAGAAGCTGGCAGGCCCTCTTTCGGCAGTGACCGAATTAGTGAACAGGACTTGATCTCCAATTTCTTCAGAAAGGAGAGGCTATGCATCCCCGCAGGTAATGACTTGAGATATTTGCAGTCAACTATCGCCAAATGTTCCAGGGCAGGTGGCAGGCCTCTCTCCAAAAGTGAGTAAATAGTTGAACAATTCATTATCTCTAACTTCTTGAGGGATTTAAGCTGCTGCAGTTCTGCTGGTATGGAGAAGTCCTCATGGCACTCTAAGAATTGGAGCTCGTTGAGAGAGATGAGCTGCTCAAGTGCCTTCTCCTGCTCCACTTCCAGTTTATCGCAAAGGCAGTGAAATTCTAACCTTCGAAGGTGGTTTAGGTGCTTGCATATTGACATGGTAAGAATTGAGCTGTCATTAGTGAGGACAAGTTCCACTGGGAATGATAGTTCATCACCCGCTCCCTCTCCTTGCAAAGTGAGATCCCATGCTCTCCAAAACCGAGGAGTTAAAATTACAACCAATGTTCTGAGCTGAACACAAGATCGCAATCCTTGTAGGGAGGACAATGCTGGACAGCAGTGGACCTCAACATACTTCAATCCCGTACATGATTCCAAGTCAAGAGCTTCTAGCTCACTGTAGCAAATGGATAACCTCCTCATGGCAGTGAGTCCATGGAGGGACATTGCCTTCCACTCAGTTCTGGCTATCTTGAGCTCTTGCAGTGATGATGGAATGAGACATGTACCTTCAATGCGATGCCTATCTTCATTTTCAAACACAAAATAGGAAAGGAACCTCGGACACTCATCTATCTCCAGTTTTTCAAGTGTAACAAGCCGTCTGAGACCCTCCCCATTTTCACAAATTGTTGGACAGCTGTCAAAGCACAACTCTTTGAGTGATGGCAAGGAGTGAGGTTGGATGTGCAGCAACCCATCAACTGCTGGGCTATCAGGTAGTAAAACTGAGCTCCCATTATCTGCTTGTTGGTCCACAGCCAGCCTTGTGATTTGTGGACACTCTTTTAGCTTCAGGAAGGAGAGATGTGGAAGATGTGACAGCAAACAAGATAGATTCTTCCCGGAGATACCACAGGACCAGATTTCCAGTTTTTCAAGTGCTGGGAGAAGTCCTTTAGCATGCTCTTGCTCTTCTTGCGTCATCGGCATCGAGAGCAGGTTCGGGCAGCGATATATAGTCAGATCCTTCAAGAAGCTGAATTGGTGGAATCCTTCCCATGAGAAGCTACCGAGGCTTGGACATCTATCAATGGAGAGCTCTTGCAAAGAGAGTAGATTTCGAAATGACATAACACTGCCATCAAGAACTCTCAGTTCATTCATCCCCATTAAGAGCAAGCATGGAATGGTATCTGCATTATAAGACATGCGTCTACATGGAAATGATTGTACATTCTCAATCAACAGCTTAATTTTAGGACCAAGAGGAAGTGGAGGTAGTGGCATCAGGCAAGAGCAATTCTTAATCACCACACTTTGGAGTTGGCGGTAATTCACCACATCAGAATTACATGAAGGTGGTAAAGGCAAGTCTCCCAGTTTGGGGCAATCACAGATTTCGAGTACCTGTAGATCATCGCTTAGTTGGTGCTTTTCTGTGACAGTCCACGTCTGTAGTTCTGGCATATCAGATAATATCACCTCCTCCAAAGAAGAGGTTTGCAGTTCTGTTATATCAGGCATGCCAATCAAATGCAGTTTCTTAAGTGCTGGAAACTTCCAAAATGCTGGCAAAACTTTGCACCCCTTGCAGTTATCTAGATAGAGACAACGCACAGAAGTGAGGACAATATGTTTTGCCAACCATATTGGAGTTAATGCCCCGCTGTATCCATTAGAGACAATTCTCGGCAAATCAGCAGTGCTTCTTCCTACATCCAGCACTTGCAAATGGTGGAGTCTACACACAGCTTCTGAGAAATGCACATGATGACCAGCAATGATTCTTATGTAGCGAAGATGAACAAATTGACCTAGGTCGCACAACAGAGAACCTTCATGATAAGGGATCATGCACAGTATTACTGAGCGCAAATTTGTTGCTCCTTTGAAAGCCCTTCTGAAAACATGTGCGAAATTAGCATCATATTTACCAAACAGCATTAAGGATCTCAGGTATCTCATCTCCAGCGAACTGGCTATATTGGCTACTACTTTTTCAATGTCCTCATTGCGTTCTATATTATTGTACATGTCCTCATGATATATACACTCTGTAATTATGGACAGATGAAAAATGGTTGCTGCCGGGCGTATCTTGGAAATGCGATCGATGGTTAAGCAATAATTTGAAGAGACATCTATTGCCAAGTCATGAATTAAATCATGCATAAGGTACCAAGTTTGGTGGTATGCTGGATTGACCACCTTCTGAAAGAAGCCTAAACTCACCAAATCATTCAGGTATTCACAACCAACTTCTTCTGGCTTCCTATCATATCTCGCATCAACAAAGCCTTGTGAGACCCAAATAAGCACCAGATCCCTCTCACGAAACCGATAGCCTTTCGGGAACAATGAGCAATATGAGAAGCACCTCTTGAGAGGAAAAGGAAGGTAGTCATAGCTAAGCCTTAGAATGGACATGATGCCATCAGTTCCATTCTGGGGCTCCCATGCTCTGCTCTCTAAAATCCTATTCCAATGTTCGACGCTAAGGTCCTTACTTAGTAATGCCCCAACGCTTTTTGCCGCCAATGGATAACCGTTCAATTTGCTTGCTATTTGTCTTCCAATGGGCTGTAAATGTTGATGCCCGTTGTGCTTCTCATCACCAAATATGTAAGCTCTGAAGCAATCCCAGAATTCTTCTCCCTTCAGACCACTTAGATCAATCGGTGGTGCTGTGTGGATTGACTCTGCGACACGGCGGTCACGGGTCGTCACCAAGATGGTACGTTTACCCGCGGTCGCCTGGATCCACTTCAGCGGAGCCAGCAGCAAATTCCACTTGTTCGTCTCGACAGCCCACAGGTCATCTAAGACCAGCAGAAGCCTCCTGCCCTGCAGCTTTTTGACTAGCTTCGCCTGAAGGCTGTCCAAGTTTTCACTCTCCCTATCCTGCCTCTCTCCGGTGGCGGCTTCTAGCATCTCGTGCGTGAGCTGCACAACGTCGAAGCTGTGGGGCACGCAGATCCACATCCTGATGTGGAAGAAGCTCTGAACTCTCTGGTCATGGTACACGTGCTGCAACAAAGTAGTCTTCCCTATGCCGCCGTTGCCGACGACGGGCAGTACCAACAGAGTACTCTGGCTCCGGCACTTGATGTCGATCAGCATCTCAATGATGCTGTCCATCTGGCTGTTTCGGCCGATCATCTTCAGCCCTCCGGTGGGGTACGAAGTCGTCAACCGTGGATTCTCAAGTGGGTTGTGAACTGCCAGGCTGGTAGACTCCAGTTCTTCCAGTTGCAGAGCCGTGTGCACCTTCTCGCCGACATCGCGCAGCTGGGCTGTGACCTCTCTGATCCGCTTGCCGAGGGCGCTCCTGTCAAGCTCCATCCACGGCCGAGCCGAGGCACTGGCGTCGACAGTGGGGTGCGCTAGCTTTCTCCGCTTCCTCCAGCCCCAGGTGTACATAAACACACCCCTGAACATGGGGGAGGCCAGCGGCTGGTGGCTCGCCACATTGCTGAGGAGATGGAGCGAGATGGAGGTGGGTGTGGCGGTCGCTGACGACGCACCGATCATGTGGGTCGTGGCAACCTGTCTATCCACCTCCTGCCGGATACGGTGGTACTCAAGCTCGTCGAGCACGTCCTCGGCTTCGTGGAGCAGCAGGTGCAGCCTGGCAAGGAGAGCGGTCAGGTGAGCGTTCCGGATCCGCCTCCCCTGGGCCGTGCTGAGCACAGTCTTGACGTAGCTCATCTGCACCTTGAGGCTGTCGACGTCGCCGCCAAGGTCGGAGATCTGGGAAACCCATTCCTTCAACTTGCTGGTGATGACCTTCTCCGTGATAACTCCGGTGATCCACCGGGCAGCGCTCACCAATTGAGAGGCGCCCATGTGCATACTTCACTCGTAGCTAGCTGCCGTCGGAGATGGGAAAGGCCGGGCGATCGAAGAGGAAGTGTGGGAGGGAGGATGCGGCACGGCGCGCGTCCGGCCGGCGAGCAGCTCAGCAAGAAGCAAGGATGTGCGACAGTCTACCGGAAGTCAACATGAGTACACTACGGTCAGTGTTTTCAACATCGATTGTCTCTTCTTGATTTCTTCCCGGAAAACTACTGTGTGTGTGCAGGCACACTGGGAGGAGAGGACTTGCGTGTGAACGATCTTAGGGGACGGATGGATTGGGTGTGCAGCCATTCGATGGACACGGTGGCAATGGCATCACGGGCATGCAAGAGAAAAATTCTCCGTGCGCAGCAAATGATTCCTTACGTCGCCGAAGTTGAAATCCAGAAAGATTTTCCATACCGTGCGCGTTTTCCATACCGTGCGCTGGCTTGACCAAACCACCACCACAGGCAGCGGCGAAGCTAGCATAAAAATGAAGGATATACTCAAATAATTGCAAAATTGATATAAATATAGTATTGTATTCTTGTGTAATCTAAATTTATAGAAGAAATGCAGGGTAAAAAAAGAGAGAAATACAATAAAGATCACTATTGGAAAGCGTATCTCTAAAATATAAAAATATGCTTTAAGTGAGTAGCGATCTGTTATCAAAATTAGTAAAATTAATGATATAATAATACATTTAAAAAAATGACTATAGTGTTATTTGTGTTCAGTTCTACATTTGAAGATTGTACCATAAGAGTTAAAAGAAGGGAAATCTTACGTCCTCTTTTTTAGTTTATGAATTATGGTTTATAACTTTTTTGAATAAATAAATGAGACAACTTTTTTGTCCTTTTTTTGAAGCGGCTTATTGAGGTAGCTTTTTCGAAACAGTTTATCGACATTCAATACGTTCGCACAAGTACTCGTACTAAAATAAAAAACTATCAGTCACATTTATAAGTCATTAGCCTAGCCGGAAACAACCAGCTTGTTTTCTTAAATGGATATGTATTGACTTGGCACACCAGCTTTTGCAGGCACGATGTGTGCTACCGAAGGGACAAGGAAGGTGCAGGGACAAGGAAGGCGCTGCTTGGTGCTTGCCATGGCGTCGGCTCCGACATCGACCTTCACGGTGTATCCTGTCCAGTTAGAACGCTTGTCACTATTGGAAAGTGCATCTCCAAAATATATAAATATACTTCAAATGAGTAGCGATCTATCATCTATGTATTAAAATTAATAAAATTAATGATATAATAATCAATTATAAATAATTATGAACATTCAAAATAAACAAAACATATAACTAAAACACTAGCTTAAATCACGAGGCAAAATCATTTTGCGAGATTTCATGCCTTAAGCGTCTTATGATTATATCATCATCAATACTTTTAAATATCTCTTGCTCGGTATAGCACACCATTAAATCATTAAACCACTCATCGGTTATCTTATTACGCAAATCTGTTTTGATAATATTCATTGCCAAAAATATTATCTTAACAGATGCCGTTGCCACTGGAAGGATCAATATCAATTCGATCAGGTGATATACTAGTAGGAGTGTTCTTTCTTTTTTTGTTTTCATCATCATTTGAGCAAGTTTTGTAATATCATCATATCTATAAAATTTCCTGCTTCTTCTAATATTGAGAATGAAGGTTTGAAACTGACTTCCTAAAAAGAATCAATAGCTACCATAAAATCATCAATATAAATCTTAACAAGTTGAACAAGTTTATCAACATTAAACTTAGAGAAAAAGTCACTTGGATCAAGACAAGATATGCATACCAATAACTTCAAGAAAACTTCATTGAAGTGATGATTCATCTCATTCATAGTTGCATCATGAGCAACATTAAAAAATATCAACTTTATAATAATGATATTAAGTCATTGTATACTTTTGGTGTATAAATTTACTTAGGATGCGTTCTTTTGGGTTGATGGCTTATGGTTTAAATATTTGAATTTTGACTGTTCGCGAGAGGCAGTATATAGAGGAAAATAGTCGTATGCAATTTTAGCTGGTATAACTGAACTCAGTATACTTTTTACTATAATTTTTCTATTAACCCTATATTAAAAAATGAACTATGTAAAAATTAGTTAATATAGACAATATAAATATAAACTAACTTTAAGCCCAAAAGACCCAGCCTATTAACTGCAATGGTGCAGACGCACTAGGAGGAAAGGACTTGCGTGTGAACGATCTTAGGAGACGATGGATTGGCTGTGCAGCCATTCGATGGGCACGGAGCCAATGGTGCCGTCCGTCGCCGTGCACAGCAAATGGTGCCTTCCGTCGCCGAAGTTGAAAGCCAGAAAGATTTTCCCATTCCGTGCGCCGGGCTCCACCAAACCAGCACAGGGAGACGGCAAGAAAGCTTGTAGTGAGGGGAGAAATCAGGCCATATATAGGGTAGGCTTCAGTCCAGGATATAGAAAAATAGTTAGTGTATAGCTTAGATAAATTCAGTCTAACCTAGGTTAACATTCTTATAATCCAGTCTAAATAGTCTAGATTATTCTACCATTAAACCTGAGGTGTAGCTAAATTCTGGTCCACTGCTTGTAGTAGACTAGTCCAAGTGTTCCTAAGTGCCTAATGCCTTATCTGCAGGAAGTAGGGCAAACAGAGCTTAGGAATTTTGTTTGGTGTCTGGAAGTTTTGTCGCTAAACGAACGTGTGAAATGACACATTTCTTCCCGTTGAGAAATTATTTCAAGCTGACATAATTTTTTTTGTTTTGAGTGAATTCTCCTAAATTTGTCTATATGGGATATACTAACCTAATTTTCACAATTAAAGACGAACCAACTTCGTTACCCATCAACTATTCTAGTATAGTTTTAGTTCTATAAAGGTGTGTGTACCGGAAAAAGGCTTGCATGAATGGACACACCGACGCGCTTCCACTTCCGCAAAGGAAAAAAATTACATGGAAACTGGATGCAGCGTGGTGCCGTGCATACATGGCTCGGATTCTTGACACGTGTCCACCCAGAGCGATCCAACCGTGCGTGGCTGGGAAAGCCTCTCGCACGTTCTCTGCTCGGCTCCGACGCACGCTGCGGCTCGGCTAGAGAAACGGCTTGCCCTCTAGTACGTGGCCGCCGTCGTACTAGTTTGACGATCCATATTTTTATATCGACAGTTAATAGACGCTGGAGGACGGTGCCTAGCCCTAGTACGTGGCCGCCGTCGTTGTCGACCCCGGCCAGCGTGCATGGCCGGCGAAGGCGAATTGACGACACAGGCCATCACGGCAGGAGGAAGTGGCCAGAACACCATCGTCGACGCGGCCATGATGAGTCCAGAGGATTCAATGGCCGCCATGTCAGAAGGACGGCGCCACAACGACGACACAGCTGCCGCGCTTATGGGGTCTTTTTCTCATGCGTCATCGGAACTAGGATTGCAAGAGGACTGCGTGATCACGGCTAATCATGGAGGCGACATCGAACAGGTATAACTCTATTTTTTAATCTATTAGCTTTATGTATCATGTACGTGTACACCGCCTAGTATTGATTCGTGATTATTTCCTTGATAGATTGCACAGACCACTGAGTCTATCGCCACGGATGATATGTTGGGCGAAGCAGCCGATGAGGTAATAAAACATAAGCAACACATGCTGCACTTTGAAAACAAGGAATGGAGAATATGATATTTCGTACGTATTGTGATAATATAACTTTATTCTTAATTTACTGTACACCAGGCGGTAGATAAAGTTGCGCAAACATTGATTGTTCCTGAAGTTGGAATGACTTTTGATTCAGAGGACAAAGCATATGAGATGTACAACAAATACGCTAGTAAGGTTGGGTTCAGCATTAGAAAGAGCATTACAAAGCGTAGAGTGCATAAAACTATATGTCAGAAATATATAGTTTGTAGCAGTCAAGGACATCGAGAAAATGAGTTGTCACAGAAGGACAATACAAGGACAGGCTGCGAAGGTCGTGTTCAATTTAGTGTCAGCAGAGAAGGGATTTGGAAAGTACAAAAGGTCATACTAGATCACAATCATTATCTTGCTAGTCCAAATAAATCACACAAGTTGAGGTCTCAAAGACGTCTTATAGAGGCGGATAGAAAGCTAATTGGACAGATACAGGAAGCAGGGATGAAGCCGGCTCAAGTGTATGAGTTCATGAAAGAATTTTATGGAGGAGAAGACAAAATGCCATTCTCTAAGATGGATAGCAATAATGAGATTGGTCGTGAGCGCAGGAAGTACTTAGAAGCCAATGACGCACAAACATTGATGGAGTACTTGACAAATAAGCAATTAGAGGATCCTACATTTTTTTTATGCTGCTCAGATAGATAAGGAAGATGGTCGGATAGCAAATTTCTTTTGGGCAGATGGCCAATCTATCATGGATTACAAGTGCTTTGGTGATGCTATATCATTTGACACCACTTTTCAGACTAATAAGTTTGAAATGCCTTTTGCTCCGATTCTTGGAACCAACCATCACAAGCGGACAATAATTTTTGGAGCTGCACTATTATATAACGAAACTATTGAATCATTTGTTTGGCTCTTTGAGACCTTCCTAAAAGCAATGTCAGGGAAGCATCCGAGCACAATTTTCACTGATCAAGATGCAGCCATGGCAGGAGCAATTGCATATGTATTCCCAAATACAAGCCATCGTCTTTGTTTGTGGCATATTTGTCTAAATGCCGCTAAACATATTGGGCAAGTCATTCATGACTCAGATAACAAGTTTCTAACTGATTTTAAGAGGTGTGTTTATGAGGACAGATCAGAAGCTTACTTCATTGAAAAGTGGCATGAATTGTTGCAGGAATACAACCTTCAGGATAATGCATGGATGAAAAACTTGTATGATATTAGGGCGAAGTGGGCTGCTGTCTACCGTGACTCCTTTACGGCGGATATGAACTCAACTCAAAGGAGCGAAGGTATGAATAATGTCTTTAAGAATAGATTTCGGAGGAAGCTCGGTCTGTCAGAACTCCTTGTAGAATGTGAGAAGGTTGCAGCTAGTCTCCGCGCGAATGAGTTGGATGATGATTTTAAGTCACGTGGAAAGATCCCAGTTACCTATATCCCAAATTTACCTATGCTGAGAATTGCAGCGGAATCATATACAAGGAGGATGTATTCGGAGTTTTCAATTAATTTACCTATATCCTAATCAATTAATTGTAAGACATGACTTTTAATGTTTTTTGTCATTTTCATAATTTATTTACTTATTACATGCATGTCTTATGAATGCTTTCATATATTCTGTAAAACAGGATCTTAGTGTTGGACAATCTTTGACCATGACTGCTCCATTGATGCAAGACGGGCATGTTAATGCTACAATGCCACACTTCAATTTCATCCCAAATTTTCTGGCTATGGCTGCTCCATATATGCAAGGAGGATATACAAATCTCTTAGTTAATCAAGATGCCACATTTCAGTCAGCTGTTAGGAAATTACATTTTGATGGAGTGCAAAATCATGAAAATATGTAATTTGCTGAGCAAAAGTCTTACTGGTTGCATCCAGATGATATATGTTTGAGAAGGATTACATTTGTAGGACCCATTTATTGTCTACTAATTTCTCATGACAGCTTCTATCATCCCATTTTTCCTATTTACAGTCCCAATTTTTAGTTATAGTAAAAGGCAGATGAACACCATGAGATCATAATTCTTGTAACACATCCATCAAACTGCAAATTTCAAAACGGCCAAAATTCCATGTATATTTCAGATAAAGAATTACAATGTGTACCACTGACTCTTACAAAACAAGTTCAGAACAAAAGGAAAAGCTTCACAGATTGTTTCTTCTAAGTACATTGTGCAGTAATTCACTCTGTATACGAACATCTCCATGGTTGAAAGGCAGACTAACACTACAACATCTCCATGGCGCACCACCTAGAATATGCACATTGCAGTATTGAACATCTTGTTCATTTGGTTTGTATGGAATTTTCCCCTTGAAGCTTGAGCTGCGGCTTTGTCGACAGTTCTGTTTTGGTGGTGCCCAGCAGACATAACAGCATTGGTCTGGGAGATAGTAAAATCAAACCAACAAAGCATGAGAGATCTTTAGACGAAGACTAGAAATTTAGCATATCTAGTATACTCTAATCAATCAAAGATGAAAGCTTTGCATCAGAGAAAGAAGCTTTGCCTATGAAAGCATAGCTGTCTGAAGATGGCTAAACCGTGTAGGCATTTGGTAGAGCATGCTGTGGGCGTCGTCCATGGCGCCGTCGCCCCTAACTGCTGGGTCATTAGTAGGCAAGCTCTACGGCGCGGGAGGGAGCCCAGAGGCTGGGAAGGCGAGGAGCAGGCACGCAGCACCGCAACCTGCAGTGATACGCGCGGATCAGAGCACACCGGGGATCTCCCTATCTCCATGACGGGAGCCTTGAACGGCCTCCTAATGGCGCCGCCGCCCAGTTCGTCGAAGTCGCCTAGGTTCGCCATGGGCTACTGCGAAGGCAGCCATGCGGGAGGAGAGAGGAGGCTGTGGGGCCGCAGCCATAGGGGAAGGGAAGGAGAAAGGCGGCGTCGGTGGAAGACAGCGGCGACTGAGACCGAGCCGCAGCCCAGCAGCCGCGTGAGGGAGCCGAGCGGAGCTTTTCCAGGCTCTTTGGGAATTTCCGCTCTTTGGTTTCACTACTCCTACACGTGGCAAACAATGATGGTAGGTATGCACGTCGAAGCAATAGATATTGTTTCCACGTAATTTTTTTCCACGTTTGCAGATTCTACCATAAAGGTTTTAAAAAGGAAACCTTGCGTTCAAATCTTCCATAGACTTCGCACACCAGCTTGAGGAAGGTGCTTGGCATGACGATGGCTTCGACATCGACGTTTATGGTGTACACTGGGCAACATGTAAGGCGAAGTAGGCCAAAGACGAAGGCGGGCTTCCTCCCGCACCGCTTAATGGCAATCTTGCAAAAAACCCCATCGATACTGGTTCTCTCGCTAAAATCACCCCGTTTCCATTCCTACCGTAGCCTCCTCCTGCCATCCTCTCCTCGCACCGAGCCATGGCGCAGGGGCGTTCTTGGGCCCGTGCGGACTGTGCGACCGCTCGGGGCCCCCAAATCCAAGGGCCCATGCTAATATAGGTACCCTAAGTATATACTATGTATAAGGCTTTGTATTAAGTATCTATGCAGTCCAAAAGGCCCAAATTAATAAGTAATATTTCATTTCAAAGAACACCAAAAGAATGAAGCACTTCAAGTGAATTATATAGCAATCAAGAGTTTGAGGATATATGTGTGTTTCAAGCAACAGGTATCCATTGTCCATACTATTCTACTTTTTAATGCAATACACTATATAGACTTAGGCCCCGTTTGGCACGGCTCCACTTCACAAGTGGAGCTCTTTTTTTTTGGCTTCAGCTCCACGAACAGTTCCACCGGTGGAGCTGGAGCTGTTTTGGTAGACTGTTTGGCAAAACAGCTCCACCTGTTTTATCATGCATGGTTGAGAGATGTCAATTGTCCAATATACCCATGTCTATTTGGCTTGTAGTAACATCAAGAGCTGTATGTTTCTACATGATTTTTCATCCGAGTAAATTTGAATTCAAAAAAAAATTTTAAATAACACAAAGTATTAGCAACCAATATTTAATGGCGGTGGCGCTCCCTTCATGGTTGAAGACGAGAAGACCGAACAGAGGAACGGGAACGGGAGAATAGAAGAGCCGGTGGCAGATCGCGTAAATTCACGAAAGTACAAGGGCAGTGGCATGCGGGCCTGCGGATGGAGCCCGGTGGAGCTACTTTTTTCAGCTCCATCTCGTACATACCTTTTGTCTCAGCATGTTTTAAGGGACTCCTTGGGTGAGCTATTTTGTTTTACCCCGTTTGGCACAAAACGACTCCAAACAGCTCTAGGAGCCGGTGGTGGAGCTGTGCCAAACGGGGCCTTATAGTATACATTGTTATCGTTTTATTTTGACACTTAATTTAAGGCCGCATTTAGAGTTTCGCTCAAGGCCCCCAAATTTTCCGGGACGCCACTGCCATGGCGGCCTCCCCAAAATCCCTAGCTTTGGGTGCTGCCATCCTCCTCTGTCCTAGGGTTTGAGCGCCGTCGTCTGCCGCTGCCGCCCACGGCGTCCGCATCAAGCTCCTGTGCTCCCCCACTATGCGATGCCCCAGCTGCTCCGCAATAGCCACTCTCCTATCCAGCCCCCCTCACCCGCCCTCGTGCTCCAATGCCTTCCCCTCCAATTCGATCTATCCTATCACTCCGAATCATTGGTTAGTCTAATAGTCTTGTTTGGTTAATCGTGTCACCCCCAAACCAGTTGCACCATTGCTCCTGGCAGAAATTGTTTTGTTAATCTTTCAATATTGTGTTTTGATGGCAGAAATTGAGTGTCACTTTTAGGGGATTTTTGACTAATCATATTCTTTGCGTGGCGGAGGTGCACGACCTCGACCGGCTGGGGAGCAGCTAGGGCACTGCAGGAGCTCGCGCGGACAGCGTGGGCGGCGGCACAGACGACGGTGCTCGAACCATAGCGATTTGGAGATGCAATCGTTGCGGGTGCGGAGGAGGGCGTCACCGGGGGTGGAGGAGGGCGGTGACGAGGGGTAGTGGCCAGTGGCGGAGCTAGAGCAAAATGGAGGGGGGTGCAATGGGTCACGCGTGGGAGCATAGGACGGTGGGAGAATGGGCTGGACAGGGCGAGTGAGGGTATTTGTTGGGCTAGGGGTACACCATATTGGACCAAGGGGGGTGCACAAAGGGTGAATGTTTACTAGTAATAACTAAAAAAATTTTGGACCCGGGTTCCTGGGAACCCCCTTCCCTCCATTGGGCTCCGCCCCTGGTAGTGGCGCCCAAACACTAGCGATTTGGGGAGGTCGCCATGGTGGCTGCGATTTGGGGAGAGAACATTAGGAGGGTGAGGCAGGCATGCAGGCGGGGCTTTTCGCAACGTTGGAGTGCTCTGTGGGGCTTTTTCACAAAAACGCCATAAGAGCGAGGGTGCCCATCCCACCATCTGGTGTGTTGGATTGGGATCAGATGGCTGAGATGGCGTATTGCACGGGTTGCACAACAGGGCCGATTGCAGGACGATCTAGACGGTTGCCAATTCTGGGTGTAGGAGGATGAAATGGCCACTAGACTCGACATTATTCCATAGTAGACAGTTATGATGCCGGGGGGGGGACCAAAATGGTTGAGATGCGCCATCGTTTTGATAGACTCGAGACCAGATTAACATAATGTTGTCTGGTATTTTCTTTCTTGTGTTCATTGTTATTTTCAAAGTGTAGTATTGCGAGTGTTATTTTGATCCGTGTTGTTCGTTTCCTATAGTGCTTTATATGATGTATGTATAATACATATCTATGCCTACACCGTACTAGATGGTTGCATGTTCTTACCACTTCAATGTGTTCGCATCGTAGTAAGTCATTTTCTCTCCGTGAATGCATGATTGCATCGTGCAAGGATGAAAATAATTATGGGGGAACAGAACAATTTTTGTATGTAATACATGTAGTAAATCTTGTTCTCTCTGAATGGTGCTAAAAAATTCTAACGATCATGTATTTGTAGGATGACTGGAGTGTGTTTTTAATATTTAATCATTTTTGAAAATATTTTAAAGTTAATCCCTCGCGAACTTTATTTGCAATTGTGGCCCCTTTGGCCACGCACCACCCGCTGATGGAAAATGCATACACATTTCATGCCTACTTACAGAACTCATTTTCTCATGTTGTTGATGCTTTGCTATGCGAAGAATTGAATACAAAAAGACAACGAGATTTGATGTTGCGAATTAAAATAGACTTTGTAATAAAGTTAGGAATAACACGGCGCATAGGGTTTAGTTGCGTGCATAAGAAACAACATCATGCACGATGCAACAAACCGAAGTACTCCTACGATACATATACACCTTTTTAGAATGGAAATAAATTTGACCTTCAGGGGACTAGTTCGGAACAGGCCAACCTACTGTGTGGACCGGGGCTATTTTTTCTTCCATGTGAGCTTGGTATTAATTCCTCGGTGGCCATTTCCCTCTTTTTCTCCCACTACATCTCACGAGCCTCGCGCTTCCTGCGTATGCACGCCTCAAGATGAGTTTTCGTCTCCCAACGTATGCGCTATCCTTCTAAATCTCGTAGCCCCCTTTTGACATCCCACTCCTTATAGTCGAGAGTCCACTGGTCATGTGGGTGGATCTCTAGGTTGATCTACTTGCGATAGCCACATAGCGGTTCCAGGCTCTAAGGTAGACGGGAGAGGTTGTTAGTGCGTACATTGAAAGAGAAACAGGAGGGGAACATACTATAACTGGTCCTTACCAGCTACCGATAGCTACTCGTGTCCCAATGGTGATCGGGATAATCACATGAGTAGTTCACGCAAAGTAACACATGTCCAGGCTAAGCCGCTGTTTAGACTTGAAGAACTTGCATTGGTCCCTGCACTAACAGAGGGGCGGCATCTCCCCCTCAGGCGGGTGTTGTAGTGAACGATCGATTGGAACATTCAGGATAGGGTTGCTGCTATAGGGGGTGTCATTGCGGGGAGGTGACCTCTTGGCATGCTTCGCTTGTTTATCCCAGGCCGCAACAGCCCTTGCTTGTTCGTCACGGGCTGCTGCAGACTTTGCTAGTTTGCGGGCCTGCTCCCATTGCTTTATCATCTTATCTCATTGCTTCTTCTGTCTCTTTTCCATCTCAATGTGGTGAAGCAAGTTCTGGTGTAGTGTTGGATTTGGTTGTGTAGTGTTCTCTCTCAGATCTCTCTCACCTCTTTTTATAAGCAAAAGGGTTGGCATGGTATAGTTATTTTCATGTGAGTAGACTGCGAGGTAGGGTGTTGCCTTGTCTTTCTGAAAAGCAGAGGACGTCAGTGTTGTCAAGTCGATTTGAAAAGTTGACATCCCCTCTCCTGCTTTCTCATGCGCACACTTGTCACTCTGTCCGTACCGACCCCCCCTCGGCCGCTCCCTTGTGCGCACACTTGTCACTCCGTTCGTGCCGACCCCCCTCGACCGCTCCCTCATGTGCACACTTGTCACTCTGTCCGTGTCAACGCCCCTCGGTCGCTCCCTCGTGCACACACTTGTCACTTCGTCCGTGCCGACCCCCTCGCCCACTCCCTTGTGCACACACTTGTCACTCTATCTGTGCCGTCCGCCTCGCCCGCTCCCTTGTACACACACTTGTCACTGTGCATTAACAACAAGTTCATAATTTTCGGTGGCAACATATTGGGTTCCCTTTTTGCTCGTCTACAAATATAGAGGTCTCGTAGTTGCTCATCGCTCATCTCAACTGCGTTTCGCTTCTCATTCTCACGCCCGTCGCAGTAACATATCATGGCAAACACTGAGGGGCCCCAACCATGGTCGCCGACGCAAGACCTTCTCCTTCAAAGGAGGGAGGACTTCGGCCTTAACTACCACTTGATGCCAAAACAAGTGTACTCAACCAGTATGGCCAAAATGCAGACACAGGGAGAACACAGTTGTGCAAGTCCTGGACGGCCACATCGACAGCAGACGATGTTCTTCCGCTGCCCACACTCTGGGGTACAATTAGCCTATTTTCTTTTAGTGCTAATGGCGGTTCCATGCTAACCGTCTTTTCCAGTAGGTCGTGAAATGCAACTTTATTCGTTGGATCGATCCTCCCCATGAATGCCATGTCGTGACATACATAGATAAATTGTGGAATCGAATCTTAGAGTTGGAGGCACGGATTAAAGATCTCAATGAGCAAAACGAGGACATCCGCCATAGATGCAACACGAGAGTGGCAACGAGGAGGTTGTCAACATAGGAAGTTCCTCGATCCCACATGCTACTGCATGAACCCTAGCTACATATGTGCGTGCCACTACAACGACAGCTAGCCATGTCCGAGGCGCCCCCTCAGCAACACTCCATGTGGGTAGCGCCATACACATTGTACCAGTAGGCACGTCCGAAGATACTTGTACCACAATTCTCTCATGTTGTATGTGGTTGTATTAAATCTTCTAAAGCATGTAACTAAATGGTTGATGTGTCGTTGCGGTTGCCATAAATAATCACATGCGATAATAGTTTACGGAGTTAACCATTTAAGTAATGAATTGATTAATTATCAATTACCACCACACAAAATAGTACATCTTGAATTGGTGCAAATTCTTGAGTTTGGTTTGGTCCGTTCGCGCTGAGTCCGTGCATGGCGTGGTCCGGTTCGGTTGGACTTGGTCGATCGCGGTCGGGAGTGCTTAGGACGCTTGTTTTCCTTCTTGATCGGTCGATTTGGGTATTTCATACTTGAGCACCTTCTTCTAATGCTAATGTTGGTTATGCTGTTTTGAGCGGTGCTATGTGACGGTTTGCTTGTCTGTGTGACTGCAGGACTTCGGAGCTAGGTCATGGTGAGGTGTGGGAGGACCGGGACTAGGCACAGGAGGTGTTGAGGTCCAGACGGTTGGAGACGCCGAAGATGATCGAGGCTGCTGAGGTGGTTGCGAGCCGGGAGACGAGGAACCGGAGCTGAACACGACAGGCAACGGCGAGGTGAACCGGGACTAGGCTCAGGGAGGAGCTGAAGTCCAGACGGTCAGGATGCCGGGTGCGGTCGTGCGAGGACAGGAAGCTTCCGGGAAGTTACAGCAGGGGTATTTCGTTAAAATGCGCAAGGCTGCAAAATGGAAGCAGATTCGGTTGAAGATAACGGGTTGGAGACCCGTTAATGGATGGCAGTAGAGAGGTTAGGGTTTGGAGGGCTCAAATCCTGGTTCCCTCTCTTTTCTCATGTGTTTGACTTTTTTTTTGCCTCAATTGTGTATGAGGAAATGAAGTGGATGTAGGCTGCCATTTCTTGATTTCCTTCTTTGGTGTGAGCTCCCTCCATATAGAGAATGTGAGGGGAGGCAGTAGATGTGTGCTTCATGTGTATGGTCTGGGTGTGAGCTTAGTAGGGCAAGCATGTGAGTTGTGTGTTTTTGCCCAGTGTGTGAGTCCCTCTCAAGAGTGAATGGTTTGAGAGGGCTGTAGAAAAACATCATGTAATCATTCCTCTCCATGTAATTGCCTATCTCTCTGAATCAATTTGAGGAAGTTTGTTTCTGAGATGGGTTGGTCCTCGGTCCTTTTCTGTGTTTTCAGTTTAGCTCCTTGCTCTTCTCTCCCTCCTTTGGTTTGGAGATGATTCTTGTTGAAATAGAGGAATCCTTCCTACTTTGAACTGGGATTATACTCAAGGCCATTTGGCTACTACACTCCCGAGAGCAGAAATGTGATTCAAAGATTCTATTCCTTTTTCTGTCCTGCACCAAAACTCCTCTGCTTTTCACTGTTCTAGGGTTAGAAGGCAAAGCATCTTTGCTTTCTTGATTTCTCAGGTTGTTGTTGGCTCAAGCTTAGTGCTTTCATGTTGTGAGATCTTTTCTCAGCTAAGATTCCAAGTTTCATGAGCAAAGGTGGTAAAAATCAAGTAACATGGATTTAGTCTCTCCTGCAGACCTCTCTTTGAAAATTTCAGTGTTTTCAGTTTTCAAGTGTTCTTTGCTGCCTTTTCTTCTCCTTTGAGGTAGTTTAGGTTTTTAAGATTGAAGTCCAGATTGGCTGGTTTGAGGAGCCCAGAGATTCCCTGATCAATTCCTTGTTTTTGCCCTCATTTCTATAGTTATTGTTTCAGTTTTTTAGTCTGTACTGTTCTCTGTTTTCGACTCTAATTTTCAGCAAACTGCATGCTACCAGTTCGGCATTTCATTTCTGTGCAATTTCATTTTTCGGCCAGCAGATCTTTTTAGTCTTTTATGCGTTCGGCTGGACTGCAATCCTCTCTTTATTCAGTCGCTGATTTGGTTTGCAGGTTAGCCGAATTGGTTCAGTTCCTGTTTGCTGTTTTGAGAGACTATGTGAGAGGTGACCACATGTTTATGATGAGTAATTGACAAGTATGTTACAAGGATTGAGTTTGGTTTGAGTGATTTGTGCCAGGTCGGTATTTGGCGCAGTCGGGTATGGTTAGACAATCTTATTGCATATTCGTCTTCCCGATTGGTCGTATGGGCGATCTCATGCTTATGTTCGTTTTGTTGATGCTAATTGTGATTACATGTTATCGAGTGGTACTATGTGATGTGTTTCTTGTCTGTGATGGCTGCAGGACGTCGAGGCGGAGTCGTGGTGAGGCACGAGGTGACCGGACTAGGCATGGGCGGTGTCGAGGTCAGAACGGTCGGATGTGTCGAAGACGGCGGAGACTCGAGGTGGCTGCGAGGCTTGGATGACAAGGAATGCGGAAGCTTCCCGGAAGGTGCAGGAGGGGCGTTTCGGTAAAAACGCAAAGCTGCACAAGTGGAAGCAGTTCCGTTCGGGTTTTAGCGGGCATAACGGGTTGGAGACCCATTAGCCAAAGCCTATATAAGGAGGGAATGTCTCCTTGTGGCTGCATGCATCCCATGGATTCTAAGGCGTTGTTAGGGTTAGCTTTAGTCAAAATGGCCTTTGGAGAGGTTGTTTTGCTTTAGGGGCTTTAGTTGGTATGGAGTAGGTGAGGAGAGACAGAAGGATGTGTGTTCTTGTCTCCTTCGATGTCTCCCTGAGTGTGTGTGTTCTTGAGTTGGGCTTCTTGAGACTTGAGAGAGGGAGAGGATGGATTGATGAGCATGTAATCATTCCTTGTATCAATCACGTATGGGGACTCCTTTGTGATCCTCATGCTTCTAGGAATGAATCTATTTCAGTTGAGATGCTGTTGCCTCTTGTGTTTTCTCTTCGATGCTCTTTTGCTTGATTTCTCATCTTTTGTGATTTGAGTTGTTTCTTGCTGAGAAGGTGCAAAATGGGTTGCTCTATGTTGGGATGATGTCTCAAGATCATTTGATCGATTTTTCCCAAGAGCAATTTGAATGAATCAAAGATTTTCTTTTGTCACCTCCCCTGTTCATGCATTTTCGAGGGTTTTGAGGCAGGGGTTTCTTGAATCTTTTGATTCCCCTTTGGAGATGGCCTGAGTTTTGGTCTGGGAAGTCCTTTAGTTATTTCTAATTTGATTGCAAAATCTCATGAGCAAAGGACTTAAGACCATTGAGGAATTTGAGTTTAAGTGCACGTCTCTGCACCTTTTGGTTATTTTGCCCCAAACCCTAATTTATTGTTCTAGAAATGGTTCTTTTGTTTCTCTAGGTTCACTTGGCTATTTTGAGTGTTTCCCTGCTGGTCTGGGCTGTTTAGGTCAAGAGAAAGTCTCAAATCCCTCTACTGTTTGGAGTTTGAGTGCTTCAGTCTGAAAATCTTGCCTGCTGTCTGCCCTGAAAATCGTGGGGGGGGGGGTATGACCGGTGGGATGAAGGCGGTCAGACCGGCCAGGCCACACCGGCCAGACCGACGACCAATGGGCGGTCAGACCGGCGGCTTAAGTACGGTCTGACCGGCCCATCAACACCGGTCTAACCGGCCCCAGGTGTTTGCTGCTATTTTTCTTTTGTGCTGAGTGTTGTGTCTCTTCTCTGATGCTTAATGTCTTGTTCTCCCCTCTGGTAGTTTGAGGATCCAGAAAGTTTGAATCTCAACTCTTCATAGCTTTTGTAGCCTTGGGAGAGAAGAGAGTTTGTGGATACTTTCTTTGGCTCCTCTTGTGACTTAACCTCTCCATTGCATGTTTGTAGTTCAAGAGTCCTTGAGCTTTTCTTTTTCATAGCTGGCATAGCTATTGGAGGGGAAACTCAAGTGGAAGCCTTGAGGGCAAGTTTTTAAAAGTCGACATTCACCCCCCTCTGTCGTCGAGTTCGATCCAACAATTGGTATCAGAGCCCGTTAGCTTTTTCTCGTAGATCTTAACCGATCTCTAGAGCCATGGTGACAGACAAGTACTCGACCAAGCCCCCGGTTTTCGATGGGATCGACTATCCCTTCTGGAAGAGCCGGATGGAGACCTACATCCAGGCTCAGGGCTACGCCATTTGGCGTAAGGTCAAGGTACGATATGTTGTTCCTGCCGATGAGAACATCAATGCCGGAAACATGGCTGATGTTGAGGCGAATGCGAAGGCAAGAAACATCATAATCCAGGGGTTGAGCAGAAGCGAGTTTGATCGCATCTCTCATCTGTCATCGGCCTTCGACATCTGGGAGACCCTCGATGCATACCATGAGGGCACCACCCAGATTAAGACGGTTCAACAGGACCAGTTCAAGCGAGATTACAACAAGTTTGAAATGCTCGCTGGTGAGTCCTTGGATGAGTGCTTTGCGTGTTTTCACAAGATTCTGAGCAATCTCCGAGCGGTCGGTCTCACATACCCCGACTCGGATAACGCTCGATTTGCGCGTTTGGGAGATGAAGGTGACCACAATTAAAGACACGACCGACCTCTCGACCCTGACTCTTGACGCGTTGTATTCACGCCTCAAGACTCACGAGATTGACATAGTCTCTCGTAGGTTGAAGTCGCAGTCCATGGCCTTAGTCACCGATCCCGGCTCTGCTTCTGGTTCTTCCGACTTTTCTTCTGGATTCTCTCTTGCTGCTCTCTGTGACGTAACTGATGATCAGTTAGAGCAGCTTGCAGATGAGCAGTTAGCCCTCCTCGCTAGAAAGTTTTCTTATGCTTACAAGAGAAGGAGGGACAGAAAGAGAGGAGAACCCGTGATCTGCTTCGAGTGTGGTGGCCCCAACCACATTCGGGCAAACTGCCTCAAGCTGGAGAAGGACAAGGGCGACTACGGCGGTGTGAGCAAGAACGACTACATCGACAAGAACCGCAACAAGAAACCCTCATCTCATGCCCAAGGCAAGAAGAAGTTCCGCGACCTTGGCAAAGCCAAGAAGCTCTTTCACCGTATCCTCACCGCCTTCGATGACCTCAGCCTCAGCGAGGTGGAGGGATGGAGCGACGACGACGGGACGGGTGATCAAGAACCCAAGGATGGCGACGACTTCTTCGGCATGTGCTTCATGGCCCTTGAGGGCGAGATCAGCGACAACGAGCTCTACTCCGACTTCGATGAGGTATACCCTTCCTACGACCAGCTTAATGATACTTTTCTTAAGCTAGGAAAATTCCATGCTAGATCTAGAGCTAGAGTTAGCGAGTTGGAGAAGGAAGTAGAGAGCTTGTCACGGGAGCTTACTTCACTTAGATCTGCTCCCTCCCGTGACGAATGTGATACATGCTGTGCCTTGCTTGGTGACATGGAGAAATTAAGGACCTCTCATGATAGTTTGTCTTCTGAGCTTGACATGCTTAAGGTGGAGAATGTTAGTCTTTTGGCGGAACTAGAGATGAGTAGGATTGTTATTCATTCATCTACTGTTGTTGAGACTACATCTTGCACCTCATGTGAGGATAAGGATAATGCGTTTAGAGGTCTTTATACCATGTTGCTCGATCTGCCCGAGACTTGTGAAAGTTGTAATAATTTGAAGATGAACCTAAAACGGGCAGATCATAAAATTGTTGAATTACAAACTTCCATAGCTATTGGAGAAAATTATGTGGATACTTCGGGGCGATTTTCGAAGGCACCATTTACCCCCTTCTGTTGCCATTTCCGATCCTACAAACCTTCTTGTAGTTAACCTCGAAGCCCACCATGTTGACAACATCTACTTGTAGAAGCTTCGGTGAAATGGAATCATCTGCGAGGACCAGGTGGCTGATCAGGCTTGCAATATAGGAGGACGTCACATTGCGTTGCCTTTGAAGTGGCTCAGCAAGCTCACACGTGTGATCCTTTATCACCGTGATCCAGAAGTCTGTGGCCCCGCCACTAGACCACTACGCATGGACCTTGCCCGGGTAGGAATCATCAACACACTTGACAATATAGGTGTTAGGATTCGACATATGCACCCGATATGTCCGGTTGATGGTCACAGCATACCTAGCGAATGGCCTGTTGGGCAATGCTCTTGCTAGAGAAGCGCTGCCCTAAGAGTAGCATGTCTTCGTGGAGGCTCCACTATGCCTCCTCTAGCTGCGGTAGAACTAGCAATGCCGCTATGATGTTGTTCAACCTACAGCTGACATAAGTGCCATCGGTGGTAACAATACCACCGACTACACCTCCCGCAACAACTTGTCTATCTCCCTCGTCTGTAGAACTAGAAGTTTGCATGTCCTCCTCCTCAGTCTGCACTTCTTCCACTTGGTCTGCCAGGTACTCGTGGCAGCCAATGCGGGCTGCCCACCATACCTATACACCTTCGTTGGGCTCAAAATTTGCAGCACGCCTCCTTAGGTGTCCATCACCCACTGCCTTGCCTGCATCTGCATCAGCAGCACCATCTACATCAGCACCAGAGACCAACCCAAGCACTACATAAACACCGCCTTCACCGGAACCAGGCATACCCGATAACTCTGTCCACTCTACGAATTCAATATACACTGTCGGTATGGCATATATTGCAACAGCAGGGTTGTAGACAACTTGCATGTAATTAGCCCACGTTGCATCACTTGTCACCTTCAGAAGTTACCACAAGGTCTCCCCTGAACCACCCACCATGGAGGCGTACAACACCTTGATGCACAGCTTGTTCCTTGCAATGGCGCGATCGAACGCGGAACAGACGAACCTCCTGAGCTCTGAGAGGCCCATGTCCTTCAGACTGGCCGCTCGGATCACAGTTCAGTCACAATTTGATAAGTCCGCCTCGTATGGTCCGTCACGTACGAGATGATCCCGTAGAACATGAATAAATTCTGAATGTCCGACATGGTGTACCTATAAAGGTGCACAACAAACCCAGTCCAAAAACCAAAATGAAAATTTTATGGAGCTATGTGAAATCTTAGGAACATGTGAAAATTATCACAGTTTACCACTCCATCCATACTAAGTTAAAGAATTCACACAGTGTATAGCATTGAGTTTCACAATTTCACAATACTTTTGTCGTTCCTAAACTATGCACAACTGAGCATACGACATATGTACCACCCTAAAACTAAAAAATTTCTCATAATTGTACTGCATAATTTTTTGAAGCAAACAACAATAAAGATATTCAAGTTTTAACATGACGGTACTAGATAATTGGGCATTAACTAAATTCTCCACAAATCACATCAATTTGACAAAAATATGCATGTGTAACATTTTCTACAAAATAGCGCATAAAATGCTAAGCACAACAAGTATTTTGAAATGCAGAAAAAATACAATCTTGTTCCCATGCAAATAAATAACCTACACATAAGCTGTGCCATTCACATAATTAGTGTGACAAATAAATATTTAACAACACTAACAATACTGTTTATCGATGTCAACTAAGGCCACTACCCGTTTACAGAAGCATAACTATCACTATTTCATACTAAAAAAACTACTATTTTTCTAATTACATGTTAATCGTGTTGCTACATAAAATAGCTAATGTCGATGAAAATTACCTCTTTCAGATGCTCACACGCTGATCTGCAACTTTCCCAAATGCACAAATTTGAAATTTAAATTGAAAACCACTCAAAAAACTGACGCTTGAATGGCCTTACTTGCTCTAGCCTCTCTCGGTTCCTCGCTTATCTACAAAATAATGCTTTAGCCTCTTCCAAAGAGGATCCTGCACCATTTAAACAACCAGCGGAGGGGAAGGGGAGGGGGGCGAGTTGCGCCGACGCTGCCATCTAGAGAACATGCACGGAGGGGGAAGGGGGCCTGCCGAGCGGGCGAAAGCGCGTGGCACAGGAAGTTGGTAGGGGGTGGAGGGCCAGGAAGGTAGTGTGGCGGGGTCCAGCTTGCTGGCGCGGTAGGAAGGCACACCAGGAGGAGATGGCGCGGCGCAAGAGCGCGCCAGGCAGTTCGCGCGGTAGGAGGACACGCCAAGCGCCAGGCCATTCTCAGAATTTCCGACCGGAGGGGCACATATGGCTTCAGTTCGTCATAAAGCTGGTCAACGGTCGGCCCCGTCAACTTGCTGATGCATGGATCAGATACGTAATAGGGTAATTAAGTCCCAATTTCATGGCTAAGGTCGTGTTTGGAATGTCTCGACCCCTGGAATTTTGTATAAAACACTTTAACTTCTATGAATCTAGAAAAATTTCTGCATTTCAAACAACGTACGTTTCTGATGGAGCTTACACAAATCACATAAGAATTGCAAGTATCGCCGCAAATTTCTTGATTCCAAACATGTTATTTATTCTTTGTAGGACTTTTTCATAGAACTGGCATCCTCCAGAATTTCTCCATTTTTACTAAACTGAGCAAACATGTTATTTATTGTTTGTAGGACCTGCTCATTTTAGTTTCATCTTCTGACTTTTGGTTTCTAGTTCACTATTCTTTAAATTTATCTTTTTGTGTTTTTTTGCTTTTCCTTTTTTTATTCGTTTGCATTATCCATAATGGGTTAATCTGTTTTTTCTATATTTAAAATTTTTTAATTTTAATTACATAAAAAAACTACCAGTAGCTACAGTACAAAATAAACCAACTATAGTACAAAATAAGTCATAAGAAAAAAAGGCTAAATGAGCAGCCTCAAATTTGTCATAGAGCTGGCATCCTCCAGCATGTCTCCATTTTTATTAAACTGAGGGATTTCCATGGACTGTAATTCCATACAAATTGCCCAGCTAGGTTGTTTAGCACGAACGAGGATAATAACTATGAGGTCTAATCTCATGTTTCCTTCCCCGTGTCTTGAATTCTTGTGGTTATTTCTATGTAGCGTTAGATTATTTCATAACCGGAAGTGTCACGTGTAAGTAAGTGGAATGATTCTGATAGAAATGGTCTTAGTGTGATGGTTCCTAGACTCAAAGAATTAGAATTATGGTGTTTAAATTCTCTCTCCTCTCCCTATAAATTATCTTATTTTTTGCGTGTGTAGCAACCGTGCAGTTTAGTGTTGTTAATAAAAGCAATTAGCAAAACTAACCCCGCTAGGTTGGACTGAAAAGCTGTGTCTTATGGCTGAAATTACACTGTAATGGCTGAAATTTTACTGTAGCTGAAGGTGGCTTATTTAGCGTAATTAAATTTAAAAATTTTAAAAATAGAAAAATATGCTAGCTCATCACGGACAACACAAACGAATACGGGAAAAAAAGAACCGGCAAAAAAGCTCAAAAAAAATCAAAAGTTCAGAAAAAAACGAAATTTATTAATAGTGAAAAATAAGCCAGAAGCTGAAACTGAAATGAGCGGGACTGTACTTCAGTTCTGAACGGATGGAGCAGTGGCCCTTAATTGCATCGTGGCCGCTAATTATGCTCCATACTAGTGCTGGCCGCATGGTGCATGGTTTGCATTGGATTAGTTAAGCCGAAGCATTGCAACGCTTCAAAGCTAAGCTAAAGCTATATATGCGGCTATACCCTCCTCAATTACTAATAGCATTAGCTTTCAGATCAAATTTTGACGAGACGGCAGTCCAGTTAGCAAGTTGATAAAAAAAAAAGTAAGGGTGCACCTGTTGACCTCCATCATCTCCTCTTCTCTCCCTCTCCCCAACATTGTTGCCTTCTCCCCCTCTTTCTCTGCATATCTGCCTGGGCTCGCTGCCCCCCTCCGCACTGTCCGCGCACGCCTCCCCCCATCCACCAGAACTGCAGCAAGCGCCACCCTCCCCACGCTGGAGACGCAACTTGAAGTCGCCCCCTGTAACATCCTAATTTTTGGCATCTGTGGAGTTTTTGGAATTTTTGAAAATTTTGTGCTAATTTGAAGTTACCAAATTTTGACACCAATTTTGAAAAAGAAATGGAATTCAAATTGAAATTTAAATTCAAAATCAAATCCAAAACTGAAATCAAATTCAAATAAAAAGAAAATTTCCAAAAAGTTGGACCGACCCATTTCGTTTCCTCCTTCCCTTTTCTCTTCCCCGGCCCATGCCCACACCTCTCTTTCTCTCTCTTTTCTTTTTCCTCTCTTCTTTCCCTGGCTGAGTGCCGACCTGGCCACGCCGTTCACGCCTCACGCATGCCCGACCCCTACACCTGCCACTGCGCCGTGGCCCTGCCGCAAGGAATCGCATCTCCGGTGAGCTCCTCGAAAAATTGCTAGCGTCAAATCATGTGCCTGGTCACCTTCTGATGTGGCCAAGAGTATAAATGTTATATTGATTTGTGCTTCATCCATGCAATCCGAAGTTACAAGACTTAGTGCTAAATTGAGGAATGAGAAAGAAGCAAACGGTTATCAGAGAGAGAAGAAAATCCTGGTTCGTGCCGATGCACAAGATAGCAATGCATAGAATTGGAGGTGTGGATGGTGAACAAGGAAAGCTAGTTTGGCTCAAGAGGTAGACATAAGATCAATCAAGTTTTTGTGTTTGCAATTCTGTTCACAATGTTCATGAAACTTTCAACACCAATTATGAGTACTCCAATGCACACTAAATACACATTTGGAA
Source organism: Dendrocalamus latiflorus (assembly GCA_017311315.1). Taxonomy (NCBI): domain Eukaryota; kingdom Viridiplantae; phylum Streptophyta; class Magnoliopsida; order Poales; family Poaceae; genus Dendrocalamus; species Dendrocalamus latiflorus. The sequence goes on from CM029663.1 coordinate 43,525,516, forward strand.
AACTAATGAAATTTACTTTCCAACGAATCAAACGGCGCTTGATTCAGAGTTTTCTACACAAAGTTATAATAACTTCATTGGATACTGCACGACCTATCCGAAGAGACACGCCAGAGTTGCCAAATATAAAGAATCCGAGTATTGCAATGCAAAAGTTGGTAATATCTGGCCACACCACGGCTTTTAAAAGGTTGAGAAGGATTCCTTTTTAGGTTTTAAACAAATTTGGAAGCCCCTTAAATAAAAAAAGTAAATATATGAAGATTTGAAGTCCGTTCGGACTCGGTTCAGGTTAGACAGCAAGAGCAAAATTATAACACCCATAACTTTTACAAACGAAGTTCGATTTGGGTGTTCTTGAACTCGTTTAAAAGCTAACTAGAAGCCCCACACAATGGAAAGGGTCTAATCCTTGGAAACCACATGGTTGCATTGCAAATTGAGGAACAATCTGACAGCACAAGTATAGGTATTTCTTTTTTAGTTCGTATTAGAGTTGTGCATGTGTTTTATGTTTGGCATGCACTTGTGCACCAATGTAAGGCTAGACCCTTAGGCCATTGTAGACTTAGGCTATAGTATGATAAGTTTTTGTACTTGTGAAATAAAGGAGAAAATCGCCATGATAGTTGTTGGTGGATAGATTGCATGATTGCAAGGTTTTCTCGATTGGAGTTTGCTGAGTTGGTGCAAGGCAAGATGTAACAGCCCAGGTTTTTTTTAAAAATAAAAAATAAATAAAAAATAATTAATTAAATTTAAATTAAAATCAGTATTTTTGTGTCTAAAGTTTAAATTTGGATTTGCCCTGAATTTCTGTTTTTGAAAAAGCTGGATTTAAAAAGTATTTTAAGTGAAAACCTAAAAATATTATTCAATAAAATAATATTTTGATTTTCCATAAAAATCCTTTGTCAAATTAATTATTTGGATTTATTTGGCTCTTATTTGGGTTTTCTGAGTTTTTTGGAGTTTTAAAATCTATTTTGAAAATTAAAAAGTATTTTAAAGTATGAAAATTAAATACCAACATTAGCTGGAAATAGTTTTATTAAGTCCAAAATGTCACCAGGAGCTTATGTGAATATTCCTGGAATTTTTGGAAGTATTTTTATATTTTTCTGAGGCTAAATGAATTTTCTGGCAATTTCTGAAAATCTGAAATCAGAAAATGAAAATGAAAATTCCAACCCTCCCCCTCCGGCCGCCACTTGGACGGCCAGGATCGGCCCACGTCGCCCGGCCGATCCCGCCTTCCCCTCTTCCCCGCCCGCCACCTGGCCGGCCCGGGTTGCGCCACGCCACCCCCTCGGCCCATCTGGCCCGTCCGCCCGCCTCCTTTCTCGGCCGTTGGATCTTCATCGCCGCCACCCATGCCTCCCTCTCCCTCTCTCTCTGCGCGTGGGGCCCGCCTGTCAGGCGCGTCTTCCCCCGCGCGGCCCCTTCTTCCTCCTCTCGCGCCGCCGCCCGCAACGGTCACCGCCGCCATTCCCGCCGCCTTCCCCGCTCGCCCGGATCTGGCCCTTCTCCCTCCCTCTTCTTTCCCCGACCAACCCCGCCATTCCGGCGCCCGAATTCCCCATTCCCGTGCCCCGCCCCTCCCCTAATTCCTCCGTAACCGCCGCACGCCCGCGCCTTCTCCGACGACAAATTGCCGCCGGCCTACCCCTCCCCGCCCCCTATAAATACCACTCTCGTCCCCGCCTCCTTCCACACTACCTCGCCCCACCTCCTCCCTCTCTCCCGAGCTCCCCCTCGCCCCCGCACCGTGCGCCACCGCCTCCGCCGCCTTCTCGGGCTCCGACGAGCAATTGCCGTCTGCTCGAGCCCTCTCTCGCCTGGCCGCCACCGCCCCTAGCTTCACCGCGACGCCCCCGACCTCCTCCGTCCCTCGGCCGCGCCTCTCCACCGCTGGAGCGCCGCCGCCGTGTGATACCCGAGCCGTGCCACCGCCCTCCTCGTCGCCGACGCATCTCCGGCCGCCGTAGGTGACTGCCGCCCCCTCCCCCGAGTTCCCCACTTCCCCCTCTCTTGGTTCCGCCTAGCGCCGCTCGCCGCCGGCCACCGGAGCTTCCCCGCCGACGCCATGCCCGAGCCCCTCCCCGCCGGCGCTTGCCACGTCAGCGCCGAGGGCGAGGTGGAAGCCGACGTGGCCACCACGCGGGTGCCACGCAGGCGCCCGGCTGCCACCCCGTCACCCCATGCCACCTCGGCTATCCCCTCTCTCCATGGGCCCGGTCCATGGACCGGGGGCCCACTTGTCAGCAGGAGCACCCCAGTGCTGGCGTCATGCTGGCGCAATAAGTGTATTTTTCAGTTGAAAAATAATTCGGCTGAAATTAAAATCCCTGCTGACGCAATAATCCAGATTTTCCTTTAGAAAAATAATTCCAATAATTCAGATTTTCCATTTTCTCTCTTTTTAAACTTCCCGGAGCCCGTTCTCCTTCGTCCTAACTCCAATTTAGCCCATTCAAATTTCTAAATTCATCAAAAATTCCCCTCTATCCATTTCTAGCCTCAATTCAAATGTTTGAAGTCAATTTGAATTTAGTGGGTTGTTTTCACGTGTAGACTTCGACGATTCGGGAAAATTCGACGACGAAGGTTTGAACCAAATTGAAGAGCAAGGCAAGTCACTCACCTTGATCATGTTGATCCCAGATTTCAAAATAAAATAATGTTGTTTTAAATTATATTGCATGCATACTTTTATTTAACGTATTTCAATTTAGTTTTAAATTTAGTTATTGCCTACTTGTTAATTCCTCCATTGAAATTGAATTCCTCGATACGTTGTCACCCTAGAATCAAACTCTAGTTAGTACACTAGTATTAGCTAGAGAGTTTTAATCAAATGCTTAGACCTGCTTAGACATAATCTTGTTTTGGGATACTTTTTCGCATAAAATGACGAACCTTTTCACGTAAAATGATAAGCTTTTCAAATGTACTCTTGACTTTGGTAAGTCAAGAAGGTTTATAAAATATTTTGAAAACAAAATATAAAAACTAGTTTGGACTTAGGCAATTGGTTAGAATGGTGGGTGCAGGCATGCCCTGTTGGTCGGAGCTGCAGTGGTTGACTGTCATGCACAGGGGTATGTGGTTGGGCCTAAGTCAAGTAAGGACCGGTCTGTGAGCTACTGTTGAAAGCCCTATCGTACTACCACAAGGCTGCTATGGGACATCCCTGGCTGAATAATTTACGGGTCCCAACCTGAGCCATTTCGTAGGTTGAAAGTGAGCGTGGCGTAGGCCATGAGAAGTCTCACTCGGCTCAAGAGAGGGTCTCGGTCTGGTGGATTCCTTACTGGGGTGAAACCTTAGAGTTGGCTTGGTCAGGTTGAAGGCTTTGCATTGTAAATGCATTGTCACGATCTCCTCGCCACACACCTAAGGAAGTGTGTAATCCGGTGGCAAAAAGGGATTATCGTGCCTTGTGGGTAAAGCTGTACAACCTCTGCAGAGTGTATAATCTATCCTGGATAGCCGTGCCCACGGTCATGGGCATGCTGAGTAAAAGTTTTTCATGGATTAGACTTTGTTTTTCAAAAATGATTTTCGAAAACCTTATGGATGGATGGAATCCATGAGAGAATGAAAACCTAGTGGATGGATGGAATCTATCAGAGTTACGCAGTGGAAGCGTGTGGATGGATGGAATCCATACGTGATCTTTTGGAAAAGATGATCCGGGTGGGATGCCCGTGGATAGGTTGGTGTTTGGTCGGAGCCTGCACTGACGGTAATATTTTCAATTACAAGTATTGTTTTTACTTACTATATTAAATTCAGCAATTTCAATCTATTTACTGTATTTCGTTAAATGCTGTTTTATGCAAACTAACCCTATAAGCCTTCCATTGATGCCTTTATCATTATATTGCATTTCTCCGTGTGACTTGCGGAGTACAAGTTTGTACTCACCTTGCTATCTCCACACAGAGGAAGATGACTTCGACCACAGTGAAGACCAGAACGAGTAGGCCACGTCTTGCAGTTGTTTGCCTGTGGGCAGGCTTGGGCTTCGTCTTTTCAGCTTTGCTTCCGTAGTTTCTTTTGCAGTTATTTTTGCCAATGTGCGATAATGTAAACGCTGGCCATAAGGCCGTACTCTTTAAATTAAATAAATGTCATTATGCTTGGTATTTATCTTTGTTGTCCACTGTGTGCACTAGCTGATCCTGGACTAGTGCGATTTACACAGAGGATCCTGGTGTTGCTGCTCCGGGTTCCGACACAAGAACAGGAGGTTCTTGAGATTGCCCATCGAATCTACAAGGTTCACCTCTTCTTGATAAATTGCCATTATCAATATTGTTGGCTGCGTCAAGACAAGGAGAAGACTCCGGCCGCAAGAACCAAAGGAGAAGGAACCTTGCTAAACATACCAAGAAAGATTGAGCCATTCCTACACATCAACTAATCCTAAGTTGGTCCATGTCATCTTGGTATCAAAGCATGGTTGATCACGGTACATGTTTGTGTTTCCTGCTAATTTTAGGAGGTTTATTTAGAGTGGGAGATGCGTGTAAATCAGATTTTTGATAACCACAACCACTCCGAAGAAAAACAGGTTCATGTTTCTTCGATTGAGTTCACCGAATACACTATTATTTGGTGGGATCAATTGAAACATGCAAGTGAATGTCCACACACTTGGGAGGTGATGAAACGAGTCATAAGGGACCGTTTTGTAGCAGCATCTACACACACACGCTGCATATAAAGCTACGACGGTTGAATCAAGGCTCCAAGTCCACGGATGAATTCTATCAAGAGATGCAAGTGCTCATGATCCGTATCGGATTTCATGAGTCCGAGGAGGCTACTATGACAAGATTCTTTGAAGGGCTGAACGACGATGTGTGAAATTGTGTATCCACTTGGAGGCGCCCAAATCAGCAAGAGGGCGAAGGAGGCTCAAGTTCTAAGCTAAGCCGGTTGCATCCACTAAATCGATTGAAATCCATTTTAAGAAGCATAAAAGGAAACAAGTTTAGCAATCAAAGAAGCATCCAATCTGATTCTAGTGCCTTCTCTACCGCTAGAACAAGTCAAGTTGAATGTTTCAAGGAAGGTATTGCTCATACATGAAGGATATGTCACGGAGGGCAAAAGCGAAGAATCTGAACGTCACGATGACAAATCCAATGATTCTTTGCGAGAAGGTGTGTATTGTGATCCTGAGGTTGGTCCAACTTTGATGACTCACAAGGTGGATGATGACAATAACCTGATTGTTGAGAAGGGGTAGCGATGTGGTGTTTTTCAAATCCAATGCATGATCAAAGTCAAACGGTGCAAGCTTATGATAGATGGAGAAAGCTACAACAATGTGATTAGCAAGGACGTGGTTGATGTACTCTTATTGACCACATGGCATCATCCTAAGCCATATTATATGCAATGGCTTCAAAATATTGGTAAGTTGAAAGTTACTCACAAAGTTCGTGTGCCGTTTTCAATTGATGGTTATGAAGATAAGGTGGAGTGCGATGTCGTGACCATGCACGTGTGTCATATCATGTTGGGATGTCCATGGCAATTTGATCGCAATGTTACACACCAAGGGAAAGCCAATCGATTCACTTTTATGCATAAAAGTGTGTTTCAATCTTTACTGCCCAGGAGAGTCAAGGAGATTATTTCTGACATTGCTATCAAGAAAAGGAGCTTGTGAAGATTATCACAAAACTGAGGACGGTTTCGCTTGAAAGGGGAGAGGATAATGTGGCCAAGAGTGTGAATTCTACATTGATTTGTGCTTCATCCATGCAATCCGAAGTTACAAGGCTTAGTGCTGAATTGAGCAAGGAGAAAGATGCAAATAGTTATCAGAGAAAAGAAAATCCTAGTTTGTGCAGATGCTTGTGTAATTCCTCCTTTACGCAATACAAACAAGATAGCAATGCATAGAATTGGAGGTGTGTATGGTGAACAAAGAAAGCTAGTTTGGCTCAAGAGAAAGATACAAGATCAATCAAGTTTTCATGCTTGCAGTTCTGTCCACAATGTTCATGAAGATTTCAATGCCAATTATGAGTTTTTCAATGCACAAAAAATATATATTTGGAAAACTAATAAAGTTTAATTTCCAATGAATCAAACGGTGCTTGATTCAGATTTTCCTACACAAAGTTATGACAACTTCATTGAATACTGCATGACCATCCGGAAAGACGCGCCAGAGTTGTCTAACATAAAAAGTCCAAGTATTGCAATGCAAAAGTGGGTAATATCCAGCCACACCATGGCTTTTCAAAGGTTTAGAAGGATTTATTTTCAGATTTTAAATGGATTTGGAAGCTGCTTAAATAAGAAAAGCAAAGGTTTGAAGTCGGTTCAGACTCGGTTCAGGTCAGACAGTAAGACCAATATTAAAACACCCATAGCTTTCACAAACGGAGTCCGATTTAGGAGTTCTTAGACTCATTTGAAAGCTAACTAGAGGCCCCGCACAATTGAAAGGGTTTAACCCTTGTAAAACACATGGTCACGTAACAAATTGAGGAACAATCTAATGGCAGTAGTATAGGTATTCCTTTTTTAGTTCATATTAGAGTTGTCCATGTGTTTTGTGTTTGGCCGTAACCTTCCTTACAACCCTCACCTCGATTTGGTTTTCATCTATAGAAGCTCATCGACATCGTCATCTTCCTCATCTCCAGCCGCATCCTCCTCCTCCACCACCGCCATTCCTTCCTCGGTGAGTGCAGGTCCAATTCCTCCCAATCTGAGCACCCCTTCACGTACCTCTTTCTATCCCCTCATCTAATTTGGGTCACCATCGTCGATGAAGACCACAGCGTCGCTTCAGGTCACTATCGCTAGCACACCTCAGACCTCCCCGACCTTGTCGTCCTCTCTGGTGAGTTCCCTGTGACCGTAGATGCTCATTGTACTCTCATTTTACTCACCGCACCACCACCTGCTTGGTTTCCATGGTGGTCGTGCCTTCGCCGTTCTAGCTCACCGCCAGTGGTGCCGTCATCGTGCATATGTTCGCCGTGATCCTGGCAGCCTATTTTGGGTGTTGCCAGTGTTCTCTGTTGCTTGCCTCACCGGCAACGAGCATGGCAACACTGCCACAGCCTCTGCTTTGTTTCGGCAGAGAGAAGCCTATAGTGATGTCCTACTTGTCAGCCACTCACGTTATTTTCTTATGTAAAATAATTCAAAAAGAAAATAAAAACCCTAGTGGACCCACCTGTAAGTCTCTGTTACCTTTTCTAATATGAAAATAAATTAGAACAGAAATTAAAATTGTGGCCCCTAGCTGTCAGTGAGAGGGACTCACTTCTATATTTATTTTGGTATTTTTCCTAATTTAAAATTTAGAAGCCATGTTCTCACTCATTTTAAATCCAATCGAGTGAAACTTATTTCTAAATTCATCTAAATTCAAGATATTTCTAACAAAGGAAAAATCATGAATTTTGGAGTTCATTTGAATTTTATTTGGAGTTATTTGTATTCTCATGTATTCATTCGGCTTTCGATGTGATCACTCGAATAGATCCTGAAGACTTGGAAGAGCAGTAGTTTGTGACCAATCAAGACTCGCAAAACTGTGAGCAAGGCAAGACAATACTTTAATCATTTTGAATCTACTTTTTGAATGCAAATTATATGATTAAATTATTAGATTGCACGCTTACTCTATTATGCAAATTATGTTCATGCTAGTTCGTATTTAATTCCCCACTAATAATGTATTATTACATCCCATTCCCTGACTTTGGATATAACCTCTTGCCACTCTAGAATTAATGATATACATACTAGTTATAAGTCCGTATCTAAGTGCCATATGCTTAGATACATGTGGGCAATAATTTGCTCTAATATCATTTCGAAAGCATCAAAACATGTTTTGGGCAGCCATTGGAGGGAAATAACTAGTATGTTGAATTAGAAAGGAAATTTTGAAATCCAAAACTCTAAACCTACTTCATATCTAGGCGGATAGTAAGTTGGTTGGTGAGGTTAGAGTATGAGAGCTTGGTATGTGGTAGAACCGCCCAGGTAACATTAAAGACTGAATCTTGTGATAACATTCCAGGTAAAATAATGCAACCATAAGTCTATAATAGGTACAACCTGGTTAATTATTCTAGTGAACCTTAGCATTTATGCCACGGGCTGCAACAATTGGTGTAGATCCTCTTATTGGGGGTGCAAGTGGTGTGTGATCCACTTGAGGAAGTGTGGAGGAATGACTCCACATGGTTGAGGAGTGTTGTCATTCGGTTGCTGACAGCGAGCAATAATTTTTTACATAACTTAGAGTTCCTCACTTCGGGTGTGAGTGGTGTGTGATCCACTTGAGGAAGTGTGGAGGGGGACTCCACATGGTTGAGGGGTGCTGTTATTCACCCACCGCGGTAAGGAATAATTTCTAACACAATGATCAAGGGTATCTCATCGAAGTAGGACGGAAACAACCCTACGAGCAGGTAAATGTTATGGGGAGGCATAGGAAAGGCCTTGTGATGTTCTTGATCTGCATGTCTAAGACAGCATGTGGAATAACAAGTTGAACATCTCTTGTGGTTAAAGTTGTGCAACCTCTGCAGAGTATAAAATTATTTGGATAGCTATGCCCAGGGTCATGGGTGATGCGCGGGAACTTACTCGAGTTAGTCTCCGTTTTATAAAAACCATTTGTGGGTGGGATGAAATAGATAATGCGTGGGTAGAAGCTTGCTTTGATTTCCCTTGGATGGATGGACCCCAATGATTATAATGGGTGGATGAAACCCTAGTAACAAAAATATCATATAGTGGATAAAACCATACTTTGTAACAGGTGGATGGAACCCGTACTATAATTATTATTGCATACTCTTACACTATTTAAAAACATGGTTTGGATACTCTTACACTATTTAAAACATGATTTAGTTAAAATGTTTAGTCTCAGAATTTCTATTTACTATATTTCAACTATGGCTTCTTCCAAATAAAAGAATCGGGGCCTTCTTTTATTAAGCCTTGCATCTATAATATTGCATTCTGTGTGTTGGCCCACGGAGCATGATTGTTTGTGTTTACTAAAATAATTCAAAGCCTATGGATGAAGAACCCTACGCCTACTACACCGCGTCTAGACTAGATGGAGAAGAAGATGATGCAATCTAGGCTATTCTCATAGTCTCTTTTCTACCTCTGCTCGTGCAGACTTTGATGGCAATTTTGTGTACATCTATTATCCAAACCTTAGATGGTAGTTTGTTGTACATGTTTTACCTCTAGTCATTTGTCTGTGAGCATTGTGCTGGCCTCACTTTTGGTTCTCTGTAATGTAATATTTGTCTAGATCGGTTGTTATGTAGAACTCTTCCTGGTATAGGCTATTTAAAACTCTATTTGTGTAAAGTAATGTCTGATATGGTTCAATGTGATGTATGTGCGTGTTCCAGTAATGCATGTATGTGCATTACCTACTGATTTAGAGAATAGTACCATGAAAACTCCGGATTGCACATTTGGGGCATGACAGCATCCACATCTCAGCTCGCTGTAGCCATCGCCGAACAGAGGATGACTTGGAGAGCGTGACCCTGGTGTTTGTTGTGGATGATTGTTAGTTGTACCTACTCCTAACACACACGAGCACTAGAATGATTTGCAACTGAGATACACTTCCCTTCTATTGATCATCTATTTATATATGAGTACATGAGTGGGGACACTCTCACATGCGAATACTAATCATTAATGGAAACACAACTATCTCAATGGAAACACAACTGTTCCACTTCGACTTCCACTCATGTAGCGTGCAGTCATCTAATGAATATGTAAGCTGAAGAGGCAACAAGATTATCTCAACAAATCACTCCCTAATCTTGTTGATCTCAACAAGGAACCTCATGCACTTGCTTAACTTCGACGAGCCTAATATTTGTGTGTAACTCCTAAAACCTGACATGTCCCAATGCCTTCATCAAGATGACCGCGAGCTACTCGTCGATGCTGATGAATTCGACCTCAACTTTCCTACTCTCAACACACTCCCAAATGAAATGATACCTCGTATCAATGTTCTTACTTCGGTCGTGGAAAACATGATTCTTTCCGAGGGAGATAGCGAACTTGTTATCCACTTGAGTACAACTGTGCCAGCCTCTTCGTTCTTCAAATCACCAAGGAGACGTTCTAGCCAAATGCCCTGGCATGTCGCCGTCATCATGGCAATATACTCGGCCTCGTAGGAGGATAGGGCCACTCTGCGATTGCCAACTGACGAGGCTATGGCTGAGGAACAATAGCACACCTGTGGTGCTCTTACAGGTGTCAACATCACCCACCATATCATTGTCGCTATAGCTGACCAGTTGTGGCTCCTCTGTCTTCCTCTCATAGCAGCAATCAAAGTGTCACGTGCCAGTGATGTATTGAAAGATTCTCTTCACAGCAGATAGGTGCTCGATGATCGGCTTCTCCATGAACCGGCTCACATAGCCCACTGCGAATGAGATATCAGGGTGTGTGTACCAGGTACCAAAGGCTACCCACGATGCTCCTGTACGCTGTTGCATCTGTCGGAGGTGCCATGCTCACCTTGCTCAGCTTGAACTGCGACTCCATCGGAACATGGCACGGATTGCAACCCTCCATGCCACTCATTTTAATGATCTTTGCCACATAAGTTGGCTAATTCAGCATGATGCCTTCTTCGATTTTGATCAGTTCGTCAACGTATACGCCCACGAGGAGGCGAGAGGGACCAACACCATGTGTGTACACGGCATGCTCTGATGCATTGCGATGAAACCCAAGCGACAATAAACAGCTGTCCAGCTTGGCATACCATGCCCTATGTGCCTGACGAAGACTGTAGAGCGCCTTGTCGAGCTTCAGCAACTTCTGCTCCTGGCCATCAATAACAAACCTAGGAGGTTGGGCGACGTATACCTCCTCCTCGAGGTCACCATTGAGGAAGACCGACTTCATATCCATGTGGTGCACCAGCCACCCCTTGTGTGCAGCGAGCGCAAGTAGTAGAAGGAGAACGATGGCCACCCACTTAAGTACGAAGGGACGATGGCTAGTGGAAGGTCTATAAGGTGCCAGGTATGATTCTCCTCAATAGAACTCATCTCCTCTTGATGCCAATTCTTGTGTTTTTTGCCTCAGCAAATGTGGCTAGCTCTTCGGGCTCTTAAGGCTTGGTTGTGTCATACACATTGGACATGCTCTAGAATTGGCGTGGCTCATCAAAATCATCATAGGAGTTGAGCATGGTTTAGGCGTCGGTGGGTGGTGAGATGAATTCCACCCCACCATGTGCCATGCGTGTTGCCGTGTCTAGTCCACATGCCAACATTAGTGGCCCTAGGGTGGGCGTACGACTCGCTGCTGCTAGTGTTGTCGGCTCGTCACTCCCCTGCATCGCGACCCAAACAAACCAAGTCCCACTGTGCTGCTTTGTCAAAGACAACATCAGTGTCCAGCCCAGTGAAGACGTCCTTGCACCCCATCATGTGGTTGCTAGTGTAAGTGTCGAGGTACCATGTGTCATTGTGGTGATCATCCTCACGGCCCAAATACACCTGAGCGTGCACTTCGTTGAGTGCAACGGCATCGGTCGCGCTCTCAGTGGTCACAGTGAGAGAGCACGCCAGTGCCATCAGTAGCTCAGGCTCGTTGTCATCGACCTAAATTAGATGGGCCTCCTTGGTATTGTAACACCCCACTCAATCATTTTAAGCAAACACCACTTTATTCATAATGCTGCGACCACTTACAACATATTATTTTAAGGAACTATTCTAGCATACTAACGGAGTTTAAACATTCGAAAGCTGATATGCGAAGTGTTGCTAGTACGTGAAGTTATTCATGTGCTACTCCCACCCATGCATGACGTCCTTAATGGTCACCTTAAAAAACAACAAAACAAGGGTAATGTTATGCAATGATGGTAGCACTCTAGGCCCAGAGGTTGGGAGGGGTGTTACAGGTATGCTTTGGCTTGTGACAATCCCTATCCTAGTGCCCAAGTTTGCCACAATTGCGGCACTTATCCTGCGATACATCATAAGTTTCGTTCTTGCCATCATGAGTGCCGCTCTCACTCTTCTTGCACAATTGTTTGCCGCGACGCCGATTGTAGCCGCTGGTCTTCTAGTTGTCGGAAAAGCCCTCAGCCTCATGTCGCTGCTTCATTCGAGCAACCCACTCTTCCTCTGTAAGGAGCAGGTGACCGCCAACCACGTTGGTGCCGTCACATTCATACCATTCCTCAGCGTCCTTGAGCCGCCCGGTTAGCTCCTACATAGATAACGTATCAAGATCAACCATCGTTTCGATCGAGAAAGCTATCTATGAGTACCGATGGGGCACAACCTGTAGGAACTTCTCCACGACCCTCACCTCATCTAGCTTGTCACCGAGGATGTGGAGATTGTTGACGACGCCGGTGAACCTCATGGTGAAGTCGTCCACCATCTTGCCATCATGGAATGTAATGGCCTCAAACTCCTTGCGGAGTGATTGAGCCTTGGCCTTGCATACGCAATCCACTCCCATGCACATGGTCTTGATAGCGTCCCATGACTCCTTGGCATTTTCTTTGACAGCGAGTATGGAGAGCATCTCTAACGGAACAGAGTGGAGCATGGCCTCTTGCGCCATGCGATCGTCCTGGTAATCGGCATCACCCTTGTTGACTGCGTCCCACAAGCCTCGTGCCTATAGCATGACCCTCATCATGAGGGTCCAATCTCCATAGTTAGTTCGTGTTAGTGTCGGATATACGGTTAAGGCCCCGACTCCTTCATAATCCGCTATACCACTAGTTCGCGGCCATTGCTGTTGCTTCTGCCGTTGATGTCGCGGATCCTGGGAGGCGGTGGGGATTGAGATCTTTGGAGCGACTTTGAGCCTTCACATGACATCTCCACAAGTTCGAGAGCAACGAGACTCTGATACCAATTGTTAGACATACCTACTCCTAACATACATGAACACTGGAATGATTTGTAATTAGGATACACTTCCCTTTTATTAATCATCTATTTATATACGAGTACATGAATAAAAACACTCTCACATGTGAATACTAACCATCAATAAAAATACAACTATCTCAATGAAAACGCAACAGTTCTACTTCGACTTTCACTCATACAGCCGTACAATTATCTAAAGAATATGTTGACTGCTCCTGTAGGCCTCTTTTTTCCCAAGTCGATTTAATCTTGAATGAATACAGGTGATTTATGCCTCCTATTTGTTTCTTGGACGAAGCAATTGGAAATTTCCTGTATTTTTCTTTGATTTATCTAAAGCTATCAGAACTTCAGTTGCCTCCAGTTTTGGATAGCCAGCCGTGCAAATGCTAGAGTTTGGTGGCCTCACAGTGTTCTACATGATGACATCGGCACTGGTTCCTTCGCTGCAATGGTGTCTTAATGCCTTTTGTGGCAGCGTTCATGGCTTGTTGCTCCGGCAGAAGGTCCCCCACGCCGAGTCCAGGTCGTAAGAGGGGTTAAGACTACGCCCGAGGAGGCCGTGCGGTGGGGCATCGTGGAGCGGCTGTGCAGGACGTCCTGCTGGGCCGAATCACCGGTGTTGTTGGAGCGGTACATCGCTCCCTCCACCTCCACGGCTGGCGGACATGGAAGGGAAGAGAGAGAAATCTTTATACCCCTAAAATCCACCAGTTCAGTTCTTTCCTACGACCACCCCAAATTGTGCCCCCAGTAGTCATGAGTTTTCCTGCGTCCACACCAATTCGTGTCCCCAAGAAAACCAACCAGTGAAATCAACGATCAAGGATCAATTTCCACCTTTCTCTCTCCTTACCCACTCATATCCAACGATCCAAATCCAAATTCAAAGCCGACGCTGCCTCCCCACGTCTCTCCCCCGCTCCACCTCCCCACGTCTCTCCCCCGCACGCCAAACCCTCGCGTGCCCGCCGCCTCTCCCCATCCCCTCGCCCGCCTCCTCCGCTCCGTTCTCCGCCTCCCCCGCGCCTCCTCCGCTCCCTCCGCCTCCCCCGCGCCTCCCCCTCCTCCCCCGCGCCTCCCCTCCCTCCGCCTCCCCCATCCTCCCCCGCGCCTCCCCCCATCCTCCCCCGCGCCTCCCCTCCCTCCGCCTCCCCCCATCCTCCACCGCGCCTCCCCCCATCCTCCACCGTGCCACCCCCCATCCTCCCCCATCTCCGCCTCCCCCGCGCCTCCGCTCCCGCCGCTCCCCTGTTCTCCGCGCCGCCTCCTCCCCTCCCTCATCCGCCGCTCCGCCCTTCTCCCCGCGATTACCGCTCCTCCCCCCGTTCTCCGCGAAGCCTCCTCCCCTCCCTCCTCCGCTCGCGCCGCCTCCTCCCCTCCCTCCTCCGCCGCTCCGCCCTCGCCTACTCCTCCTCACCCCGCGCCACCGCCGCCTCCTCCTCCTCCCCCCACTCCCGCCAGGCGCCGAATATCTTTCCTCTTCTTCCTCCGAAGCATTTGGACTCCGGCGAGCGAAATGGGTAAACCACAAACGCGCCGACCAAAACCCTAGGCGCGGGGACCCATGGCGACCTTCACCACCGCCGCCGCCGCCGCAGCGCTGGCGTCGTGGCGTCCCGCCGCCTTCATCGCGCGCTCGCCGGCGGCGAGCCCCTCGCTGTGGATGCCGCTTCGCTCCCCATCGCCGGCCGTGGGGCTCCGGCGAGCAGACGCGTCTCCTCGTCGGGGAAGCACGCTCCTGGTGAGCCCGCCGCGAACTCCATTCGATCACTCGTTAATTCCCCTTACTCAACGCTGCATTTGGTTACTTCGAATTAGCTCATGGAATGGGATGCACCGTGCACGAATTTTATTTAGTAAATTGGTAGAATAGTCGCTTTGAGATGTAAACCTGGAGCTATGAATTACACCGTAGCATTTCGTCTACTGTATTAAAGTTCCAATTCAGTCTTACTGAGAGCAAATTGGGTCTACCGACACATATTTTGTTCTTCTAGGCCCCGCAGATATTGTTAACTACTTAACTTGATGTATGTCATAAACATCAGTAGCTAGGATGTTTTTTTTGCTAATCACCCAAAATGCTTGTTGCAATTCTATTAGATGGTATCTGCCCTTAAACCCTGAATTTGTTAATGACGAAAGGGTTAGGATTCTTTCCTGAATGTCATTATATGTATTTGTAGCTGTTTTGTCATATATTGATTAACTACAGAATATGGTCAAGCTCGTATTTTCAATTTTTTAGTGTCCTTATGTTTGTAGATAGTCTCCTGCTGACACTATCATAAATGTAAATTTTTTTATGTTAACAACACTTAATGCTATTTTTTTGTTTCAATATTTGTTTATTTCTGTTACTTATTTTCTATATGATGGTCATTCTGGATGAACGGTCCTCCTAGAACATCGGATTGTCATTGTTTATTTCCCTTCATGCTTATTATTAGTTCTCCACAAAATAAAAGTTAATGAATTCCTGCCTTTCATCCTATAAAAATCACTCAGAGGGTTATAGCTTCACAATATGTTGTTTAGAGATAGGTTGGTGGTAAAAAAGATTTTATATTGAATTGTTCATTGGATGCATCAGGTTTTATGCCCACTATATTGTTATCAGAATGAGTTGACTTCATGCTGTATCACTCATAACATGCGCAGCCTCGCAGGTCCCTGTGACCTGCCCAGTACTTTCATTTTTGGCACACAAAGCTAATTAGTTCTCTGAAATTCTTACTTATTTCTTTTACAGTTCTCTGGCCTGTATGCAGCTGGTGAAAGTGCTGTTGGTGCCCCAGGTATATTGAATACCGCCTCATCTTTAACTTTCTGAAATGATCAAATATTCAGTAAGTTTAGATTGCCTTTGATCTTTTATGTTATTAAATATTCAGTAAGTTGAGATTTATCTTGTATATTTACAGTCGTTACATCAGCTGAAAGAAATTTTCAACCATGTCGATGCTTATCCTTCATTTTACGACAAAACTGAATGCCATGTTTCTATATTAAGTTTAATGTCAAATGTCATGTATCTACATTCAGTCTTGTAAATTGTAATCTTTTAATTATCGGCGGATTTGTTTCCCCCACTATTTTGTGTTAACTGCTTAGAACTCCTAATGCTTATTTTGTCTCCGCTGAGAAAAAACTGTATGACTTGATTTGGCTGACCGAAACGCTTCGCAGTCTCGCAGATCAGGGGGGTTCATAGGGGGAAATGTTGCTCGGGCGACTTAAGACATGTATCTTTAAATCTATAAACAGTAAACAGTAAACTTCGTACATTACTACAGCCTTGGGAAGGATATCAAAGATGGTCATAGCCTCATAGAGTCGTTAGGGGTGTTCTAGATTGCTTGGAAAATTAGCATGTTTGATGCTGCTTTGGTGTAGAAAGAAAGAAAAAGAGAACTGTTATATTTTCACAATAATTTGAGTTGTCCTTATTACAATTTTTAGTCCTACTGCATCTTTTCACAATAATTTGAGTTGTCCAAGTTTCATCAATCCTATCTAATATGTATGGTATCATATAATTTGGATTAGCACCTAAAGCTTATATACCTGAAGCTTACATACATAAATTTTGATTAAACACCTGATTCTTTTTCGGAAGTGCTCATATGTGTGATTCTAGGCACTAAAATGTGAAGGGAATCCTTATCTAGAATTTATGAAATACATCCCATCTTATATGTATTGGTCTGCTGATACACTGTCTGTTAATCTTGGTGCTGATGTAGCTCGTATTGTAAAACTCACATGTATGACGTTATTTGTGGCCTGTCATACATTTCTAAAGCATCTAGAGACATGCCAAACATATTAACTAGGTGGATTTCCGTAAATTCGAGGGGTCCTATAGTGGGTTAATCTTGGTGTATCTGTTTGAGCATTGTCAGTATGACATTAACTTCACTATCTCTATATGATAAAAGATTGCATGTGTTCTGATTTACATCTGAGGATGGTGTAATACGCTTTTCTTTGACGTCTCATATATATGTATACTTTGGATAATTGTTTATTGTTATATTTAGTACTGCACCATGTAATTATCAATCGATTTTAGCTGTGATAATAATATTGTGCTATGGTTGAATACTAAGCTAATTACTGAGTTTGCGGTGATTGCTTACATACATGATGGGGCTACTCTACTACCGTGAATCGTGTGTGATCTAACAATCATTCTCCTGCATCTTTCTTTTTTCTAAGACGAATATACATGGCATTGCCAAGTGAGGAAGAACCGAAGAAGCTACCTTTGTTGGAGCTGCCAAGTAGTGTAAGGTAAACCCTATTTCTGTGATTATATTAGTGCGTTAGATCTTGCCATCTAATCTTTACAGAGCTTACGTACGCTTGTTCGAAACATCCTAAGTTGTTCATCAATATATCTTTGTTGCAAATTCATTATTGCGTGAGGCCCTACTGCTTTTGCATGTGGCTTGTTGCTCATCCAAGAGCATTGGCAATAACATATAAAGTTACAATCAACCTATCTAGAGAGTAATCTAGGGTGGCAAACTGTAAGGTTTGTTGTTTGGGGAGCAGCTGGAGCGCAACGTGGAGCGGCTCTCCAAGGTGCTCGCGACGGACGTGCCAGCACTGCCGGAGGAGGAGATCCTGCGAAGGAAGCAGGAGGCCGTCAACCTCGCCAAGATCGTCGAGACGCTCTGTGGGGAGATGTACAAGTGCATTCAGGACGAGCTGCTGCCGCTGCTCGTGGAACCCATGAACATCGCGACGTACCGGCCGGACGGCCCTGACAAGGCCAAGGAGCTCCCGACTGATAAATATAAGACACATAAACTGCCATATGCTATATTTTGTTACAGAAGAGTTTGGCATCTGTAACTCTGTAAAGTCTGATATAGAAAACTGTCATATGGGAAAGTTCAATTCTCCTATTGATTTTTAAAACAAGCTAAATCTTACAGTGCATGTATAGGAGTCACATCCAAAATGGTAGCATAAAGAATGAAATCCGAAAATGTTGTGTTAATTTGTTATCTTTCACAATGGTTTTAGACTTAAATGAATCACATAAAGTGGATGATCTTTTACTTTCTGTACATTAATTCTACATGCTGCTTGTAATTCAGTTATGATATTGTGTATAAAGACGTCCTTGACTAGTGAAAAGGTGGTAATAATGTCCTAAATGACTATTTCTTTTTTTCTTAATAAATCTGCAGCTAAATTTAAACTGAATCAAGTAGCAGCTACACAGGCCTTTAAGTTATAATGTGCTTCTACCTATTCTTATAAATTTGGAATCTCATATCTCATAAATTTGGAAAGCAATTAAGTAAAATTTTAGGATGCATTTTCTTTTTGCAATGGTGGTTTCAACGTTCTAATAACTTCATCCATTCGGTTGCAGGATTAGGTCCCCATCCTGATTTGGAGCATTGGAGTGGATGAAGTCTATTGTATCAAACCATCTTCCTTCTACTAATATGCTTCTGGTTGCACTGGGTTAGACTGCTGTTCTGAATGGATGCTGCCCTGAGTTGCATGTATTATGTGGAAGCACCATATCATACACATGTGGTCATCTATATTTCAGCGTTCATTGACTTGTAACTGAACTTTTTCCATTTGGATGTCTTCAATTATTTGTAGTGACTGACCAAAATAATCTGATGTATATGTCTGGCTTTCATTTATGGATGGACTTTGTTGCCAGCAGCAACCCAATTATCCAAACAAAACATGTATGGCCATTCAAAAATTGGCTTTGACAGCAGGGAACAAAACATGTATGGCCATTCAAAAATTCGTTTGGTTGATTTCGTGTGCATCCCTAAAATGCCGCCGTGGCGTTAGCACGGGCACTATACTAGTGGGGAGGAACTGAGGAAGAAATAGGAGAGGAATAAGGAGGACGTGGATATTTACTTGGATGTCATGTTAGTATAACTTGTCACGTAGAGTAAGCGAGAATATCACCCAGTTTTTTCGCCTTAGTGAAAATTGATCGTTTCAGCTGTTTATCCAGCCGCCAAGCCCGTGAACGGCGCCGCCCTCACTGACTCGCTGCCGATTGTTGGTCCTGCCGACCACCTAAAGCTATGGTCAGAGAGCAGAGCTTGGTAGACCTGGAAACTTTGAACTCCATAACTTGCCGCTCGCCGTTGAATCCTGGCCTTTTCGCCTGATTGGGAAGTTGGCGTCGTATTGTAACGGGGCGCTTCATTGGTGTTTTTTTTAGATCGCTTCTTTTGTTTATTAGTTATACTGTATGCATGGATTGATCTAGTATCCGATTTCACCAGAAATGTTACTGCTATTGCTCAGTTGTTCCACATGAGCACCATTTTTCGAGAGCAGCAAGCAGCTCGAATATGGGCCTATTCTTTGGATGTGGCCGATAATTTTTGTCCACACTTTTCAAGATGACGATAGACGGTGAGGACGTAGACGCGAACGGCGTACAAAAGTTTTAGGATGAGGAAATGATTTGGAGAAACGACTTCGAGAAGCCGCTTGTAAAAGGCGTCCAAATTATTTTAACTTTGGAGAAATTGAAACCAAATGCCAAAATAAAAGTGCCTGTATCATACCAACAACTAATCAACTACTGCATAGTACCAAAATGTAATGCCCGGAAGCTCTATCTACTTCTGCTCGAGACATATAGAGCGGGTTCTTTCCAGGCTTTTGTCAAAGCCATTCTTCAAAGGGAGAAAGGCCATTCCAAGCCTCACGATCTCTATATATGTCACCCACCCAACTCAATAGGCTCGGGTAACACGTATGTCAGATGATCAGATCCTATGGCCGTAGGCGAAGAACAATTTTCTTCCAGGCTGGCGGCCACTCAGGCGACCTTTTTGATCACTGCATACAGCTACTGCAGCAACAAGAGCTGCTCCATATGATAGCTTAACCTTGATGCAGCTCATGTCTCTATCGCCCAGTATATCTTTACTTGTTTTATAATGTGCAAAACTTGTAGGCAAAAACCATGGATATCACGTGCGGCGTTGGCAAGGCAGGAGTCTTTCCGAAATTTTCATCTGGAGTAACAATATGGCTGCATTCAGAAGATAGGGTCGGACACAATCACCCATAACTTAGGAATATTGAAGTGTTTCAAGCGTAAATACATCCAATAGATTGACCGTCCTCGATGGTAACCCCAAATAAACTTCTATCATATACACTCCAAAGATCCACAAAGTGTGCCAAGTTTTGATGGTTGTCGATTGTTACATTAAATCATCAAATTTAAGCAAACAGTGCAGCATCCCTTCGACTCCACAAGCTCATCACACACTCGCATAGCAAGCTTGTGCAGCTAATCATCATCGTCAAGGACACTCCGACGCCTCTGAATCTGTTAAACAGCCAGAGTTTTCATGAAGGTAACCCAATGAGGCAATGAACACGGGAACTGACTGTATCTTTATTAGATGTTTTCACTTTAAAGTATTTTTAGATGTTATACTATCAATCGCACTAAAGAATCACAGCTTGCAACAAACTTTTGACTTCAAACCAGATCAGTTATTATGGAAGCTGGTCTGTACCCACTGTTGGGAGAAAAGTACATTGATTTAATGAAGTTAACTGGATTGATGCAAGTATATTATACTAAGGTTTTGCTTGTGTGTGTGTTGATTTGCATACCTTGACTACGGTTTGTTTGCTTGTGTGGGTGTTGATTTGCTCCAGAAGTGAGATAAGCCTTTCTTCAGAAACCTGCAAACCAGAAAACAAGATTACAAACCAGCTCTATCGAGTCTCTTGGGGCAGCAAAGAGTACAGCAAGGAATGCTTTGCATATCTATTACCTTTTCAGATATTCCACCAGTTTGAGCAGCTCTCAGCAGAACATCCTCCACCCCTCTTGCTTTATCAGGTTTGACCAAAGCTATGCGGGACACTGCCAATTTCACACAAAGTAAATATTGTATGATGGTTCCATACTTATCCCCCTTCAATTGCACCACCTTTATTGAGCAGATTTATGATTGATTTCCAGCTACTATAATCCTTATTTAGAACATTTGCTCCCATCAGGCATACTACATAGAGAAATGCAAGACTTTTTCTGAAATATACATTAATCGTTCATGTAAATATATGCTATGATCAGCTACCACCAAGCTTTGACACCAGCACAAAATTCTACATATCTAATTGATGATGACGTGGTGAAAATCGAAGGTGAAAATGCGAATACGGTGCAAATTCAATTTTCACCAAGCTTAGAAGTTTTAAAAAAAATCTCAAACAATTACCACATGTAGTGGAGGATATGTTCTACGTCTCTGCAAAATTTCAAGATCAAACTTGATTGCACTTGCAAGATACAAAAAAGATAAATTCTTGCTGAAACAACGAAACTCTATTCAAGACGGAATTTGTCTTTTTTAAATATCGCAAATGCGATCAAACAGAATTAGTCTTTTTTATGTCGCAAATGCGATCAAGTTTGATCTTGAAATTTTGCATAGATGTAGAACATATGCTAATTTTTTTGACAATTTTTTGAAACTTTTAAGTTTGTTGAAAATTGAATTTTTCAGATTTTTCACCATGATCGCATTTTCACCTAATATGTCCCCTCTGACTGATAAGAATTTACTACATACAAATGCTGCATGAAGAGGCAAGAGTAAGCTTCAAATTATTCCCTCACTGCTCATGCAATCGCAAATATGATATGAATCTTGATGCGGATACGCACATGCTTAGCACTTTTCAGTCAAATATATTATTTCACTGGAAAGAAGTATTGAGCCGCATTAAATATTGTCAGGTGAATTTGTTTCTTAATGAATTTCCTTCTATTCGTGGGAACGATATACTACCTTATGCCAAATTCTTGTTTATTATTAAGTTTAAATATTATGATGATTCCGGGGCAAAAGCAATAGTGAAGCACAAGGAGGGTAATCATATTTGCTACTAAGAACGAAAAACTTAAAGCCCATGAGGATGAAAAGGAGAAATCCAAGCAGCTCATGCAGCTGATCAAGGAGGAAAGAAGCCCATGCAGTGGGAGAGCAAAAGGGGAGAAGCCCAAGAAATTAAAGCCCAAGTTTTGGACAAAATTTTGAAGCCCAATTCGGACCTCCCACATGTACAACCGAATTCAAACTCGGATTCAACTCAGAACTCAATTCGGATTCGGTTCAGGACAGCCCAACAGACACCTACTAAAACAGCCATAACTTTTACAAACGGAGTCCGATTGAGGTGTTCTTGTACTCTATGGAAAGCTCTTGAAGTCTACTTTCAGATAGATCTGGCCTCACAGTCGATCAGAAACTACGAAACAAGTCACGTCACTTTTTCAGTCCGAGTCAAAGTCGGCCTAGGGCTTTGTAATCGAGTCCTATTCGGCCTCTAAGTGTTTGGCCGACTCTCCACCCCTTGTATCTTTTTAAAAGACAGCCGCCACCCTTGTAAAATTCAGACCACTTTTGATAATAGAATACTCTTGTTCTTTCTGTTGGCCGAACCAACTTAAGGGAATTGGGAGTTCGCTGAAATCAAGATCGTTCAACCTTTCCGCTGAGAATTGGGAGCGCAATAAAACTTCATCGGTAGTCGTGAAGTTCAGCACGTGAGATTGGGCGAATTATAGAGTGCTAACTCTTGCATTGGCAACGTGAGATCACTACAATTCATCGAATCCTCGTGAGTATCCAGATCCTACATCGAGAAGATTAGGGTCGGAGAGTCGGCCAAACACTTGGAAGCCAAATAGGACTCAATTACAAAGCCTTAGGCCCACTTTGACTCGGACTGAAAAAATGACGTGACTTGTTTCGCGGTTTCTGATCGACTGTGAGGCCAGATCCATCTGAAAGTAGACTTCAAGAGCTTTCTATAGAGTACAAAAACATCTCAATCGGACTCCATTTATAAAAGTTATGACCGTTTTAGTAGGTGCTTGTTGGGCTGTCCTGAACCGAATCTGAATTGAGTTTTGAGTTGAATCCGAGTTTGAATTCGGTTGTACATGTGGGAGGTCCGAATTGGGCTTCAAAATCTTGTCCAAAACTTGGGCTTTAACTTCTTGGGCTTCTCCCCTTTTGCTTTCCCACTGCATGGGCTGCTTTCCTCCTTGATCAGCTGCATGGGTTGCTTAGCTTTCTCCTTTCCATCCCCATGGGCTTTGAGCTTTTTGTTCTTGGTAGCAAATATGATTACCCTCCTTTGCTTCACCAACCGGAGAGAGGTGACTAGGACCTTGGCGGGGGCCTTTGCGCAGTAGTGCCAAAAGCCCGGCACCAACGCCTTAGCCGCCTCACTAGTCACGCTCAGCCAAGAAAACCAAGTCTCAGTGGTGACCCCTGAAGAGCCAGAGGGAAGCTCCACGGAGACGCCCAAGTCCTGGGCACGGTCGAGCATCATCTCGGAAACGGAGACAATGACGGAGGCCACCATGTCCCGCTCATTAGTGAGCTAAGACAAGTCATGGCAAAGGCGCTCCACGTCGGACTTCTGCTCAACAAGCTTGCATGTCAGCTCGGCGATCATCTCGCAAGCCGCGCCAAGTCATGTTGTGCAGCGGTTGCCCTGCCCTCCGCCTCCCTCGTTGCCCTCTTGTTCTCCATCAAGATGTCATCCTGCACAGAGGACATTTTGCGTAGGACAAGACTCTGCAAGAGGGAAGAGCAAGCGTGAGGAGCTCTTCAAAGCAAAGCAAGTGGACGACCCAACTACCTTCATGAGGTCACGCTCCACTAAAGCGAACACCTGCCTCTCAGTCAGAGGGTCATCCTCGAGAGCCGAATCAAGGTCGGCAGGCACCGCACGTGCGGCAGCCTCTCTCAAGAACTCAAACATAGGGTTCGTAGGGCAAAATCCTTAGTGCTGACATGCCCCCAAACCAGCAAAGGGGTGCTCGAGCCCACGCCACGGGGTGTGCCAGCGCGCGGAGTCGAGGTGGGAATCACTCAAGTCCAAGCCTTGGAGCCGCCTCATCCATGGGAATCTCTGCGGTGGCGGCTGGAGTTGCACCCGCCGCGGCCCCCGAAGTGCCCACAGAGGTGGTGCCCACCGTG
Source organism: Dendrocalamus latiflorus (assembly GCA_017311315.1). Classification (NCBI taxonomy): domain Eukaryota; kingdom Viridiplantae; phylum Streptophyta; class Magnoliopsida; order Poales; family Poaceae; genus Dendrocalamus; species Dendrocalamus latiflorus. The sequence continues at coordinate 43,549,520 of CM029663.1, forward strand.
TCGACCTCAACGCTCTCCCACAAGGACGAGTCGACAGGCAGGGCCTCGGTGGGGCGAATGCACAAGGGGCGGCGGCGGGCATGGAACCCGTTGCTGTCCCTTCAGCGCCTCCCCTATGAACACCTTCCAAGCAGAAGGTCAAGGCAGCACCTGAGGAGGAAGTGGGGGATCTTGGAGAGCCTGGAAGTGGGAGGCTAGTCACAAGCCCCTTCCCCCTACTAGAGCGATGAGAGGTGCCTGCAGCATCGGAGGGTCCTGCCCGAGGCGAGCCCTGAGGGCTACCGCGACCAGCTGACTCGGGCGATGGAGGCGAGTCCTCTAAGGCCTCTCGAGAGTGCTTTGCCCCCCGCCTGGACCCGCCATCCTCGTCGAAGGGTGGGCAAGTGGGCACAAGCACGCCGAGCACCTCACACGCGCGGTTGCGGCGATCTCCCGCAACAAGGTCATTGGCTACGTTGCGCTCTACCCTCGTCTCGCGTCCGAGTAAGACCACCGCCGCCCTCTCTACTTGCCCGGCTACCCCTAATCATTTGATTGTAAATGATCTAACACAGCCATTAAGTGAACCATAATTGACATAAAAAACAAAGAACTTACGCCTTTCTCTAGCTTCAGAAGATAATATCTGAGCAAGCATCATCTGTCGGCGTTCCTCAGCTTCCCTGATTGAGAATTAGATACAAAGCCAATTTAGTATTGCCCAGAAAGTTACACATAACATAAGATAACAAGTAACAACATTCTGAGGAAGATGATTAAGGAATGGACCATACTGCTTTGCATCTTCTTGAGCTTTTTGTTGCCCTGGATTTTGCTGATTTGCCTAATTAAAAGTTAACATTACATCAAAGTCAATCAGTCAACTGAGGGACATCAAGAAGTAGCTCGTGTTAGCAAGAAAATTGGACACTGTTATTGCAGGTCAACTTTAACCATGCAGCTCAGTAGCTTACCCCACCACGTTGGGCCATTAGCTCTTGCATTCTCCTCTGCCTAATAGCTTCCAACTCTGGGTCAGCCTGACACGAAGAACGCATAGTTACATCAAACGAAGGTATCTATTAGACCAATACCTCTACATAGAGAAGCAAACTGTTATCCTCGTGCCAACGGAAATCTTGCCAAGATGAACACATGATGTGCTTTATTTACCATAAGATTTCCATCTGTACTAAAATTCATAATGCACCTAAATAGTTGCAACTTAACAGGGGACTAAGTATTCTCTTTTTATGGGAGACTGCAGAAGTAAAATCATGAAACCGAAATAGGTTCTCTTCTTTTCCTTATGCTAGGGTGCACGTACAAAGCCACCAAAGCAGCAGCCATGAACGCGTCAGCCCTAATGAGCATCATCTTTCTTCTACTAACCATACTCTTGTCCATCTACAACTACAATATTTGTGCGAACGCAGCAGCTCTAATGAGCTCACATCTTGTAATATTCATAATGTATGACAGCAAAATACTGAGGATGCAGCGAGCAAACCATCAGATCTACCAGCAACAAAGACATATTTGGGAATATAGAACAACTACGGACAGCAAGTAGGCATGGGGAACGAAATCAGTGCCCACGAACAGCAAGTACGAATGGAAAAATAGCCAAACTGGATCTCCCAGCAATATTCATTTGTAACAGCTAGATCTACCAACAACTACCACAAATCCGACTAAATAATCAAGCCATGGAGCTACTATTGGGCGATTTGGGCTCCATACCATCGGTTTGCGCGAGGAAGACGGACCCGAGCTGATGGAGAGGAAGAGGATGGGAAGGAGATCGATAAGCAGGAGCAGAACTTGAGGATCCCTTCGCCGCCGTCGCCTTTCCCCTCGCACCCGGACTCGAAGTGGGTTTTTTTTTTTTTTTTTTTGTGATTCGGTGGATTTTTTGGGAGAGGAAAAGAATTATATACAGTGCCACTAGAGCTGTCTAATTTTTTTTTAGAGCTGTCTAATTGACAGAGCCTTACCGGGCCAGGCCGTGGCCCATCAATGTTAGTCCGATCCAAATATGGGGCTGTTCTTTAAGTCAAAAGCTGATGGCTTTTGCTACAGTACCTAACTTTCAAACGGAGTATTTTCTTAAGACAGGGTCTACAAGTTAAACGATCTACACGTTAAAAGTCCAACATCTGTACCAGCCAAAATCGCAAGTGAGTATCTGTCTCTCCGTAATCTGTACCGTAAATAACCAAAATTCAAAAATTTCAGCCAAAAGTCATAAGCCGCAGCCGAAAAGAACAGGCCCATGATGCGATCTATCTAGCTCATCGGCCATGTCTAGGCCGAGAGGACGGCATGGCCGACCGGGATTTAACGGTTGTAAACAAGCCATATTGTGCCAGCACTGCATAACCCATGAAAAATAACCGTTTTTAATTGTTGGGGTAAATAATATGAAAAATAGTAAAACTTTGAAACAAATGTCAAGTTTTTTCCCTATAAATAGGGGGCCATCCGGCCTCCATTCTCTATACTTCAAACCTCACTCTCATTTCTTTGTTTAGCTATGAAAATTCAGTTGTGTTTACGTAAATTTGGTAAAATTAGTGAGAAATTCGTGCGAATTTTAGAAAATTGAAAAAAAACTTCAAAGAATCTTTGAAGAGCTACAAAAGAGGTAATAGACTAATAGTGCTGTCTTATTTCAATTTTTGCTATTATTTGTTGATACAATAGTAAGTTAATTGTATTTTACTATATGAATTTACAGTTGATTCAATGGAGAGCTATGATTTCTAACTCTCCGAATTCGGCCTCACGGCGGAGGATATGCAATCCTTTCAAGAAGCACATCCATCTACGGAATGTGCACATCCACAACAAACTATAAAGCCAAAAGAAGCGTCACTAGGTCCATCTTCTGCTGGCTCAATGAGTGCATCCAAAACCTATAGCACAGGTGCAAAAAGATCAAGAGCTACTACATCGAGAGTGTGGAACGATTTTGACAAAATGTTCAAGACCAAAAATGATGGGAATTCCGTAAAGTATGATGTTTGTAAAATTTGTGGTAACGAATTGTCTGCAAAATCTTTAGGTGGGACGGGTCACCTGCAACAGCACGTTGCAAGCTGCAAAAGAAGGCAATGAATACAAATGTGCCAGACGCATTTGCAGTACAATCCTGACAGCTTGGTACGTACTTGAGAATACAACCCAGAGATAGCCCAGAAATCTCTTTCTAGATTAATTGCTTCTCAAGATTTATATTTAAATTTTGGTGAGTCTGATACTTTTCAAAAATATATTATGACTGCTTATAATCCTAAATTTAGTGTTGTATCTAGCCAAACTATAACTAGAGATTTAATTAAATAGTATAACAACTGCTGTGAAAATTGAAAGAAATGTTTCATATTTATACATTCTCTGTTGCTTCAACATCAGACATATGGGGTAGTAGGGCTAGGGAGGATTATATTAGTATTATTGCTTATTATGTTAATGATGACTAGATAATGGAAAAAAGAATTATATGATTTAAATTAATTAATGTTGCACATACTCCTGAAAATATTGCAGAATGCATTATTAAAGTTGTAGAAGATTTTGGGCTCACGGATAAGATTTTTTCTGTAACTTTAGATAATGCAGCTGCAAACACTAAGGCTATAGAAATTTTTACTCCTTTATTTAATACTTATACACAATCTTTCTTGCTGCATCAATGTTGTGGTTGCCATATTATTAATCTTATTGTTAAATCTTTTTTAAAAAAAGATTGAATGCTTGTCTTGATTCTTTTAGGGATGCAATTTCATATATTAATCATTCTAACCAACGAATAGCCGCATAGCAATGAACGCCCGTCCTAAAAATTTTTGCTTAGATATGCTTATTAAATGGAACTCTACTTATCTTATGCTTAAACATATATTACCATATAAGAGCACTGTTGTAGGGATGGCCCCCACCTGAGCCCAGCAGGCTTGTTAGAGGAATGTAAGGCCCAAAATGGGACATGTGTAATGACATAAGTGCCCCTGAGGGGAATACTCGGATGTAAGGGTATAATTGTAAAAGCACTCCCCATATGGATATATATACAGCACAGGCCATGGGGAGAAACCCTAAGCCATTGCTCACCTAACTCTCCACTACCATACTCTCTCTCTGTTTGGTCAGTAACCACAACAGTTGGCGCCGTCCGTGGGGAGGACAAGAGCAAGCCTCCAGATCCGAAGAAGGATGGCACCAAAGAAAGCTTCATCGTCGGCGACGAAGAAGAAAAAGGTGGGAGCGGCGAAATCCCGCGTCAATACCAGGGCTTCGGCGTTGGCAGCCGCAGGCGTGGGTGGCGATGCGAGTGTGGCGGTCGCGAACATCGGTGTTCACGACGCGACGCCCGACCCCGCCGCCACCGCCGCAACGTTCGACCGCGCCACCACCGCCGCAACGTTCGATCCCGCGACCAACGCCGCAACGTTCGACCCCGCCGCCACCGCCGCGACGTTCGACCCCGCCGCCACCGCCGCGACGTTCGACCCCGCCACCACCGCCGCAACGCCCGACCCTGCCACCACCGTCACGACGTTCGATCCCGCCGCTACCGCCGCGACGTTCGACCCCGCCGCCACCGCCGTGACGTTCGATCCCGCCGCGACGCTCGATTCCGCTACCACCGCCACGACGCTCGATCCCGCCACCGCCGGTGCGATAGTCAAAACCGCCCCGCGCATGGTAGGTAACCCCACTGCAGGTACCGCGATAGTCGCCGACAGTGGTGCTCGTGTGGTCGGAGGCAGCAACGCCGATAACCACGCAGGCACGGCGTCCGCTCCCCCACCCAGCGCAGGAACGGTGAGCGGTTTCGGTGGCAACGCGGGCATCGTCACCGGCTCCAGAGTTCTTCACGCCAGCGCAGCGGGCAATCCGGGAGCACATGCCGTGGTTGCCGCCGCTCCGGTTGCGCCCCCAGGCACGCCAATGGCCCCAACCACGTCCACGGTGGAGAACGCCCTGCTGGTGGCCCTCAGCGCGTTTCAGCGAGAGCTAACGGATCTCCGCGGAGCCGTGCGGGCATGCAAGAGGCTCGGAGTCAACAGGCCCCACCGGCGGTCGCATCGGAGTCCACACCGGAGAGGGCGGATAGCCGCGACGCCCCCACGTCCAGCCGCGTCCCACTACGACGCGTGGACCCGGAGTCCCCACTCTCCGCGGGCCTGCAGCAGGCGGCATGGCCGGAGGACTTCAAGTTCCCGAGTGTCATTGAAGCGTACAAAGGCGACACGGACCCACGGGAATTCATGCGCGTGTATGAGACCGCCATCGAAGCCGCTGGCGGAGATGACACCACGAAGGCGAATGGGCTCCCGCTTGCGTTGCAGGGGTGGCGCTCTCTTGGTTCTTCACCATCGAGCCACATTCCATCTACGCGTGGGAGCAGATCTGCGACCGACTCTACAACAACTTCCAGGGAAACTACGTCGAGCGCATCGACGCGGACCAGCTCTTCGCAGTCAAGCAAAAACCTTCAGAGAGGCTTCGGGATTACTTCAAGTGCTTCACGAAGGTACGTTGCCAGGTCAAGGACATCAATGAAACAACCATCATCAATGCAGCGATACAAGGCCTCCGCCCGGGACCGATGGCCGAATACAACGCGCGAAAACCAATCAAGACGGTGGTGAAGCTCTTCGACAAGATGGAAGAGTACGCTAGAGCGGAAGAGGACGCGTGGTGGAGACATGGCGACGACTCCGACACCAATTAGGCGGAGGGCTTGGCAAAAAACGATGGCTCGCCAAAGGAGGGCTCATTGAAAGGTAAGCGTAAGCAGGAGCCATCGAAGGACGCCTCCGAGCGCCAGGAGGTCCAGCACAAAGACTCGTCGGGCGACAAGGCCAAACGCGACGAACGCAAATCTCAGAAACCTCGCTACGTCTTTGACATCGAGGGTGGCTCCGAAAATAACGCCCCTGTTGGTCGCGGCGGCAGAGGGCGCCGTGGTCGGGGGCAGGGGCGCGGGCGGGGTTGCGACGACAGAGCCCGCGAAGAGTACAACGACCAGCACCAGGGGCAGTGGTGCGAAGTCCACGGTCGGGGCAGCCACGACACGCGTGCGTGCGCCACCATCGCAGCACTCCGGCAGAGCGTCGCTAGAGATAGAAACCCTGAGGCACGCTCGCCCGTCGTGGCTCACGTCCACACCCCCAGGACTAAAGAATGCAACCCCAGGAAGGCCCCTTGCGGATCCAGGCCCACGTGCAGCAACCTCGGGAGGGCCTCCTGCAATTGCAAGCCCCAGAAGGAGCCCAGCGCAGGGTCATAAATGTCATCTCCGGGGGCTCCTCGTTGGAGTTCGCCTTGGCGCGACAGCGGAAGGCCTATGCAAGGAGGCTACACCACGTCGCGGCATACCCAGCGCAGGCGCCACCGGAGTGGGCACAACACGAAATCACCTTCACGTCCCCGCTGCGCTGAAGGCGTGGAATTCCCCCCACCACGATCCCGTAGTCGTCAAGGTCATCATCGCAGGATGCGAAGTCAAGGCGCGTCCTGGTCGACGGAGGAAGCTCCACGAACATCCTGTTCGTAGCGGCCTTCGATCAGATGGGGATCCCCCGAAGTCGATTGGGCCCTTCGGGCATCCCGCTGCAGGGCTTCAGAGGGCAACCTCTGCGGGCATTCGGCCAGATATGCCTCCAAGTCTCCTTCGGCCGAGACGATAATGTGAGGAGTGAGGATGCCACCTTCGACGTTGTCGACATCTCGTACCCCTACAACGCTATATTGGGGTGGCCAACCTTAAACTCTCTCGGGGCAGTCCCACATCACGGCTTCCTATGTATGAAGCTCCCCGGACCGCGGGCCATCATCACCGTCCATGGCGACCAAGATATGGCTCGACGCATAGAGCTCAGCAGCAGAGGTCCACACCACGATGCTCGACGAAATACCTAGGCCGGGTGTGCAAGTGCGAAGATCCTTGGCGGCTCCGGAAAACACCCCACCGAGCCACCGCACGCGTTACCCCAGCAGCAGAGGCTCCCACCGTGCCCCGCCTCATCACCGGGCGACGACAGCCGCAGCCGTTCCCGTCCTTAAACGGTCAGTGGTCAATATCCCACCTTTTGTAATCACTCACCCGCGCAAATGGGACTTTAATAAAGTTCACCGTTTGCAAAAATTGTCTTGTTTCTCGCAAGAAGCGCGTGAAGGATTACCTTCGCGTGCACTCTTCATGAGTATAAACAAAGACACGCGTTCGCGCGTGCACTCTCCGTGAAAAACACGGGCATGAGTATAAACAAAGACACGCGTTCGCGCGTGCACTCTGAGTTTAAACAAAGACACGCGTTCGTGCGCGCACTATCTGTGAAAAACACGGGCATGAGTATAAACAAAGACACGCGTTCGCGCGCGCACTTTCTGTGAAAAGCACGGGCATGAGTATAAACAAAGACACGCGTTCGCGCGCGCACTCTCTGTGAAAAGCACGGGTATGAGTATAAACAAAGACGTGTGGGGGGACGCCTCCGCGCACACTCTACGGAGTATAAATAAGACGTAGCGTTGAGGTCCGCCTCCGCACGCAACTTCACCCCCACAACGCGCGAAGGCTTGCCTCCGCGCGCAGTCCACGGACTCTAAATTAGATGTAGCACTGAGGTCCACCTCCGCACGTACTCTACGGAGTATAAATAAGACGTAGCGTTGAGGTCCGCCTCCGCACGCAACTTCACCGCCCGCAACGCGCGGAGGCTTGCCTCCGCGCGCAGTCCACGGACTCTAAATAAGACGCAACGTGAGGCCTACCTCCGTGCGCACTCTACGGAGTATAAATAAGACGCAGCGTGAGGCTTACCTCCGTGCGTACTCTACGGAGTATAAATAAGATGCGGAAGCTCCCGCGCACACATAGGTATTATCCCTATGCGCACTCTCCGGAGTATAAACATCACGTGATCGACGATCCCTGCACCATGAGTTTTGATAAGACGCACTAGAGGCTCGCCTCTGTGGGCACCTCGCAGTGATCGCGCATCAAGGCTCGCCTCCGTATGTGCCTTGTAAAGTCGGCGTGAGACGTGGCGACAGCTTACACTCACGAGCATCACTCGCGCGTCTACCTCGACTAAGGCACTAGCTCCGCTGCCTCCACTTCGAAAGGTAGGGGACGGAGCGCTCGCGCGTCTACCTTGACTAGGGCGCCAGCTCCGCTGCCTCCACTTCGAAAGGTAGGGGACGGAGCGCTCGCGCGTCTACCTCGACTACGGCGCCAGCTCCGCTGCCTCCACTTCGAAAGGTAGGGGACGGAGCGCTCGCGCGTCTACCTCGACTAGGGCGCCAGCTCCGCTGCCTCCACTTCCAAAGGTAGGGGACGAAGCGCTCGCGCGTCCACTTCGACTAGGGCGCCAGCTCCGCTGCCACCACTTCAGAAGGTAGGGGACGGAGCACTCGCGCGCCTACTTCGGCTAGGCTCGGCCCGTTGTGTGTAGGCGGGCACGGTGTAGCCTCGCCATTCTACCACGGGATTACGTTATCGTAAGCAAGGATGGAGGTGCGGACAACATTTTTCAACCAAACCCGCCCCCATACTGTGTATTCATCGGAAGATGTTTACAAAGGTACGCAGTAAAGTGTACAGATCCTAGGGTGCTCAAAGCCGCTACTCGGCAGGCTCCTCCTTAATGCGTGTCTGCACTGGGGCCTCACTCGAAGAAGCCCGGCCTGCCCAGAAGTCCAGCGACTCCTCAGCCCTCCGCCAGCGCCGGAGACGTCGCCGGGTCACAAGGTCAGAAACCAGCAGCCGGCCCCGGTTGAGTAACTGCTCGGGACACGGGGGCACACAAATAAGAATAGCGGTGAAGTAACCTATACTTTATTCATAAGGAAAAGGCCTCGTTTTACAATGCACACCAACGCACGGTGACCATGGCATCACACCTGTGGGTTCGCGCCGCCCTCCAAGCCCTCGGGGCCGTCCTCGCCGCGTTGTGGGACCTCATCCAGCCACAGGCCGAGGTCCCCCTCGTTGTATAGGCTGTTCCACAGCTCAACCTGCACCGCAGCCTTCCCGATGTACTCCCAGATCCTCTCGTAGAAAAATCGCACGGGGCGGCAAATAGCGCGCACGGCACCAGACATCACCCCAGTCCCGGCCGGCATCTCTAAATGAGGATCAGCTAGCCCGCTGACATGCTTGCAGCCCTGGTGCCACAGAAGCGCGCACATTAGGCACGACGTCACGTACGAGCAGTGGTTGCCAAACGTCGTCGCGGAGCTGCGGGCAATGTTGGCCGCATCCCCAATCCGGCGAAGGGTCCGCGACAGCTCTTCGGGCCCAAAGGAGCGAGGCGGCGCTTCGGTGATAAGATCCTCAAGGGCGATCTCCAGGGCCAGCATGGCATCCCACGCAGCCACTGAAGCATCGCCCAGCACCCGGTCCCGCTCCGCTAGAGACGCGACGAGTCCATCCTTCTCATTCTCCAGCGCGGCGATTTGTTGAAGTAAGCCATCCCGCTCCTCCGCAACTTCTCACCACGCTGCCTCCGTGGCTGACAGCCGCGCCGCTGCCACAAGCGCTTCGGCGTACGACTTCGTCTCCGCGTATTCTACTTCTAAGCGGCGGATGCGGTCATCCTTGGCGGCACGCGTCCCCTCGGCAACATGCAGAGCCTCTTCGGCGGCTCGCAACCGGTCCTCTAGCGCCCCTGCTTGCGGGCATGAGCTGCTTGCAACGCCTGGGCCAAGACAAGGGTCTACACGGCAAAGGAGTTAGCGAGCTACTACGCGACCGCGTATCGTCACAAGGTTAGATACTTACTCTCACCCCGATACCTCCAATGCGTCTCCAAGGCACCCCGTCTCGTAGGTTGACAGTGCCTGCCGGTCAACGCTGGCGGCCGCGTCATCCACGATCCCGCACCACGCCCCAATGCCTCTGGGGGAGGGACGAAGTCCGCTAAGCTTGGGGGTGCGGGGTTTGCGCCGGCAGTCTCGGGAGCGCCAAACACCCTTCTCAAAGGAACGCCCCCGCGCCTGGGGATCACCTGTCCTCGGGGATGAGTTCTACTGCAAGGTGTACTAGCCAGTCCTACGAGAACACTGCAGAGCTACGCCAAGGTGTGATAGGGTAGCATACCTTCGGTGGCTGATGGCGGACTTCGCTGGGGCGTCCCCCAGCTGTAGGTGGGTTAACAGGGGCGACAGTCCCCCCAGACGAAGTCGGCCCTGGGGCCAGGGAGTCTCCGTATCGGGGCCTAACGCCGGCAGCCCCCTCCCCTGCGAAGGGGCCGAAGGGACGCTACGTATGGTGGCATCGGCGTCGGAGTCGGAGTCCTACAAGCTCCCAACACGGGTCGCCACGGCAAACCCCCTCGAAGTTTGATGAAGGGGGATCGCAGGCATGGCCGCTTCGCCCTAGGAGGAGAAGGTGAGGGCCCTGCCTCGGTAACCGCCGCAGAAGACTCCATGGTATTAATGCTCGTGGGCGGGGGCCCACCCTAGTAACCTCCGCGGGAGCCACCTCTATCTCGGCCGCCGTTGTTGGCGGAGACCTCGTTCCGCGAGCCTCCGCGAGGGGTAGCTCCGACACTGTCACCATCGCAGGCGGCGACTTCACTCCGGTGCCGCCAGCAGACGATGGCTCCACCTCGGCGACCGCCGCAGGCGGCGGGACTTCCCCCTCCCGGTCGTCCGCGGCACACTCCCGATGCCTGGCACCGCTCGGAGACCTTTCACCCCTGCCATCCACACCCATCTCCAGGTCTGCGTCGGCATACTTCGCCGAATTAGACTCCACACCCACCACGTCAATAGGGGCAATGGTAGCTGTCGCGCCGGGTGCGGCCGTAGCAGTTCGAGTCTTCCCGCGAGACGGCCCCCTTTTTTCTGGGGAGCCGTCATCTTGACGTCGCGGTTGGCTCGGGGCCGGAGAGGCGCGTTCTGGCACGCGAACGCCTAGGGCCTCGCACACGCGGTTTATCCGCCCCAGCCCCCGCCTCCGCGACTGCAGCCATACGCTGCTCGTGCTCCCTGGCCGTATATGGCCCAAGAAACATGTTTGTCGCACGTTCCGCGTCCTTCAAGCGCATTCCTTGGCGAGACAAGAAGCGTGGTCAAAAGCGAGGCAGCGAACAGCGAAAGGAAAGGAGGACACGACCGAGGCTTACGAAGTCCGGAGGGCGCTGGTAGCGAGCAGATGGACGGGCGAACGTTGTCGTCCCGGAGTTTCCCGGCAGGGAGGTGCCACTCATGGGCGAGCGGCACCACGCGTACATAATGTACTCCTCGGCGAGGTCGCGCATGTTGAAGCGAGCGGTGACCCCCACAAGCCTTCGCGCCCTTTGCCTGTCCTCGGAGTTGAGCGTTATACTGGGCGTGGTGTTGAACGCCATCGGCTGGCCCGTACACTCAAGGCCACTACCGCTCTCCACACGGTGGTAGAACCACCGACTTGTCCAGCTAGACTCCCACTTCGCTCGAGTGGAGTTCGCGGGGAAGAGCTTCCCACACGGTGACCGCAGTATAAAGTTCACGCTGCCAAAGTTCGACAGCGTCCCGTCCTTCTGCTCCTTCGGCTGGCACCGGGCATCGTGCAGATAGGCGAACATCGAGGCGCTGGGCCAGCACGCCTCCGCGCGCAAGGCCCAGATGAACACGGCAAGGCGAGCTAGCGCATTCGGAGTCAGTTGCGCCAGCTCCAGCCAGAAGGTTCGCAACACATCGCCAACGACCATCGCGGCCTGGATGCGAAGCCCGACTTCAAAGTTGGCGATGAAAAGAATCGCCTCCGACTCCTCAGTTCGCGGTTCCACCTCGTCATCGGCGGGTAGCCGCACCTCAGTTCGCGGTTCCACCTCGTCATCGGCGGGTAGCCGCACCACCCGGCGATCCGACAGCTTCCCCTCACGCAGCAGTGTACGGATAGTCTCCTCCGTCACGAGCGTCGAATCCAAGGTGCTGGAGTAAGGGCCCTCCTTCCTCTCTGTCGCCACCCACTAGTTGTCTGTCGCCGCCGGGTTTCGCCCCTCAAGCGAGTACTCCACCTCAAGCGGCGAGGACCGCCGGCGGACGGCGCACTTGCCGACCTTTCGAACATGCTCGCCGCCGGGTGCCATTGTTATCCGGGAGATAGACGACGGCGAAAGGGAAGCGCGGTGGCAAGGAAAGCAAAGAAGTAGGAAACGAGATGGGCGACCAGAAAGCGCGTGGAGGAGCCGTAGATGTGGTGCCACGGGGGTATTTAAAGATCCCTTGTCTCCCGCACCACTAGTCAGCGCGACGAACCGCTCACCTCCCCACGACCGAAGCCGAAGCGTCGCGACTGCCCACGCGCGTCGGTCATGACCGCGGTCGTACAAAGATCTGTCCACGCACGACACGCCAATAGCCCCTTCACGATTCTCGAGACCAATCAACTGTAACAAATTCGGCGGGGTCTCCGTCCCAATAGCGACGCCCTGGCTTCGACTTCGTCTCCGTTCCTGCGAAGGGGCACCTCGCTGGGACGCCACGAAGATGCCGAAAGCCATTGCGACTCTAAGGTCCGCACAACCTTCCGGCCTCGGCCAATGAAGGCCCAACCCCGCGTTCTCATGTCCGAGAGGCGCGATCGCCCGGCAGTTTGGCTCCCCGTAGTCAAGAAGTGCACCTGCCGTTAATCAAACAGGCGCACATGCAAATCCGCCGGACAGCACATGGCACGCCAATCGCAACCCGCCGCGTGTACACCCCCGATGGGACAACACGCATAGCTGTAGCAGCCTGATAGCTCAGAGGTCGGCGCGATTCCAGGGGTCATTAAAGCGCACTACCGGATCGCGGAGCCATAACCACCCCACGCCTAGGAGAATCTGGGGCGCGAGGTCTGCCTCCACTAAGGCATGAACCAACCAACCCCAGCAGCAATCGCGGGGTAGACGGAGAGACCTCGGCCTCCGCCTTAGCCCGTCTGAGCAACAAACCCGCAGGCCGCTTCGACTTCGGCAGCTTAAGACGGGCGATTCTCCGCTTTAGTGGAGAAGCTCCGCCCCCACCTCGGCTTGGCCCCATGCCTCGTCCCCGGCCAGGGTGTAACAGCAAGCTGCCATGGGTCAAGCATCCTTGACGGCAGCCTCGACAGGAGCTCCGCCTCGGCAACAAGGCTCTGGGGTCGTCCGCGGCCCCACTTTTGCGGGGAAGTACTTCGCCACGATGCCGCGGATCTGCGCGCCAAGGCCGAAGCTCACCCCGCCCCTGGTACTTCCGCGCGAACGCCCAGTTTGGCCCACATTTTTGAGATCCAGCCGGACCCCCGGCTCAGCTCCACGCGGGCGAACCAGAGGGCGAAGGCGAGTGAACGCTGGTCTGCCCACACTGCACCCAACTACTACCCTCGAGCCGTGGGGTACAGTCTGGCCTCCCGACCCCTAGCCTGCACGAAGGCCCGGTTTTCAACTCTGACCGCACCCGCAGAGCAACACGACGGCCATACGCGAAGGCTGATTTACGGCAGGTTTCGACTTGTTCTCATAAACAGATAAGCTTTAGTACATCAGCATGCCCTGATGGTGACGCCGGTTGGCGCAATCAGAAGATGCAAATGAACTCAAGCATATCTGTCTACGAGAACCGGTCAAACCTTGCCATTTCTGTGCACGAGCAGGAGGCCACCTATCTGACTGTATATATACCTGGCCAGCGGGGGAGCCCAACCGCCAGGAGCCCAACCGGCAGGAGTCCAGCTGACATAAGCTTAACCAGAGGAAGCTCAACCGACGGGGGGAAAGCCCAACCGACGGAGGAGCATCACAGAGTCGTCTGGCCGCGGTGCTTCAAGCCCCGCGTCGCGCCAAGCATGTTTTGCCACATGGACCGGCATGAGATGGAACGTCGCAACATAGCATGGCTACAGCGCCTCAAGTCTCGCGCCGCATCAACCAGGTCTCGCCATGCAGGCCGGCAGTCATCTACCATTGAGGGCGCTCGACGTCGGAGTCCGCCGCCACTTGCACTCACACAACAACTTTGGGGCCCGCTTCGCCTACCTCGGCCGACGCATTCGACTCCGCCAGCACCTCCGATTCCGATTTTGGCTTCAGATTCGACCCTGCCACGGACGGGCCCTGCGAGGAAGGCAGCTTCGCCAACACATCCGGCGTCGCACCCCTGCGGCGGGTCCCGTCCAACACCAGCAAATAAGGCTCTGCCAACTGTTATACGAGCTCATAGGCCGCAGGGATGGAGGGGACCAAAGGACTCGGCAACATGGCTTCGGCCCGTGAAGCCCTTCACCATGAGAGGCTCCTATTGTAGGGATAGCCCCCACCTAAGCCCAGCAGGCCTGGTAGAGGAATGTAAGGCCTGGTAGAGGAATGTAAGGCCCAAAATGGGACATGTGTAATGACATAAGTGCCCCTGAGGGGAATACTCAGATGTAAGGGTATAATTGTAAAAACACTCCCCATATGGATATATATACATCACAGGCCATGGGGAGAAATCCTAAGCCATTGCTCACCTAACTCTCCACTACCATACTCTTTCTCTCTGTTTGGTCTGTAACCACAACAAGCACCTTATCTATCTTTCTTCACATCCAAGTTCCTCAATCTCGTAGCTCCTCCAGTATAACCCAAGTTAGAGACCCGGAACTTACAAGGCCGATTGAGTTGTTGGTGAACAAATATTTTATTTTTTAGTACTTTTTCATAAAGCTACACTTTATATTTCTGGAGTATACTACCCTACCTCTCCTATAATTGTTCATAACATTTTTGAAATTGCCATCCACCTAAAGGCTTTTGAAAATGATTCTGTACTATGGGATGCTATAGTTGCCGTGAAAACTAAGTTTTTAAAATATTAAAGGGAAATTCCTATTTTATATGCATTCACTTTTATTTTGGATCCTAGGGCCCAACTCCAAGGATTTACAAATGTATTGCAACTTTTAAGTAATGCTACTGATTTAGATTATTGTCCATACTATAGAGTAGTTAAGGATAAATTATATAAGGTATATGAGAAATAAGAAAATAAGTTTGGGTTTGTGCATTTGGAAAGACCACCGGTAGCCTCTGGCACCTTTGTGGGGACTATGCAATGGGGCATAATTTTTTGTTCTTCCTCTAGAGATTCTTGAGGTTCTCATGCAGGTACACATCAATCAGGAGGAGAAAGGCGGCAAAGCACCGAAGACCTATCAAGCTATCTCAAGAGTAATAGTGTCAGTTTTGAGCAAAAGTTGAACATCCTATCATAGTGGCAAACCCTGAAAGTAACATATCTAGTACTATCCATATTAGCATGAGATGTGTTGATTGTTCCTATCTCTACGGTCTTCTCGGAGTCAGCCTTCAGTCTATCTGGAAAAATAATCAAGGAGCGGCGAATAAGTCTCTCGAACGAGATGGTCGAAATTCTTCTGACCATCGAAAACTGGGAACAAGCTGAATCACAATTAATATACTACAAAGAATAGAGACTTAGAAGAATCTTTTGAGAATTTGTATCTAAATAGTAATGAATAGGATTTCCAATGTTTTTTCTTCAAATGTAGTGACTAGTGAGCTTTATAAGCTATACTCTTTTTCTTTACCAAGTTTCCTCAAGTTGAGTTTTTACTTGGTAAAATTTTTAATGAGGTAGCCATGCCATGTAACAATCTATATTGATATTCTACAAGTTAATAAAGCTCATTATGCCATTGGCAATAATTATCTTGATGATTAACATGTCTACAATTTTTTTATAATTTTCTATATTTTTTTTGTAATTTTCTACATTTTTTCAGAAACTTTCTACAATTTTCTGATTTTTTCTCTTTTTTCGGCTTAACAGGCTAACCGGCCCTTTAAGGCTTAACCGTGTCGTGCACGATTCGTTTATTTGCCATGCCTAAATAGACTGTGCCTAGACCGGACCTGTGCTATGTCGACCTGGCCCGACCCACTGGACATCATTTTTTTAGATGAAGTGGACAGCATTGAGTGCCACACAGCTTATCCAGCATCTTCTCTACAAAGAGCACACGTGGCAGGTACAAATCTTAAAGCAACCAAATCGCATCTACAGGTGACCCTCGCCACTCGTATCCATGCTGTGCTGACGCCCGCTCGCTGTCGCCGCCGACAATGCGGCTGCAACTGCAAGCGGGTGCTGTCGACAATGCCCAGCGCGGCCGCCGCAGGACACGACAGCGCTAGCCCACGGAGGGCGTCACGGCTGCACATGTGTCATGGTGGGGACGGTTGGAATCCACTTGTTATAACAGCTCATAAGTACAACCCACAGACAGTTTGCTGTCTGTATGATGATATCACAGCACACACGGACGGCTAAATAGACAGTATGTACAATTGACTGCCTATTTGACTGTCTGCTAACTATTTAATACTTACATATAGCCATGATCGAGCGTGAATATTATTCATGTACATCATTGTGTTGCTTGTTGATACAAAAAGATCAAGCAAAATATAAAATGATCATGGCTATAATATTTTTTGGAACCATCAATATAAATGATATATTAATATATTTATATATAAAATGCAAAATAACATATAGGCATGGCAAAAAACAGACTACACTGAATGGCAGCAGGGCAAGATCTACAAGAGGTAATATTCAGAAGATGTGGATGTTAAGCTAAACTACTGGTAAGTTGATAACAAGTCATTGTGATGACTGATGATGCTAAACTACTAGCCAAAATAAAGGGATCAGCTGCCACGGTGATGATGCTAAGCTAAAGTAAATCCATGGATTTAACTATGAACCATGAACAATAAATCTTGAGATCGATTCAGTTGTCTATACACGAAATCATGAGAAAAAAGGGAGGGAACAGAGCAGTTTGTGACTGAACTCGGGTTCAGTCAGATGTAGAGGCAGCAAGCAGCCCGGCTGCCTGCTTCAGCAGCTTGCCGCCGTTCGGCCGCCGCTTAAGCTCCGCCGCTTTCTAGCACCTCGCCACGCAGCTGCTCAGCTGTGCCCGCTGGAGCCTCCGCCGCCAGCCCGCTGAGCATCCGTCGCGCATTTGGCCGCCACGCCCGGTGCCGAGCCCGCTGGAGCCTCCGCCGTCGGCCTGCTGGAGCCTCCGCCACGCTCCCGGCTGCCATGCACGACGTCGGCCAGCTGGAGCATCCGTCGTGCACCCGGCTGCCACGCACGACGCCGTGCCCGCTGGAGCCTCCGCTGCCGGCCTGCTGGAGCCTCCGCCGCGCACCACCGGTCTCGCTGGACCGGTCCTCACCTTCCCGCGCTGGTCCACGTGGGGACATCGACGCTCGCACAGCGGATCTGCGGCGCCGGCGCTTGGATTCGACGGCTCGTACAAGGCGCGGCGAAGGTGTCTATTGGCGTGGGAGCACGAGCCGGGGTCGTCCTTTCACGAGACGACGACCTCGCTGTCTCTTGCACTGGTGGGGCTCTTTTTGCAAAGTTGACAGCATGGAGACGACGCCGAAACACGCGTTGTACATGCCCTAAGCTCTCTAAAGTTTCAATTATTTTACGTTTTCCCCTCGAACCACATGCCACTTCCTTTCGCGGAGAGAGCACCATCGCAGCCAGCGATCCGTGGCGAGGGGATAGTGCTCGACGGCAACATCTGGCTAAGCAGCTAGTGTTGCGCCTAGGTGGCGAGGGCCGACGCTTGGATTTGTTTCATGTTGTTTTCATTGTTTTTGTCACCGGATTTGCCACATTGAAGTAGCGGGGAAGTTCTTGGATACGTGATTTTGTTGGCATACCGCAGGTACGGGTCTTCGAGGGTCATGTGTTGTTTTTTTGCCCTTTTTTTATCTCCCTTCCCTGTTTGCATGTCATCATTTATGTTCATATGTTCCTAAGATTTGTGCATATGTAGAATTTGTTTTTTTGAACAAATCGGTAGAAACTGCCTGATACATTAATAAAGCAGGAAAAAAAACAAAGATACTCGCCCTATAGGAAATTCCATTGGCAAGTGGCTACTAGCACCACACCAAACTACTCTCACACACAACACATCATGCAGCTAAGGGAAGAAACAAACACACCCCACCTCTCCACACGCTAAAGTTTCTAATTAAAATTCAAGCTAGATGTAGAGAACCACAATTGCATAAAATTTGAGAGAGAAGAATAGAAATAAAGGCAAGAGGAACCACAATCTATGGAATTTGTTAATTTGTCTGGGTATTATCTGTGTGAGATAGAGTGATTTGTTAGTGTTTGATGTTCGAAATTGGTGTGAAAATTTGTGCAAATATTTGGTTGAGTTGATGATGACTTGTACCTGTGTTCGGCTATATTAATGTGTATTAATTTAGGCTACAAACAGTTAGTTAGGACTAGCAGATGAATTTGAATATAAATGCTGAAAACTTTTAGGTAAAACAGCAAGAGTTTCTCCTACTGTGCATATATTAATTTATAAATAGAGAAAAGTTACATAAAAGAATACAGAAGCAGAATACACTGCCGTGAGGGCAAAATTATGTAAAATTTGTTAGCCAATTTGCATCTCAGATTTGTTATTCTCCTTTGTTCGATGGATAAGCAAAATCTTCTCGCGTGCATCTCTTCCAATTCTGAATAGTTAGAGCATTTTTTTTTTCAAAAGCAGCTTTAATTCTTACTCCAAATGCACCAGAAGCATAGAATAATATTTTTTTTGAGGGAACTACGGCGGGCCTTAGGCTAGCATGGGATCGGCTCAGGTGTAGGGCCCTGCACATAGCCATGTGCAGGGTCGTCAGATCGCGACACGTGTCCAAAAGAAATCCAAAAAATGCTTAAAAAATCCAAAAAAATCAAACAAATTGTAAAAAGTATTTTTGTAAGTACTTAAAAAAATATTGGTATTAAAAAGTATTTTTTAAGTACTTAAAAATACTTTTTAATACAAAATAATTTTGTAAGTACTTACAAAAATACTTTTAAAAAATACTTACAATTTTTTAATTATTTTTTTTGATTTTTTTGATTTTTAAGTATTTTTTGGATTTCTTTTGTACACGTGTCGCGATCTGACGGCCCCTGCCCGTACGTCATGAACCTGAGCCGATCCCGGCTAGCGTGAACCGATTATATTACCAAAATCTTCTATTATTATATTAGTCATTTGCCCATACGTCACAACAGAAAATAAAACTTAATGGTAAATATTATGTTGCAATTATATATATTCTTGCTCAAAGGAATAGAAGTTTGTTTCTGCTTGCCTATATGACGTACCACTAATATAACATACATCCAAATATACACTACTACAAAAATGTTATACTAGATGTCTCATCACAGATGGTTATTTGGAACCGTTTGCATTGTAATTATCACAGACGGTTTCACAAGTGTGACCGTCTATATTACTAGTGATTGCTAACACTGTCTATGATACATAATTATCACAGACGGTTCTTAACAAGAACCATCTATGGATTATCACAGATGGTTCATATTAAAAACCGTCTGTGATGTCTGCAATTATCACATACAGTTTTTAATAAGAACCATCTATGATGTCTACAATTATCACAAACGGTGCGGATTAAAAACCGTCTGTGATGTTGCAATTAAAAACCAGTTGAAAATTCAATCCTCTTTCACAATCCAGTGAAAATTGGTGGAATCCTTCTACATATAGCCACAAATTTTCACAAAAAAATTCAGCAAGGTTGGCCTACAGGATTAAATTTGAGTCCGAATAGGATTCCGTTCCAAGATATCTTCATTAAAATGAGTATAACTTTTATATACGGTGTCTGTTTTTGATATTTTTGTACTTGTTGAAAAGCTAACAGCGAGCCCGATTAAAAAAATGACTGCTTACACCAGTTGCCCTCTTAGACCCCAAAATTGGCCGTCTTTAGCCTTGAATTTGTGTCGTAAGTTTTTAGTTTCTGTTTATAAAATTTTTAATCTTTCCTTCGGAATTTGGGGTTCGCCTCATCTACAAGTTGTAGATCTCATCGAAACCTTTCAAATGAGTATATATAAAACATATAAAACTATTTTATCTTTTGAGACTAGTTGTTTAGATTGCACCAATATATTATCTTTGTGATCTACCGTCTGCGTATTATCACCGACAGTTTTTAATAAGAACATTTGTGATATCTCTTGTTATTATAGACGGTTTTTGTTAAGAACCGTTTGTGATGTCTCTATCACATATGGTTTATAATCCGAATCGTCTGTGATAATTATATATTAAATTTCAATCTCACCCCACCACATCACTAATCGGCGGCATCTCCCCAGGATCCCGATCTCACCTATCCATTCGCTTCACATCGAACGGCAGGTACCAATCTCCTCCCCATCTCTCGCCCCATATTAATGCCCCTCTTCTTACTCCAAGAACCAACACCACCAGTACTAGTCCAACTCGTTTATGCACACGAAGGGTGGGAAGGGGTTCGGCAAGGGCGACTGAAATTTTCGCTTAAAGCAAGATGGAAAGGAAGAAAGCAATGATAGATCTACACTATTGCAAGTCATCGACATCGGTAAGGGGCTTCTGCTTGTTGTATCCTAAAAGTGTGGTATTCTATTGATTTTGGCATAGAAGCTAAAAATGGTATTCGTTGCCATTTTGTTTCTGCTACTTGAAAATTTTTCCGCTCTACTTATTTTAGATTGTAGTTTAATGAAGAATGTGTATGTCTAACTTACATTAGCTTAAAGTTTCTTGAAGTGTATGTATCTTTCTGAATTTATAATCGTGAAGCTTATATTTGTAAAATTGTAAGTGTCCTCTTGTGTATGTAGCGCTATATGTAATTCAGATCTGGAATTCAAATTCAAATATGTCGCTTCACTTTCAGAGGGCATGGCTAGCATTTCCTGAGGCTAGCTGAAAAACAATAAAATTTTTAGGTATGCTAGCTAGTTTTTTAAGGTGTAGAAAGAACTATCACAGACGGTTCTTATTCTGAACCGTCTGTGATATGTCTTAACCATAGATAGTTTAATGTTAGAACCGTCTGTGATAGTATACTTTCATAGATAGTTCTAATTCTAATTCGTTTGTGATAGTATATCTTCACAGATGGTTTTAATTCTAATCCGTCTATCATATGGTTTTCACAGACGGTTCAAAATCCGTCTATGATGATATCAAGTTATTACTAACTTATAAACTCAGATGGCTTATGAAACTATCTACGATGACGTTTTTGAACTGTTTGTGATGACCTTTTCTACAGTAATGATACGCTTAGAATGACCTAAACAACTCAAATAACCAAACACCTTAATTCAAAATCTTTTTTTTAAAGCCCGCTATTGGCATAACCACACAGATAACATGGATCAGGAACAATCAAATGCAGTATAACCCGCAAAAGGTTCCTAGAGAATAATGTGACGACAAAGAGCAAACCTTGTATCTTGTAATAAGGTATTGCCTTCTCTTTACATTATCATTTCTATGGATTGAAAAAATCATGATACATGTTTTAAAACCTAAAAAACAAAACAACTATTGTCGTCGTCGCTTTTCAGTTGGAATATCGAACACAGGGAACAAGCTTTAGTAAGAATTAGAATAACATCGCAAGAAGCAACATGATTGATTGTTGTGCCCATCACACAGACTAATAATTTGAGGTGGCAGCCATTTCATCTTTTGGTTCTTGATATTATATCCTTTTCCCCTCAATTGATTTTATTTAGGTTTATCTATAGTATATACCCTCATGTTGCAGTTGATCTTATTACTCTGCATGCAATGAGCTTTTAGCCTAAGACATATATGGACAATCTGCGTGTAAATGGCACTTGCCATTGTGGTCATATGGAGCATAACTCTAGCATCCATGCGATGCTAATATGCCAATAATAACATTCCGGGCTCCCGACCCTTGTTTTATTTCAAGTTTGCTTTAAGCATGTCCTAAACTCTTGGCATGAGTTTATTTTACAAATGTTACATTATCCAAAATAACTATAGGAGTTATCAAACGAAGATGTTACATTAAACCAATTCGTATCATTTAGTGGATCCAATTATAAAGTAATGTGAAGGAGTAATGGTTGAATTCTATTCCTCTGTTAAGAAAATTTGAAATAGACAAGCACCCTGGTTGCAGTCTTAATCCAGCCTTGCCATCCTGTAGATCATAAACTTGTCGTGACATTCTTACTATATATCTATGGCTTTTTTTTTAAAAAAAAGGGAATTTTGATAATTTGCTTCATCTTTCTTTGCCACTTAATAAAATACCCTGTGATGTCTCATCGCATGCGGGGCTAGGACCCGCATGTCAGTGAGACATCACTTGCCATTTCATTGTAAGATGGGGCAAATCATCAATTCTTTCTTGAAAAATCGATCTTCTTCTATTTGTTAATAAAATCATTTATATGCTATATAGAGACACTTGAGAAAATGAACTAAAAGAAGAAAGTAGAAATTTGCTCAAACAGTTAGTAGATAAATCATTACTGTTTGGAAATTCACCAAAATTGATCTAGCAAAACCAAAAGAAAAGGAACCCCTGCATAATGCTATCACAATCTAATTAATTAATAGAGACCTTTAGTGTCACCATCTTGATAAAGTTCATATATACCTCCTGCAATGGTACCTATTTTTTGGATAAGTTTCACCAGCTCCCTAGTAGAGTGCAGAGCACCTATCTCCCGGGCTTTAACAATTTGCTTATGAAGAGATTGCCAATTGCTTTGCGAATTTTTTAAATAATTCATTTTTATTCAAAATTACAGTAATATGCCTGCGCAAACATTTTTTCACAGGAATGGGATCTAGTCGCCTAATCGTTGGGCGACTGGAACCTGTCGTCCAACAGTCGTGCGACATGAATGCATTTGGTGGGCCATTAGGCGCTAGGATCCAATCGCTGAATGGTCGGGCGACCACGACCTGTAGCCGAGCTATTCGGTGACTGCAGGTCCAGTCACCTGATCGGCTAGCAACTGCCACCTTAGCCCATTTTTTTCCACAATTGGCCCCCTGACAGCGCATGTGGGTAAATGACAAATGTTGTAGGTAGGTGACATTTACCAAATTTATGTATGATTCGTATTTTGTTTAGAAAAATAGTAGACAATGTTGGATGATCCATTTATGATTTTTGTAGATTATGAATGGTACAAAATCTATTAGATTTGTAATAACAATTTGTGATCGCCGTATGTTGTTGTAGTGCAAGAAATTTTCAGAAAATTTTTTCTGAGGATGACTGAGATAGCAACGATTGGTAAGTACAAAAGTAAGCGATATTGTGAAGAATTTAATACGAAAAGATGATGACATGTGATGTTGCGAATTTAAATAGACTTCATAATAAGCTGGGAATAATATGGCGTATAGGGTTTGTTTATGTGCGTAAGAAACAACATCCTGTAGGAGGAAAGAGTTGTTTACTAGTCATGCAAAAAGACGCCGGTAAATGGAGAGTCATCAGCGGCGGTAACTCACTCATGAACATTGTCGGGCACAGGCCGCCCGACTGGTACTAGAATGAGTTGCCATATGTTGAACTGCCGCATCACACGATGCACCGCATAGTCCTCCACAAAGATGTCAAACATGAGCTTCCTCCATGTCAACCAGAAAGCCTGGTCGCGCCCCACAGCGAGGACAGGCTTTCAGGAGCATGGCTCCCAGTGTACATCGTCAGTCGTGAGCTGATCGAACTGCTCCATGAAGGGCAGATATGCCCGTGTGACCTGCATATGTGCAAACTATACCTGCAAGGAACACCAGATACGTACATGAAATGTGGCAAGTAACAAAATACAGATGACAATGTACAATGATTTGTAATGTTCAAGCAACTTTGCACACTCCAACAAATGGTACCGGAATCATGCCAGTGTGCCTACTCGTCAGCAAGTGCCTTACATCGTCTGGCTGTGTGGCTCTCTTGATCGTAGCACCCGTAGCATCTACCAGGCGCATTGGCTTGTGCTTCGTCCATATCATTCATAATACGATGACTCTGCCGATGACCCTTTCCACCCTTCAACATGTCAACATCCGGAATATAAGTCCCCCTACAATATCCAAGGTGGCGAAGTTTCCCACAACCCTGAACCCCCTAAGCTCGCCACACCATGCCTGCATCACTCTCTCCTTGAAGTAGTCAGACATAAAGCTCGAAGGATCCATACCCATAGTCCCGCATGCGGCGAGGACATGAGAATATGGCTCATGTAACAACTTTGGCTTGTTGTATGAGCAGCTAAGTTCATCCACACGATCTCTAAGGCATACCTCGTGGATGATTAGAGAACAAGCCATCCCAATCCGGCGCTATCCTGGAGGAGCACGTCGAAACGATGCTCCCTATTACCCATCACATGCACTGTGTGCAACTGGCCCTTCTTTGTATTTGCCTCTATGTATGCCGTAGTCTGTGAGTAGTAGGTGTTTGTGGGTTTGTAGCATGAAATGCGGTATTTAAATGCCTCTCCCTGAAATAGCTGATTGTACTGTGCAGAACACCTTTTACGATGGCGACGAGGGGCTGAGAGCGAAGGCCTCTAAAACCCAGTTATACACCTCATCAAGGTTGGTCATCTTTATACCGTACCTTGCGACATCTGTATCATGAAGTAGAGACAACTTCTCCAATGGCTCGGTCTCAATCCACTACGAGATGCACTTGATGTTCCATGAGCTCCTTCTCCTTGGACCAGCTGCATCAGGCTCAGCCATGGCTGTGAGGCATTCGGGTTGTTCTGCCCTAGACATGGCTTATCCCTTATTCCTCTCATCTACGTGCTTCCTACTGTGCTCATCCAACATGCCCATAAAGCATCAAATTTGTTCTTCTAGTTCTGCATAGCTAGCCTCTTGAACAGCTTCATCAACAGTTGCTTAGGGAACTGCTTGAAGAAGTTGGCTCCCATGTGCCGAATTCACCATCTATTTCTCATATTCGGCCAAGGGTATGGCTCTTCGGGGTCTTTCTGAAGTTTTCTTATGGCATTCACCATCTCGGTATGGCGATCATGGATTACGCACACATCAGGATAAGCTCTGACAACTGCTACCCTCACATATCAAAAGAACCACAACTAGCTGTCATAATTATCACTTTCCATGAATGCGATGGCTAGGGGAAAAATTTGATTGTTGCCATCAACACCGTTGGCCGTAAGGATCTGGCACTTGTATTTGTTGGTCAAAAAGGTCCCGTCAACTGAGATCACGGACAACATATACCTGAATGCCCCGATGTACGCATTGAAGGCTAAGAAGCCCCTCAGCAACACAGTAAAATCTGGTGACCTTGTAGATGGTTTATCCTTCATAGTAGTATGTGTGCCCAGTTCCTATCCTGCAGCACCTATAGCATACGGGTAAGGTTGTTGTACGTCGCCTCGAAAGGCCCAAACCATTTCTCCAAAGCCTTTTGCTTCACACGCCATGCCTTCGTGTAGCTAATCATATACTTGAATTTCTTCTCGATAGCCACCATGATGTGCGTAGCCTCCATGTCCTTCTTCTCCACTATCTCTCCATACATCGAATTGGCTATGAATGTGGATGTTAGGTTACGATGCCTTGGCAAAACATAGTTGAGAATGTAGGAGTGCGGCTCCACTTTCGAGATAATCCAGTGAGTCTCATACTTCGGTCTTCATGCGTGCACCCTTTAAGGACAACTGGCCTGCTTGCATTTCATGGTATACTGCTTCTGGCTTGATTTGATGACCCAAAAAGTCCGCTGCATGGACAGTGCCCATAGCTTGATGGAATCCTGCAATGATACCTTGTCAGCATACATTGAGTGCAACCGAACCTCTATGCCATGATACTCCCACAGTGATTTATGCTTGTCATGCACTACAAAACCCTCAGCATTAAGCCTGTTCCATTCCTGCGGGATAGGAGGTTCGTCCTCATCGGAACTGTCATCGTCGTCCTCATGTACAGCTTCCTCTTTAGCCCAGGCCATCCGGTCACTCTCTCTATTTGATGCACTATGTACTTCATATGCTCCCCTTCATCAACCTGTCTTATAGGCTTAGCACACTGTGACCCTTCTTCCTCTCCTTTATCTATCGCATCGGTCTCGTCATGAGCAACTGCCTCTGCAACCTCTCCAACACCGACCTTCGGGTCATCCTGTTCACCAACAAGCTGGGCGCACGAGCTGCTAGCACCACATGCATGATAGCCGTCGGCAGGGCCTTGTACAACTTCTATTGGGCATGGTTTTACAAGCAGCATGCACTCATATCTATGGCGTCGACATCCTTCCACAAACCCCTTCCATGCAGTAGTGCGCATCAATGGTCTCAACTCCCATCTAATGTGCATGGGAGACCGTCTCCAAAGCCCTTGTATGATGACACTGCACACCTTAGGATCTAAGAAGAAGCTGGGGGTGAGTCAGTACATCAAACCTGTGATTCGAGCATTCTCACCGTTCGGGTGTACCAGAGTGGCTTGTGGAAAACTGCTTAAGTTAATACCGTTCGGACCTTCACAAACGGTGCTGACACCGTAATGCACTTTCAATATAGTGGGTACTGGCATTGTTGGTGTCTGCCTGCAAACATTTTCAATATTGCTACTGGTCAAATCGCATTTTATAATATGGAACTGCTGCTATACTGTAATTTATATTTTTATGACCATTCGCCTATCATGAACTACTGCAGTACCCTCATAGCATAATCCTTCCTCATTCGCACCGCCACCGCTCTCTATCCTCCGCGCCAATACGCATCAACTCCCTATTTGCTCCCACACACACCGATGCTGCTCTTCTCTCGCTGCTCGAGTTCTCTCGTACTGCAAATTATTTCTAATGTGTTTCGACAATTTATATGACATATTGATTTAAATGCCAATATGTCAGTTCTAATAGTACACGTGCATTTTCAATGTACTAATGTGTCGAGACCCGAATATGCAAATCTAGACTCTCCTGTGTATTCTGCACTAGTCCAGGATCACGCTAGTGCACACAGCGTAAGCAAAGATGTAATATCAACCATATTACGATTTACTAAGAAAAGACTCAAATACTTTTAATAATTATCAGAATACGATTAATAGCCTAAAGGCTTAAAAGAAACTAGCAGTGGAAAACAAAAATAAGCGTAGCCATTCGACGTGCCCACAGGCAATCAACTGGGAAGCGAAGTCCTAATCCGCGAAGTCGTTGAAGTATCCTCCCTCTAACAGCTCTTGCTGATCTGGTCCTTCTTCCTCAACGGAGCAAGTATGGATGAACCCGTGAGTACATAGGTACTCAGCAAGTCGTTTGTAACAAAAATGCAATATAGTATGCAAGGCTTACCAATGGATGGCTGAAAGGTTAATTTTGCGGAAAGTAACAATTGAAAGTAAATACAATAGATAGATTGAAAAGCAAGTTTTAGAAATGATAACCATTAAGTAACCAAAGGAATTGTAACCAACTACGAGTGAACTGACCATCCACCCCAATGAATCACCCATGAACCAAGATTCATGTAATGAATCACTAGTGAACTAACCATTCACTCCCCAACTTAGCCCAACCATATTTTTATGAAAACTCTACCCCTCGTGTGAAATCACCAAGCATTGTCCATGACCGAGGACACAGCTATTTGAATAGTTTTACACTCTACAGAGGTTGCACAACTGTACCCACACGATGTGATAATCTTCACATTAAAAAGAATCACAACAAGGCTTTTACAATGATCCATCTCAATCTTATCCCACTCGCTAAGGTTTCGCCGTCAAGTAGGCTGACCACCTAGTCGATAATTGCCCCCTTTGCGCCATAACAACATCAGTAGCAAAACCAAAGTTGAGACTTCACAAATTATTATGCCAGGTCTATCCCATACCAGACATGTGGTTTGCGCGATAAAGCTTAGATCAATGTCGCACAAAGTTAAGTCCATAGATTTACCCAAGAGAAGCATCCACATCCCATGTGCAACCTGCACCCCCTTTACTGCACGATCATTTGCCCGAGTGAAAAACCAATTTTGTATAACCAGTACCAATGACACTACCCATGTCATGGCAATCAAATTTTATAGCAGTGGCTGACCACCACATTCCAGTATATCATTAAGTCAAAATTAATTAACACATGTGATGATAGATCCAACGTACTACAAGTATGGCTAAGCAATTCTAACGTGCAACCCATGTGACAATTAGTATTGCATCACTAAATAATTACCCATCCTATGGTGACAATGCATTCATGGCTTTCAAATTATCAAGGAGGAATTAATCAATTTGGACAATAGCTACCAATACAAGGTTTTTATAAGAAAGTAGCGATGCATGATAATTTTTAAAAAAGTAGTACATAATAGATTTGAAAACTAGGTTCAACATGATCAAAGGTCACGACTTGCCTTGGCCTTGCTCAGTTGACGGCTCTTGATCCTCGAATCCGGCTTCAGCTCCTTTGAAAGCGTGCTCCAACGAGAGAGAAAGCGAAACGAAACACAAAATAAATTCAAATCAAATTCAAATGAACTCCAAAAACTTCAAAACCATAACCAAAAAATAGAGCTCAATTTTAGATGAATTTAAGAAAAAGAATCGGGTCAATCAGAGTTCGGATGGAGGAGAACATGCTCTCGGAAAAATCTAATATGGAGAAAAGGCTGAAAATCGGAAAAGTTACTGTGCTGTGGACTCGGTGCATGGGATGGCTAGTCTACGGTAGACTCGACTCATGGAACAGTGTGTGTCCGACTAGGCTTGCTGACGTGGCTGCTGACTGGGCTCTAGGGCTGATTTGGCATCCACATGGCTGCTGACTGGGCTCTACTGGCTCACGGGCACAGAGCGACCGACAGCTGGGACCCACATGGCATTGGCACGGCGCACGATGGATACGGTTCACGAGAAGGCGAAGCGGCGAGTGCGCATGGGTGCAGGGTGGCGGCGCGCAGCGCGAGGCAGTGGCATGGAAACCGAAGGGGCGGCACGGGAACCGAGGCAACAACGGCGCGGTTCAACAACGTCTAACCAGCGGGCAAGGACGGACGATGGCGACGGTGGTGACTCATCGACAGCGGTGAGGACGAACGACGACGAACAACGACAGAACGGCCAGCGAACTTCGGCGGTGAGCTCCCGGGCGGTCTCGGTGAGGATAGTGAGACGAGCGACTAGCGGCGGCAAGGGCGGCGGCTATGGGATGGCGGAAGGCCTTGGGGTCGGCCTCTCTTTTATACCCGGACGCTGAGGAGTCGGGGTCGGGCACTGCAGCGTGTCCGGGACGAAGACGGCGGCGGTGTTTGACTCGAGCACAGAAACCAGGGCACGGCAGAGATGGAAACCGGCTTGGAGACAACGATGCGCAAGGCGACACGTGGATGGCTGGGATGCGGGGCGTGGGTGTGGAGAGACCACCAATGGCCGACACACGTCTGATGGATGTGGTTTGCTTGTATGATGGATGTGGTCGAATACCTGATTCACATTTCATGCCGTGCTTGTTTTTAATTTGTAGGTCCCATTAGCCCACCATTATGCAAGAACTTCTAGGTGCAGTCTAGATTATAGGAAATGTGATGTCATATATGCCATTAGGTTTGTTGGCTTGATATCAAGATATATTTTTTCAGCAAATTTTATGCAAATGGTGGGTTGTATTCCATAGCTTTTTTAGTCATGTTGTTGCCTCCCTGATTGATCTAGTGACTAGGGAAGGTCCACATGAATTAAAAAGGTAGCACTATACCACCGTCAAATGAAGCCAAAATGACATTTGGAATGAATGTACATGTTCAATTCAATTATTTTGCTTTGAAACATTAGCCATGGCTATTGGCCTGGGTAGTTTGTTTTGTAAGTGCAAATTTGGTTTTGCTAATCAAGGCAATAGTCCATGGGAATCCATGTTGCTAAAACACATTTATAGATTTAGAGTCACACCGGAGGTTACTTCACATATTTACTAAGCCTCCTCTAGGTGAAATTGAAAAGCTTTTACCTGCAACTTGCCTACAATTATAATACCTTTGAGAACCATCATGAGCAAGCTAAATTTAGCTTCTAAATTTTGGTATGATCAAATTTCTTGATTTTACTTGAACAAGGTCAAACAAGATGAATCCTTTGGTATATTTCAAACCTTTCGTTTTAAGAAATTGGTAGACCTTTGTTAAGGACCATATAGCGGTTTATATTAGTCTACCAAGTTAACTACTTGGCCAACCATTGGGCCTCCTGCATGTCATCCTGCCAACTTGAACAATATTGTTGACCCAATTTTTTCCCTCTTGATGCTCTTACTCAACTTGTTGAATGTAATATGTTTATGTTGTGCCCTTATGTTAGATTAGCTATGCTAAGTGTGCTTCATTTTTGCTTTAATATTATTATACTAACATGGATTATTAGTATGCTAAGCCACCCATTAAAAATTGTTGGCTGCTCTTAACCAACCACTCTACTTTTTTTATTTTATAGTACAAGGAACCTGCATATTGGTCTGAATTTTTAATGCAACAGCAGAGCAAAACTGCACCAAATGTGTTTCGTAGCTTATGAATAGAGAATGCATCAATTATTTGAGGCCTATATGCCACCTATTGTAAAAGTTGTTGATGATATTCAGGTTGTATTAATGCAAAATTTTTGACAAGGGGCTACTTGGATAATTGACATCGCTTTGTTAGCCTTGCTATGTTCATTTTCCCATTCTTGTAACTAATTTCCTGTCTAACTTCTCACTTACTATATGAATGTGTCCTTCACATTAACATGCCGTAATTATGTGAGTACTAGATAAATTCTTGTTGTTGTGTCCTACTTCTGATTGTGTCCTTATTGCAACGATGGTGTAGTACACTTTAAGTCATCTTTTACGCCAGATTAGTAGTAGTAGAATAGACTATTAAATGCCTTCTTGTGAATAGAGAACGCTTTTACAACTATGGTAATGCAATAAATTCATTATTGGGTGATGTTAACGTAGCAGATGGGTGACAATGCTGAGTAGAATGATGAACACACTAGAATAGTATGTGAATTGTTTACTAAACAAGTAGCTGCTGGTAATTGCCTAAGTGTACCCATCTAAACATTCCTGGTTATGTGTAACAGCCCAGATTTTTATAAAAAAATAATAGTAAAAATAAATTAAGATAAAAAATAATTTAAATTAAAAATAAGTGTTTTGGTTGCCTGAATTTTAATTTTGTTTTGCCCTGATTTTCTGCTTTTAAAAAGATTGGATTTTAAAAGTAATTTAAGCAAGAACTTAAAAATATTCTTAAATAATAGGATATTTTGATTTTCTGTAAAAATCCTATTTCAAATTAATTATTTGGAATTATTTGGCTTTTATTTGGTTTTTCTGGAGTTTGAAATCTATCTTTAAATTAAAAAGTATTTTAAGTATATAAATATTACTCCAATTAAGTTGAAAATATTTTTCCTAAGTCCAAAACATCTCTAGGGATTTTTGTGAATTTTTCTGAAATTTTTGGGCTTTATTTGCTATTTTCTAGGCCCTTATTTATTTTCCAGGCTTTCTGAAAATAAAAAAGGAATTTAAAACTCCAGCCCCTCCCTTCGGGCGACACGTGGACGTCCCAGATTCACCCACATGGCCACCCGAGAACATCCCGACTGCTCACCCTCCCCTCTCTCTGTTCCCTCGGGCCCCGCATGTTGGCGCCCCTCTCTCCTCTCCCCTCCCTCTCTCACCGCCAAGTGGGCCTGACCCATCAGCCTCTCTCATGCTCTCTCTCCTGGGCCGACGTGTGGATGGTCCAGATTAAGCCACGCCACCACTCGGCCCATCTCCCGCCGTTCGCCCCCTCTTTTCTCTCTCTCCTCTCTCCCGTGCCCGGCCGCCGGATTCCTCCCTGTCAGCCACGTGGCGCGATCCCGCCTGTTCCCTTCTCTTCTCTCGCTGCGCTTGGGCCTCACCTGTCAGGCCCCTTCTTCTTCTTCCCTATGCCGCTGCCAGGCCGTTGCGCCACTCCACCCTTCCCGGCCACACTCCCTTCCTGCACGTGCGCCGCCCCACCTCTTTCTTCGTGCGCCGCACCCCCTGCGCCCGTCGCCCCACCTCCCCCACTCCCCGTGCCCACTCAGCCTCATCCGCTTGCAACAGCCACCATCGCCATTTTCACGCAATGGGTTAGCTCGCCAGCGCCGCCCCTCCCCAATAAATACCCCCTTCCACCCGAGCCTCTTCCCCACTCACCTCATTCCCGCCCCCAATTCCTTCCCTCCGCCACTCGAGCTCATCTGCACCACCATTCCTCTCTCCACGCCGGCGAACATCTCCAGTGAGCAATTGCCACTTCTTCGGACCTCCCCGAGCCTCCCCGTCCTCGGGCGCCACTCCTCCAGGCTCAAATGTCGCCGGAGTATCGCCGCACCGGGGACCCGAGTGCCGCTGCCGCCTTCCTCATCGCCGACCACTCTCTGGTCATCACCAGGCTCTGGGACGTGGTAAAATCGACTCCTCGCAACCTCCTCTCCCTCCTCCGCCCCTCGCTGGCCGTCGCCGCCCGCCAGAACGCTAGTGAGCCTTGGTCCCCGAGCGCG
This sequence comes from Dendrocalamus latiflorus, assembly GCA_017311315.1. NCBI lineage: Eukaryota > Viridiplantae > Streptophyta > Magnoliopsida > Poales > Poaceae > Dendrocalamus > Dendrocalamus latiflorus. The sequence goes on from CM029663.1 coordinate 43,581,963, forward strand.
GCCACCAATTGGCGAGCCACATCGCACCCAGGTGACATGGATGCCACATGGTACCCAGTGGCGTGCCACCTCTGCTCGGTCAGCGCCACACCAGCACTTAGGAGCTGTGTCGGCATTTTGGCACATGTGGCAGCCACGTGTCCCGCCACATCAGCGCTCAAGTCCACGTGGCAGCCACGTGTCCTGACACGTCTGCACCAAAGCCCTCCCGAGTCACGTGGTGGACACGTCAGCACCACCTGGCTGCCACATCAACAAAATAGCCTAGTCAGCTGACACCTCAGCGCCATGTCACCCCTCCCTGCCACCTCAGCCTCCCCATGGTCCATGGACCTGGTTCGCTGTAGAGGCCCACTGGTCAGTCTCAGTCAATCAGGGCGACAATGATGATAGTGAACAAGAAGATAAATCACCAATTAGTGCTAAAGGGAAAAGAGCATGTGGTCCTAGCAATGAGAAGGGGAAGAAATCAAAAAGTGGAACTATAGTCATGCAACACCAACTAAAACAAATTGTTGAGTTGAGTGAGATGTCGCATGCATATTTTGCAGCATTTGCACAAAAAGATAGGAAGCCTTAGTGTGTACCATTAAAGATGTAGTGGAGTTGACTGAAGAGTGTAGTGCTGTTATGTAGACTAATGAGTATTTCATTACCTTTCAACCTGTCTTGACAAGAATGAGCCTAGGACTTCACGTCTTAGTGGTATGGGCTGGGTAAGAGAAGCCTTAAGCACTCCAGAATAAGCCACCATATGTTTTCGTATGAATGCTACAATCTTCCATAGCCCTGATCTTTTGGTCAGTTCTTACAACTTGAAATCAACTATCCATATGAGTTCCATTGAAGCATTGGCTATTTTTTCTATACATTTGTGGTAGCTCTGAACCGAACTGAAGAAATTTGATGAGATTTTGGAGTGTGTGGCCAAGATGTCTCATGATATTGTGCAGCCAAAGGATCATAACTTCTCCATTGTTCATAGTAGAATTAGAAATGATAGAAAGATGTGGCCACATTTCAAAGATTGGAGCTCTTGACGGTATACACATCCTTGCAACAGTTCTATAAGAAGATTAGATTAGATATATCGGTAGATCAAGGAAGACAACATAAAATGTGATGGCCATATGTTATTTTGACATGCGCTTCACATACGCATCTATTGGTCAGCCAGGAGCAATGCATGATACTAGTGTGCTTTATCATGTATTGGATGTAGATAGAGATATCTTTTCACACCCTCCACAGGGTAAGTTTTATTTTTCAAATCATTTGTGAATTTATTTATACTAATATTCATGCATTTAATGTTAATAGAGGTAATTTGCATCTTAGTTTTCAGGAAAATATTATCTTGTCGATGCCGGTTATCTGAATAGGACAATGTATCTAGCGCCATACAAGGGGCAAAGGTAATATGTTCCTGAGTTTCATAGAGGTGTTGCTCCAAGTGGTGAGAAACAAAATTTTAACAAAGTGCACTCAGGTGTTTGTAACATCGTTGAGAGGACCCTTGGTGTATGAAAGATGAAATAGAGAATTCTGCTAAAGATGCCGAGTTTTCATTTGTCCAAGCAAAAGATAATTGTTGCAGCTACTATGCGACTTCACAACTTCATACGTGATCATGCTTCAACGGACAAGCATTTTCATAGGTTTAAGCGGAATCCTAAATATGTGCCCACAATACCACCGAGATATGCAAATATGTCATTTCTCAATATGCATCGGATATGTCAACATCACAATCGAGTGATAGAGCTATGAATAGGTTTCATGATGACCTTGCAAAGGCAATTGATGAAAGTTGGCGAAATCCACCATATTAGTCGTAATAGTACAAAAAGTCAAAACAGAATTGTTTCAAGTACAATAATATATGAAGAATTCTCTATTTTTATAGTCATGCCAATATAACAGTGTAGTTTTTATTGCTTTATGGATGTTGCTTTCAATAGTAATTTTCTCTTTGCTCTAAAATCAAGAAGAAGATACTGATCATCGAGCTACAACCACCTCCGTCGACGAGGTGCACCTTGAGCAAACCAAGCCATGATTTCGTATACGAGATATATACCAGCCACGTTGGTTCTTACTTGAAGATGTGGCTGAGCACAAGGACATATTGAAACCAAGGATGGCTTCGCTTGAAGGATGAGAGGATGATGCGGGCGTAAATCCTACTATCGCATCAGTTCTTTCATTTTATGAGATCGGTGCTCTGCTTGTTATTCAATCTAAAATTTTTCACAAAGAGGAAGAGAAGGACATGTATGTGTTTGCCAGCAGAGTTGGGCTGTAGTGCATGCAAGAGGAGCTGACTGAGCTACATGTGAGCCAGAAGCACGAGCGAGAAGAAATTGTCAAGCCAAGTGAAGCACAACTAGAAAACAAGTCTTTTCATTACATGTTACCAATAATCCAAGATGGATTTTTGCTGCATCATGTACATGTCTAAAAAGCTTAGGAAACTTACATTGTTAGGTATCTAGAAGATATTCTTAAAGATAAGCAAAGAATCAAACGAATCAGGAAGATACATTTGTTATTTCTGTCCTTACCACACAAAGAGTTTAAGGGAGGCAAACTGATAATTTTCTTACAATGGTCTCTTTCCTTGCGTGCGCTTGGATGGAGTGCTCCAATGACCGTGATTGATGAGGATATGCAGTGTACTTCTGTTCATCATGTTTCTGAAGATATGTGCACAATTTTCGTTGGAACCAATGCAAACAATGTTTATATTTGGAAAAATTATTAAGTCTATTTTCTAACACATCAGAGAACACATGATTTGGAACTTTCTATAAAAAGTTATGGCTATTGGAGTGCATGTTGCACGAGTAGACCGGGTGACACGCGAGAGTTGATAAAGTTGAGGAGCCCGTGTCTTGTACAATACGTGGGGGTCATATCCAGATATCCCATAGCTTTCTAAAGGTTCAATAAACTTCCTTTTTAGGTTTCCCACGGGTTCAACTCGTCCCAAACATAAAAATTGAAGATAGGAAAGTTTGAAGTAAATGAGACTCGATTCAGGATAGCCAGATTGTCCAACTTCAAAATGCTATAACTTTTTCAAATGAACTCTTATTTGGGTGTCCTTAAACGCTTTGGAAAGCTAACTTTGTTGGGTGTTCTTAAACTTTTTGGAAAGCTAACTTTGAGAACCATCCAACAAATGAAGTGCCTACTTGAGATTCCCTCTGTTTGCACCGCAATAGCTAAAATAATCTGACATTACAAAATTTTAGATGTCCTTTGTGTCCAAGTTATCCAAAGCATCTATTTCTTGCTTTAGGTGTCTTAGAAGGGCTTTATAAACCGTATATCATGTCCAATGTAAGGGGATGCCATACGTATTATCTATGATATTAGATTGAGTTGAATAAAGCTGAAAATCACCATTGTTGGCGGCCATGTTGTGTGTGCGTTCTTGTGAATTTCCAAGAAGAGATTCATCTTAGTATGTTGGTTCTAACAGCAGTGCTAGTGCTTGTTCGCTGAATCGCAAGATTTATTCATCTTTTATCGTGGGTTAAGGTACTTACAGATGAGGAGATTATCTTCAGGTTTCGGTTCATAGCCACTGAACATTGGTGGTTCCTACGTACCGTAAAAGATCGGATTAAAATAACATAATCCCGCTAGTTCACTGCTAGTTGAATCCTCATCATGCTCTGTGTACATGTTCGGCAGTGACTTCGGTAAAATATTCCATGTTTATGCTTTAAGACTTATTGCACTATTGCAGCGCTTCGTTGATTTGGGTTGGAAATATAATAATAAATTGTTCGAACTATTGATGTGTGTTTCTATCAAACTTTTCTGCATCAACCGTCTGTTGCCGTTTTGCCGGACATCAAACGTCCGATACTCTGATGGATTGCATTTCCGCAGAGTCACTGACAAATCTGACGACAAAAGAGGTACCTATAAATATTCATTATTATTAGTGCAAAACACAATGACACGACACTTCACCTCTCCGAAGGACTTATTCTAAATAGTGATAGCTTTTAACTTTTAGAAGCTAAAAATTATTTAGAACGTGTTGGCTTTTTAACTGATTTTTTCTTTTTTTCTTTGTATTATCCGTGAAGATATAACAATATTTTTTATTTTTTTTAATTGAATAATTTCGAAAAAAACTAACTGTTGTTAAGGTATTATTTCAGCCAAAAATCACAACACTTTAGAATATAGCCATAGATTATTGCAGTGCAAAAAAGGCCTGCATACTTCTCCCTTAATTACTCTACTCATCTCCATCATCACCTGATACAAAGCACGCAATCATGTATACATGCATTATTCCACTGTATCAAGCGGAACATATACCAGGAACCACTCAGGACTACACCCAGAGTGCACCTGCATTGCGAAGCAGCGGGACAAGATTGCCGCTGAGGTGGAGGGACATGACCTTGTCGGTGGACCCAACGAGCCTGCCGCCGATGAACACCGCCGGCACAGGGGGGCTGCGGCCGAGGAGCCTCGCCAGCGCCTTCTCCATCTCGTTTCCCCTTGGGTCCTCGTCGAGCTCGATCACGGTCGGGTTCACCCCGAGCTCGCAGAAGAGGCGCGTCACGGTGTGGCACATGCAGCAGGAGCTCATGCTGAAGATCACCACCGCGCGCTGCGCCGCCAGCTTTGTCACCCGGTCCATCGATCTGTTGTTCTTCGTGAAGGACTCGAAAGATTTTCTGTGAAAAATGTAGGCTAGCTAGTGCTAGTGCTAGTGAGCTTAGTAGCTAGGAGTGCTAGCTTCTTGTGTATAAGGCTTTGAGTTCTGCTTACTTGCTTTGCATTGGCATGCGGGGTTTGCTTATATAGGCATGGAAATTTGCATTGAAAAATGTGATTTTGCAGCAATTCTATCGGAAAAAGGCAATACGGGAGGGTTCGGATAATGGCCAAGTTTCTTTCTTGCGACACCACAGATGGGTTTAGTGTGGAATATCGAATATTTGGATGGCAATGGCAATGCAGCAACCTGATACCGAAATGGTCCTTGGGAGTCGGTAGGGCTTTTGGAGCTTACCTTTGGTAGTTCTCTTCTATCCTATTCGACAAATCAGAAGAGAGAATAAGCGTGTGAGAGAGATGCTGGTGAGATCATGGTCTTCTTCTAGTCTTAATATGTAAGATTGTGGCATACTGTACAAGATGCAAGAAAGTGCTAGCAGTTAACAGTTAGTGCATAAGAATGAGATGCAGCTAAGAAGCAACTTGACAGAATTCACTGACAAAATCTATTTTACTAGTTTCGGATAATGGCCAAGCTTCTTTCTTGCGACACCACAGATGTGTTTAGTGTGGAATATCGAATATTTGGATGGCAATGGCAATGCAGCAACCTGATACCGAAATGGTCCTTGGCTGTCGGTAGGGCTTTTAGAGCTTACTTTTTTTAGTTCTCTTCTATCCTATTCGACAAGTCAGAAGAGAGAGAATAAGCGTGAGAGAGAGAGAGAAAGAGAGAGAGAGAGATGCTGGTGATATCATGGTCTTCTTCTAGTCTTAATATGTAAGATTGTGGCATACTGTAGAAGATGCAAGAAAGTGCTAGCAGTTAACAGTTAGTGCATAAGAATAAGATGCAGCTATGAAGCAACTTGACAGAATTCACTGACAAAATCTATTTTACTAGTTTTCGGACTTCCAGTACCAATAATTATTGTTAGACTATTTCATGTGTGGCATACACGCGTGGCGTGTCCGGCATTCATATCAAGTCCAACCGGCACGATATCTCTAGGATTCTCTCCAACGACATGTAAACTTCTTGTTAGGAATGATTTGCATGTAATCTTCATTTTGTTTGGATAGCCATTCTGTAGAAACCGAATCTTGATTTCGGTTTGCACTAGTACAGAAAGCTTAATACTAGACGTCAAATCACAGACGGTTTTGTAAAACCGTCTGTGATGTACACTATTACAGATGGTTTTAATTTAGAGGCCGTCTGTGGTATTTGTGACGGGAAAAAAGAGTATCACAGATGGTTATTACCGCTGAACCGTCTGTGATACTGGAATATCACAGACGGTTTTATAATAAAAACCGTCTGTGATATTCCAGATTATCACAGACGTACTGGAATATCACAGACGATTTTTTATTATAAAACCGTCTGTGATATTCCAGTATCACAGACGATTTTATAATAAAAACCGTTTGTGATACGTTTCCTGCCTTGCAATCCCTCAAAATTTCATAATTTTCCGCCTAAGTCCGAGTATGATTTAGTTTTGAGACACCTTCAGTAAAACGGGCATAACTTTTGCATACGGTGTCCGTTTTCGACGTTCTTGTACTCGTTGGAAAGCTAACGATGAGCCCGATAAACAAAAACACTAGCCTATGCCATTCGCCCTCCAAGACCCCGAAAATCGGCCATCTTTAGATCTAAACCTGCGTCACAAGATTTTAGTTTCTGTTTTTGCCCTTTTTCTTGGCCTTCCTTTTGGAATTTGGATTTTGCTTCCACTGAAAAGTTGTAGATCTCATCGAAACCTTTGAAATGAGTATATATAAGCTATATAAAACTTTGCTATTTTATCTTTTCAAACTAGTTGTTTATATTGCATCTGTATATAAAATTTTGTGCTCTAATTCACAGACGGTTCTATATATAGAACCGTTTGTGATATTCATTTATCACAGACGGTTCTATATATAGAACCGTCTGTGATAATCTGACCGCTGGGCCCGTCGATCCTCCTCAACCTAATCATAGCCAATAGAAATTCACCAATCCTCACCCCACGGATCGTAGCTCCGCCTCTCCGTTCCCGCGCCAAAAATTTCGAACTCCCGCCTCTCCCTCCCTCTCCCTCCCCTATAAATATAACGAAAACCCAGCATCCTTGCTGGTCTCCTCTTCCTTGCTATCCTCCTCCTTGCTGTTCTCCTCCTCCTTGCTGTCCTCCTCCTTGCAGACGACGCACAAGTCTACGGGAGGCAAGACACTGCAGAAGCAACTAGCTCGTGCCAACCATGCAGACGCTCAATCAACGCCGACGATGGTGGGCGTCAAAGACATCCAGCTCATACGTTGCATCAGGGGCGAGAAGGCATAGAGGATCTTTGCTTTTTCTCTGTTCTTGTTGTGTAACCTGCTCGTTGTTTTAGGATATTGTAATGGTAGGCTCTAATCTTAATAAAAATGGATGTTTTATATTTGTGAAATGAATTGAGATGTGAATTGGATGTATACATGTATATGTTGATCTGTTTGTTTCAGAGGGCATGGCTAGCATTTCCTGAGGCTGGATCCTTTTTTACCTTGAAGACCCATTTTAGTCCAATTGCACGGTGTCCATGCGGAAGAACTGCCGGTGCCCACGTCTCGTTGGCATGAATCGAGTTCATCTCCACCTCCATTGCTTCACGCCAGCAATGTTCCTCAATCGCCTCTTCAACACTCCTAGGCTCCTCGGCGGCGAGGAGACAGAGGCCGCTGTATTCGTAGTCGAGGATCTCGTCGGTGGTGTCAAGCAGATTCTGTACCGTGCGGTACCTCAATGGCACCCCCTCAGTGTCGTACGCTGCATCGGATGGCAGGGTCGCATGCTCGATTGTTGGAGTAGCTGGTGTCCCTGGCACCCCCGGAGTGTGTGTCTCGATTGATGTTAGCGCAGTCGGTGTCGCCGGTGGTGACTTATTAGTCACTTCGCTCGGAGTCGCCACCGTGTAGTACTCCACCGTGAATGTCGTGGGCAGTGTTGCGACGTCGTCCCTCGCGTTCCAATCCCATGCGCGGTTCTCCTCGAACACAACATCGCGCGTGACGTGCAGTTTCTTGGCCACTAGATCATAGACCCGGTAGCCTTTTGTCCTGGGTTCATACCCGAGAAACACCACGGGAGTCGATTGATCTGAAAGCTTGCTCACTCCTGGGCCGAGTCGCTTGACATGTGCGACACACCCAAAAGTGCGTAGGTGATTCACCTTCGGCTTCCTCTTGTACCACGCTTCATACGGTGTCCGTCCTTCGAGTCCCCTTGTGGGCGCGCGATTGGGGATGTAAACAGCTGTCCTCACCGCCTCGCCCCAGAATTCACCTGGGACCGCCTTACTCTTCAGTAGACATCGCGCCATCTCCACCACCGTGCGGTTACGCCGCTCGACGATGCCATTCTGTTGAGGTGAGTATGGTGCGGTGGTGAAATGCTTGATGCCATGCTCGTTGCAGAACATCTCGAACTCGAGGGAGTTGAATTCTCCACCCCGATCCGTGCGGAATGCCTTGAGCTTGCCGCCGAGCTCGTTCTCAGCGAGAGCCTTCACCTTGCGAAAACACCTGAACGCTTCGTCCTTTGTAGCCAACAGCTCAACCCACATGAAACGACTGTGATCATTGACAATTAGCAGGAAGTAATTTTTACCTCCCGGGGTGCTGGGCTTGATGTAACCGCACAGGTCACCATGGAACAAGTCCAGAGGTTGCTTGCCACGGTACTGTGAGACAGCCGGGAACGGAGAGCGGTGCTGCTTGCCGAGGGCACAGCTGTCACAGAACTGTTCGACGCGCTTGGTCACTGGTAGCCCCTCTACCATCTCTTTTGTGCCCAACTCCCGGAGAGACCGAAAGTTGATGTGACCATAACGAGCATGCCATAGCCACGCTTGGTCATCTGCCTTGGCCACCAAGCACACCGGCGCTACCAGGTTCAGTTTCAGAGTATACAACTCATTCCTAGTGCGTGGCGCACAGATCAGCAGCATGCGTTTTGCATCGAGCATGCTGCAGACCCCGTCGTCGATCTCAATTCTGCATACTCCTTCCTCGAGTTGCCCCAAACTTATGATATTGCTTTTCAATTTCGGAATGAAATATACCTCTGTCAGGACTTTGTGCCCTGTGTCCCTCGCTTTCATCAACACCGAGCCGAGGCCGGTGATCTCAACAACAGAGCCATCGCCGAATCTCACCGATCTGCGCACGCTTTCGTCGAGGGACGCCAAAACCGCACGACACCCCGTCATGTGATTACTGGCCCCCGTGTCCAGGTGCCAGATATTGTCATCGTCCTCGTCAACGGGGATGACGTGTTGCTCATTCAGGTGCACGAACTGCGTCGTTGTGCGTGTGATCATGCTCGATGTCGCCATGAGCAACGCCAGCTGATCAACCTCTGCAGTGGCGAGATGCGCTTCCGCCTTGCACTCGCGCTTGGGCCTCTTGCACTCCTTGGCCCAGTGCCCCCATTTGCCGCAATTTTGGCAACTTCCCTTCCGACGTGGTGTACCTTCAGAGGTCAGCTTCACGGCGGTGTTGCGGTTCTCCTGCCGCACTCTGCCCTTGTTCTTGGGATGGATTGCCCGTACATCTTCTTCGCGCTGGACGAGGATTCAGGCATGAGGCGGTGCTTGTACTTTGCAAGCCAATCTTCCTCGGCAAGCATTAGCCGCCCTGTCTTGTCGGTGATGGCATCGACGTCAAAACGATCCTCAGCCGCCTGCAGTCGCCCGACCAGTTCCTCGACCGAGAGTTCCTTAAGATCAAGGAGAGTCTCGATTGAAACAACGATCTGAGAGTACCGGGGTGGCACTACTTGTAGGATCTTTTTGACGACGCGCATAGCTTCGACTTGCACGCCTAGCGATCGAAGGTTGTTGACGAGCCCGGTAATGCGCATGGCGAAGTCGATCACCGTCTCTCCATCCTTGAACGTGATGGTCTCGATCTCCTTCAACAGCCGTTGGGCGCTGGCTTCCTGCACGCGAGCGATGCCGATGTGCATCGTCCTCACGGCCTCCCACTCCTCCTTCGCCGTTTGCTTGACTGCAGGGCTGCACGCATCTCGGATGGCACCGCGTGAAGGAGAGCTGCCAGGGCCAGCCGATTCTCGCGGTGCTCAACCTTAGTGCTCTCGATTGCCTCCCATAGTCCTTAAGCTTCAAGATTCACCTGCATAACCAATTCCCACTCGTGGTAGTTCGTGCGCGTCAACTTGGGGTAGAAAGTCGACACGCCCACCTCCCGCACCACGTGCTCCACCACGACTTCGCGCGGCGCGCTGTTGCTTCCATTTCCACCGGTCATCTTCACTCGTGGCTCTGATACCGGTCATCTTGATTTCGGCTTGGAACGACGCCTGGGACCTTGGCGCGGTAGATTCACTTGTCCTCTCCGACGGCGTCGCCTCCCGTGCCGTCGAGGGTCTTGAGGCCTTCCGCCACCGTCCGCACGCGGTTCAGCGCCTGCTTCTCCACCACCGTGAACCATGAAGTAGAGGCTCACGTGTAGAACTCACAATCTCAAACTCACGCACGCGAAGGAAGTTGTAGACTGCTGCTGTGAATCAATCACAACTTTTCTGATTTCTTTGTAATACTTATACATGACATTACATCACGGTTACTCCCGGCAGTTCTCCAGCTGCAACGGAATCATCGCGATGCCTGACTCTTCGTGGAAACACTTCGACGTTTCGGCAACTAGTGCGTACAGTTACGTATACATGAACAGTAATGTACATGTGAACAGTGCCATGCATGACGTGTGCACAGGATTTATTCTATCATATTCGACTGGTTATGGCTTTCGAATTTTTTGTACGGATAATCCGTTTTTTATTCAAAATAACATAAATATACCCGCGGGAAATTTTTTTGCAAAAATAGGCTCTAGTCGCCTAATGGTTGGGCGACTGGAGACTTTCGCCCAACCAGACCGCGACAGCTGGAGAGTCTACGAACGGTTGGGCGATTAATTGCAATATTAATATTGCAGGTAGTTACCAGCAGCACGGCGTCTCCCCAGGCCTGGAAGATGTGGACCAGTTTTTCGCGGAGTGGCCCGGGCAGTTCTCCGACGCAGCACCGGAGGTTCTCTCTGTCAGTGCCCTCCCCGGTGCACTGGAGGGCACACAGCCAGAGGTGCAGCTGACTCCACCAGCGCAGGGGCGGGATAGACACCCTCCTGCTCGTTTTACTTTTTCGGATCGTCCTAACCCGTTGCACCGGAGGAGGGCCAAGCGAGGCCGTATGGGAGGACGCGGGCGCGGTGACGGGGCACACCAGGGTGACCAGTGAGGCGTATTGCAGATGCTATATATGTTATGCATGTAATGAAAAAACATGTGGCATGTTACTCTCAGTTATATTATGAAGTTTATTTAAATTTACATAGTCTATCATCTATCTCCGCACATAAACTATCTCACTTAACAGTGCATGTATCGATCGTTTTCTACTCAATCTTTCATAAAAAAAAATTTAAAAACTTTTTACATACCTACAATATACAATGAACATAAAATTTTATTACAACTTCACCGTATTTTTTACCGGTTCAACGTTACAAAATTCACAAAATTTAAAACAATCACGGGGGCTACATGCAGTCGCCTAACGGGATGGCGACTGCATTCTAGTCGCCTAACGGGATGGCGACTACCGTTAAGTCGCCGAATGGAAAAGCAACTTAATGCAGTCGCTCCACTGTGCAGCGAGATATATTGTGTCGCGGTCTGGTTGGGCGAAAGTCTCCAGTCGCCCAACCATTAGGCGACTGGAGCCTATTTTTGCAAAAAATTTTCCCGCGGGTATATTTATGTAATTTCGAATAAAAAATGGATTATCCGTACAAAAAATTCTATGGCTTTCCTTGTATGCACCTGCTGCATCCTATACTTATGGTCTTGTTTGACCAAATGAGTAATCTAAGTTTGTGAGTTATTTCACCTTCATGGTATTAGAGCGGTGCTGCTCTTGAGTGGTGTCTTCTTCTTCCCACAACCCTTCCCACCTCCTTCCTCTCTACCGCCTGCCATGGGTGACAATACTGCCAAGTAGACCGCCAAGGAAGCCCTCTGGGCATAGGTAGGCGTCGTGATGACCATCTAAACATTTGTTTCTATCACGCTTGATCTTCACGCATTGAACTACTCCAAGTAGCGGGGCCTATTCCTCATCGCCTTGCACAAGTATGCTCTCGACGACCATGTCAAGTCTGGCATGGCGTCCTTCAATGAAGTCACCTGGAAACGTATGGATGCCACCATCGTTTCCTAGATTTATGGCTCTATCTCCTCTTTATTCTTGAGATTGTGATGGTCTCGACACCGTCGCCCTAGCTGTTTGGACGAGCATCCAACTACCGACTATTGCCGCAAGTTGAAGAATCTGGTCGATGCTCTTGCACTACTACAAAAGAGGCTATACTGGATGGATACATCACAGACGGTTCATACGGAACCGTCTGCACTTAAATTATCATAGATGGTTTATACTAGCAACCGTCTGTGATATTTTCACATATGGTTATTAACACGAACCATCTGTGATAATTAAGACATCACAAACGGTTCATGTTAATAACCATATGTGAACTTTCACAGACGGTTCTTAACACGAACCATCTATGATAAGTCAGACATTACAAACGGTTCGTGTTAATAACTGTCTGTAAAAGTTTCAGACATCACAGACGGTTCATGTAAAAAACCGTCTCTAATATTGTGGACATCACAGATGGTTCTTGTAATAAACCATCTGTGATATTGCGAACATCACAGATGGTTTGTATGAATAACCATCTGTGAATTATCACAGACAGTTATTAATATGAACGGTCTGTGATAATGTTGGTATCACAGACCGTTTGTGGTTGGAACCGTCTAGGATAATCTATGCTACTAAATATCGGGTGTACGTGGTCTCGACACAGATTTGTTTTCATTGCGCCGCATCGGTGGAGCGAGGCAGCTGGCTTTAGAGAGTTTGGTGAAAACATATCGCTTGTAGATCTATATATGTCTTCTTAGTGATTAGAGGTTAGTACTCAATTGCTTCTAATAACTTATATGCCCTGTAATTGAAAGAGATGATAGTTAGGTTTTTGTTTAGATCTAGCTAGTTAGCTAGCTAAGTTTAGAAAGATAATGGTACTTTGCTCAATTTCAGAATGGGTAAGTACTCCTAGTTTACTTCAATATATTTTTGCTTAATATTATTGTGTCATGAATACGTGGCTAACTAGCTAGCTACCTAATATAGATGTCATGTGTAATTAAGTATAGCTAGTCTGATTTGCTATAGTAGCGCTAATAATCATTTTGACACCCATTTGTTACATGTATAGCGTAGATGGACCGAAGCTAGATGTACGTTGAGAACCGTGTGAGTGAAGAGTACATTAATGACGTGTCTACTTTTAGAAGAGCAGCCGAGCTAGATATGTTGAAGAAGAGGATGGAATATATGTATTGTCCATGCATTGATTGTGATAATCTAAAGATGTTTAGCAACTCAGCGTAGATCAAAGCACACTTAATTCGAAGGCGTTTCAGAAAGGGGTACAAATGTTGGACTAGTCACGGTGAAGAGAAGATTACACAAGAAGGTAGTTATGACATCGTCGAGAGAGACAACGATATGCCGGTTGTTGATTGTGCTTTCAATCATGAGGATAGGTCACAGAATGACAATCTGGATCAGATGCTACGTGATGCAGAAGAGAACTATAGTGAGAGAGAGAGAGAGAGAGAGAGAGTTTGGTAAATTCGAGGACTTGATGGAGGACTCAGAGAAACCTTTGTTTCCGAGCTACAAGCTGCAATACATGAGGTTGTCATCAGTTCTAGAATTGCTGAAATTGAAGGCAAGCAATAGTTGGTCTGACAAGAGCTTTACAGCATTGTTAGGTCTCCTAACGGACATGCTTCCAAAGGGAAAAGTGTTGCCGAGAACCACCTATCAAGCCAAAAAGATTCTTTGTCCATTGGGAATGGAAGTAGAAAGAATACATGCATGTTCGAATGATTGTATCTTGTACCGTAAAGAGTATGCTAGCTTACATGTTTGTTCGGTGTGCAAAGCATCCCGATACAAGCGTAAAAATGACTCTGATAATGGGAAGGACATCGAGGTGAAGTAAGAACCTCCTGCTAAGGTGTTGTGGTATCTTCCTATAATTTCCCATTTGAAGCATTTATTTGCAAACCACAAGGATGCAAGATTGATGCGTTGGCACTGGGAGCAGCGTAAGAAGGACGGAATGATAAGACATGTTGCTGATTCTACCAAGTGGAGGAACATCGATAGGATGTTTATAGATTTCGGTGTGGAACCGACGAATATAAGGTTTGGGTTGAGTACAGATGGAATGAATCCTTTTGGTAATATAAGCAACTGACATAGCACCTGGCTCGTGACTCTGTGCATGTACAACCTTCCTCCTTGGCTGTGTATGAAGCGAAAGTATATTTTGATGTCGCTACTTATCCAAGGGCCGAAGCAACCTGGGAACGATATTGATGTGTACCTAGCACCATTGGTGGAAGATCTTGCAATACTGTGGAACGAAAGGGTACATGTATGGGATGCGGACAAACGAGAGAACTTCACTCTACACGCCATGTTGTTTTGCACCATTAATGATTTTTCTGCCCTTGGTAACCTGTCAGGGTTGAGTACAAAAGGAGCCAAAGCCTGTCTGCACTGTTTAGATTATACCGAGAGAGTGTGGTTGAACAACTCACACAAAACTGTGTACATGCATCACCGTAGGTTCCTTATAAAGTATCACCCATACTGCAAGATGAAGAAACAATTTGATGGAAAAAAGAGGATGACTCAGTACCAAGGCTCTTTAGTAGGAAAGAGGTGTATGATATGGTTAAGGATATCGACGTTGTGCTTGGAAAGGGACGTAAATTGAGGTCCTATTGGAAGAACATGTGGAAGAAGAGGTCAATATTTTGGGACTTGCCTTATTGGAAGCACTTAGAAGTTTGCAATTGCATCGATGTCATGCACGTAGAGAAGAATGTATGTGACAGTTTGATTAGTCTCTTACTGAACATTCCTGATAAAATAAAGGATGGTGTCAACGCAAGGCATGACTTGGTCACTATGAACATCAGGACTGAGTTAGCACCGATAGAGACCGATAAAGGCCAGACGTACCTTCCTCCATCTTGCTACACTCTATCTAAGTCTGAGAGAACTCAACCGTGCCAGTCATTACATGGTGTGAAAGTTCCATCCGGTCACTCCTCCAGCATGAAGAAACTTGTTTCCATGGAACATTTGAAATTAATTGGCATGAAGTCTCATGACTGTCATGTGTTAATGACACAAATACTACCTGTTGCAATTAGAAGTATTTTGTCGAATAAGGTTCGAGTGACAATTATAAGGCTATGTTATTTCTTTAACACAATTGCTTAGAAGGTCATCAATCCCGATGGACTAGATGCTCTGTAGACCGAGGTGGTGACAACTCTATGTCATCTAGAGATGTATTTCCCTCCATTATTTTTTGATATCATGGTCCATCTCATTGTCTACCTTGTGAAAGAGATAAAGATATGTGGCCCCGTGTTTCTACGTCATATGTACCCATTCGAAAGGTACATGGGATTTCTCAAGTTCTATGTATGCAATCAATCTCGACCGGAGGGTAGCATCATCGAAGGTTATACAACTGAAGAGTTCATTGAATTCTGCATCGGCTACATGGCTTAGGTTGAGCCGATAGATGTACCTCTATCTCGTTATGGGGGGAGGCTAGAGGGTATCAGGACTATCGGAAGGAAAGCCATAACTCTGGATCAAGATACGTATGCTCAAGCCCATTTCACGGTTTTACAACAGATGACTAAAGTGACCCCATATATTGAAGAGCACAAGGACATGCTACACCAAGAGAATGCAAGCCAGTTAGAGGCTTGGATCATGAGACAACACAACCGTCAGTTCAACGAATAGTTGAAGGTGCGATTGACTAGGAGGTCGTTAAGTGAAAGACTACAATGGTTGGCAAAAGGGCTAAAATTTACAATTGTGACATGGCAAGGATACGACATTAATGGCTACACATTTTATACAGCAAATCAAGACAGAAAGAGCACAGTGCAGAACTCAGGTGTCCGATAGATGCCTTTGATGCGCACGTTAGTACCGTTGGCCCAAGCTCGTACTATGGGCTTGTAGAGGAGATTTAGGAGCTTAACTACGTAATTTTCAAGATTCCTTTATTTCGGTGCTGTTGAGTCCAACTCCCACGGGGTGTAAAGGTCGACAAGTACGGCGTCACTACCATGGACCTCGAATGTGTAGGATACAAAAATGAACCACTCATACTCGCGAGGTAAGTTGTTCAAGTATTTTATGTAACCGACCCGGCAACTAAGAAGCGTCATGTAGTTCTTCAGGGAAAAAGAAGGATTGTCGGAGTTGAGAATGTTATGGATGAGGAAGAGTACAATCAATTTGATGAGTTTCCTCCATTCGGAGATGGCATCAAGCTCGAGGAAGAACAAGGCGATGAAACAAGCTATATGCGTGTCGATCATCGTGAAGGGCTTTATTTAAAAGAAAATAGCCAAATGTAATGATTGATCCCACACAGTTAGCACCTATTTGGAAATTGTTGCAATGTAATCATAATTACAAAAATCGGCATGTAACTATGGTTCAATGTTCCATTGTAATTGTAATTGACTCAGTAACTAAGAAATAGTTATATTTATGATTATGCTTGCGTTTTCCATAATATTGCATGGCCAGCATGATTTTTTTGTGGCTAGAAGGAGCGAACTGTCACAAGCGGTTTATCGGAAGAAACCATCTGTAATATATTATATCACATACGATTGTTTTATGGAACCATCTATGATACATCGAATATCACATACGGTTCTATAAAAGAACCGTCTGTGATAGTATTATCACAGACGGTTCCATAAATGAACCATCTGTGATAGTTTCCTTATAAATATTCCGCAATAGGTTCTGCTTGCAGAGTCCTCGCTCACTCACTCCGTCTCCACCACCACTGCTGAGTTTTGCTAGATTTGACTGCTCACTCGTGCGCGACGCCGCCTTTCCCTCCTGTCGCCGCCTCTCCCTCTCGTTGCTGTACGCCTCTCCCTCCCGACGCCGGCCGTCTCTCCCTCATGACGCCACCTATCATGATGCCCCCCTCTCCCTCTCGTCGCCGTCCGCCTCTCCCTCCCGATGCCGGCCGCCTCTCCCTCCTGAAGCCAACCGCCTCTCCCTCCCGACGCCGACCGCCTCAACCTCACGCCGCCACCTCTCCTTCCCGACGCCGTTCGCCTCTCCCTCATTTATCTTGTGGTCTGTCTTAATAGTTGGCTAATTTATTTTGTGATCTTCAGTAGATGGCTAAATTGTTTTATGACCTTTAGTACTTTATGATATATGCTTCACTTGTTAGCTATAAGATCTAATGCTAAAATTGAATATTCAAGCTTGAGCTTTAAATTTTTACTATTACTGTCATTTGTCAATCTTGTGATCCATCTCAATAGTTGGCTAAATTATTTTATGACCTTTAGTACTTCATAATATATGCTGCACTTGTTACCTACACTATCTAATACTAAAATTGGATATTTAAGCTTGAGCTCTAAATTTTTACTATTACTGTCATTTCTCAATCTTGTGATTTGTCTCAATAGTTGGCTAATTTGTTTTGTGATCTTCAGTAGTTGGCTAATTTGTTTTATGATTTTTAATACTTTATGATATATGCTTCACTTGTTAGCTACAAGAATCTATTTGGAATGGCATGTTACTGTTTCAAAGGGACCTTGTAGTAATAATATATGCCACATAGACCTTCGAAGGGCATGAAGCAAGTTACACACTCCAGTGTCAGGTTCAATGAACTTGAGACACTGGATTGTGTAATTTGATTTATAGAACTTTGTTTACGCCCATAACTCACTTCAGTTAGTTTTTTCATAGAAAAGCGATGGCATCCACACAGTCATCGTCGTCGTCATCTACGTCTCATGCTCCCAAGATTAGGATAACTAAGCGTGGCCAAGGAGTATCGAAAAGGCCAGAGGGTCGAATGACCATCACGGTGGTCTCTCCGGATGGGGTCCCTCTGCAACCGAAGAAAGCAGCGACATCATTTTGGACTATCTGTGGGATAATTGGAAGGCAATGTCCCATCACCATAGCAAATTGGAAAGATTTGGCAAAGGATCAGAAAAATCAGCTATGGGAGGAAATTACAAATTCGTTCGAAATCCCAGCAGAACTACATAGACTCGTGCAACGGTAGGCACTCCTCGCAGTAGAAAAAGCATGGAAGAATTTTAAAAGCACTCTTGTCATACAGTACGTGGCCAAGAATCTCATGCCCTTCACAAGGTATCCTTTCGTGTCGCCGGAAACATGGGAGGCCTTGGTGCAGATGAAGACAACGACCGAATTTGAACAACAAAGTGTGGCACACAAGGCTCTCCAGTCATAAAACACTCACCCTCACAGACTCGGCATCGCTAGGTACGTGGGTAAACTCTAACAGTGGAGGATGCAGGACTAGGTCGCAATCCGATCGGGGGCCTCCCTGCCATTTGCTGAGATCGCAAATGAGCGCGCCCGAAACTGGTTAAGAGCGAGGTCATCAACCACATCTTCGGGTGTCTCTTTCAAAAACCTGTAGACGAGGAAGTATCCTAATGCCTGGTAAGATATGGTAAACTACATAGTTGTTGATATCATTGACTACCTAATCTTCTCGGGGCTCCTTTCAATAATATAGGGAGAGATATATACTATCACAGGCCTTGGAAAACAAGGAGCACCTAGGTCGCACTCGTGGCCTAAGGGTTTACGTATCTTGTAGGTACGGATTCCCAAATGACTTTGAGATATATAGGAGTAGGAAGATATCCAATGATGAGGACATCACTTCTATTGATATGAACACCCCTCTTACTGCTTCCATGAATGATGGGCAAGGTCCAATCACTCGGGCACGTGCTCGTCAACTCAACTATCAGGTAAACTCGTTTTTAGGAGTCAATAATATTTCCGCTGAGCATTCGATACTTCCTAAGACTTGTGATTTTCTTGTCCTTAGGAACCATGGAGAAGAACCACGCGAGCTCAAGTGTAGAAGTGGAACCGTCAAGCGCAAGCCAACTCATATTCGCGAGTTCGACTCAGATTCGGACTACTGAACAGCGCCTACTTCAAATGACCATAACTTTTGATCTAGAAGGTTTCTCGGGGCCCGTGAGTACTCGTTGGAAAGATCTTGGAGTCTACTTTCAGATGAATCTAGTCTCACCTCGAAATTCCATCCGAGCCGATCAGAAACTGCAAAACAAGTGGCGTCACTTTTCCAGTCCGAGTCAAAGTGGGCCTTGGGCCTTGTAATCACACTTAGACTATTTGGGCCTGCACTAATCATGGGTGTACTGTTCACATGAACAGTACCCGTGAATAGTACCACATCCCCTTTTGTTAGATAAGTGCGGCCTCCCCCACTCCTATTTAATGAGGTCGCACCCCTTTAGTTTTCCTCGGGTTTTTCTTAAGAGTTTATTCTGCTTAGCAGTTTCGCCGCATGTTCGGTTTGAGAAACCCCAACTTGTGAACTTAAACATTATTCGCAATTTCAGATTGCATCTTTTACTCTCTTGCTTGTGTTCTCGATTCGCTTGCAGGAGATAGCCTTCTTGGCGAGGTCAATCGTGTTCGGCACGGTTGATAACCAACAGAGCAGTGGTGTAGTGATTACGAGGGGTTCGATCTGTTTTGGTCGGAGCCTTTGGATCATCAACGTCGAGATCTCCACAATCGACTTATCAGTACCTCTCGGAAGATCGGACCATCGTCACATCAGTTGGTATCAGAGCAACGGTTGCCCGTGAGGTAATTCTTGTATCCCTAGTTAGTAGATTGGTTTTTTATTTCCTATAGTCCAAAAAAAAATTCCCCACCCCAAACCCTAATTTCCAATTTCGGCTGATTTTTCCTTCCTCTGCAGCCGCCACCAAAAACATCATATCTTTTGATTCCGAGATTATTTTTGAGTGGGACCACCGCCATTAGATTCAAAAATTCCTTATCCATCTATCTGTAAAATTTCACGTCATTCCAGCGAGGCAGTTAAGAGATATGTGCGGTGAAAGTTGACCCAATTATCTGTTCTGAATCTGCAACAGTCAGCAGTTGTGATTTTTGTGCGAATTTCTGTGTTAGGATTCAGAAGTTGGCCCCAAAACAAAATCTGTAGAAAAAGCCGTCAGAAAACAGTAAAAAAAGAATCAGTGAAAAAGAGGCATCTGAAAAAAAGTTACGGCCGAATTACCAACGTGCTGTCCAGTGGACAGAAATCTGAAGTTTTCAGTTTTGGGTCAATCCTTGTGTTCTTCAATTCCAAATTGAATTGGATTGAATTATCTTGTATTTACCACTCCTACACTTTGCCATACACTTATTCTTAGCCTTCTTCCATCCTTGGTTGATCAGCAACATAGGCTAAGTGCTAGATACGAACTATAATTCAATTCTATGCAATTCTGAAATGAACTGATTGTTCTCCATTGCTACCATATTGTGCCTTCCAAGCTACACCTACTCTTGATCAGAACAGGTTCCCTCTTGCAATCGTACCCACGCTCGACACGGTGTCACGAACCAGCCACCGGTTGTACCACCTGCTACATTGGTAAGAACACTTGTAAGAGTGTGATAAGACGCTTGAGAGTGTGTGATTCTACTTCTCGCCACCTAGTAGTTGATAGGGATAATACCTTTGTGTTGTCTTTTGTTTGCTACTAACCATGGCAGGTGAGACGTCTGATGCGCAAGAGTGTGTTTTAAAGGGAGAGCTCATGACGCTTTTGGATGAACAACGCGCTGCCATTACTGATGACATCGATAGGAAGATGGATACAATGCAACTTTCCATCAATGAGAGCATTGCAACACTCACTACACGCCTTGAAAGAATGGTGAATCGGCCACCAAACAATGGAGGCCAAGATCATGAGGAGGGAGATGATAATGAGAGACAAAACCGTGACGCCGGTGCTGCACGGCCACGACACCATCCTCATCAGAACCGTCATGGTATGGGAGGTAACAATAATTTTCAGTATCACAATGCTCATGTTCATGATGACCCGTTTGCTAAAGTTAAATTTTCCATACCATCTTTTGCGGGTACCTATGATGCTGAAACTTATCTAGATTGGGAGATGACAGTTGAACAAAAATTTAATGCCCATCTAGTTCCTGAAGTGCATAGAGTCAGACAAGCTACTAGTGAATTTAAAGATTTTGCTATCATTTGGTGGACTCAAGTAGTTGATTCTGGCTTAGCCCCTGATACATGGGATAGATTGAAGGTAGCTATGTGTGCTAGATTTGTTCCTCCTGCTTTTAAACGTGAAATGCGTAAGAAATTGCAGCGCTTAGACCAAGGTAATAGATCTGTTGAGGAATATTATCAAGAACTGCAAATAGGCATGCTGCGTTGTAATGTTGAAGAGGATGAGGAAGATAAGATGGCTCGTTTTTATGGGGGATTAAGGCGTGAAATTCAGGACATAATTGATTACAAAGAGTATAATGATATCAATAGATTGTTCCAGCTTGCTTGTTTGGCAGAGAAAGAATTGCAGGGTAGACAACAAAGGACAAGGAGCAATTTTGGAGGTACGTCTACATCGAGACCAACACAGGAGCAACCCAAGACAGCCCCACCTCCTGTTTTTCGAGCTGCTGCCCCCTCTGTGAGTAGGGCGCGTTCAGCAGCACTGCCACCACCATCACGAGCACCCGAGGCGAGCAAATCTACTAGTGTGCAAGCACCAGCAAAGAGCTCTTCATCGGTTGCTTCCACGGGCCGTACGACGGGCATTGTGTGCCACCGTTGTAAAGGGATGGGCCACGTCATGAGAGATTGCCCAAGTCAGCGGGCGTACATTGCGACAGAAGATGGTGGTTATGTAAGTGCTAGTGATGTTGAGGATGAATATGCTCTTGCAGCTAACCTTGCAGGTGATGATGATGATCATGAGATAGATAGTGATGGTGAGGAGATTTTAGGTGCCGCTGCTACGGCGAGTTATAGAACCATAATTGTGCAGCGAGTACTGAGCACTCAAAGAGAGCAAGAGGAGAAGCTACAACGTCATAATTTGTTTCAGATGTTCCTCATCGTCAAGGATTGCCGTGTTCGTGTTATAATTGATGGCGGGAGCTGCAATAACTTGGTGGATTCAGGATTGGTCAAGAAGCTTGGCTTGACCACACGTGCGCATCCTCACCCATACCACATTCAGTGGTTCAACAACAGCGGTAAGGTGAAGGTAACACAATCTGCGAGAGTGCAATTTTCCATTGGTTCCTATCATGATGTTGCTGATTTCGATGTAGTACCTATGCAAGCATGCTCACTTTTATTAGGTCGCCCATGGGAATTTGATACCGATGCAACTCATCATGGTAGAAGTAATAAATACTCTCTTGTGCACAAAGGAAAGAAAATAACTTTGCTACCTTTGACACCCACTGAAATTGCTAATTGTGATAAAGAGCTAGCTGAAAATAAGAAGAAAGAACTTGAACATGAATCTGAAAATCAGCAAGTAGTGAAGGATGTTTTCCCACCTAAGAAAGAGAGGTTGCCATCTAGTTCTAGGACCGAGGGAATTAAATTAAAGGGTTGTGTCATGCTTGCAACCAAATCTGATCTTGCTGAAATTTGTCATGATGAAATGCCATGCTATGCTTTGATATGCAAAGATGCTTTATTTTCACTTGATGATATATCTAGCTCTTTGCCATCTGCTGTCACTAACCTTTTGCAGGAATTTGAGATTGTGTTTCCTACTGAGATACCCCCAGGGCTGCCACCAATTAGGGGTATTGAACATCAAATTGATTTGATTCCAGGAGCTTCCCTACCCAACCGTGTGCCATACCGAACCAACCCGGAGGAGACTAAGGAGATTGAGCGTCAAGTGCGAGACTTGCTTGACAAAGGGTACGTACGTGAGAGCCTTAGTCCATGTGTTGTTCCTGTACTTTTGGTTCCAAAGAAAGATGGGTCGTGGCGTATGTGTGTTGATTGTAGAGCTATTAATAATATTACCATTAGATACCGTCATCCTATTCCTAGGTTAGACGACATGCTTGATGAATTAAGTGGCTCTACAATGTTTTCTAAAGTTGACTTGCGTAGTGGATACCACCAAATTAGAATGAAACTTGGAGATGAATGGAAGACGGCATTTAAAACTAAGTTCGGGTTATATGAGTGGCTAGTGATGCCTTTTGGTTTAACTAATGCCCCTAGCACTTTCATGAGATTAATGAACGAGGTTTTACGTGCTTTCATTGGTAAGTTTGTGGTAGTTTACTTTGATGATATATTGATTTACAGCAAGTCACTAGATGAACATCTTGAACACTTACGTGCTGTTTTTGTTGCTTTGAGAGATGCACGTTTGTTTGGTAACCTCGAAAAGTGCACCTTTTGCACCGATCGAGTTTGTTTTCTTGGCTATGTTGTTACTCCGCAGGGAATTGAGGTTGATCAAGCCAAGATCATCGCTATCCAGAGTTGGCCGCCTCCTAAAACGGTCACACAAGTGCGGAATTTTCTCGGGCTCGCTGGTTTCTATCGGCGTTTTGTTCGGGATTTCAGCACCCTCACTGCACCATTGAATGAACTTACAAAGAAGGGTGTTCCTTTTACTTGGGCCACCAATCATCAACAAGCTTTCGACACTCTCAAAGATAAGTTAACACATGCCCCTTTGCTTCAACTTCCTGATTTCAACAAGACTTTTGAATTAGAATGTGATGCTAGTGGCATAGGTCTTGGGGGTGTGTTAATGCAAGAAGGAAAACCTGTTGCTTACTTTAGTGAAAAGTTAAGTGGTCCTAGTTTGAACTATTCTACCTATGATAAAGAATTATATGCTCTAGTTCGAACTTTGGAAACATGGCAGCATTATTTATGGCCCAAAGAGTTTGTAATACATTCTGATCATGAATCCTTGAAACATATTCGAAGTCAAACCAACCTGAACCGTAGACATGCTAAGTGGATTGAGTTTATTGAATCTTTTCCCTATGTCATTAAATATAAAAAGGGCAAAGAAAATGTGATAGCTGATGCGTTGTCTAGGAGATATACCATGCTTTCACAACTTGATTTCAAAATCTTTGGGTTAGAGACAATAAAGGAGCAATATGTGCATGATGCTGATTTTAAAGACGTGTTGCTAAATTGTCAAGAGGGAAAGGGTTGGAATAAATTTGTTGTGCATGATGGTTTCATATACCGTGCTGGCAAGCTATGCATTCCTGTTGGCTCCGTTCGTCTTTTGTTGTTACAGGAGGCGCATGGAGGAGGATTGATGGGCCACTTCGGCGTGAAGAAGACTGAGGACATTCTGTTCCACCATTTTTATTGGCCAAAGATGAGGCGTGACGTCGAACGCTTCATTTCTCGCTGCACCACGTGCCAAAAAGCTAAGTCACGACTTAATCCTCATGGTTTATACATACCTCTTCCTGTTCCAAGCGTACCTTGGGAAGATATTTCTATGGACTTTGTTTTAGGGCTTCCTAGGACAAAGAAGGGGAGGGATAGTATTTTTGTTGTCGTGGATAGATTCTCTAAGATGGCTCATTTTATACCATGTCATAAAAGTGATGATGCTACACATGTTGCTGATTTGTTCTTTAAGGAAATTGTTCGCTTGCATGGTATTCCGAATACGATAGTTTCAGATCGTGATGCTAAATTTCTTAGTCATTTTTGGAGAACCTTGTGGGGAAAGTTGGGAACTAAACTGTTATTTTCCACTACCTGTCATCCCCAAACTGATGGACAAACTGAGGTAGTCAATAGAACATTGTCTACTATGCTTAGGGCTGTGCTTAAAAAGAACTTAAAAATGTGGGAGGAATGTTTGCCTCATGTGGAATTTGCTTATAATCGTTCGCTGCATTCTACCACGAAGAAATGCCCTTTTGAAATTGTTTATGGTTTCATACCTCGTGCACCTATCGACTTGTTGCCTCTTCCGGCTTCAGAAAAAGTAAATTGTGATGCGCAACAACGTGCTGATTTCATACGTAAGATGCATGAGACAACTAAAGAGAACATTGAGATTATGAATGCTAAATATAAAGTTGCTGGTAGTCAAGGACGCAAGCATATTACTTTTGAACCGGGTGATCTTGTGTGGTTACACTTGCGTAAAGAACGATTTCCTGAATTGAGAAAGTCTAAACTCATGCCTCGTGCAGATGGTCCTTTTAGAGTGCTTGAACGTATTAATGATAATGCATATAAGTTAGACTTGCCTGCAGATTTTGGGGTTAGCCCCACCTTTAACATTGCAGATTTGCGACCTTGCTTGGGCGTGGAAGATGAGCTTGAGTCGAGGACGACTCCAATTCAAGAAGGGGAGGATGATGAGGACATCACTTCTATTGATATGAACACCCCTCTTACTGCTTCCATGAATGATGGGCAAGGTCCAATCACTCGGGCACGTGCTCGTCAACTCAACTATCAGGTAAACTCGTTTTTAGGAGTCAATAATATTTCCGCTGAGCATTCGATACTTCCTAAGACTTGTGATTTTCTTGTCCTTAGGAACCATGGAGAAGAACCACGCGAGCTCAAGTGTAGAAGTGGAACCGTCAAGCGCAAGCCAACTCATATTCGCGAGTTCGACTCAGATTCGGACTGCTGAACAGCGCCTACTTCAAATGACCATAACTTTTGATCTAGAAGGTTTCTCGGGGCCCGTGAGTACTCGTTGGAAAGATCTTGGAGTCTACTTTCAGATGAATCTAGTCTCACCTCGAAATTCCATCCGAGCCGATCAGAAACTGCAAAACAAGTGGCGTCACTTTTCCAGTCCGAGTCAAAGTGGGCCTTGGGCCTTGTAATCACACTTAGACTATTTGGGCCTGCACTAATCATGGGTGTACTGTTCACGTGAACAGTACCCGTGAATAGTACCACATCCCCTTTTGTTAGATAAGTGCGGCCTCCCCCACTCCTATTTAAGGAGGTCGCACCCCTTTAGTTTTCCTCGGGTTTTTCTTAAGAGTTTATTCTGCTTAGCAGTTTCGCCGCATGTTCGGTTTGAGGAACCCCAACTTGTGAACTTAAACATTATTCGCAATTTCAGATTGCATCTTTTACTCTCTTGCTTGTGTTCTCGATTCGCTTGCAGGAGATAGCCTTCTTGGCGAGGTCAATCGTGTTCGGCACGGTTGATAACCAACAGAGCAGTGGTGTAGTGATTGCGAGGGGTTCGATCTGTTTTGGTCGGAGCCTTTGGATCATCAACATCGAGATCTCCACAATCGACTTATCAGTACCTCTCGGAAGATCGGGCTATCGTCACATCATCCAAGGCCTATCGCAACAAACAAATAAAACAGGAGCTTTGTGCACAACATGAGGAGCAGCTATCTACCTCACTTCAAGAGCAGACTGCCTCACTTCGAAGAGACATAGATTCATTAAGGGAAGAGCTGAGACAAGTCCGCAACTAATCACAACTCACCCCCGTTAATGCAGTACCTAGTCCCCCTCAACGTCGAAGTAGCTGCGCATCCATGCCAATTATTGAACATAGTGATGCCCACTTACCTATCGATGACATCTAGGTAATGTACCTCTTTAGAATACTACATAGATCTCTCTGGTGGATGCCTTAACTCATCTTGTATTGTTATGTAGGAGCCCACGCTTTGTATCCTCAGAGTCAGGCTTGTTGGCTCCATTCCCATTGACGCTGAGCAGGGGATGGCGTATCCATGGCAGTCAGGGACACTGGTGTACGGTGTACAAGTAGAGACCGGTTTCATGAAGGTTCAGGTAGACATGATTAATGATGTTTTCAAGACCATCCCTCTTGAGAAGCCCCCAAACGAAGAGAATACGACATAGGGGATGCCGTCCACACATTCATCTAGTGGCCCAAGAGGGACATCGCCATCGACTCATCTATGCCATGATCTCCAAATTCAATGGCCCAAGATGGACATCACCCTGGACCTGTCATATCGGCTCTGGTGGCTCCACCTCCAGCTCCAGTTCTGAAGCCTGTTGCATCGGCTCCTGTGGAGACGCCACCGAAAACGTATCATAAGCGAGGCTCTAAGACTCAATCAAAGAAAATTAAGGCGCGTCCCGAGCCATGGAAGTTCGTTCTCAGAGTGTCGTTGGTCCTCGAGTCACAATTACCCCAGCTTGATCTGGTTTCCAATACATTGCATACCTGGTACATGCAGAGGTCCAATATGAAGCCAAACCAACACATTGGATTCACTGTGAGATACACGGAGGTGCATTTCCTTCATGACTCAGGCTACTTCGTTGTGACATTTGAAGACTTATTCTTACTATTCAACCTCGACGAACTCGATGCCTCACTTCTACGATGCTGAACACTGTAAGTGTACTGTACAACGAAGTTCTACATTCACGTCATACCGATAAATGTCATTACTCTTTCCTTATGTATAGATACATGATCCAACAAGTCCGGCGACGGCGACAACCGGTGGGTTTCCTCGACCCACACTTGATCTCTGAGCAATCCATAAACGAAAATGCATCCTTCGTCCAAAATTACATCATGGTACCCTTCAACCAAGGGTAAGTGCTTCACTAGTTGCCACACAAGTTTTATTTGTACTTTATATGCAACATGAACTTAAGATTAATCACTATGGCGACACACATGACTAGGTGAGAGACCATGTGGTTGAGACCCCATATGTGTGATGAGTAATTAACATCGGTTTAGGAGAGTCGAGTTTGGTTTGTGTGGTTCGGACCATGTCGTTGCGTGGTGCAATGGGTTCGGTCGGACTTGGTCAAACCTAGTCAAAGTTGTTAGAATGCAAATTATGTCGATTTGACAGGTTGGGCTATTTCTTGCATAATGAGGTTCATTGATGTTTTTATGCTTTTATGTATCGAGCGGTGCTATTTGATGTGTGTTTCTTGTTTGTGATGACTGCAGGATGTCGAAGCAGAGTCGTGGTGAGACACGAGGTGACCGGACTAGACACAGGCGGTGTCGAGGTCAGAACGGTCGGATGTGTCGAAGACGGCGAAGATTCGATGTGGTTGCGAGTCGTGGACGACAAGGAGCGCGGAAGCTTCCTGGAAGGTGCAGGAGGGGCGAATTGGGAATTTCGCGAGGCTGCACAGGCAGGAGATGGTTCCGTTCGGGTTTAGCTGGTGTAACGGGTTGGAGACCCGTTAGCAAAGGGCTATAAATAGGTTTGAGGGGCTGCATGCCTCCTCATGGCTTTGGGAGAGAGTTAGGGTTTGCTTTGGTCAAAAGAGTCTTTAGGAGGTAGTTTTGCTTTGGGCTTTAGTTGGTAGAAGAGGTAGGGTTCTGTTGAGAGCTTGTCCCCTTCGTAGCTTCTCTGTGTGTTCCTCCCAAGAAGCATATAAAGCTCTTGGTGATCTTGAGGATGAAGAGGGAGAGTGAGGAGATGGATTGAGTGTCTTGTAATCATTCCTCTTGTTCTAATGTCTATGCGTATGGGGACTACTTTGTAATCCTTTTGCTTCAATGAATGGAAATCTGAAGTTTTCTCCCGTGCTCTCTGTTCTTCCTTCGTTCTCCTTTTTGGCTTGATTTTGAGTTTCGTGATTTCTTGTTGTTTTTGTTGAGAAGGCCTAAAATGGGTTGCTCTATGTTGGGATGATGCCTCAAGATCATTTGATTAAGTTTCCCAAGAGCAAACTTCGTTTAATATCAGATTTCATGTTTGGGGCTTCTCTGTTCTTCATTTCCTCTTCTAGGGTTTTGATGATTTTCGTGTTCCCCTTCATGAGAAAATGTGAAACTTGGCATGCAGAGTCTTATGGCTATTAATTAGCTATCCTCAAAGTTTTGTGGCCAAAGGATCAATGGTTAGATGGGAATTTGAGTTTCTGGGTAGCTCTCTGTATTTTTCAAGTTCTTGGCTAATCTCTAAATTTCTTGTGTTCTAGCTTAGTTCCCATGTTGTTTGAGGCCCTAAAGGTATTTAGAATAGTCCCTTGATGTCTCTCTCTGAAAAGATCAGAAGTTTTCCTTTCGTTTCCTTGATTTAGCCAAAAATCCGAAGTTTCAGAACTTCTGTCAGCCTGCTCTGTTTGGTGTCGTGCGGTACTACCTCTCCTCAAAAGGTACTACCGCTCAAAGGTACTACCGCTCGGCTCAGCGGTACTACCGCTCAGAGGTACTACCGCTCGTCTCAGCGGTACTACCGCTTGCAGTCAGACTTGCTCTGAAATTATTTTTCTTGACTGTTTCTTTCTGGATCTGGTTTATCCTTGTTCCTGTGACTTCCAGTAAGTGCATATCTTCTATCTTCATAGCTTCCATAGCTATTAGAGAAGAAGCATAAGTGTGGATACTTGAGGGGCGAATTTAAATTTTAGAAAGCGACATTCACCCCCCCTCTGTCGCCATTTCGGTCCAACACTAGGTCTCACTAGATTTTGATTGTGATTGTACCAAAGTGGAGCAAGGTAATATACCTTGATTCCCTACTTAAGAGCAACCACGATTTCACTCGTGCGCAAGAAGCAATTAACAGGTAAACTCATTTCCTCCATACATAATTCTATTGTAATCTTTTCTTCGTTTGCAATGGCTGAGGCTAACTTTTTTGGAATCATGTAGGTTGTTTACTGCTTATGTTGCCCTGGGAGGGAGACACAAGGAATCCAGTGACACGCTGCGACACAGGACGCGATTTTCGGTACCCACTACAACACAACAATCCTATACCACACTTTGTTATAATGAATTTAGAATTGGCAATACCTATATATGTAATTCTATTTTTGCAGTGCCACTAGCAGCTACAGGGCAACGTATGTGGATTCTACGTTTGCCGCCATATGAAGAAAATCATGGACACTAAGATGAATGATATAGAGGTTTGTCAACCTTCCAATAATTGTTAGTTTCTGATTATATATGTGTATATATACACGCACAAGCTAATTAATGACTTAACATTGCTCCTAGAGATAGTGGGTGGACTTCGATGAAAGTGCATTTGATCTTGACAAACTCGTCGAAATTCATGGAAACCTCTCCCAATTCTTGCTAGCAGAGGTCATAAACAAGATTGGAGAGTTCCACCCCAGCAATGGTGATTAGATGTTGAAATACTAGAATCAATTGTAATCAAACAATTCATTTAATTTAATTCATTTGTGAGATTTGTGTAACATTGTCATGCTATATATATGTGATCTGCTTGTGTTGTTTCATTCATCTATGTGAATTATGTAATAATTGTCCTATGCTATATATACGTGATCTTGCTTGTTTTCAGAGGGCATGGCTAGCATATCTCGAGGCTAGCCGAAAAACACCAAATAAAATCACTATTGAAATAGCTATCATAGACGGTTTGAAACGATATGAACGATATCATAGCGGTTTTTATTATTAACTATCTATGATATGATGTATATCATAGACGGTTCAGAACTCTGAACCATCTACGATATGAACCATATCACAGACGATTAATAACAAAAACTGTCTGTGATATCGCTCATATCACAGACAGTTTTTATTAAAAACAGTCTATGATAGTTGAGTATCACAGACGGTTTTTTGAAAAACTGTCTGTATTGTATGTTATCACAGACAGTGTGGGAGCCGTCTGTAATAACTACCTATTATCACTGACATATAAACATAGACAGTTCAGGAACCATCTGTGATGATGGTTTTGAACCGTCCATGATGATAGTGTCTGAAGTAGTGTTGGCAATGTCGATCAGCTAATGAGCGACGAGACCATCATCCTCAACACTCTCTATGGATTAAACAAAAAGTTCATCATCTTGCACACCATCTTGCCAATGCAGAAACCATTTCCTATCTTCATCGAGACTTGCCCCACCCTTTTGCTAGAGGAACTCAAAGACAAGGCCTCTGCCACCCAACCCGTTTCCCTTGTCGCAAATGCCACCCTAATGGTGCCCACAAGAGTAGTAGTGACGATGGCTTTGGCTATACACAAGTTGCAGCAACACACCATACAACACTGGCAATGGGTACGCCTCCAATAGCAATGGTGGCGGCAATGGTGGCAACCACAACGCTGGTCATGGGCCTCATGGCAACTCACCATGGCTCTTCTTCTTCAACCCATGGATGGGCATTGTGTAGGTTTGGCCTAACCGCGGGCCCCCTACCCTAGGTGCTCCAGGCATCCTCAACATGCGTCCTACCTCAGCACTAGCACAGCAGGCCTACACCACCTCCTTGCCATCAGTTGTCGGGCAACCTACCAAACCTGTGTCATGGCTACCATGGTAGCTTGCTGCGTAGCCATGGCAACCTGCCGTGCCAGGTGGTGGCACATTGTCCTCTTTCTTTACCGCACCGTCTTGGGATCAACACTCATTGGTGAACTCATTTAGCACCATAGCACTGATGCCTCTACCAAACACAGAGTGGTACATGGACTCAGACGTTTCCACTCCATGTTAGACTCTGGTAATCTCTTCTCTACCTACCCTCCCTCTTCCTCCACTCTGGCCAATATCATCATCAATAACGGGTAACTGCTACCTATTACCTCCACCAGCCACACATATTTTCCAACTCCGGTTTGTGCCTTTCATCTTAACAGCGTCCTGGTCACTCCAAACTTGTAAAAAATCTTATTTCTGTCTGTCAGTTCACCATTGATAACCACTGTTCTATTGAGTTTATGGTATTTTTGTGAATGATTGTCGCACCAAGAATGGGATCATTAGGTGTAATAGCTCTGGCCAGCTCTACCTGTTCCAACTCCTGCCACCACCTCCCACTGTCTTGGTGGTTGACACATCCTCCACCATCATTTGGCATTGTCACCTCGGCCACCTCGGACATTGTGAGTTGTCTCGCTTAGCCAATTCTCCTTCTCTTCCATGTAATAAACTAGTCTCAAATTCCTCTATCTGTCATGCATGTCAACTCAGCTACCATGTTCATCTTCATTTTGTTGCTTCAACTTCCTACACAAATAAAGCTTTTGGCTTAATTCATTGTGACTTATGGATGTCCCTTGTGTCTAGTATCTCCAGGAGCTTTTGTGAATTTTTCTGGAATTTTTGGAGGTATTTTCATATTTTTCTGATGCTTAAATAATTTCCTAGCTTTTTTCTGAAAATAAAAATCAAATTCTAAAAATAAAAATCCAAATCCTCTCCCTCCGGCCGACACGTGGACGGCCCAGATCCGCCCACGTCATCGCACAGCCCACTCCCGGCCGCTCTCCCCCTCTCCCTTCGCCAAGCGGGCCCGGCCCGTCAGTCGGCTCCGCCTTCCCCTCCCCTCAGGCCGACGCGTGGCTGGCCTGATGCGCGCCACGCCACCCCGCCCGTCCATCCGGCTGTTTCCTCCCACTTAACCGCAACCGCCGCCCGATCCTCCCTCCGAGCCACGTGGCTTCATCCGCGCCACTCGTTCTCTCCCTCTCCTCTCTCGCTGCGCGCGAGCCCCAGCTGTCAGATCCGTCCTCTACCGCGCGCCACCTGGCGACCACCCTCAACCCCGCGGCCGAGCCTCCCCGCCACCGGAGCGCCGCCACACCAGAGCACCCGAGCCATCTCCGCCTCTTCCTCGCCGCCGGCCCACCACCGTGCTCCGCGACCCCCACCGACCCCACCGTCGGAACCCCCTCTGTACCAGGGACGCATTTTGGACCTCACCCGAACCTCTCCGGCCACCCCTCGCCGCCAGCAACGTCGTCTCCGTCCACCTCTGCCCGGTTCCCTCCAGCAGATTCCACCGTTGTCGTAGAGCTCTCCACTCCGCAGTAAGAAGACCCAGAGACAGTGCAAGAAGGCAAGTCTACTTTGACCATTTTGAACCCATGTTTGTGAAATGTTTTTAAATTATTTTAAATTTATGTGCATCGCTATTTAATTAGAACTCTAATTTTGGTATTAAGGCATTAGTTAATCCAATCTTGTTATGTCCTCCATTGAATTTGAATGCCATGTACCCTTGTAACCCTAGAATTACCTTTGTCTCCGCAATGAGAATTTCACAATCCTTTGGTAATATTAAACGGTAGTAAAATGCTTAGTCATGATATTTAAATCTTTTGTTCTATGGGAAATTATGTTTCATTGAACTGGAAATTGTATTTAGAATTAAGTGGTGACTGGTGTTGCCACTGTTCTTTTTAAAATAAAATAAAATATGAAAGTTGGTTTAGACTGGGGTGGATGGTTGGTTGGGATTGGTGTGGAAAGCACGAGATCTTGTAAAGTGAATGTTCCACCCTAGTCGATTAAGGACCGACGCTTGTGATTGTCCAGACTAAGCACTACCGTACAACCCCAAGTCTATATGGGTACGACCTAGCTGATTAACTTACAATAGTCTAGTTTAGGTGCCACCAACGAAAAGTGGATACCAGGGATGTACTGGTTATTCATAGTGAGGGACAGGGATGTATTGTACTCATATGGCGCAAGAGGGGGGCTTCGGACTGGGTGGATGGAACCCTTCTGCGGTGAAACCTCAGCGGGTGGTGTCTAGCTAAACTAGAGTAAGGTAAAAGCTTTGTGATATTTTATCTGGGTCTCATGCCAAAGGAAGCGTGGTGACTGTTAAGATAATTTATCTCTTGGGGGTAAAGTTGTACAACCTCTATAGAGTGTTAAACTATTTGAATAGTCGTGCCCACGGTCAAGGGCGGGCAAGGAATGCATTCACATGGTAGATTTCTGGCTTTGGTTTTAAAAACAAAGTTTTGTATTCCGAGAGTGGAGGGAACTCTCGGAAGGGTATCCTGGTGGTTGGAGCCAGAGAGGGTGGATGGAACCCGTTGTTTTGAAACTTGTTCAGTTAGAGTTGGTTAATTTAGTGTTGGTGGTTGGAACCTTCACTATAGTTATTTACTAGTTTCATCTAAAACAAATAATTGGTTAAAATGATGCCTTCAAAAATATTTATTAGTAATTGAAATAAAATATTGCTTTGTGCAAAAGAACCATATAACCCTCCTTTGTTAAGCCTTGCATCTATTGCATTTTCCCCAAGACTTGCGGAGTACTTTATGTACTCACATGCTACACTCAAAAATAATACTCAGAGGAATACGAAGCACAAGAGGGAGACTACGACTACTTCGCGGGTGGATTCGACGAAGGATTCCCGGAGTACTAGGTCGCGCTTCCCCAGTCAATTGCCTGTGGCGTATTGATGGGTCTCTGCTGGATTTATCTTTGCTTCCGCTGTGTGTCGTGTGTGCGAGGTCTTGAAACTTCATTTGTAATAATGAGACCTTTCGGTCAGTACTCTTTAATATTGTAATAAGACGTTGTTGGTTATGAATCATTTCTGTTTAACTGTGTGCACTAGCTTTGATCTGGGACTAGTGTTGTAATACACAGAGGGTCCGGGTTTGGAAATCCGGGGTCCCGACAGAGATGGTATCAGAGCCAATTTGACTGTAGGACGAGACCTAGATTAGAATGGTAAAACCTTAAGGACTTATATTTATAAAAAGAGTTTATTAAAATTATATAAGCTTCTTTGCTTCTACTCTTCTCTTACTTAGTATCTCATTCTTGTCCTTAAAATTCACTTGTTAAAATTTTTTACTAATCTTTTCTATTATTTCAACTTTGTAGATGGCCGGTTCATCCTCTGCTAAGTCGTGGGCTATTACTTGCATGGCGAGAATGCTGGAGCATTTGCTAGCCTTCTCCGGCAGCTTATGCAATGTCTCGAGTATCGCCAGCCACCTATCTTTAGAGGGCGGAAGACTCGGATTCTGGATCGGGACTCTTGGTCGATGGAGGTATTCCTGTATGCACGCGATGAGGAATTCAACTCCCACACATACCCTATCGAGCATCCCCGGACTCGCTGTTACGATGCTATCCAGGACGCAGCCCGCCTCGCCATAGCCGACTTGTGTCATCTTCACAAGGAAGTTGTTCATCAGTCACCCTTTTGTTTCTTCATCACCCCTCGAGCAGGACAGAGGTACCCGGATCCCTTTGATATTCCAGCTGATGACCCTCAACTGTCGCACCAGGTGCAGCTCACTTAGGCGAAGCCAGTCACTTACGCTAGAGCCTTGGAGGAGATTGGACAGCTTCGGATGCTTCTCACTTCCAGCTACCAGCACTCCGACACTCTTCGTGCCCAGCTTCGCCAGAGTCAGGCAGCAGAGTTCGAGCTGGGACATCTCCGAGCTGTAGCTGACTACATGCCGTCTTCCCCCGTACCAGCCGTCGTCCCCAATAACCAGGCACCGACTCGACGTCCGGGACTCCGCACCATGCTCACAGCACGCAAGAGGGTGCGACGTCCAAGTCCTCTACCCGACATCGACATCGGCGAACACAGCAAAAGACGCAGACTTTCACGTTCCCGCTCTCGTTCCCGGTCGACTGCCTCCAGTCGTAACCGTTCCCGTCCTCGCACTTCCGCCGCGTGTGATTGTTCGCGACATCACGTTAACGAGCGAGAGGAGGATCCAGAGGAGGACTCGGAGGAGGATCCCGAGGAGCGCATCTTCCTGGAGGATTAGTAGTAGGTTGAGTCAGTAGTACCCAAATAAATGTTCACGTCCTTAGAACGTTTTATTATGTTGGTGTGCTAGATGGACTGTATCAAGCCTAGGTGCACTTGTGGTATAGCCATTCATAAAACTATCTTGATTTCAATATAAGTTTCCCCTAAGTTGTTGCTTGCTTCTTCCTTGTGTGTTGGTTTGGGATGTTGTAGGTTTTCCCCTAATCTCTTACCTATGCTAGTTCCCTCTTACCTTTTTCTAACCCTGGAAACTGCTTTAGATGGTGAACACAAGGAGCAACCCTGGCAGCAGCCGTGATGCCAATGCCCAGCCAGACAACAACATTCCACCGCCTCCTGCTCAAGCGCCTAATTGGAGCAGATGATGGCTATGCAATTGCAACTGCTCCAAGCCCTTGCTCAGAACCAGGTGCAACAAGCCCCGCAGGCACCAAACAAAGCACCCCAGTCTAAGTTGGGAGAATTTATGAGGACAAGACCTCCTACTTTTGCTGGTTCAGTGGATCCATTGGAGGCTAATGACTGGATCAAGGATGTGGAGAAGAAGTTGATCCTAGCTCAGTGTAATGATCATGGAAAGGTGTTGTATGCCGCCCATCAACTTAAGGGAATTGCTGCTAATTGGTGGGAGAATTACTGCGCCGCCCATCAAAATGTGCAAGCCATCACTTGGGATGAATTTGTTGAGGCTTTCCGCACTGCGCATATTCCTACGGGAATAATGGAAATGGAGAAAAGGGAATTTTACCAACTGCAGCAAGGAAACCTCAGTGTTTCTGAATACCTGAACAAGTTCACCCAACTTTCCAGGTATGCATTAGAAGATGTTGCATCAGAGGCAACGAAGATTTGGAGGTTCATGCAAGGACTTGATCCCAACATCAAGGTGCAGCTGGTGTCTAATGATTACCCAACATTCCAACATATGGTAAACAAGGCCTTCATACAAGAAGATGCTCAGCGTCAACTGTATGAAACTAGGAAGAGGAAGTTTCAAGCTCAGCAGGGAGCAAGCAGTTCTCGATTTCGTCCTAATCCACCCCAGTTCAATAAGCCCTCAGAGTCAAGTGTGCCAAGGACTCCATTTGCAGGACCCCGCCCAAATCCACAAGAACCTCGAACAAACAATGGTGGCCAACCACAGCAGAACAGGACCTCAGCGGCAGGAGTGCAGTGTTTTAACTGCAAGAACATGGGACATTATGCCAGCAACTATCCCCAGAAGCGCCCAGCGGTGACCCCTGTTCGTTTCAACTTGGGGACCACACCAGCACGAGCTCCAATTGCAGGTCAAGGCCATGGGGCACCACAAACTCCAAGGACTCCACAGGCAATGAGCAGAGGACATCTTAACCATGTGACCGCGGAAGCAGCCCAAGATGCACTCGACGTAGTTCTGGGTAAGTTTCTTGTCAACTCAGTACCTGTATTAGCATTATTTGATTCTGGAGCTTCGCATTCTTTTGTGTCAAAAGATTTTGTTGAAAGATATAATTGGGATGTGCGTTTGCTAAAGAACCCTATGCTAGTCCAATCACCTGGAAAGGAAATGAGGACTAACACAGTTTGCCCTAACGCAACTGTAGATATAAATGGAGTAAAGTTCCTAGCGAATCTTATTATAATAGATTCCAGGAGCCTAGATGTCATACTTGGTATGGATTGGTTAACCAAGTATAAAGGGCAGATAGATTGTGCCGATCGTGCTGTTACTATTACCAACTCGGATGGAATCCAAGTAAGGTATAAGTCAGACACATCTTCTCGGAATAGGTGTGGGTTGAACTTTTTGAAGGGAATAACCCTGGAAAAGGTACCTATAGTAAGTGAATATCCAAATATATTTCCTGAAGATTTACCCGGAATGCCACCAGACAGAGAAATTGAGTTTGTTATCAACCTAGTACCTGGTACAGCACCAATCTCCAAGAGACCCTATCGTATGTCTGCAAATGACTTGGCAGAAGTTAAGAAGCAAATCCAGGAACTGCAAGAAAAAGGTTTTGTAAGACCAAGTACTTCGCCCTGGGGAGCACCGGTACTGCTAGTAAAGAAGAAGGATGGTAGTCTTAGCATGTGTGTGGATTATCGATCCTTGAATGATGTGACAATTAAGAACAAGTACCCTTTGCCCAGAATAGATGATTTGTTTGATCAGTTGAAAGGTTCATGTGTCTTCTCCAAGATTGATCTCCGATCAGGTTATCATCAATTGAAAATAAGACTAGAAGATATACCAAAGACAGGTTTGCTACTCGTTATGGATTGTATGAGTATACAGTAATGTCTTTTGGCTTGACAAATGCCCCCGCATATTTTATGAATCTAATGAATAAGGTGTTCATGGAATATTTGGATAAGTTTGTGGTTGTGTTCATTGATGACATTTTGATATATTCCAAGAATGAGGAAGAACATGCAGAACATTTGAGGATAGTTTTGGAAAAGCTCAGAGAACACCGGTTGTATGCCAAGTTTAGCAAGTGTGAGTTCTGGTTGAAGAAAGTAGCTTTCCTGGGTCATGTGATTTCTGCAGGAGGAGTGTCCGTAGATCCCGAAAAGTAAATGATGTGCTTAATTGGACACAACCAAAGTCAGTATCCGAGATCAGAAGTTTTCAGGGGTTGGCCGGTTACTATCGTCGCTTCATTGAAGGTTTCTCCAAGCTTGCAAGACCTCTCACCCAGTTGCTAAAAAAAGAAAAGAAGTTTGAATGGAGTAAATCGTGTGTGGATAGTTTTCAAGAGCTAAAGAAGAGGTTAACTTCTGCACCAGTGTTAACACTTCCGGATATTAGAAAGGATTTTGAAGTCTTTTATGATGCATCAAGGCAAGGACTAGGCTGTGTTCTGATGCAAGAAGGAAAGGTAGTAGCCTATGCTTCAAGGTAATTGCGACCCCATGAGGAGAATTATCCAAACCATGATTTAGAGCTAGCTGCCGTTGTGCATGCTCTAAAAATATGGAGGCATTATTTGATCGGTAATCGTTGCGAGATTTACACGGATCACAAAAGTTTGAAGTATATATTTACCCAACTCGATCTCAATATGAGGCAAAGGAGATGGCTTGAGTTAATAAAGGATTACGATGTTGGAATACATTATCATCCAGGAAAGGCCAATGTAGTGGCTGATGCCTTGAGCAGAAAGAGTTACTGTAGTAAACTGTTGATTAAAGACAGTATGCCTGCACTTCAAGAAGAATTCCAGCGGCTCAATTTAGAAGTAGTAGAGGAAGGTTCCTGGCTACTTTGGAGGTTCAACCAACTCTAGAGGACCAGATCAAGGCAGCTCAAAAAGAGGATAAGTATGTCAAGGAAATTAAAGAAAACATGAAGAAAGGAAAAGCACCAGGATTTTCAGAAGATGAAGAAGATATCATTTGGTTTGGGAAAAGAATCATTGTACCTGAAAAGAAGGAAATAAAGGAGTTAATTCTAAAGGAAGCCCATGAATCTAGATATTCAATTCACCCTGGGAGTACAAAGATGTACCAAGATCTCAAAGAAAGGTATTGGTGACCAAGTATGAAAAGAGAGATTGCCGAGTACGTGGCTCTGTGTGATGTGTGCCAACGGATTAAAGCTGAACATCAGAGACCTGCCGGACTTTTACAACCTTTGCAGATACCTGAGTGGAAATGGGAAGAGATTGGTATGGATTTTATAACCGGATTGCCAAGAACAAAATCAGGGCATGATTCAATTTGGGTTATTGTGGATCGTCTGACAAAAGTCGCACATTTCATTCCAGTAAAGACAACGTATTCGGGGGACAGACTCGTAGAGTTGTATATGTCAAGAATCGTGTGTTTGCATGGAGTTCCAAAGAAGATTGTGTCAGATCGAGGATCTTAATTCACCTCAATATTTTGGTAGAAGCTACATGGACTTTTGGGCACAAACTTAAATTTCAGCACAACATATCATCCACAGACATATGGTCAAACAGAAAGAGTAAATCAAATTTTGGAAGATATGCTGAGAGCTTGTGTCCTAGCGGAGAAGACTAATTGGGATCAAAGTTTGCCCTATGCAGAGTTTTCCTATAACAACAGTTATCAATCCAGCTTACAAATGTCTCCGTTTGAAGCTTTGTATGGCAGAAAATGCAGGACACCGTTGTATTGGAAAGAAACAGGAGAAGGACAAGTGTTTGGACCAGATGTTTTGAAGCAAGCAGAAGAACAAGTTCGCCTAATTCAGGACAGATTAAAAACAGCTCAAACCAGGCAGAAAAGCTATGCGGACAATCGTCGAAGAGCATTAGAGTTTATACCTAGAGATCATGTTTATCTGAAAGTTTCGCCTCTCAAGGGAATGTGACGTTTTGGAGTTAGTGGAAAGCTTGCCCCAAGGTTCATTGGACCATTTCCCATTACAGCAAAAAGGGGAGAAGTTGCTTACCAGTTGAAGCTTCCACCTCAGTTATCCAAGGTGCACGACGTTTTTCATGTGTCCCAGCTAAGGCAGTGCCTCAGAGTACCAGAAGAACAGATGCCTCTAGATGAAGTGAACTTGAAAGAGGACTTAACCTATCCAGAGTATCCAGTCAGGATATTGGATGAAGCAGAACATCGTACGCGAAGCAAGGTCATCAAATTCTGTAAAGTGCAGTGGAGCAACCATTCCGAGTCAGAAGCGACTTGGGAGCGTGAAGAAGATCTGAGAGCAGAGTTCCCTAGTCTTCTTCCTAGTCCGTCCGAATCTCGGGGTCGAGATTCTTTCTAAGGTGGTAGGTTTGTAACATCCCAAAAATCCTATTTTTGAAAAATTTAATTTAAAAATAATTATTTTAAAGTATTTGGATTTTATTTAGCTTTTGTTTGGTTTTCTGAATTTTTTGGAGTTTAAAACCTATTTTTAAAATTTAAAAAATATTTTAAAGTATGAAAATTAAACACAACATTAGTTGGAAACAATTTTATTAAGTCCAAAATATCTCCAGGAGCTTTTGTGAATTTTTCTGGAATTTTTGGAGGTATTTCATATTTTTCTGAGGCTTAAATAATTTCCTAGCTTTTTTCTGAAAATAAAAATCAAATTCTAAAAATAAAAATCCAAATCCTCTCCCTCCGGCCGACACGTGGACGGCCCAGATCCGCCCACGTCATCGCACGGCCCACTCCCGGCCGCTCTCCCCCTCTCCCTTCGCCAAGCGGGCCCGGCCCGTCAGTCGGCTCCGCCTTCCCCTCCCCTCAGGCCGACGCGTGGCCGGCCTGATGCGCGCCACGCCACCCCGCCCGTCCATCCGGCTGTTTCCTCCCACTTAACCGCAACCGTCGCCCGATCCTCCCTCCGAGCCACGTGGCTTCATCCGCGCCACCCGTTCTCTCCCTCTCCTCTCTCGCTGCGCGCGGGCCCCAGCTGTCAGATCCGTCCTCTACCGCGCGCCACCTGGCGACCACCCTCAACCCCGCGGCCGAGCCTCCCCGCCACCAGAGCGCCGCCGCACCAGAGCACACGAGCCATCTCCGCCTCTTCCTCGCCGCCGGCCCACCACCGTGCTCCGCGACCCCCACCGACCCCACCGTCGGAACCCGCTCTGCACCAGGGACGCATTTTGGACCTCACCCGATCCTCTCCGGCCACCCCTCGCCACCAGCAACGTCGTCTCCGTCCACCTCTACCCGGTTCCCTCCAGCAGATTCCACCGTTATCGTAGAGCTCTCCACTCCGCAGCAAGAAGACCCAGAGAGAGTGCAAGAAGGCAAGTCTCCTTTGACTATTTTGAACCCATGTTTGTGAAATGTTTTTAAATTATTTTAAATTTATGCGCATCGCTATTTAATTAGAACTCTAATTTTGGTATTAAGGCATTAGTTAATCCAATCTTGTTATGTCCTCCATTGAATTTGAATGCCATGTACCCTTGTAACCCTAGAATTACCTTTCTCTCCACAATGAGAATTTCACAATCCTTTGGTAATATTAAACGGTAGTAAAATGCTTAGTCATGATATTTAAATCTTTTGTTCTATGGGAAATTATGTTTCATTGAACTGGAAATTGTATTTAGAATGAAGTGGTGACTGGTGTTGCCACTGTTCTTTTTAAAATAAAATAAAATATGAAAGTTGGTTTAGACTGGGGTGGATGGTTGGTTGGGATTGGTGTGGAAAGCACGAGATCTTGTAAAGTGAATGTTCCACCCTAGTCGATTAAGGACCGACGCTTGTGATTGTCCAGACTAAGCACTACCGTACAACCCCAAGTCTATATGGGTACGACCTAGCTGATTAACTTACAATAGTCTAGTTTAAGTGCCACCAACGAAAAGTGGATACCAGGGATGTACTGGTTATTCATAGTGAGGGACAGGGATGTATTGTACTCATATGGCGCAAGAGGGGGCTTCGGACTGGGTGGATGGAACCTTTCTGCGGTGAAACCTCAGCGGGTGGTGTCTAGCTAAACTAGAGTAAGGTAAAAGCTTTGTGATATTTTATCTGGGTCTCATGCCAAAGGAAGCGTGGTGACTGTTAAGATAATTTATCTCTTGGGGGTAAAGTTGTACAACCTCTACAGAGTGTTAAACTATTCGAATAGCCGTGCCCACGGTCAAGGGCGGGCAAGGAATGCATTCACATGGTAGATTTCTGGCTTTGGTTTTAAAAACAAAGTTTTGTATTCCGAGAGTGGAGGGAACTCTCGGAAGGGTATCCTGGTGGTTGGAGCCAGAGAGGGTGGATGGAACCCGTTGTTTTGAAACTTGTTCAGTTAGAGTTGGTTAATTTAGTGTTGGTGGTTGGAACCTTCACTATAGCTATTTACTAGTTTCATCTAAAACAAATAATTGGTTAAAATGATGCCTTCAAAAATATTTAGTAGTAATTGAAATAAAATATTGCTTTGTGCAAAAGAACCATATAACCCTCCTTTGTTAAGCCTTGCATCTATTGCATTTTCCCCAAGACTTGCGGAGTACTTTATGAACTCACATGCTACACTCAAAAATAATACTCAGAGGAATATGAAGCACAAGAGGGAGACTACGACTACTTCACGGGTGGATTCGAG
Organism: Dendrocalamus latiflorus; assembly: GCA_017311315.1. NCBI lineage: Eukaryota > Viridiplantae > Streptophyta > Magnoliopsida > Poales > Poaceae > Dendrocalamus > Dendrocalamus latiflorus. Next base: position 43,624,344 of record CM029663.1, read on the forward strand.
GAAGGATTCCCGGAGTTCTAGGTCGCGCTTCCCCAGTCAATTGACTGTGGCGTATTGATGGGTCTCCGCTGGATTAATCTTTGCTTCCGCTGTGTGTCGTGTGTGCGAGGTCTTGAAACCTCATTTGTAATAATGAGACATTTCGGTCAGTACTCTTTAATATTGTAATAAGACGTTGTTGGCTATGAATCATTTCTGTTTAACTGTGTGCACTAGTTTTGATCTGGGACTAGTGTTGTAATACATAGAGGGTCCGGGTTTGGAAATCTGGGGTCCTGACAGTTCCCTATCTGAAATAGTGTATTGCACTCAGCCATCGGGTTTTGTTGATCCCTCCCTTCTAGACCATGTTTGTCACCTGGACAAGTATCTTTATGGTCTAAACAAGCTCCTCATGCTTGATACAGTCGGTTCGCCTCCCATTTACTTTCACTTAGCTTTGGTGGCTCTAAGGCTGACACCTTGTTGTTTATCTACAAGCATGGGCTCATTCTTGTCTATGTTGTCCTTTATATCGCTGACATTTTGGTGACTGATTCTTTGTCCCAACTACTTCATTGGACCATTACAACTTTCCAGCATGGATTCTCCATGTAGTACCTCAGTAGTCTCCATCATTTCCTCGGCATTTTTGTCACTCGCCAAGCCGGTGGCCTCTTTCTTTCCCAACATCAGTATATTATTGACATCCTTGAGTGTGTTGACATGTCCAACTGCAAACCATGCACCACTCCTATTGAAACCAGCTCAAAATTGCCATCCAGTTCTGGTGCTCTAGTGTCTAACCCCACTCAGTACAGGTGCTTAGTTGGTGCACTTCAGTACTTGACTTTTATGCATCTGGATATCACTTATGTAGTTTAGTAGCTTTACCTCTACATGCATGACCCCCACGAGTCACACTTCAACTTGGTCAAGGGCATCCTTCGATATCTTCAGGGCACACTTGACCACGCTCTACAGCTTCACCACACCTCTACTTCAGCCTGGTCACGTACTTTGACGCCGACTAGGTTGGGTGCTTAGATACGTGCAATTTGACGTCCAACTATGATATTTTCTCAGTGATAACCTTGAGTCGTGGTCATCCAAACACCAACACACGGTTTCCCATTCTAGTGCCGAGGCCGAATATCATGCTATTGTCAACGCCGTCATTGAGGCATGCTTGCTTTGACAACTACTCCTTGAGCTCTACAGTCCTCTACAACGGTCTATCTTAGTTTATTGCGACAACATCAGTGCAGTGTATCTCTTGACGAACCCAATGTAGTATTAGTGCACCAAACACATTGAGATCGACTTATACTTTCTTCGGGAGCACATCACCCATGGTGATGTTCGCATTCTCTACGTGCCCACGATGTCCCAGTCAGGGTTTACAATTTCGATGAAATTTCACTGAAAAGTAAATAGAAATCCTTTAGCAGGGCAAACCGAACATCTATCCCAATGGCTAGTCTCTCCACGCGTGCTTGGGAGGTCTTGGGATCAAATCCTGAGGTACAACCAATTTTTGGGTAATTTTCTTCCGACATATGGGTCCCACCTAATTCCTAACAAAGAAACTAAAATTTGTGCCATTGCGCAACAAACCCGAGACCTACAGCTCAAATAGAGCGAACCATACCACTAGACCAACAAATCATGTGTGAGAATAAAGCACTTTACATTTCTTTTGTCCTCACATTTAAAGTTTTAAATTGAAATTTGATTCGAACTATTTGATGAAATTTTGACCAAAATGCCAAAATTTCGGTCATTTCACCCATTTTACTACCCTCTAAAATAAATTGCAAAGTAAAATAGTTTTTCTTTGTCCTAGTACACCGACATCTTCACCAAAGGCCTACCGATGACAATGCGTAAGGAGTTTCAGTCCAATTTGAACATTTGCCCCACTATTGATCCGACTGTGGTGGGGGTGTTAGATTATAACCACCTGATTGCTAGTGCCTTTTTGTAGCTCTTAAAATAAAATCAAACATTTGGATTTTTCTTGAATTAATTAAAGCTTAATTTCAATTTTAGAAATTATAAAGATTTAATGTGACTAAAATAAACTCCAAGTAATTGAAAATCTATTTTATTTGGATTCCTTGTATTGCAAAGAATTTGTTTTGTATTTTCTTAGATTTTTTGTGTTTGTTTGCTATTTATTGGAGCTTCATTGAATATACCCAATTTCTATAATTCTGAAGTTCCCTAAAATTCGAAAATTCAGAAATTCAAATTTCAAAAATCCATATCATCAAAAAATACCCACTCTATTTTTCTAGGTGAAACATATGTTTCTTGACCTATCTTTTCTTTTCTTTTCTTTTCCATCCTTTTCTTTTTTCCTTTTTTCCTTCCTTTCTCTCTTGTCCCATAGGCACCGTTCATGTGTGGGTACTGTTTATCACTACTGTTCACGTGAGGTTACTGTTCATCTTCCTTCCAGCCAAACCCAAACTGAGCAGAACACACCCATGGCGTAGAGCTTGCCTCCCAAGCCAAATTCCAAACCGAGCGTTATGTCTACGCCTTGCCAAAACAAAAGTTGTGTCAAATTATGCAACAAATCCATTCCTTCCTGTTCCTTCATAATTCGTTCATCCGTTTGCTTTTTATCTCATTCTTTTACGAACTGATTCGAAATCAAATCCTGCAAATCAGAGTCTATTTCAAACTCTTTTAAGCCCTTATACACGACCCCTTAACCCTTCCCAACCCCTGCCAAGTCTCTTTAAACCCCGAAACACCGCCGCCACCGAGAGCCCTCTGTTCCCAAAATTATTCGTCACTCCAATTAGCATTTCGGGCACATCGATGATTTTCTTCGAATTCCTTTTGTGTCACTTCATGTTCCCGAGTATCTTGCACTCTTATGTAAAGTTAATTTGATTTTCATGTGAGTATTTGACGGGAATCGAGATTTTCCTAAAACTAATCTACATCATCATCCATTGTCGATTCGCCGTCTCCGGTGAACTTTAGTTCATTCCATCACACTGTAAGACTCATCTTATCACGTTCTATGTGGTGTTCCCCTCGCTTTCCATGGACACCCAACACAAATTTGTTACCTCCGACACCTAGCCATGGCTGCCTAGGACACCTCGCGTTCCCATCTATCCAGTGAGAGTCTCTTCAGCCATTCCATGTCAAAATGTGTTCTACTGTCCCATATGGCTATACTCCAAGTAGATTTGGCTTTCCTTCACTGAGCTCTAAGATCCCAAGTTTTTACTTTTTCCCCACCATCGCCATTCAATCTTCGATTGTGTCATCTTCGGTAAGTCCCTAACTTAGCCGACCACTTTCCTAGCTTCACCACACTGTGCTCTAGCCCATGCTTATGCTCTCCACCACCGAAGAACCGCTACCCTCTGCAGCCCTTGTTTGGCCACCGCCCCTTGTGCCGTTCTTGTTGCCATGCCGCATCTTTGGCTATGCTGCCACCACCCACGTGTTCCTTAGGTTGCTAGCAACCCATTTTGCTGATTAATTTCACCTCCTGAGCATTCCCTCATCGGCGCCTCCGCCCTCACTATGCGCCTCCCCTTCCTACAGAGAAGTTCACTCTCTGTTGATGCTTCAAGTCTACGATGAGTGGGCCCCATTTGCCATACAAACTTAATTCCAAGAAAATCCAACAAAAAGAAGATGCCAAGGAATATTCCATTGTTTCGTAACTTCAATATTTTCCTTTCTGATCAATTTTCTGAGAGACTGTTCTCCTCCGTTCGAACTCTGATTGACCTGATTCTTCTTCCTAAATTAATATAAAATTGAGTTCTATGTTTTAGTTCTAGTTTGGTTATTTTTGGATTCTATTTGAATTTATCTATGTTTCGTTCGCTCGTTAGAGAATGTCTTCAAAGGAGCAAAAGCAGGAACTAAAGATCAAGAAGTAGTAACTGAGCAAGGCCAAGACAAGTAATGATCTTTGATCATGTTGAACCTACTATGTTAAATCTATTTATTATTGTTTCATTTTAAATTATCATGCATTGCTAATTTAATACAAACCTTTGTACTTGATAGTTATCAACCATTTTTGATTAATCCCTCCTTGATGATTTGAATGTCATGAATCCATTATCACCATAGGATAGTTAATTAACTAATGATGCAATATCCACTTGGGTGTACGTCCAGTAGATTTAGCCATGTTTATTGTTACGCTGGGTTCATCATCACATGTTGATCAATTAATTAATTTTGACTTAATGGGACATTGAATCATGGTGGTAGCCACAATTATAACATTTGTGTGCCATGATATGGTAATATCATTGATGTTGGTTATACAAAATAGTTTTCACTTGGATGAGTGATTGTGTAGTAAAGAGGGTATTGTAGCATATTGGGATGTGGATGTCTCGTCCGGGTAATAATTAAGGACTTAACTTTATGTATCATTGACTTGATCCTTACCATACAACCACAAGTCCATATGGTATGACCTAGATAAATAATTTGCAATGTCTTATCTTAGAATCCACCAGTGGTATGAGTGGGTGTTAGGTAGACAGTTGCCCCATATGGCACAAGAGGGTGCTTCTGACTGGGTGGATTTAACCCTTCAGCGGTGAAACCTTAGCCGATGGAGTCTAGTTGAGTTAGCGCATTATAAAGGCCTTGTGATAATCATTTAGCTGCACACCTTTAGAAGAGTGTTAGACAGACAATATAAGTTTATTATCTCTTATGGGTAATGTTGTACAATCTCTACAGAGTGTAAAGTTTTTTGAATAGCCGTGTCCCCGGTTATGGACAATGCTTGGTGATTTCACAAATATTTAGAGATTTCATAAAAACCATGTTGATTTAAGTTTGGAAAGTGAATGATTAGTTCACTGGTAATTCATTACATGAATAGTTAGTTGATGGGTTGTTCATTGGGTGAATGGTTAGTTCACTTGTAGTTTATTCAATTCCTTTGACTTAATTACTTATTACTTGTTTTTAAAGTTTGTTTTCAATATATTTATTGTATTTACTCTAAATAATTGCTTCCTACGAAATAACCACTCAACCACTATTATATATTGCATCTTGTTATAAATGACTAGCTGAGTACTCTATGTACTCACAACTATATCTATTGCTGCTCAGTTGCTAAAAAAGAACCATATCATCAGAGATATTTGAAGAAGGATTCTTCGACAGCTTCACAGATTAGGACTTCACTCCTCAGTCGATTGCCTGTGGGCATGTCGAATGGCTACTGTATTTATCATTGTTTTTTGCTACTAGATTTTGCTAAGCCCTTAAGACTATTATTTGCAAACTTGGCCATAAGGTCGCTACTTTGATAATTAATAATATTTGAGTCTTTCTTACTTGATTGTAATTATGGTTGATATTTCATCTATGCTTCCACTATCTGTGCTAGCATAATCCTGGACTAGTGTAGAATATACAGGAGAGTCCGAATTTGTATATTCGGGTCTTGATGGAGATGGTATCAGAGCCATACCAACTGTAGGATGAAGCCCTAGTTAGAAAGGTCAATTTAGCAAAATTTTCAAAAACCTATTTTCTAAATTAAATGAACCAAATGGCTATCTATTAATTATTTATTCTCTCCACATTCTTAAGGTTCTTGGTCTTTGCCTTTTCTAGAATTTGGTTTTTAGTCCAAAATTGACTTCTTATCACATAATGCCCATAGATGTCCCGAGTTTCGTATAACCAAACCAAAGTGGAGGTTTGCCTGAACTTCTTCAAGCTTTGTTGCAAAGTTTTGTATCAAAGTGGTAATCAGTTTATTTCACGAAGGAGAGACAACAATAGGCCAATGTATTGGATTCAAAACAAGATTGTAATTTACTATGAGGATTAGAAATCAAGTTCTTATCATAACTTGGAGTACAACAATGCTCATTAAGGCTTGTCTATGAATGGAGCCGCACGTAATGTTGTTTGATGTCCTTGCAAGTTATACAGAATCAGTTTACTGAAGCTTATCTAGAAGTTTGAAGAGTGGTATGCAGTGTTGCCCAGCACTATGGAGCAAGAGGAAGTTTTGGAGGAACCACCAACATAATCACAAGTTCTACTACCTTCACCTATGCCTCCCAGTCCGAAAGAAAGAAATCGCATATCTAGCAATCGTCAGGAGTATCTTCGCACTTCATTCCAGCCAAAGCAAGAGAACAGACGCCACAAGTTCGCAACTTGTGGATGTTTTATAGTGATTCAAAATTGAAGTCAAGAGTGTTCTACAGTGATTTAGAATTGGAGTCAAGTGAGCCTTATTTGGAAGAACCAAAGTGGGAGCCATTAGATTAATAGTTTTAGCATCGTGTAGATCATTTTGTTTTTCTTTGCAGTTATGTGTGACGCGAGCTACAGTTTTGCTTCTAGCATTATGTTGCAGTCATATCAAAATCTTTATTTGTGGAGTTTAATGCATCTTTTGTTAGCCTTTTTGGCTAAGTGAGTGTTTTAGTTTAGGATTGCCATTAGAGTATCCCATTAGATGAACTTACCATTTATCTTTGCAATTTCCCTCTTTTCTTTATAGACCTATGGTATCAACCATCTGCTAAGTGGACACCATCCTGAACTATTGAAAGATGGTTTCTACATATAATTCAGCTAATCACAGTCAGTTTCTTTTATGTCCCAACAGACGTGAAGCCAATGCATAGCCAGGAAACAATGCTCCAATTCCAGCACCTCTAGCTCAAGCACCTAACCTAGAACAGATGATGGTAATGCAACTGCATCTTCTTCAAGCTCTTACTCAGAATCAAGTCAACCAAGTTCCACATGCACCTATGCACACACCACATTCCAAGCTTGGGAAATTCATGAGAACTAGGCTACCTTCCTTTGCCAATTCAATGGATTCGTTGGAAGCTAATGGTTGGCTCAAGGATATTGAGAAGAAATTGATATTGGCCCAACGCAATAATCATGAGAGAGTGTTGTATGCATCTCATCAACTAAAAGGAACTACTACTAGTTGGTGAGAGAATTATTGTGTTGCTCACCAAAATGTGCTGGCCATCACTTGGGCTAAATTTGTTGAAGTTTTTCGCACTGCACACATTTTAATGGGAATGATGGAGATGAAGAAGTAAGAATTCCATAAGTTGCAGTAAGGCAATCTTAGTGTGTCAGAGTATCTGAGTAGATTTACTCAACTGTCCAGGTATGCACCTGAAGATGTTGCAAATGTTGGAGCAAAGATTTGGTGCTTCATGGAAAGACTTGACCCCAACATCAAAGTACAAATGGTGTTGAATGATTTCCAAACTTTCTAGCACATGGTGAACAAGGCCCTAGTTCAAGAAAATGCTCAAAGTCAGTGATATGAATCCTAAAAGAGGAACATGATTTAATAAGGAGCTCAGTTGCACCAGTCACAGAGGGCCAAAATTAGCATGTACTAGCTAGATCATGTACCTTAGTAGGCAAATTTCGGAACTCCAGCTCCAGTGCCTCATCAGGATATTTTAGGACCATGCCTTATCTATGTTAGTAATGAGCCACAGAGGAGTGTTAACCCTGCGGCTTCACTTATTTGTTTCAAGTGCAAAGAGCCAGGTCATTTCGCTCAAATGTCCATAGAAGTGCCAAGCACTCATCTCAATTCCATTCAATCTTGGAAGTACCCCTGCCAAGACCTTTTCACCAGGATCAAGTCGTGGAAACACCGTTAGCTCAAGGAAGCCAGATATCTCAGAGCATTGCAAGAGGAAGCCTAACCACATCATCTCCAATGTCACCCCGAGTAAGTTATTCCTTTAGTGATCCTGAATCTCAGGGTCAAGATTATGCTTAAGGAGGAAGGTTTGTAACATTGTAGTTTTAGTGCCTTTTTTAAGCTCTCAAAATAAAATTAACCATTTAGATTTTTTGAATTAATTAAGCTCAATTTGGAAATTAAAAAGATTTAATGTGACTAAAATAAACTTCAATCAATTGAAAATCTATTTAATTGGATTCCGTGTTTCGCAAAGAATTTTTATGTATTTTCTTGGATTTTTTAGAGTTTATTTGCTATTTATTGGAGCTCAATTGAATTTATCCCAATTTCTAGAATTTTGAAATTCACTGAAATTCCAAAGTTCAGAAATTCAAATTTCTAAAATTCAAATCTTCAGAAAAAAATATAAGTTCTATTTTTGGGGTTAAACCTATTTTTCTTTGCCCATCTTTTATTTTCTTTTCCTTCCTTTCTCTCTCTCCTCCTACAGGCATCTTTCACGTCTGGGTATTGTTCATCGCTACTGTTCACCTGTGGTTACTTTTCATCTTCCTTCTATCTAAAACCAAATCGAGCAGAACAGAGAGCCATGGTGTGGAGCTTGCCTCCCAAGCCAAATTCCAAACCGAACGTTATCTCCACGTCTTGCCAAAACAAAAGTTATGCCAAATCATATGAGGAATCCATTCCTTATGGTCCCTTCATGATTCATTCATCCATTTGTTTTTTATCTAATCCTTTCCCAAACCAACTTGAAACTGAATCCCACAAATTTGAGTCCATTTCCAACTCTTCTAAGCCCTTATATATGAACCCTTGACCCATCTTAATCCTTCCCAATCCCTGCCAAGTCTCCTCAAACCCCAAAACACCGCCGCCACCGAGAGCCCTCTATTCTTGAAATTGTTCATCGCTTCAACTCACATTCTATGCACTCTGGTGATTTTCTTTGAATTCCTTTCACATCACTTCGTGTTTCCGAGTATCTTGCACTCTCATGTGAAGTTAATTTGATTTTCATATAGCTGTTTGATGAGAATCAAGTTTTGCTAAAACCGATCTACATCGTCCTCCATCATCGATTCATCATCTTTGGTGAGCTTTAGTGCATGCCATCACCACTGCAAGACTCATCTCATCGTGTTCTACGTGGTGCTCCCCTTGCTTTCCCTCGAAACCCACCACAAATTTATCGCCTCTAATGCCTAGCCATGGTGGCCTAGGACACCTCATGTTCCCATCTATCTGGTGAGAGTCTCTTCAATCCTTCTGCATCAAAACATATTCTACGTTCCCATTAGCTATCATCCAAGTAGATTCGATTTTTCTTCGCCGAGCACTGAGATTCCAATTTTTACTTTTTCTCCACCATTGTCATTCAATCATCAATTTGTCATCTCCAATGAGTCCCCAGCTTAGCCGACCACTTTCCTAGCTTCACTATGCCGCGTTCTAGCCCGTGCTCATGCTCTCCATCATGGCCACCACTTGAGCGCCACCACCCCTGCAGCCTATCTTTGGCCGCTTCCCCTTGTGTTGTTGCTGCTACCACATCGCATATCTGGCCATATTGCCACCACCCACGTGTTCCTCGGGTCGCTAGCAACCCATTTTGTTGGTTGGTTTCGCCTACTGACCCTTCCCTTGCCAATGTCTCCACCCTCACTATGTGCCTCCCCTGCCTAGAGAAGCTCTCTATTCATGCCTCTTTGAGTTGCTTCATTTCTATGATGAGTGGGGCCCACTTGCCATACTCAGTTAATTGCAAGAAAATCCAGCAAAAAGAAGATACCAAGGAATATTCCATGATTTCATAATTTCAGCATTTTTCTTTCTGGTCAATTTTCTAAGAGCTCGTTCTCCACCATCCGAAATCCGATTGACCCGAATCTTTTTCTAAATTCATATAAAATTTAGTTCTATATTTTGGTTATAGTTTGGTTTTTTTATTTTATTTGAATTTATTTGTGTTTCGTTCGCTCGTTAGATAATGTTTTCGAATGAGCAGAAGTAGGAACAAAAGAAGTGGTAATTGAGCAAGGCTAAGGCAAGTCATGATCTTTGATCATATTGAACCTAGTGTTTTAAATCTACTTATTATTATTTTATTTTAAATTATCATGTATTGGTAATTTAATACAAACCTTTGTACTTGGTAGTTACTAACCAATTTTGATTAAACCCTCCTTGTTGATTTGAATTCCATGAATCCATTATCACCATAGGATGGTTAATTAACTAGTTATGTAATATTAATATCCACTTGGGTTGTACATCTAGTAGGCTTAGCCATGCCTATTGTTACGTTGGGTTCATCATCACATGTTGATCAATTAATTATTTTTGACTTAATGGGATATTGAATCATGGTGCTAGCCACAGTTATAAGATTTGTGTACCATAATATGGGTAGTGTTATTAGTGTTGATTATGCAAAATGATTTTCACTTGAGCGAGTGATCGTATAGTAAAAGGGGTGTGGTAGCACATTGGGATGTAGATGTGTCGCCTGAGTAATGATTAAGTACTTAACTTTGTACACCATTGATTGAGCCTTACCATACAACCACAAGTCTATATGGGTACGATCTGGCCAAATAATTTGCAATGGCTTAGCTTAGAATCTGCTAGTGCTATCAATGGGTGTCGGGTAGACAGTTGTCCCACATAGCGCAAGAGGGGTTTTTTGACTGGGTGGATTTAACCCATTAGCATGAAACCTTAGTGGGCAGAGTCTAGTTAAGTTAGCACACTGTAAATGCTTGGTGATAATCGTTTAATTGCACACCTTTGAAAGTGTGTCAGATAGGCATTATAAGTTGATTACCTATTATGGGTAAAGTGTAATACTATTCGAATAGCCGTGTCCCCGATTATAGACAATGCTCAGTGATTTCACACGAAGGGTAGAGATTTCATAAAAATCTGGTTGGGTTAAGTTTGAGAAGTGAATGGTTAATTCGCTGGTAATTCATTACGTGAATGGTTAGTTTACGGGTGGTTCATTGGGTGAAAGGCCAGTTCACTTGTGTTTTATTCAATTCATTTAACTTAATTACTTATTTTTAAAGTTTGCTTTTAATATGTTTATTGTATTTACTCTAAATTATTGCTTCATGTAAAATAACTACTCAGCCATCATTTGGTAAGCTTTGCAACATTATATATTACACCATGTTACAAACATCTTGCTAAGTACTCTATGTACTCATGGCTATATCCATTGTTGCTTAGTTGCTGAAGAAGAACCATATCAGTCAGAGGTATTTGAAGTAGGATTCTCCGACGGCTTGTGGATTAGGACTTCATTCTCCAGTCGATTGCCTATAGGCATATCGAATGGCCACTACGTTTATCTTTGTTTTTCACTGCTAGATTTTGCTAAACCCGTCAGGCTGATATTTGTATGCTTGGCCATAAAGTCGCTACTCTGATAATTATTAATATTTGAGTCTTTCTTAGTTAATCATTGTTGGGGGAGGGTCCCCGCACTACCTCGACCATGACCACCCCAAAGCAATGGCACCCAGTAGAGGGCCTACTTTGAGCCAAGTCCCCAAGTCAATCCCAGGGGAGTATGCAAGGCTGCTCCTAGGATTGTCTAGGGCCAGCCCCAGGCAGAATACGTGAGACCGATCCTAGGAGGGTCCGAGGCCAACCCTGGGTAGAATACACATGATTGATCCCAGGAAGGTCAGGGGCCAACCCTGGGCGGAGTACGTGAGTCCAACCTTGGGGTCTCAGACATGGTGGGGCCCATGCAGAGCAAATGACTAAAATACCCCTATGAGTAAAGTAGACCCAAGGGTAAACTTGTAACTTCACTTGCCTTCCTCTCTCCCTATATAAATCAGAGCCCTTGTAATGGAAGAGGGTGGAGGCCACTATGTAACCCTAGGCTCTCATATTGAATACACTTGGTGGTTGTGTGCTTCTCCTTGGGTCCCTTCTCACCCATCCGACCGGGGGTGTCTCTAAGTTTACTGTCTATATTCGCACCGATGACAATTGGCGCTATCCATGGGGACCAAGCAAAAAGCCATGCAGCCCAATGTGGACAAGACCCATCCCAACCGTCCACACAGAGGCCCTCCAGACCCCTTCGGACTCCATCCGTGCCATGATCTTCAACCCTGTCTGGGTCCATCGACCTGTCTTTGACCGAGGTCATCCACCTCCATCATGCCAACCTTATCTGGGTCTGTTGCGTGGAGTCATCCACCTCCACAGAGATTCGTTCGTGGATTTTGTCAATGTTGGCTCACGGCTGACATCACCAATGTTGGCTCATGAACTTGTAGATGTTGGCTCATGGACTTCGCTGAAGTTGGTTCACGACTGACATTGTTGATGTTGGCTCGTAGACTTCACTGATGTTGGTTCATGAACTTCGCTGATGTTGTCTCGCGAATCTCGCTGATGTTCTCGCGGACTTCGCCGATGTTGGCTTGCGGACACCATAGATGTTAGCTCATGGTAGACTTCACTGAAATCCTCCATGGTTGGACCATGTTCGCTCGTGGGCACATGCTGAGGTTGCTTGCGGACCTCCTCTATGGTCAGACAATGTCCACTCATGGACCTTCTCCATGGTTAGGCCGTGTCCGCTCATGGACCTCCTCCACAGTCAGACCATGTCCGCTCGTGAGCACATGTCGAGGTTGCTCACAGACCTCCTCTGTAGTCGAACCACATCCATTCATGGACCTCCTCCTTGGTCAGTCCTTCCTCTGCATGCCAAGACCGCTGTGCCATGTGTCTTCCCGCGCGGTGCTTGTTCACACATGTGCCAAGGTTGCCCATGGACTTTCTCTACGGTTGGACCACATCCACTCACGGACCTCCTCCACCATCAGACCACATCCACTCATGGACCTCCTCCACAGTTAGACCACGTCCACTCGTGGACCTCCTCTACTCACGGACCTCCTCCGTGGTCGAACCACGTCTATTCGTGGACCTCCTCCATGGTTGGTCCTTCCTTCGCGTGCCAAGGCTGTCTCACCGTGTGTATTCCTGTGCGGTGCTTGTTCACACATGAGCTGAGGTTGCTCGTGGACCTTCTCCGTGGTCGGACCATGTCCGCTCATGGGCACATGTCAAGGTTGCTCATGGACCTCTTTCGCAGTTGGACCACGTCTGTTCGTGGACCACCTCCTTGGTTGGTCCTTCCTCCGCATGCCAAGGCTGCTACGCCATGCGTCTTCCCACACAGTGTTTGTTCACACATGTGTCGAGGTTGCTTGTGGACTTTCTCCACAGTCGGATCATGTCCACTCGTGGACCTCCTCCACGATCAGACCACGTCCGCTCGTGGACCTCCTTTGTAGTTAGACCACGTCTGCTAGTGGACCTCCTCCGTGGTCAGACCATGTCTGTTCGTGCACCTCCTCCATGGTCGGTCCTTCCTTCGCATGCAAGGCTACCGTGCCGTGTGTCTTCCCACGCGGTGCTTGTTCACACATGCGCTGAGGTTACTCGTGGACCTTCTTTGTGGTCGGACAACGTCCGCTCATGGACCTCCTCTGCTTGTAGACATTCTCCGTGGTCAGACAATGTCCGCTCATGGACCTCCTCCATAGTTGAACCATGTCTGCTCATGGACCTTCTCCGTGATCGGACCACGTCCATTCATGGACCTACTCCTTTGTCAGTCCTTCCTCCACGTGCCAAGGCCGTTGTGCCATGCGTCTTCCCACGCAGTGCTTGTTCACACATGCACTGAGGTTTCTCATGGACCTTCTCCATGGTCGAACCATGTTTGCTTGTGGAGCTCCCCCACGGTCAGACAATGTCTACTCGCAGACCTCCTCTACTATCGGACCACGTCCACTCGTAGACCTCCTCCTCGGTCAATCCTTCCTCCACGTGCCAAGGTCTTCTCGCACCATCAGTCTTCTCGTGCGGTGCTTGTTTATACACACGCTAAGGTTGCTCACGGACCTTCTCCACTGTCGGACCATGTTCACTCATGGACCTCCTCCATAGTCAGGCCACGTCCACTTGTGGGCACACACTAAGGTTGCTCGTGTACCTCGTCCATAGTCAGACCATGTCCGCTCACTGACCTCCTCAGCGATCAAACCACGTCTACTCATGGACCTCCTCCTAGGTCAGGCCTTCCTCCTCATGCCAAGCTGCCACGCCATGCATCTTCCCACACGGTGTTCGCTTGCGCACACATCATGGTTATCGTCCGTCAAGCTATGAGTGCTTCAGACTCATCAATCTTCAGACCGTATCTATCTTCGGACCCTCCCCATGGGCAAACCATGTCCATTTTTGGACATCCTCAGCATGCTTCAACTCAGCCTTGATGGCTTTGCCTCAACCGGGCTTGGCTTCACTTCACCTCGATGGTGTCTCCTCGACAAGGGGCTCCCTTGGCTCGATGGTTTCACCTCAGCAAGCTCTAACATGCCTCGATGGCCTAGCTTCAGTGTGGTTCACTTTAGTCTCAACAGCTTTTGCCTCAGCTGAACTTTGCTCTGCCTCAATGGCGTTTCCTCGACTAGGGGCTCCCCTAGCTCGACGGACTTACCTCAATGAGCTCTAACATGCCTCGATGCCCTAGCCTCAGTGTAGTTCACTTCTGCCTCAATGGTTTTTGCCTCGACTGAACTTCGCTTCGCTTCGATGGAGTCTCCTCGACTAGAGGCTCCCCCTAGTTCGACGGACTCACCTCGACGAGCTTCAACATGCCTCAATGGATTGACCTTGGTGTGGTTCAACTCAGCCTTGATGGCTTTGCCTTGGTCAAACTTCGATTCACCTTGACGGTGTCTTCTCGACTAGGGGCTCCCCCTAGCTCGACGGACTTACCTCGATGACCCCAACACACCTCGATTGCTTGACCTCAGCGTGGTTTGACTCGATCTCGATGGCTTTGCCTCAGTTGAGCTTTACTTCACCTTGATGGCATCTCCTCGACTAGGGCTCTCCCTAGATTGACCGATTCACCTCAGTGACCCCCAACATGCCTCGATAGCTTGACCTTGGCATTGTTTGACTCAGCCTCAATGGCTTTGCCTCAACCAAGTTTCGCTTCACCTTGATAGTGTCTCCTCAACCAAGGGCTCTCCCTATATTGATGGATTCACCTTGGTGACCCTCAACACACCTCGATGGCTTGACCTCGGTGTGGTTCAACTCGGCCTCGATGGATTTGCCTCGGCCGAGCTTTGCTTCACCTTGATGGCATCTCCTGACTAGGGGCTCCTCCAAGATTGATAGATTCACCTCGGTGACCCCAAACATGCCCTGATGGCTTTGCCTCAGCTGAGCTTTGCTTCACGTTGATAGAGTCTCCTCAACAAGGGGCTCTTCCTAGATCGATGGATTCACCTCAATGACCCCCAACATGCCTCGATGGCTTGACC
Organism: Dendrocalamus latiflorus; assembly: GCA_017311315.1. Classification (NCBI taxonomy): domain Eukaryota; kingdom Viridiplantae; phylum Streptophyta; class Magnoliopsida; order Poales; family Poaceae; genus Dendrocalamus; species Dendrocalamus latiflorus. Next base: position 43,639,431 of record CM029663.1, read on the forward strand.
TTGATGTAGTTCGACTTGGCCTCGATGGCTTTGCCTCAGCTGAGCTTTGCTTTGCCTTGACAGCATCTCCTCGACTAGGGGCTCCCCTAGATTGACAGATTCACTCGGACAACCCCAACATGCCTCGATAGCTTGACCTCGACGTGGTTCAACTCGCCTCTATGGCTTTGCCTCGACCGAGCTTTGCTTCGCTTTGATGACATCTCCTCAACCAGGGGCTCTCCCTAGCTCGAAGGATTCACTTCAGCGAGCTCCAACACACCTCAATGGCTTGGCCTCATTGTGGTTGATGATTTCCCCCGATCTGGGGTTGAGTTGGTGGTTCCCTAGATCCTGTGTCGAGTTGGCGGTTCCCCCATTCTGGGGTTGAGTTGGCGATTCCCAAAATCTGGGTTTGAGTTGGCGGTTCCCTCAATATAGGGTTGAGTCGACACATCATTCTCCCCTCCAGGGTTAAGTCGACGCTAATCATCCTTCCCTCTGGGGTTGAGTCTACGATGATCATCCTCCCCTTCGAGGTTGAGTCGACACATCATCCTCTCCTCTAGGGTTGAGTCAATGCATCATCCTCCCCTTTGGGGTCGAGTCGACGCTAATCATCCTCCCCTTCGGGGTCGAGTCTATGCTGATCATCCTCCCCCTTCGGGGTCGAGTCAACACATCATCTTCCCCTCCAGGGTCAAGTCTACGTTGATCATCCTCTCCCTTTGGGGTTGAGTCAATGCATCATCCTCCCCTTCAGGGTCGAGTCTACGCTGATCATCCTCCCCATTTGGGGAGGAGTCGACACATCATCCTCCCCTCTGCGGTCGAGTTAACACTGATCATCCTCCCCTCCAGGATTGAGTCGATGCTAATCATCATCCTATCTAGGGTTGAGTCGACGCTAATCATCCTCTACTCTAGAGTCGAGCTAATTCTTCTCCCCTCTGGGGTCAAGCTAATTCTTCTCCCTACCAGGGTCGAGCTACTTCTCCCCTCCAGGGTTGAGCTAATAATTCTCCCCTATAGGAACAAGCTAATTCTTCTCCCCCACCGGGTTCGAGCTACTTCTCTCTGGGGTTGAACACTTGAACTAATTCTTCCCTATGGGGTCAAGCTACTTCTCCCCTCTAAGGTTGAGCTAATTCTTCTCCCCTTCGGGGTCGAGCTACTTCTCTCCTCTAGGGTTGAGCTAATTCTTCTCCCCCACCAAGGTCGAGCCAATTCTCCCTGCCGCTTGTGAGCTTCGCCTTGAGCGCCAAGTGTTTTCAATGGGGGACAGCGATGTTCTTGCCTCTCCAAGCGAAATGTCGCTCATGAGCTTTGCCTCAAGTGCCAAGCATTTTCTCATAGGGACAGCGATGTTCTTGCCTCCCTAAGCAAAGTGCCACTCATGAGACTTTCCAAGCAATAGCAGTTACGGCCCCTTCGGGTATCCCATCTTCACATCACCCCAACCGGCGCATGAGCCAGCATTACTCCCACACAAAAAAGAGTCCCGAACACCAAGTTTTCTTGATGAGGGATTTGCACCATTGTTCAAGCTCAACATCCTTTGCACACCATCACCTCAGGTCGACTCCACTGCAGCTACTATTATTTGGGCTTGACCCAGAGGGATCCACCCGTAATGGTCTTGGGCGCCTCATCTGCTTCAAGCCTATCATGCATCGATGCAAGTCTAGGCTAGGGACAGTAGATCTAGCCATGGTGTCATCGCCTTCCCTATCCCCTATGGCGCCATCCCCTAGACCAAGTCAGTGCTTCACTAAAGACAAGGTCGGTGTCACTCCTGAGAAGGTGGCTTACCATGACCGCTGCCTCGACCCTTCTAGTGCATCGGTGAAGCTTTTCAAGCATCTCAAGAGCAATGGCTTGACACCAATGTGGCCCGATCGATCTTGATGGCTTCTCTTCAGTCGAACTTTGCTCTGCCTTGATTGCATCTCCCGACCATGGACTCTACGGATAACCAAATCACCTCCTTCCATTCAGACCACACCCTGACTTGTGGAGTACTCCGTGCCTCACAGTCAATGCCTCAATGAGTCAGCCATGTAGGCTCCAACGGATTGGCCACCTTGTATTTGGGTGATTATCTCCTCACCTTGAAAGCCAACTCTCAGTAAGCCGAGAACTCCTCGCGAGGTCATACCTGAGGCAACTCATCGATCTCTTGTACTTCGTGCCCTAGTGCACTCCTAGTCATTAGGTTAGTTTGCCTAGCAAGGGGCAACACTCCACGATAGCTTCACCTCCGTATGATACGACTCAACATATGGGGCATTCCCTTGACCAAGCTCGACTTAATCTATTGGCATCTCCTCAGCTATGTGCGTCTATTGGGTTGATCGCTTCACATCGACAGCGTCAACACATCACCTAAGCATGGCATGATCAGCCTCAAGGGCCATCCCTTGACAATGCATGGATTCACGGTGAACACTCCTTGCTTCATGGGCCACACCTCTATGAGCCGAGCATGTGGAACACTTCCAAGCTTCTAGCGTCATGCCTAGATGGGTCGAGCGGACAATGGCTTAGCATACTCTCACCCTCAAGGTTGGACCTCATCAAGCTAGTCTCGGGGATACGTACGCCCCAGTTGCCCTCATGCGCTCGAAGCTCCCTCGCACCTCGGACTAGCAGTATATGCACACCCATCCCACCGAGGTCACGCAATGACCCAATTACCCAAGGACTCCATGCGTCGTGAACCAGCAAGTTGTCGCTTATTCCTAACATGTTCACATGGGTCAACCTTTCGCCCCCCTCAGGTTCTATCATCCTTTGGTGGCCATGCCTATGCGAGTCAAGCTCGGCACCCCCGTGTATACCTTCGCCTCTCAAACGCCATAGGTCGAGAACTGACTTCACGAGGCATTTCTTTTGGCTAAGTCCCAACCCCATGCCTTCGCATAACTTTAGCATTTGGGCGGTTGATACTTGACTCCTTAACTGTTCACGACCCTATGTCCTTCCGTGCAATAGTGAACTCCCCAATACAAACCAAAATAGGCTGAGTGGAGCAACGACCCTTTGGCGAACACCAGGGGAACACAACACGGAGGCATTGATACGTCCTATCATCTGAAGTTCGTGCAAGGACTAAGGTATTTTAACATATTGTCAGAATGCATTGCAGGCTACCGGTGGGATCATTGACCCGAGACAGCACGCCAACCCCTTTTGCAAGTTAGTGCACCGGCCCGGGTGGGTAGTTGACAACCACCAAGATCGGTGAGGGTCTACCATTGGGGGAGGGTCCCGCACTAGCTTAGGCCCATGACCACCCCAGAGCGATGGCACCCGTTGAAGGAACTACCTCAAGCCAAATCTTCAAGTCAACCCCTGGCGGAGTATGCAAGGCCGATCCCAGGAGGGTCTAAGGCCAACCCTAGGCGGAATACGCGAGATTGATCCCAGGAGGGTACAGGGCCAACCCCTGACGGAATACGCGAGACTGATCCCAGGAGGGTCAGGGGCCAACCCCGAGTGGAGTACGTGAGCCCGACCCTAGGAGGGTCCAGGGGCAACCCCGTACCTACCCTGGGGTCTTGGACGTGGCGAGACCCATGCAGAGCAAATGACTCAAATACCCCTAGGAGTAAACTAGACCCCAATGGTAAACTTGTAACTTCACTCGCCTTCCTCTCTCTCTTCCTATAATAAGACTCCTTGTAATGTGTTAGATCATGTGGTTAGGTCTAGTATTTTTGTGATGATGAATAATTGACAACATTGCTTGGTATTGTTATTTGAGGTGTGTGGCATGTGTGCGTGGACTAATGTTGGGCAAGTTGGAAAAACTTGTGCCAGGAAAACGTTCTTTGGTCTTTGCATGTGCAGGTCGGGCGTAGAAACGGTCATGGTCGGTGACGAGGAAGACCGGGATTAGGACGGGAAAATCTGAGGTCCAGGCGATCGAGGATGTCACGAGGTGGTCGGGCTCACGCTGGAGCACATGGAGATCAAAGGTGGATGGTCGTGGAGAAACTACGGGAAGTGCGGTCTTGGAGGCTTCGACACGTGATGAGTTGAAAAGTCGGAAGTGTAAAAAACCCGTGTTAGAAAGGGTTTCGGGACCCTTGAATAATAGTGGGCTAAAAGCCTGGTTCAGATAATAGGCCTAGACCCAGTTGGGCGAGTCGTTTTAGGGTTAATCAAAGTCGTGTGCGGTGGCAGTATTAGTATGGATTGCGGTGCCGTTTCGGAGTAGGACCTGCGGCTGAGGACTCTAAAAGGGACGGCAGCGTGGCCGAACGGTCGTCGAGGAAAAAATTGTGCGTCGGCTGTTTTGAGCGAACAGAAAACAAATAGCGAGAGACAAAAAAACAAACAATGTGTTGTGCACGACTCTCGAGATCTGATGGAAGTTTTTAGCATGCAGAGTTGATTGGGACTCGTATTGAGCAATAGAAAAGAAGGCATGAGAGGCGGCTGCATGCATGGTGCCACAATCCACGTCTTCGATCGAAGCCGTCTCGTGTGTGCATCCTCGGTCCGTGCAGGAAAAACGGTGTCATCTCGCTGCGCTTGATCGATCCGCGTGAAGATAAGCTAGCACATCTCCTCGGTCTGTCGGTGTGCCACTGGCGCACGAGTCATCGCGTGTATTCAACCATCAGAGGCAGCGAGCGAAGGCTGAATATTGTTCGGGCGTGCCGTCGGCGTGTTTTCACGGAGGCAAACGGCGTGCAATCGAAGAAGCAAGCCGCACGTCCTGAATAACGTCTTGGAATTTTAACAGAAAATTTTCTGCTGCAAATTACAATCATTCATCTCCCCTCTAATTGCCGTCAAAGATCCTACATAATGAAAGAGGGGGAGACTATTTTGTAACCCTAGACTCTCATATTGAATACACTTGGTGGTTGTGTGCTTCTCCTTGGGTCTCTTCTCACCCTTGGTGGTCCTCGCATCCGACCGGTGGTGTCTCTAAGTTTACTGTCTGGATTGGCACCAATGATAATCATGATTATGGTTAATATTTCATCTATATTCTCACTATATGCAATAACGTGATCCTGAGCTAGTGTAGAATACATAGGAGAGTCCAAATTTACATATTCAAGTCTCAACATAAACTATATCATGTGTGGCATACATGCGTGGCGCATCCGGCATTCATATCAAATCCAAAAGGCACGTTATGTCCTGGATTCTCTCCAACCGACATGTAATCTTCTTGTTAGGGATGATTTACATGTAATTTTTATTTTGTTTGGATGGCTATTCGGCTAGTTATGGCTTTCCTTGTATGCACCTGCCGCATCCTATACTTGTGGTCTTGTTTGACCAACGTGAGTTATTCCACCTTCAATTATGATAAGAATGAATAAAAATTTACCAAAAGCATGAAGAAATCAGTACAACTTTTGATGATTCTGATTCAAGATATCAGCCGCACTCAGAGATATCTGTGCAGTGAATTGCCAGGGCTCAGGACACAAAAACACATGAAGTTGTATCAGTTGGACTTATTCCTAAGCCATTTATCATTGGCCATGTACTTAGGGGGAGAAATTTTGGGAGAATGAGAATTTTTCTGGAAGGATGATAAGGATAACGTCCTTGCAGATACGCCTCTTTGCGTGAGCGTAAAAAACTTGAACTAGGACTGCGCAAGTGTGGAATGCCAAAGCAAAGCTGAGATCAGGATAGAAGTTGTTTGCTTTTGTGGTAAGATCTAAGTAGCAGGTTCTTTCTTTTTATGTATTTCTATGTGCTATCCAATATGGCTCTTGTTGGAAATTAAAGTTTGTTTAAATGTCTAGTAGACTAGTGCCATTTAGGGGAGTAAGGAGGCTATATTGAACTGGTTCCATGAATTTCTTCCATCTCTTCGTATAAATTTTAACGGGGATTTCAAGTCTTTTGGACTTCGCTCCAGAAACATGTGGTTGTTGCCTAGTCTTACATGTAACTGAATTAAAGTACACATATCAGTGAAACGTGGAACTGTATTACGTATAATGAAACTACAGTTATTAAAAATTGAACTGTGGAAACCTCTGCAATTTTGTTAGTTCTTGTTAATGCATGGCAATTCACAAAATATTCTTCTGTGATCACTGTTCAAGTGGAAACCAATTACTTCACATTCAGATAAGATCACCCTCGTGGTTCACAACGTCAGCGAGTGATCAGCAACGCCGACACCTACAGTCACTGTCTCACTGAGCGTATGGAGACCATCCCGGGAATCACATCGTCATCAGACTAAGTCAGCGTTGAGGAGAAGATTGATTCCTTACAGAGGTACCCATGAACAGCAATGGCCTCTCACACTAGCTCTTATCCTGTTTGTCTGGAATCTCACGAAAAGCAAGCCCCTTACACCTCATCGGAAATGGAGAGGTATGAATGCCGCGCTCCGAAGTCGCCTTTTGTGATTTGAAATTTTGCTCTTGATCTTTCAATACTGGCCAGAAAGGCGGCATTTTGTATGGATAAGGAGCATCTAAAAGAGGGTAGGGATTCCAGGCAAAGTGGGTATCAAGAGATCTGATATGTGGCAGCTTGTAACTTGCTACTGAAAAGAAAGGAACAATGTAACACATGGGCATGATATTTACAGGCAAGAGTGGCTACTGCAAATGGCAGATCGATTGTGTATTAGAGAAATTTGGGGGAATCTTTAATGGAAAAACATTCACTAGTTTGGTCAAATCACTCCTATGCACTAAGTAGATGTCGAGAATATTGATTTGAAATAATATTCTTCAACTAGTAGTGTACGCTGGTACTCAAGGTGAAGTAAGGACAGAAATTGTATATTGGATTTTGACAGACACGAAGGTATTTTGGAGCCATGTTTGTGCTAGGTCAAACTGCAGCTAACATTTATGTTGGTTTTCTGGGAAGTTAATTTATGTCTCGCATGTATCTGCGCTTAAACAATTTGCACTCATATTAAATGAAGTAACACAAAATATGTAATGTTCATTGAAAGGAAGGAGTAGAGAGAACATGAAAAGAAAATGAGAGCAGCAAAACAACCAAAGTTACACTGTAGCGAAAACGACAATAGCTCTAACATGGCAGTTACGAACGCAAGATAGCCTCATCGTTCTTGCTTTCAAGAGGATGTTTAGACTTTCCAAAGAAAAACAAAGTAAACAAAATTACTTTCACTGAGATGTCATTCATAAAAAGGATTACCAACAGACTTTTAATTATTTCGCGTAGACAAAATTTTGCTTTCACTGAGATGTCATTCATAAAAGGATTACCAACAGACTTTTAATTATCTCTGTACCTTCCATTTCAGCCATATTTTTTCCTAGATGTCAAAAATCAATTTTTTTATCTACATATTTGAGAAAGATGCCATGTTGTATAATATAGACCATGCAATATAATGGTCCCTCCATGGCATCAACCATCTCTCACTGAGAATCACAAATATTACCAACTTTTTTAAGTAGATTCTTACGTTGAAATCCAACCTTTAATTTGATGTAACATCACTGAAACAATGTAGCGTCGAATGTCAATTGTTGAATAGCTTTTTGAGTTGCTGTCAGCCAAAGTCATAGACATGTGGGTATCACATCAAATTGTTGAAATAGAATATGTTAAGAATTCACCAAAGAAAGTCATACACCAAAACAATGGGAAAATTTCCAGTCGTTTAATTTGTTATATTGTTCATTTATGTGTTTACTAATTTTTATTCTGTGCTTTCATATATCAACTATATTGCTAGGGTTGGTGTCCTTTGAGTGAGTGAAGAGCTAAGGGACACTTGGGTGGCCTATGCTGCATAGATAAGGCAATTTGCAAAGCATATATGCAGAGGTCTCATCAAGAACAATTCCATATGATAGCTTCTCTGAAGCTACAATTTGTATAATTGTAGATAGAGAAAGGAAGAGGCAAGATATCTTATGTCACGAATCATAATAGGAAAAGTGATGAACCAGTTACAGGGTTAGAGAAGTGCTGTAATTAGGAAAAGTCACACGGTTTCCTGTATTTGCTATATTTGGCATACAGTTGGTTCTCGTTAAGCTTCTCTAGTACCAACTACAGGTGCTCGACGTGTTCTCCCGCATTCTTGGAGTAGACAAGGATGTCATCAATAAATAACACCACAAACTTGTCCAGATATTCTATGAATACTTTGTTTATGAGGTTCATGAAGTAAACCAAAGCATTGGTTAGGCCAAATGATATGACCGTGAACTCATATAGGCCATACCTAGTGATGAATGCGGTCTTGGGAATATCCTCAGTCCTGATTTTCAACTAGTGGTATCCTAACCTTAAATCTATCTTGGAAAAGGTTGTTGCTCTCTCAAGCTAGGCAAACAAGTCATCTATCTGAGGTAAAGGATACTTGTTTTTAATAGTCACCTTATTCAATGATCTATAGTTCATGCACATTCTTGTAGTGCCATCTTTCTTTTTAACGAACAACACTGGCGATCCCCAATATGTTGAGCTAGGCCTAATGAAACCTTTGTCATGTAACTCCTGGATCTGCTTCTTTAGTTCTTCGAGTTTGTCAATGGCCATCCTATATGGTCTCTTGGCATTTGGAGCTATTCCAGGAATTAGCTCAATGATGAATTCTATGTCTTGGTCAGGTGGCATACATGGTAATTCTTCCAGGAATACCTCACGGTAGTCTTGAACTACTATCATCCCTTCTAGAGGCATATTCTTAGGATGATAGACTGCATGACCCCAACAGTAAGGTCGGTCTACTTTAAATTCTATTGTTATTCATGGGCCTTTGGTAAGTACTACCTTCCTGTTCGTGCAATCTATTTTCCCTAGGTACTTCAATAACCAATCAATCCCAAGGATGGTATCCAAAGTTTGGGAAATTAGTACCATTAGGACTAAGGAAAACTTGATCCTTTCCATCTAGATTTGTACCTCTGGGCTTACTAATGTGGCTATCAGTGGTCCCCCGGGTGAGCTAAGTACCATAGGCCTCTTTAACGCAAAGGTTGGCAACTAATGTTTTTCAACAAACTTTCTTACCATGAAGGAATGAGATGCTCTAGAATAAAAGAGGATGTGGGCATGTACTGACTTAACAAAGAACATACCCATTAAGACTCCTGTGGCTTCCTAGGCTTCTTCCATTGTAACATTGTTCACACAACCATGATTAAGTGTCGAGGCCACGCTGGATGCCTATGGTGTTTGATATTCTTTGGGTGTTGACGTCTGGCCGTGGGCTAGAGTGGTCTCTAGGTTGAACTTCACTTGCATGACCTAGCATTGTGGGCAGTAGTTGGGAAAATGCCCCTTCTCTCCGTAGTTGAAGCAAGGTTGGACCCAGTTGATTGGATTGTCGGGCAAGGAGTGCGAAGAATGTTGCCACTTGGATGTGGTGCTGGAACTAGAACCCTATGCAGTAAGACTATTGCTGGTCTAGGGAAAGAAGGGTTTCCATAGAACCTTTGGGGATAGCTTCCTTGCGGCCTCTGTGCAGCTAGCTTGTATTTGCGTCCAGCTTCTATGTTCTTTCACACGAGGTAATGGAAGCTGGGAAAATCTTGGATAATCAATTGCACCATCAAATCCTCATGCATACCCTCCAAGAAATGGTTGATCTTCTCCTCCTTATCCACTACATCTCCTGCTGCGTAGCGGGCTAGTTGGTTAAACTTGGTCAGATACTCATTGATTGACATATTTCCTTGCTTCAATGCCCTAATTCATTCTTCTTCATATGCATGGTGCCTACAGGTACAAATTGGTCCTAAAGGTTGCCTTGAATTCGGTCTAGGGAATAGAATGGGTTGTTGGATAGGCTGCTCCTTCTTCTTGATCCTCAGCATTTTCTTTCTCTTCGTGTTCTTCATCTTCTTCCTCCTCGAAGGCTTCCTTGGTTGCCGGGCTATCTCCTCCATGGGCTGACAAATAGTTCTCCCACCAAGCAGCCATGGTTCCCTTAAGCTGGTTCCACACATCCTGCAAGCCAAAGCTTCTTTTTTGTGTCGTGGAGCCAATCTTAGGCTTTGAGGGGTTCGTTAACTGACGCAAATGTTAATGGTCGAGTCCTCAAAAAGTTAGATAGCTTAGAGTTATGGGTAGTAGCCCTAGCTTGTTAGCCGACAAAGATGTCCTGTAGGATCTACATTTGTTGAGCCATCACTTGCGCTATGGTGGGGTTGACCGGTGGTGGAGGGAGATTGGACCCACGTCCATGGCCTCTCCCACTGCCAGTGGGACCCTCTTCGCAGTGAGTGGCAGTGCCTCGCCCTTTTGTGGCTTTCCTTGGGGCCATTTATGGGGAGCATTATTCATTAGCTCTAGGTCTAAGTGAGAGGATTGAGAAGCCCTTTTGAAGCACACCGAAAACCATTCGAATATGACAAATGATAAAATACAATACAAGGGCAAGGGTGGCCACATAACATTCATAATAGGTCTTACATGACATCTTACACATGACATATAGGCCATGCCATACCATGATGCTACATTACAATACTTATCACAACGCCTACTTGCTTCATATAGGGGGTTAGTGCTCCTAACCCGAAATACTACTCCTAGCAAGCACTATTAGCTAGCCTAGATCTCAAGTATGTCTACTCCTCCATGAAGCTATGGCCACAATAAGTGGCACAGTCACCGAGTGAACAGGAGCAGGAATGGGAGCGACTATAGATAGGTGAACTGGAGTGGGAGCGACTGTGGCCTCAGCTGGTGTCTCCAATGTCAACTATGATCAGTGGGCTAGGGAGCCGCATGCTCTTGCATACAGTGATCCTCAGGCATAGTCATCCAGTGAGGGGCCGAGTCGGAGCAAGGTTGTTGGGGATGATGGCGGGTCCAGTGGGTGCTAGAGTGTGGACTTCTACTGCCACTGTAGTTCATTCAAGCTTTGCAAGTGCAGTGGTCCTTTCACACTCTACTTCCACGAGGGCCTTCTCGCACTTAGCAAGCTAAGTTCGAAGGCTCTCAGCATGACTGTAACTATTGATGAGGAGCTAGCAAAGGTCCGAGATCTCCTCAAGTGCCTCAGTGTAGCTAGGTAGCCCCCATAGCTTAGGTGAGCTGGACCTATCAAGAGTAGGTCATCCTTGAAAGCTGAGATGAACATCTCGTCGTAGCATCCTGCCTCCTAGAGGGATGGATAGTAATGGAACAGGGAAGTCAACAAAACGGCCTCATAAATTTCGTACAAGCGAGCAATAGCCAGGCTATGTCATCCTAAAAAGGTGCTAGTGGACATGCTCCTTAGGTGCTCAATCCTGAAGGTGTGAGAGGTGTACTCACCTTCCCTTGCATAGAGCAAGACCTACATCATCTAGGATTCCCTATCTCCTTCCTGGGTTTTTTGTCCCCTGAAGATGGGATGATGGCAGTAACCTAGGTGTTGTATTAGTTTGCGTATTACGTTAACAAACTCTCTTTCATCTTCTCCATGAATGAAGTAATCCCATGGGCCAAAATTACATATCAGAGTTCGAATAACCCTTATTGGGTAGAGTTCATAATGGGCTGATCAAGCCAAATGTACATTACAAAAAGCGACAGTCGAAACAAAGAGCAAAAAGTGAGGCCACACCTTGCCACAGGCAAGTGACTGGGGGTAAAACATGTACGAAAATTGCTATCCAGGAATAGATAATATATGTGCACACATCATCATCAAAGTCTGTCTAATTAAGGTAAGGACTATACTACTAGAGAATGGCCTAATCTCCACCGTCTTCTTCTCTGTCTAGTATGGAATGGCGTAATAGGCCTAACGGTGTTGATCCACAGGTTTTGAGTTAACTCAATGAGCAAGGGTGAGCACCAACAACCGTGCTCTATGAGCCAACACACAAAATGCAGTATTATAGATATGTGGCTTAAAAACTCAAGGCTCGGGTCCTTTTATTTGTTGTAGGCATCAAATGGAAATTAAAATAAGTAGAAATTCCTAGAAGTTAGCATTTTTAACTAAACCATGTTTTATAAAGAATGTGAAAGTGTGCAATAATAGTAGTGCATGTTCCATCCACCTTTTACATGGTTCCATCTATCATATGTTAGTTTTGTTACTTAGGTTATATCCACCCATTATCATCACTGGGTTATATCCACCCAGGAAAAATTAACTCAGGGTTACATCCACCCATTGTGTTTTCCATCCCAACCATAAAGTTCATTTTGCAAATAGACACTAACTCAAGTATGTTTCCATGCTCACCTATGACCATAGACACAGCTGTTTAAATAGTTTTTACTCTGCAGAGGGTGCACACTTTATCCACAAGAGACATCAACTTATTATATTCTACATATTTCCTTAGACATATAGATCAAGAAAACTACTACAAGGCCTTTACAATATATCTCCCCAACAGGGCTACAACCACTAAGGTTTCCACTGTTGGAGGGGTTACCTCCACCCTATTCATAGGCCCCCTCTTGTATCGCACAGCAGCTTACATCCAGCGATACGACCCATATTCATCTGATGACACAATCGCACTAGGTTGATGTAAATTAGATAGTCAAGTCATACCAATTATAGACTTGTGGTTGCACTATTTTACATTGGGAAGGGGTTACCAGATTAAGTCCTTAGGGATATCTAGGTGATTCTACCACGTTCTCTTGCTACATCTGCACCAAGACCTCTTACCATCCACCCAAATATTCAATATCCTTTGTAGTTCAAATATCAGCCACTTCCCTCCAGTCACTATCCAAATCAAGTTTCATGTTTGCAATGATGTCAGGGCAATTTGATGCCCTTGGATATCTAAGTAAGACTAAGCACGGTACGTTAGATATGGACTTATCACTAGTACTTTAGCATTATTTCTAGGGCAATAAGGTTTTATGTCCAAAGTCAAGAAGTGGGGTGTAATAGTGTAATTATTAATTGGGGCTTAACTATAAGCTTACTTGAATATAATTTGCATAATAAAGTTTAAAGCAGACAATTTAATAATTTAAATCAACATAATTTGCATTCAAAATATATGTGCAAAATGATCAAAGTATTAACTCATCTGGCTCACAAGCTTATTGGTCTTGAGGGTCTTGGTTGGGCTCGATCTGCGGCTCTTCTGAATCTAAGTACTCTATTTGAATGATTGCGACTAGAATTGGATAAATACCAGATATGCAAATAAAATTTGAATGATTGCGACTGGAATTGGATAAATACCAGATATGCAAATAAAATTCAAATGCACCTGAAAACTCATGATTTTACTCCCATTGTAAATATCTTGATTTTATATTAATTTAGAAATAAGTTTAATTCAATTTGGACTTAAAAACAAGTGAGAATATGCCTTCCAAAGTTTGAATTTAGGAAAAATCCTAAAAATAAACAGAGAAGAGAGTCTGCCTCACTGACAGATGAGGCTCGTAAGTTTTTAATTTCTTTTCCTATTTATGTTCTTATTATAAAATGTGACATCCTAAAAATACTAGAGATGGCCACCCATCTATATTTCAGACTGCCAACCACCTAGAAATAGACAGCCAAATAGGGAGGGTAAATCAAATACTAGAGTATATGCTTCAAGCCTGTGCTTTAGATTTCACTAAGGATTGGGAGAAATGCCTACCCTCCGCCGAATTTTCTTACAACAATAGTTATCAAACCAGCCTAAAGATGTCCCCATTTGAAGCCTTATACAGAAGGAAATGCCGGACTCCTCTACACTGGTCAGAAGTAGGAGAGGGTTATATCTTCGGACTAGAAACCTTGAAGTAGGCTGAAGAAAAGGTCTACCTAATTAGGAATCAGCTGCAAGCCGCTCAATCAAGACAAAAGAGTTACACGGATAAGAGGCATAGGCCATTAAGTTTTGAGATTAGATATTATGTTTACCTGAAGATGTCACCCTTGCAAGGAGTTAGAAGGTTCAAAGTCAAAGGCAAGCTTGCCCTGCGTTATGTTAGACCATTCCCAATCATAGCCAAGAAAGGAGAAGTAGCTTACCAACTAGAGCTACCCGCGAGTCTATCCGATGTACACAATGTCTTTCACGTGTCCCAACTCAAAAGTGTCTTCGGGTGCCAGAAGATCAAACCCCGTTAGAAACAATCAAGCTCGAGAGTGACCTAACCTACAAGGAGTGTTCCATCAAGATCCTCGATGTTGTAGAAAAGAAAACAAGGAAATAGACCATCCACTTATGCAGGGTACAATGGAACCGTCATACCAAGAAAGAAGCCACCTGGGAACGCGAAGCTCAACTAAGAATATATTACCCTTACTTGTTCTTGGACTAGGCTAAATCTCAAGGCCAAGATTCCTTTTAAGGGGAGTAGACTTGTGACATCCTAAAAATTAGGATCCTGAAAAATGTGTAACTTTTGAAATATTCTGGAATGCATCTTCTTGGCATTTGGATATTTATGGGATCTTGGTTGAGGTTCTAGTAAATAAGAAATAATGGAAACCTAATACTAAAAGAAAGGTATAATTAATAGAAGTGAATTTTTAATTTAAAAATGAATTTGAAAAGATGATTAAGCGAATAGGGTAGAACTCACGTAGAATTGATAGCAAAAGTGTGGTTGAGAGCTGAACCATGAAAGACATGGAATTGGCCGTATCGCTGCCAAGCGCCCGTGCTGCCGTAGCTCTACTCCCACATCACCATAGGGACACTGTCATGTCCTAGCCCTCCCTTTTTGACCTTCCGCTGGGTAGAAGGATGACGAGACACCGCTCGAACCGCCACACCATACCACTCGAGTCAACCACATTGCGTACCCATGCAGTCGTGACTTGATGCCACGTCTACCCCCGTCAGTGGCCGCACGCTCATCTGCCTGCCATGCTATGGCGCGCGTCACCATGCGCCACCCTGACCGCCTCTGTTAGATTTAGTCTTGATGAGTTGTAAGTGGTCATAGAAGCTGTGGGCGAGGCCACACTCAAAGTCGTAGCTGAAGCAGCAGTCGAAACTACAGAAGTCGAAGGCTCTGAGTACTATAGCTCTGAGTATGAGGCAGTCAGAAGTTCGAGAACCCGTTCGTGCTCAGACGTGGTTGTAAAAATAGCCATGGTCATAAAAATAACTGTGGTCATAAAATATCCAAGGTCGTAAAATAGCTGTGGTCATAAAATAATTGTGGTCGTAAAGCAGCCGTGGTCATAAAGTAGCCATGGTCGTAAAGCAACCATGGTCATAAGACAACATGGTCATAAGTCATAGGAGCTGCAGTGGTCGTAGTAGCTGTAGTGGACGTAGTCAGTACTTGAAAGAACACTATAGCAATCGGAGCATCTAGGTACAAGAGAAGTTGGAAGACGTGGAGGTCGTGTGTGTGTGTATATGCATGAAGCCTATTTAAGTCTGTAATCCTGAGGAAAGAATGGGGCCAGAGAGGAAGATTGAGCGATTCAGTCCAAATAGTATCATACCGCCTAGCGGCGCCTCCTCAGGCCATCCTCTCCCTTCTGCATCATCCGGACTGCCACCCATGCCCCAACTTAAGTGTGATAGACTTCGTCGTACCCTACAACACGTTGTCATCATGACAACGCGCTTGAATCACCAGGCTTTATAGCTAGGCCGATGCCACGCCGTCTGCCATGACCAACCAACTGCCCCTCCTGTCGCTAGCCCTTCTCACCAGCTATAAAGCCCCGCTCATGCCCCTAACAACATCACACCACCACAGTCCCCCTCCCACCATGAAGAATCGCCCTTTAGCAGTCTGTAGGAGCACTGGTGGCTCCATCTTCTCCAGCTCTGGCCGGTGGGAGGACCGTCAATTAGAGCTACCACGAGTTGATTCCTCCAAGCCAAAGCCTCATTGGAGTACCGCGATGCCATTCCTACCCCCGGTCGAACCCATCACCGCCTACATCTCCTCTGTTCCTCATCGCCTCAAGTCACCAGAACACCACCGCAACTTCCAGGCCACGTAGACCGTCGAGGTAATCTCCTGCCCACCACAAGATGCTCCCAGATTGAGGAATCGCTTTAATTTGCTTTGAGTTACCATAGCCACCCCCTCCCCTGCTCCGTCGCCGCCCATGGCCACAGCTGGCCATCACTCTAGCCAAATTGGCTGGCGAGGTTTCGTCTAGGGGTGGGCGCGGGCATGAGCAATCCATTTTGCATACGCTCACCTCCGGACACTGCCCCTGTCACTGGCGGCGAGCCTCTCTATTGCTGGCGAAGGAAGGGTGGGCACACTGTTCATAAGTGATTAAGTATTAATTCAATGATTAATTA
This sequence comes from Dendrocalamus latiflorus, assembly GCA_017311315.1. Classification (NCBI taxonomy): domain Eukaryota; kingdom Viridiplantae; phylum Streptophyta; class Magnoliopsida; order Poales; family Poaceae; genus Dendrocalamus; species Dendrocalamus latiflorus. The sequence goes on from CM029663.1 coordinate 43,655,594, forward strand.
GGACTAACTTTAAATAGGCATAACTTATTCATCTTAACTCCAATTGAGTAAAATAAATTTCTAAATTTATCTAAATTCAATATCTATCCAATGGAACCGAAACCATGAATTTTGGAGCTCATTTGAATTTTTGTGAGAATTTATTTGGTTTTGCTAATTTTTATATATTTCTCATGCAACGTAAAATAGCGTACAAGGCATAAGAAGAAGAGGCAGAAGCCAAAGCAAGTCACGACCAGCAAGACCAAGCCAATTGCGACCCAGGAAAATCAATACTTTGATCATATTGAACTTATATTTTCTGCAAAATATTTCTGTTTTAAATTACAAAATAGCATGCCATTTATTTTATATGCAAATCTATGTTTGTTTTAAGATTCTAGTTATATGCCCATTATTTAACTTGTTAGTATTACACCCTTTTGGAATATTTGAGCATTCGAGCCTTGTCACCCTAGAGAAATTTATAATGGTAACATTTTGAAAATAAGTCTATAATTATGTGCCATGCTTAATACTGCTTAGATACTCAAGTGCACCAAAATGCCCTAAGCATCACTTTTAATCATGGCAAACTGATTTGGAAAGTCATGGGTGGAAATAGCTGGTATATTTTGATATGATTATTTTATATCCCCAAAACCCCCCAACTTGCTTAAATATCTAGGCGGATGGCTCGGGGGTGTGGTGCAGTGGATGCACGAGAGTGTGAATTGTGGTAGAACTGTCCAGATAACTCTAAGGACTAAATCTTATCATGGCCTCCTATGTAAATAGTGCAACCACAAGTATGCAAAGTGTAACTTAGCTAAGTAAATCTATCGAACCCCCAGACTCATCTCATAGGTAGGGGAAAGGAGTGTGGTAGTGCAAGGGCAACGTGTGGCAAAAGGGACACCGAATGGAGGGTGAAGTTTGCCTGTCGTGCTAGCGTTGTGGAGAGTAGAGTCCGAATGTGCTAGTATCAATGGCAAATATCCTATTCAACGTATGGGACCCACTGCAAGTTGGAGCAGCCTATAGGGTGATATGACAAAAGAGGTCAGATATTTTGAAGAGTTACTGTGATGATCTACTCAACCGCATGTCTAAGGAATCATGTGGAGCAATGGGCGGATTGTCTCTTGTGGTGAAAGTGTACAATCTCTATAGAGTAAAAACTATTCGAATAGCCGTGCTGTCGGACCCCAAGTTTAATACCTGGAATCCTCTGTGATAACTCTGCATTATTCCCTAAATCAGTAGATAATGCTCACAGATACAATGCTGCATCATTTCATACACGATAAATTCATACATTGCAATACTAGAGTTCAATTAGACCACGTCGGGCCAGGTTACAATAGGGCCGTCAGGCCAAATGTCTTACAGTACATAAAAAGCGAAAGCGGAAGCGTACATAGCGTAGGGGCACAACTCACCACAGGCAAGCGACTGGGATAACCCGAGTACCAACGCTATTAACCAGGGACCTGACTAATAACGAAGGCACCCGCCAAAACTAGCCTGGTCAACTGGACTGAGGCGAGAGGCAAGACTACCGAGGCCTAATCTAGTAGCCACCATCTTCATTGCCTTCGGCATCCTGATCCTCATGGTAGGCGTAGTGCTCTTGATTCACATCTTCTGAAAGGGGGGTTAAGAGCGAGATTAAGCACAAACAACCGTGCTCCGCGAGCCAACACACAGAATGCATATAATTATAGATGCAAGGCTATTCAAGGGTGGCTCGGGTTCTTTTATTTGCATAAAGCGACATTTGGAATTACCTTAATTTAAAATTTCTATGACCTAGCATTTTTCAAGAACTTATGATTTAAATACTGAAAGTGTACAATAAACGGAGTAGATTCCAATTCCAAATTTTATGGTTACATCCACCATATTTTATGGTTACATCCACCATATTTTATGGTTACATCCACCAAGGCCTAACATTTTTGCAAAACAGGTTACTTCCACCTTAATACCAACACTGGAGTACATCCCTCCAGGATAGTTTTACCAAAATTTAGGCTACATCCACCTAGCAATTTTTATACCCAACTTCCAAATATTTTGAAATAGAACTAACTCGAGGAAGATTTCCATGTCTGCTCTTGACCGTGGGTACGGCTATTTGAATAGTTTGTATTTGTACTCTGCAGAGACTGTACATCTTTACCCACAAGAGATAATTGTCCCGATGGTTCTACATGATTCCTTCGACATGCAGATCGAGAAAATATCACGAGGCCTTTACAATACCTCACACTCTAGCATTTCACTCCTATGGGGTTACGTCCATAGGTTGTGCGAGATGTCCACCATAGGTTAGCGCAGTCGGACCCCACTCTCCACATACGCTATCCTAGGTGACGTCACCTACATCCGGTGTCCCATTCCAAGTGGGGCTTTCATTACCCACCTACACACGTTCTCCGTGAAATGAATAGAGAGTTCAGTAAATTATTTAGCCCAGCCTACAATATGTCAGCTTGTGGTTGTACTGTTATACACGGAGGGTCCACACAGGATTAAGTCCTTAGGTCGTCTGGGCGGTTCATTCCACATTCCTTGTGTTACATCCACACCCACCGTTCTTACCATCCGCCCAAACAGGTTCAGCAGATTTTTAGGGCTTTGAGAAGCATAACATAAATCAACATATTTGTTCAGCCATGTACATCCCATGACTATCCCAAATCTAGTGTTCATGCTTAAAGAGTGATTAACAAGGTTACTAGAACCCTGGACTTGACAAATTTAGCATAGCAATATTAAGTCATGTAACTACCATACTAGTGTTTATACCTAGGGCGACAAATGATCATGGGAGTCCAAATGTACTTGTGGTGTTTATATTATTAGGTGGACATAAGGTTGTTATCTACCTTAAGACTTACATACTTTTAGCACATAAAATAACACATGCAATTTTCATAGTTTAAACGAACATAGTTTCACATAAAATGTAGGCGCAAAATGATCAAAGTATTGACTCGCCTGGATCGAAAGCTTGGGGGTCTTGTGCTGCTTCAAGCGGGGTCTCGTTCGTGTCGTCGAACTCTACTCGGACGGGAGAAACCGGAAAAAGCAACACGAGAAAACGAGAGCCGAGTAAGAACCAAATAAAATAAAACAACTCAAATGAACTCGAAATTGAACCAAACCAAAACCATTAGACAGGTCTTGATTTTAGAAAAATTTAGAAGTTGGTTTCGTCAAATTCGGAGTTATGGTTAAGAAGTTATGGCATTTTAAAGTTTCAAATTCTGAAAAATGCGAAAATAGAAAAGGGGAGGGAGTGTGAGCTGCCGACAGGTGGGCCTAGCAGCATTAATGCCCCCTTTTAGTGTCGGCTTAGGGCAATTTAAGTGATGTATTAGGGCAGCTTTTAATTAGAGCGTTATTGCACTGATGCTCTGTGCTCTGGCTCACCCCGGCCGCAAGGGAGGCGGGCTCGGCGGCGGCGGAGCGGCCATGGCGGCGCGACGGCATCGCCTGAAATGGGCCACCCACTCCGGTGCGCACCTGGGGGAGAGGCCAATAGGCCGGAGTTGGCCGGATTTGGCCGGGCGGCGGGCGGAGCGGGCAGGGCGGCAGCCGGAACAGGGGAGCAAGGCGCCGGCGGTTCGGGCCATTTTGGAGCAATTCCACTGCATGGGAGCATGCTTGGGTGCCACGGAGCTCACCGGCGGCGTTGGCTGCGGCCGAGGTAGGGCAGGGCGGGCCGACGGCGAGAGGAGGCTTGGCGGCGGAGATGTGGACGGTGGCGGCTTGCTGGAGAGGGCGGCGAGGTCCGGCGAAGTGGGGAATGTGCTCCCGGGGTCCTGGTGTTGCTCCTCGCGCGATGAATTGGCCGGAGACGCAGGGCTTCACCGGCGGGATCCCGGCGCCGTGCCCGGGCAAGACGAGCTCCGCCGGCGATCTGCAGAGGAAGAGAAGTCAATTAAGTGAAGGGAGAGGAAGAGGGGATAGTGGGGAGCGCGAGGGGAGACTCGGGGGTCCCGGCGGCGACCGGAGAGGCGCGGCGGCGAGGTTCTACCGAGGTCGCGCGCACGGCAGAGGAGGTGGCGGCCTGGGCGTTCCCGAGCGCGCTTCGGTGGGGGTGCGTGGCGCGATGGAAGTGCCACATATAGAGGCCGGGGCGGCTCGTCGGGGGAGACAAGGCGGCAGGGAGCCGTGCAAGCAGTCTGCACGCGAAGATGACTGGTGGCAGAGGAGTACCCTGGCAGCCATTGGCGTAGGGAAATGGCGCACGGCCGGCGCATGCCTAAGCATTCGAGGACACGAGAGAGGTGACAGGAGGCGCTGCCACTGCTGGGCGCTGATGGCGAGGAGAGGTGCTGAAGACGAGGGCTGACAGCGCATTCAATCGCCGACGAAGTTGGTGGCATATGGCGACAAGCGCGGACGTAGGAGGGACGGAGATGCATTGCCACAGAAGGAGAAATGAAAAGCTGGCTAGAAAGGCGTGGGGAAGGAAAAATTCTACCCTCAGCATACATACATATATATTGTTATATATATCTTTTCTTTACCAATCTTAGTCTCCTGAATCCTTTAATTTTTGAAATACATTTCATGTTTTGGACTTATAAGTTTAACTTGATTTTCTTCCTTGGAGAAGGAGCAAGGTTTTCATTTTAAAGTACTTTTGCATTTTCTGGAATATATACATATATATATATATATATATATATATATATATATATATATATATATATATATATATATATATATATATATATATATATGGAAGCAAAAAGAATAGCCAACTGAGAATAAAAGCTTTTGAATTTTATCAACATACACTTGAATTTTACAATAAGCCAGGTTTTGAAAATGGGGTGTTACACGTGCCCATGATCAAGGGCAGACATAGGAACTTAATCAGATATAGTTCTATTTTAAAAACTTTGTGGGTAGGATTGGAAAAGTGGCGGGCAGTGAAAAGCCCTAAGATGAGTTGCCCTGCGTGTCGCCCTAGTGATAAGGTAGGTGGTTATAACGCTGGAAGTATAACATGTGGTGCAGAAGCCATGTAATAGTGGATAGAATCTGTGCTACTATTATTACAGCATTCTTTTTACCTAAATATCATATTTTTGTTTAAACTTCTAGGTCTCAAGAAATTTCTATGTAACGTAATATTTAAAGGCAATTTCTGGCAAACAAAACAACCCAACCTTTTCTTGATAAGCCCTGCATGTTATTTACTTGCATACTGTGTACTGGCTCGTGGTGCACGGTGGATTTGTGCTCGCCCTCGCATTATCACAAACAGAAATAGGAAACCAGGACTACTACGCCTATGATGCCACACCTGCCACGGATGGAGGAGGTGATGAAGGGAATTAGAATGACTTTCATGAGTTCGAGTCTTAGACAAGTAAACTTGTTGGAGATTGTGAGTACATATATTATCTAGACCTAGATAATACCTATTGCACATATTTACCCCCTCAGTCGCTTGCCTGTGGACGTTGGTCCTACTTTTGTTTATGTTTTCCACTGCTGTCTTTTGTACTATATGTATTTGGCCTGATCAGCCCTTTTGTAAATTATCACCCAACGTGGTGTATTTCAACTCTGATATGTAATATTATGGTTCGGTATATTTCATGCCATGTATGAATTGATGCAACAATGTATCTGTGAACACTATCTACTGATCCAGGGAATAGTGTAGTAAATCACAGAGGATTCTGGGTTGAAAAATCAGGGTCCGACATAAAAGGCTTAAGAGGCTAACTAGTGAGGCCAGGCAGTTTTAAATTTATTTTTGATTTATTTTTCTAAGGGAAATCACATAAGTGGTTGACACGTGGGGCCCTTTAGGATTTTAGTTTGCTTTTGAATTTTTTTCTTTAAAGAAAAGAGGCAAGCCACTGATAGGTGGACCTAGGCTGGCTAGGCATAGCGAAGGTACCAGCTTGTCAGTGACTCGAGGTTTTAAACCGAGTTTAATTAGGTTTTTAATGATTGGGGCCCAAATGACAGAGGCTAATAGTTTAAACTAATGAACATTATTAACTTAAAAAATTGTCTTTATTAATTTTAATCGTGCTATATTGCTTTCTCCTCATCTTCATAAAGAAGCCGCACTGCCATGCTCATTGTCAGCAAGGCTAGTGACGTCAAACTTTGGCAACCCCGAAAATTGATTGTCAGGACCACGGCAATCCTAGGCGCAACCATGGCTCTGGTGACGAGGAGAGCTATTAAATGGGTCTGCGAGCATCAATGGGGCATGAAGAGCCCACCGGAGGGATTAGCTAAGCTTGGGAAGGCTCGTGGTGGTCTGGCAATGTTGACCCAAGGCTGCATAGTGGCTTCAATGGTGACGCCGAGCTAGGGATGTTGTCTGCAAAATTTGAGCATGGGGAAGTGAGAGGGAGGTAAGGGGGTACTCCAAACGCGAGGAATCGAACGATGGCTCATTGGAGAGGAAACGGTAGTGCAGATGCATTTCGGTTAGAGATGGAGAAGATGGAGGTGCTGGCAAGATTTGCGCAAGGAGAAGCTCAATTGAGCAAGGGGAATGATGGGGGAGGTGTTGTGAAGCAACTCAGGGCATGGCGTGGCTTTTATAGTTGTGGAAGTGATCGGATGGCATTGGTGGCACATGGCACAAGCAGAGGCATGATGCAGCGAAGCAGTGGTGGATAGCATCATCATGGAATGGTCACAGGGATTGTGATGGGATACGGTGCGCATGACGAGGTCGAGGAATCAAGCGGTGTAAGCGCACGGTGCAATCACCGGTAAGGCAGACAATGTAAGGTAACGGCATGGCAGCGTCGAGGCAGTGCAGCACACGGTGTCGCATGCGCTTCAATGTGCTAGGTGGACAACAGCAAGGCTGGCGGTGATGCTTCCAAAAGATACAGCAGCGAGCTGGCGCAGGGGTGAGATGAGAGCATGTGCAAGTGCATGGGCCTTGTGTGGCAAAGGCGGCGAGGGGTGCACAGTGGCGAGGAGTGCGTGGCGCATCGGCCGAGCGTACTTGGCCGGGCCAGAGAGAAGAAAAGAGGGGGAAATGGGTCGAGGCCCAAAAACAAATTTTGATTTTGATTTTAAACTGTAAATTCTGAATTAAAGCTTGCATTTTAGTTTTTGTTTGCATTCGAATTTGGATCCCAAATTTTGAATTGAACTCAATTTGGATTTGGGGCACAATTTGAATTAAAATTTTGGATTTTTTATTTTCCATTCAACTCCTATAGAATTTAAATGGCCCAGATTTGAAGTTGATTTCATTACAATCTTTTGTTCCGGATTTTCTCCTGTAATTTTTTTTGTTTTAAATTCATGTTTAGCTTTAATAAGATAAACTTTGAATTAATTTCACTGTAAATTCTCCAGTGTTACTTTTTAGATCATCTTTTCATATTCAGGTTTCCTATTCAAAATTTTGCTCTTCCAATTTAGTCTTTAGTTATATATATTCCTTATGAATTAAATTAAAGAAGCACAAAATTAAACTAGTTTTCAAACAAAAACTCCAAACATTCAAAGAACACCATACTACCAACAATAGATTTTAAATCTCAGGTATTTACATGCTATTGATTTACATTCTGAAAAATTAGGATGTTACATAACGCGACTCATCGGTATGGAGGAACCATTGCTGGCCGTCATGCGGGAGGAGGAGGAGGGTACCATCGTGGAGAGAATATTGTGATCCAGAGAAAACAATTTTCATGCATAAAAAATATCAGAACCCACTGAGAAAACAGAATTTCAAATTTTCAAAAATTATGGAATTTTTTTCCATGCTAGTGTGATGGGGAATCAGGAATTGGGGAATGCCGAATGACACAGATGGGAGGCTTCCATACATGAGAGAGAGATGGGGAGGCGGATTGGGCCAAAAAAAAATTATAACGGGCTGAATTTTTTTGACCGGATTGGACTTTTTCGGGGTAAGCCAATAAAACAGAATTTCAGTGAATTTGACGAAATTCAACGCGAAATTGTTTTCCCTATTGTGATCAGATGTCATGTGGGTGGTGGCACCCAAGTCCGTGACCCAATCACCGATGGAAGGCACCGGCATGGACATGTTATTGAGGACGGCAACTAGTCCAAATTGATCCCAGACAGGCGGTGCACTGGAAGCCATGCAGGGGCACGATGATCACGAAGGAGGTCATGTAGGCCATTGGCGTAGGCAACGGGCGTGGCTCGAGGAGGCCCAAGCAGGATGGCTGGCGCCAAGAGCCGGGGGCAGCCATGGGCTGGACTTGGGCCATCCATGGCTGAACTAGATCTAGGGTCCCGCGGACGCGGGAGAGTTGCCGCCGCGACTGGACTGATCGGGGCGATCGCCAGTATGTCTGCCACGTTCCGTCTGCCACCTAGTTGTTGCGCGCGGCTGTTCTTCTTGTTGTTGCGGCAGTTGTTCTGTCGATTGCTGCCACTGTGATCACGGAGACTGGAACCGTCGTCGGAGGAAGAAGAGGACCCGCCGGAGGCGGCCAAGAGGGCAAAAGCAGCGCGCGGCGGCTGTCGCAACTTGAGCAAACTGCATTTCCTATAGCAGAAGGATAGACCGAGTGCGGATGAAACTCAAAAAAGGGGTCTGCATCGGGATGATGTTCGTCATGTTGGAGAAGCGTTCGTTCAACCCATGGAGAGTGTGAAGGACCAAAGTTTGATCTGAAATGCCAATGTCGCTCAAGGCGTCGACGAGGGTCTTTAGCTTGTGGCAGTACTCGGTGATGGACATGTCAACCTGGACAATGGCGCGGAACTCGGCTTAGATGAAGATGGCTTTATTCATCTTGTTATCAGGGAAAAGATCCTCGATGTTCACCCAGGCGGAGCGCGCAAATTGCTCCGGCTCAATGATAATGTCGAGGATCTCCTCCGCGATGGAAGCATACAGCAACCATGAGCGGATGATGAAATCCCCGCGCCCAGGTGGTGCAGATGGGATCAGTTGGCAGTGGTGGTTTGGTTTCGTCACGTGGTGGAGGAGCTCGTACTTGCCGATCGAGCAGGACCTTGACGAACGTGCGCCACTTCGAGAAGTTGGAGACCTTTGAGATCAAGGCAAATAGGGACATGAGTCTTCACACTGGCCAAGTTCATGGCCTGAGAAGTGAGGCTTAAGGTGGAAGAAGTAGAGGGGGCAGTGGCGGAGGCCAGCGCACCGGAGGTAAAGAAGCAAGGGCGCCGGTGGTGTCGGAGACCGGGGGTGGTGCTGTAACATCCTGATTTTCAGAGCTTTTTTGAAGCTTTTAAAATAAAATTCACCATTTGAATTTTTCTGGAATTAATTAAAGCTTAATTGGAATTTTTATCAATTAAAAAGGATTTAATATGAATAAGTTATACATTAACATTTGCCAAAAATATTTTATTTGAGTTCCCTGAGTCTCAAGGGCTTTTCTGGAATTTTATTGGATTTTTCTGGATTTATTTGCTATTTTTTCTAGAGCTCAAAAGCCTTTAAATGAATTTCTGGAAAAAGAAAAAGAAAAGAAAAGCCCAAAAACCCTTGAACCGGCCGGTGGGCCGAAACCCACCAAACCGGCCCGATCCAGCCGCCCCGCGCCCAGCCTGCCCTGTCCCGTGCCACGCATCGCCCATCTGTATCACGCCCACTCGCCCGATGCCCGACAGGTGTCGGCCATCGGAGACCCCCGCACGCCCGCGCCCCGCATACGGGCTGTCCGCCGCCCGCGCCACCGACTGGTGGGGCCCACGTGTCAGGTCGTCCCCGACCCGGACTCTTCCCCGTCTCCGATCCGGAGAGCGCCGCCGCCTCGCCGTCTCCGTCTAGGATACCTCCGCCGTAGCCGCCCGGGACTCCTCGACGGCCGGGTATAAAAACCGAGCCCGCCCGCTCGGCTTCTGCATCCCGCGAGCCGCCGCCTCGCCTTCGCCGTCGGAGTTCGCCGCCGATCTCGCCGAGCCGCTCAACCTCCGCCGGAGTGCGCCGCCGTGTTCGACGCGCCTCGGTTTCGATGCCGTCGGTCATCGAAGGATCGCCGCCGCTCCCGCGCCGTCGGGTCTTCACCGCCAGCGAGTCGTCGGCCGCCGCCGCCGTCTAGTCAGCCCCGCCGCCTTGCGCCTCGGTGGAACCCCGCCGCCCTCGGTCCCCGTCCCCGCACCCGCGCGCCCGTGCCGCTTCGTCTCCCCGTGCACCGGGTTTGCCGTGCGCCACGCCACCGACAGACCGGTCCCACCGGTCAGTCGTACGTGCCGTGGACCCATGAGCCGATCTGGCCACGTCAGCAAGCCATCAGCCGCCGCGCAAGCCGCCACGTCAGCCCTAGGGCCCAGTCAGCAGTTGCGTCAGCAAGCCCAGTCAGCCCGTACTGTACTGTGCGCCGAGTCCACCGTAGACCCGTTCTCCCGTGCACCCGGTCCATAGCACAGTGCCTTTTTCCAATTTCCCCGATTTTCTGTAGATTTAATTTTCCAGAGGCCCGTTCTCCCTCGTCCTAGCTCGGATTGACCCGATTCTTTTTCCTAAATTCATCTAAAATTGAGCTCTACCTTTTGGTTTAGGTTTGAACGTTTTTGGAGTTCATTTGAATTTTATTTGATTTTATTTTGTCTTTTCGATTTGCTTTCTCTCTCGTTAGATCACGTGTTCGAGGGAGCGGAAGTTGGATTCGAAGATCAAGAGCCCTCAGCTGAGCAAGGCCAAGGCAAGTTGTATTCTTTGATCATGTTCAACCTAGTTTTCAATCTATTATGTATTATTTTGTTTCAAGTTATCATGCATTGCTATTTATTATTAAAACCCCGTATTGGTAGTTATGGTCCTAATTGGTTAATCCCTCCGTGATAATTTGACTACCATGATTCCATTGTCACTTTAGGGTTGGGAATTATTTAGTGATACAATAATAGTTGTCACATGGGAATACGTCTATTTGCTTAGCCATGCTTATTATTAGTACGTTGGGTCTATCATCACATGTGATAAATAACTTTGACTTAATGATATACATGAGCGTGGTGGTTAACCACAATTGTAAAATTTGGTGCCATGACATGGGTAGTGTCATTGGTGTTGGTTATACAAAATTGGTTTTCACTTGGGCGAATGATCGTGCAGTAAAGGGGTTCTGGTTGCACATGGGATGTGGATGTTTCGCTTGGGTAATACTTAAGGACTTAATTTTGTGCGCCATTGATCTGAGCCTTACCGTACAACCACATGTCCAGTATGGGATGGACCTGGCTAATTAATCTGTGATGTTTCAATCTCGGTTCCGTCATTGGGATGAGAGTGGTTTGGCCGTGGCCATGGATCCACATTGGCGCAAGAGGGGTGTGAGGCGAAACCTTAGCGAGGCGGAACTGGGTTGAGATTGAACATTGTAAAGGCCTTGTCATGATCTCCTCGCCGCATACCTAAGGAAGTGTGTAATCCGGTGGCAATATTGGATGATCATGTCTTGTGGGTAAAGTTGTACAACCTCTGCAGAGTGTAAAACTATTCGAATAGCCGTGTCCTTGGTCATGGACAATGCTCAGTGATTTCACACGAGGGGTAGAGTTTTCATAAAAACCTGGTTGGGTTAAGTTGGAGAGTGAATGGTTAGTTCACTGGTGGTTCATTTCATGGATCTTGGTTCATGGTGGATTCCTTGGGTGAATGGTTAGTTCACTTGTGATTGGTCTCAATTCCTTTGGTTACTTATTTATTATCATTTTCGAAGTTCGCTTTTCAATCTATTTATTGTATTTACTTTAAACTACTGCTTTCTGCAAAATTAACCTTTCAGCCATCCATTGGTAAGCCTTGCATACTATATTGCATTCTTTGTTACAAATGACTTGCTGAGTACTCAATGTACTCACGGCTTCATCCACATTTGCCCAGTTGAGGAAAAAGGACCAGATCAGCAGGAGCTACTTGAAGGAGGATACTTCGACGACTTCGCGGATTAGGACTTCGCTCCCAGTCGATTGCCTGTGGGTATGTCGAATGGCTACTACGCTTATTTCTGGTTTTCTGCTGCTAGTTTCTTTTAAGCCTTTTAGGCTATTAATTGTAAGCTTGGCCATAAGGTCGCACTCTGATAATTATTAATAATATTTGAGTCTTTTCTTAGTAAATCATGATATGTTCGATATTTCATCTTTGTTTATACTGTGTGCATTAGCGTGATCCTGGACTAGTGCAGAATACACAGGAGAGTCTGGATTTGCATATTCGGGTCTCTACAGAGGTGGTATCAAAGCTATATCGACTGTAGGACGGAGCCCTAGTTAGAATGGTCGAATTAGTCAAGTTTTCAAATTTTATTTTCTAAATCAAATCAACCAAAAGATTGTCTAGTAATTCTTGATTCTTACCTCATTCTTAGGATTCTTGCTCTTTGCCTCCTCTGAGAACTTGTTTTCAAAACTAAATTTGACTTCTTATCCCCATAATGTCCATAGATGTCTCAACTGTCTCTCGATCAAAATGAATGTTGGCATAGAATCCTTCAAGCTGTGCTGGGAAGTCGGGATCAAGGAAGCACCCAATATGTAAAGAAAAGATTGGAGATTTCCGAGAAGATTAGGAGCCATTAGATTTGAACCTTGTTATAGTTTTAGTATCGTGTAGATTGTCTTGCTCTTTATTTGCCGTTGGGTGTGATGTGAGCTGCAGTTATGCTTCTAGCATTATGATGCAGTCATGTCAAAAATCGTTTTGTGGAGTTTATTGCTTCTTTTGTTAGCCTTTTCGGCTAAGTGTTTGATTAGTTTGGGTTGCCATTAGTTATCCCCCTTAGACGAGTTTACCACTTACCTTTGCTTTTCCCTCTTACCTATTGAGCCCTGAAGAGTCAGTTCTCAGCAAGTGATCTTTCTTTCAGAGCAGAGCTAAAATGGTTGACACTCGGAGCACAGCAAGACGCAGTCAAATGAACCAAGACCCAGAGAGCAGCAACGCAAACCAGGCAACTCAGGAACCGCAAGCAACTCCAATGGGTCTAGATCCGACCTTGAGTCAGTTCATGGCAGCTCAAACTCAACTTATGAATACGATGATGCAGAATTTAACCAATATGATGAATCAACAGCATCAGGCAGCCTTTGCACCTCAGCCAAATCGTCCGTCATCCAGATTTGCAGAATTCATGAGGACTAGACCGCCAACTTATTCCAATTCATATGAGCCTTTGGAAGCGGATGATTGGATTCGTTCAGTGGAAAAGAAGCTAAACCTTGCTCAATGCACCAATCGCGAGAAAGTGTTGTACGCTACCCACCAGCTAGAGGGAGCCGTCGCAGAGTGGTGGGAGAACTACTGTGCCGCTCATGAGGATCAAGACAACATCACTTGGGCTGAGTTCACAGCAGCATTTCGACACGCTCATATCTTGGATGGAGTGATCGAGATGAAGAAGGAGGAATTTCGTGAGCTATATCAAGGGAGTATGTCAGTAAGTGAATATCTCAACAAGTTCACTCAGCTAGCTCGCTACGCACCGGAGGACGTCGCCACGGATGATGCCCGTCAAAAGAGGTTCAAGAGGGGATTGAACCCGGGATTGAAAATTCAGGTAGTGGGAAACGACTATGCCAGCTTCCAAAACATGGTGGATAAGGCGATGCTCATTGAGGAAAGTCGTCACGAACTAGAGGAGTCCCGCAAAAGAAGGGTGATGCAGTAAGGATCTCAGATGCCTCAGGCTCAGAGGGCTCGTCTCAGCACATATCAGCCAGCCCGTGTCCCTCAGCAGTCAGGATTCAGAACCCCCGCACCAGCCCCTCGCCAGCTCTTGTCTGGGCCTCAGCCAATTAATCAGCAATGGGAGAATGTCAACCCTACAGCATCAGTCACTTGCTACAAGTGCCATGAGCCAGGTCATTTCGCTCGCACGTGCCCGCAGAAGCGTCAAGGAATCACGCCAATTCCGTTCAATCTTGGAAGTACCCCTGCCAAGACTCCAGGAGCAAGCCGTGGAACACCGTCAAGTCAAGAAAGCCAAATACCTCAAAGTGTTGCAAGGGGGAGACTCAACCACGTCGTCTCCAATGTCGCACCTGGTAACCTATTCTTTTAGTAAGCCTGAATCTCGGGGTCGAGATTCCGTTTAAGGGGGGAGGTTTGTAACATCCTGATTTTCAGAGCCTTTTTGAAGCTTTTAAAATAAAATTTACCATTTGAATTTTTCTGGAATTAATTAAAGCTTAATTGGAATTTTTATCAATTAAAAAGGATTTAATATGAATAAGTTAAACATTAACATTTGCCAAAAATATTTTATTTGAGTTCCCTGAGTCTCAAGGGCTTTTCTGGAATTTTATTGGATTTTTCTGGATTTATTTGCTACTTTTTCTAGAGCTCAAAAGCCTTTAAATGAATTTCTGGAAAAAGAAAAAGAAAAGAAAAGCCCAAAAACCCTTGAACCGTCCGGTAGGCCGAAACCCACCAAACCGGCCCGATCCAGCCGCCCCGCGCCCGGCCTGCCCCATCCCGTGCCACGCGTCGCCCATCGGTGTCGCGCCCACTCGCCCGATGCCCGACAGGTGTCGGCCATCGGAGACCCCCGCACGCTCGCGCCCCGCATCCGGGCTGCCCGCCGCCCGCGCCACCGACTGGTGGGGCCCACGTATCAGGTCATCCCCGACCCAGACTCTTCCCCGTCTCCGATCCGGAGAGCGCCGCCGCCTCGCCGTCTTCGTCTAGGATACCTCCGTCGTAGCCGCCTGGTACTCCTCGACGGCCGGGAATAAAAACCGAGCCCACCCCCTCGGCTTCCGCATCCCTCTAGCCGCCGCCTCGCCTTCGCCGTCGGAGTTCGCCGCCGATCTCGCCGAGCCGCTCAACCTCCGCCGGAGTGCGCCGCCGTGTTCGACGCCCTCGATTTCGACGCCGTCGGCCATCAAAGGATCGCCGCCGCTCCCGCGCCGTCGGGTCTTCGCCACCAGTGAGTCGTCGGCCGCCGCCGCCCTCTGGTCAGCCCCACCGTCGTGCTGCTCGACCGCCGGCCAACCTCGCCCCGCAGCCCCGCCGCCTTGCGCCTCGGTGGAACCCCGCCGCCTTGCGCCTCGGTGGAACCCCGCCGCCCTCGGTCCCCGTCCCCGCTCCGCACCCGCGCGCCCGTGCCGCTTCGTCTCCCCGTGCACCGGGTTTGCCGTGCGCCACGCCACCGACAGACCGGGCCCACCGGTCAGTCGTACGTGCCGTGGACCCATGAGCCGATCTGGCCACGTCAGCAGCCCATCAGCCGCCACGTCAGCGCTAGGGCCCAGTTAGCAGTTGCGTCAGCAAGCCCAGTCGGCCCGTACTGTACTGTGCGCCGAGTTCACCGTAGACCCGTTCTCCCGTGCACCCGGTCCACAGCACAGTGCATTTTTTCAATTTCCCCGATTTTCGGTAGATTTAATTTTCCAGAGGCCCGTTCTCCCTCGTCCTAGCTCCGATTGACCCAATTCTTTTTCCTAAATTCATCTAAAATTGAGCTCTACCTTTTGGTTCTGGTTTGAAAGTTTTTAGAGTTTATTTGAATTTTATTTTATTTTGTTTTGTCTTTTTGATTTGCTTTCTCTCTCGTGAGATCACGTGTTCGAGGGAGCGGAAGTTGGATTCGAAGATCAAGAGCCCTCAGCTGAGCAAGGCCAAGGCAAGTCGTATTCTTTGATCATGTTGAACCTTGTTTTCTACCTATTATGTGTTATTTTGTTTCAAGTTATCATGCATTGCTATTTATTATTAAAACCCCGTATTGGTAGTTATGGTCCTAATTGGTTAATCCCTCCGTGATAATTTGACTACCATGATTCCATTGTCACTTTAGGGTTGGAAATTATTTAGTGATACAATAATAGTTGTCACATGGGAATATGTCTATTTGCTTAGCCATGCTTATTATTAGTACGTTGGGTCTATCATCACATGTGATAAATAACTTTGACTTAATGATATACATGAGCGTGGTGGTTAACCACAATTGTAAAATTTGGTGCCATGACATGGGTAGTGTCATTGGTGTTGGTTATACAAAATTGGTTTTCACTTGGGCGAATGATCGTGCAGTAAAGGGGGTGCTGGTTGCACATGAGATGTGGATGTTTCGCCTGGGTAATACTTAAGGACTTAACTTTGTGCGCCATTGATCTGAGCCTTACCGTACAACCACATGTCCAGTATGGGATGGACCTGGCTAATTAATCTGTGATGTTTCAATCTCGGTTCCGTCATTGGGATGAGAGTGGTTTGGCCGTGGCCATGGATCCACATTGGCGCAAGAGGGGGTGTGAGGCGAAACCTTAGCGAGGCGGAACTGGGTTGAGAATGAACATTGTAAAGGCCTTGTCATGATCTCCTCGCCGCACACCTAAGGAAGTGTGTAATCCGGTGGCAATATGGGATGATCATGTCTTGTGGGTAAAGTTGTACAACCTCTGCAGAGTGTAAAACTATTCGAATAGCTGTGTCCTCGGTCATGGACAATGCTCGGTGATTTCACACGAGGGGTAGAGTTTTCATAAAAACCTGGTTGGGTTAAGTTGGAGAGTGAATGGTTAGTTCACTGGTGGTTTATTTCATGGATCTTGGTTCATGGTAGATTCCTTGGGTGAATGGTTAGTTCACTTGTGGTTGGTCTCAATTCCTTTGGTTACTTATTTATTATCATTTTCGAAGTTTGCTTTTCAATCTATTTATTGTATTTAATTACTTTAAACTACTGCTTTCTGCAAAATTAACCTTTCAGCCATCCATTGGTAAGCCTTGCATACTATATTGCATTCTTTGTTACAAACGACTTGCTGAGTACTCAATGTACTCACAGCTTCATCCACATTTGCTCAGTTGAGGAAGAAGGACCAGATCTGCAGGAGCTACTTGAAGGAGGATACTTCGACGACTTCGCGGATTAGGACTTCGCTTCCCAGTCGATTGCCTGTGGGTATGTCGAATGGCTACTACGCTTATTTCTGGTTTTCCGCTGCTAGTTTCTTTTAAGCCTTTCAGGCTATTAATTGTAAGCTTGGCCATAAGGTCGCACTCTGATAATTATTAATAATATTTGAGTCTTTTCTTAGTAAATCGTGATATGTTCGATATTTCATCTTTGTTTATACTATATGCACTAGCGTGATCCTGGACTAGTGCAGAATACACAGGAAAGTCTGGATTTGCATATTCGGGTCTCTACAGGTGCACCGGTGGTGGACATGGTCGAAGAGGAATTAGCAGGTTAGGAAAGACTGCTCTGATACCATGAAAAATGGAAGAGAATGTGAGAGGGAGATGGGAAACACGTCATGAATCGGGCTGTTCCATTGCATGTTTATATATGGTTACATGGCCTGCGTGACCTGCACTGCAAGCCACACAACAACTGGAGATTACATGCAAGATTACACATTGGCTACAGATGAGAAGTATCTCTAGGAGATTGATTCGGTTGCTATACAAAATACCAGAATCATCTCTCGAACGAACTCGATCTATATGAGACTAAATAAAACGATCACTGTGCATCGAATGTTGCTTATGTAACACCCTGGTAGGATGCATACTTGTTTTTATATTTTTTTCTCAGATGCGGATATGAATTCGGATACCTCATATATAAATACAAATATGAATAATGTTGAATACAGGTACGGAGCGAATACGAATCGAAATGAATACAGTCACGAATATTTATCGGAACATGAAAACCCCTTAAACCGTACATCCAAACTCAATGAAAACACATAAATAGTTTATCTTGCCAAAACATTCATGAAATTTGAACAAGCATGAGTATATTCATTCACAATAGAAATATACTCGATAGTCCATCAGTTCACAGCATGAGCATCAATAACGTGCATAAGTACTAATATGCATACACACTGATACACATGCACTGAAAAGTATTCATCATAGGGCAATACTGACATTTGAATGTATAATAGCATCTAAAGCCAGAGTCTATCGAGAGATCTACTCAATTTTATTTAGTAAGTTGGTATTTAGGGGGTGTTTGGGACTGCTCCACTCCACGTTTTTCAGCTCCGCTCCACGTTTTTTAGCCAAACAGGTTCAGCTCCACGCACTCTGTTCGAGGAAAAAAGGTGGAGTTGTGAGAGCACCTAAAGGGGTGCTCCACAAACTCCAGGTTTTTTGTGGAGCTGCTCCACGATAGAGTTTGTGGAGCAGAGTTTGTGGAGCAGTCCCAAACACCCCCTTAATGGAATGCTTAGGATCTCAGGTTCAATATTCATGATAAAAAAGTTTATCAGGTATGTGTCATTCTCTCTCTTCTCTTTTTCTTTTTTCCACCTGGACGAAGCCCTTCGTGCCTCCTGACCACTCATTTTTTTCTCCTTTTTTTCTTTTATTCTCCTCTTCCTTACCTCTTCTTCCTTCCTCTTCTACCTTCTCCGGTTCCCCCATTCTTACCTTGCTCCACGCCTCCACCCGGTCACCGCGCCCCTCCCGTGCCGTCGGCTCCCATCCTCCAGTCACCCCACCGTGCTTGCGCCTCTCCAGCCGCCCGGTCTCCAGCGCTACTTCCCACGCCACCAGCTCCCCAATGTCGGCGCCTTTGCGTCAACTCCATGGCCTCGGCTGCCACCACGGCTTGACCCTCTATGGTTTCGGTCGTGGCCACCTCGGTGTGCCGCCGACTCCTCACCACCACTTGTCACAGCAGCCACCACCTCTCCCCTACCCCACTCGACCTCTCCGTTGCCTCCACCTCGACGCCGGTGTACCATCGCTTCTCCTTGTTGCTCTGACACTCGGCCCACCCGCAGAGCCCCACCGGTGCCAACGGCCACCACACTAGCTCGCTGTCGTAGCCACTCTTCTTCTCACTAGACTCGCTCCCACCATCGTCACTGTACGCTGATCTGGCCGCGCCTCCTACCATGATGACGACACCGATGACAACGACGTTAGCATTGCCAAACGTCTGGCCTAAACTACTTTGAGTCCCTTGAGGCCGACTGGCCCAGTGGGCACTACTAGTATAGGGTGGCTATGGGCTTAGTTCTATCTAGTGGGCCAGATATCCGGACTCCATCATCCTTAGATAGTTCGAGTCCGTATTCGTATTTGACAGATAGTGTGCTATGGTATTCGTATTTGTTTCTGACAAAACATCCGTATTCGTTTTCAATACGAGACTATCCGAGAAAATGCAAGCCGAAACATTCCATATTCAAAAATTGTTCGAATCGACCTGAAACTATCTGATCCATTTGCATCCCTACACCCTGGCTTCTCAAAAGCCCATAATATCACCCATAACTAAATACACTACCTATTTTAACCAATAAACAAATATTATCAACAACTAAGCTTCAACATTAAACATTCAACATAACATTTATCATAAATTTTAGCAACACTATAAACCATAAACTGAACTTAATATGAACCAATAATAACCCAGATGAATCACAATCAAGGCTAAATTTAGTAAATCATCAAGTAGTAATATTATGAACCATGAAGACTAAGGACTATGAACCATCAAGTATCTTTACTCATAGCTATTTGACTTTCTCACTACCCTAACTCGTAATGCATATATTATGTTATGAATGCCATTTTCCAACATATTACCATGTATCTCAATTATCATCAAATTAATATCATATTGAACAAAATATAATCAAAATTATTTCACGACATGAATAATTCAATAATAGTGAGCATGTATTAATCATCGTCTATTATTCTACTAAGCACTTGACTTTCTAGTTGCGATGACCAAAATAATTTGATGGTGACAACACACCTGATGCTACTCCTCCTGCAGCAATTATTCATCCTTAATACAGGCCACAGCAACACAAGACAATAAATAATCGACAATGCTTCTACACGCTCCCCAATTCCACAACTTTTCCCCGTTACCAGTGCTACAAAAAGGCTTATATTAGATGCCTTATCACAGACAGTTGACCTAAACTGTCTGTGTTAAATGTAATCATAGATGGTTTAGGTTTAGAGACGGTTTTGGCACATCGGACAGCTTTCGAGTGCCATCGGAGCATCAGACGGCATTCAAGTTGCATCGGTGGATCGCACAACTTCGACCACGTCTAACTTCGACCACGTCTGGCTTCAAACATAGTAGATCGGTTATGACTGAATGACTACGGTTGATCGACCATAGTACTTTGACCACAACAATGACTACAACTGAATGACCACGGAAGATTTAGACCATGTCTAACTTCGACCACGACATTTCGATCATGGCCAGTCGACCACAACAGAACCTTACCTGATCAATGATGGTGAGCTACAGTACTTTTTGATGATCATTCAAGTTCGTAAGCTCGTGTGCTATAGTAACCAGACCATGGTTGTAGCTACAGTACCTAGTCGGCACTCGATAGTCATAGATTTTGTGATCGATGGTCGTAGATTCGGTACTCGATAGTCATAGACTTTGTGATCAATAGTCATAGACTTTTTGGTCAATGTTCGTAGACCTCACAAACTGCTATCATAGTCATAGACTTCGTGGTCTGCTATTGTTGTCTTCGGTTTTCTAGTCGGTTGTCGTAGACCTCGCGATCGGTAGTCGAAGACCTTGTGATTAGTTGTCGTAGGCTTCACAGTCGGTACGAGTGATTTAATTCTTGCGTTCTTTGAGTACCTTGAGTACTCATGTTGGGGCAATGGTTGACTAGTGTGTGCATAGTGGTGGTGATCGGTGAACAATGCTCGAAACAAGAGTACTCGGAAAATGAAAGGACTCGGTGGTCAGATGGTCATGGTACTTGGTAGACAGAAGGACTTGGTACTCGGTAGTCGAAAGGACTCGGTAGTCAGAAGGGCTCGGTACTCAGTAGTTGGAATGGCTCGGTACTCGTAGTTGGAAAGGCTTGGTACTCGATGGTCGATGATTAGTAGTCATAGGCGTTGCGAACGGTAGTTGTAGACTTGTGGTATGTGATCAGTACTCGGTAATCAGTACTCGATAGTTCTGTGGACGGTAGCGATGGTGTTCCCAAGTGTTCTGAGTGATGATATTTCTCAAGTACTTGTGTTCGAGTATTCGATGAGCTAGTGACTAGTCTTGCATAGCAGTTGTAACCGGTCGTAATGAGTAGTCTGAAGTTGGTGCTTTGGAAAGCGAAGAAATTGTGGTCGTAATGAGTATTCTAAGAGTGATTTTTGGATAGCGATGAGATTTGTGGTCGTGGCTGACCTGATTGGTGTTGATGGTTTGCTGAGGTTGTGATTATATATGTGTGTACTGATAACGGTCAAGTTGAGAAGAACTTGTACCAATAAAAACGTTTCTTTGGTCTTTGCATGTGCAAGTGAGCATGGAGACAGTCATGATCGGTGACGTGGAGGACCGAGACTAGGATGGGGAGATCTAAGGTCTAGACAGTTGAGGATGTCACGTGAGGTGGTCGGGCTCATGCTGGAACACATGGAGATCAAAGGTGGTCATATGTGGAGAAGCTACAGGCGGTGGAGTCCTAGAGGCTTTGACACAGAATTTGATGAGACTATGGAAGGTGTGTCCTAGAAGCTTTGTCACATGGTGAGATTAGAAATGTTATGGAAGGAGTCAATAACAGGAAGTTTGAGAGTTTGAATAAAACCCGTGTTCGAAAGGGTTTCGGGTGTCTTGATTTGAAAAAGGGATAGGATTTCGTGTCTATGTTTGAGATGAACACGGCTTAGAGCTCTAGCATATAAAAAGCAGGGATAGACTAAGAGTTTTAGCCGTGGCTTTGGAGGTGGCTTGGCAAGGCTTTTTGTGCTAGACTTTTTAGAGATGCCGTGAGGGTACTTTGTAGTCACAAATATAATACAGAAATAATAAATCAGATCTATTCTAAGAAAAGTTTATCGACGGCGTGTTTTCCTGAGCATTGCTTTTCTGTGTTCTCGTTGACGTGCTAACGCATTGTGATTCGGCATGCTACTAGCACAGTGTCTTTGGTCATCGGCTCAATCCAACTGAGTAGAGCACAATGTTGTCTTCAGCTTGTACTTATTCGAGGGGTCGAAACGTCGAGCAACGAAGCATGCGAGCGATCGAAACGTCGAGTGATCAGAACTTCATCGAGCACGTGCAAGCGGTCCAACGACTTGCGGTCGTAATCTGCATCCGATAATTTAGATTGTGTTTTCTTCTGATTTGAGATTTGTTTTTAGGTATCAAAATGCGGACGCAATCATTCACCCCTCTAATTACGTCATACGATCCTAAAGTTTCGCCAGCTGAAGCGCTGCTTCTTTGGGATGGATTCTGCTGAAGCTGGCCATGAACAGGCATGTGAATTTGTGGCTGCTGCAGGAGAATGATGACAATGGCGCAAAGAGCATTTAGAATAATTGAGGTGGAGTTGGGATTCCTCTACGATTTCTACTACACTAAATACCCATCTATCAATGCAAATGAGAACCTTTTCCGCGGTTTTCTTGAAGATAATTTTCACGTTAGTGCTTGGTGTATCTCTGCTTCTAAAATCACCTTCACTTCAGACAACAGAACCAATAATTGAAGCGGAAACTAGAACCGTCGATGCTACTATCACACTTCTAATCCTAGGAATATTCATCATAGTGGAAATATTGCAACTGCTACTATGTCTTGCACCAGATTGGGCCATGGTATCACTTGCTTGCATGTATAGCGGAAGTAGCCCCCCTAGAGTAAGCATAGTTCGCCATAAGCTCACCCAGTTTCAAAGCAAGCTTAACTTAGGCCAGCGCTCAGTACTTGAAGGCTGCCTCTTGCGTGTTCGCTTCATACTTTCGGAAGACCATAGTATGAGCAAGAAGCACAGCTCTTTATCTCGTTTGAGGAATACACATATTTATCCTTCTGTGAAATCATTGGAACTATTTTTTAAAAGAAAAGTTCCTTGGAGTAAATATTTCAACACTCTTACATCCCTGTAAAACTTTGTATTTTGAAAAAGTGCCTGACATCTTGAAGGGTGAAATTGCTTCAGAGTTGAAAGCCTGTATCACTGGTCAACTGGCTAATGGAAAGGCACCACTGCACCGCAACCTAGTGCTAGAAAAGTTCTGTGATGCATTAAGGAATGGGACTCAAACAGAAACCTTGCTGATTTTGCACATGGCAACCTATTACTGCAAATATTGTATTTTCCGATGAAGCAGAGGTGGAAGCTAGTTTGCTGTTGCTAGAAATTCTCACAAAAAAACAAACATCTAGCACTTAATTAGGTGGACTATTCTTATGATTAACAAATCATAACCAATGATTTTTTTGATCTATGAAAGTGCGCATGAAGTTGATTTGCACCGCAATATGCATGTATATGGAGTTAGGGAACTCTTGTATGAAACTAAGACGCAAGATGCTAAAAATAGAATTAAACTCAAGCGATCCACGCACAGACACAAACTTGCCTACAATGTCCATTATAATTTGCATTCTTTTCATTGTATTAATATAGATTCAACTATTATCTCTATTATTAGATATGCCAATTAAAATTTATAAAGAACAAGTATTTTCTCCCAGAGATATAATCTATATTCTTTGTTTTAATATATACTACTATACATTAATATCATAAATGAAACTAATTCTACAAACATGGAAATTAAATCAAATTGATAACGTTCTAAAAATTCTAATATTTGAAGTTTTTCACGTGATCTATAACCCTTTATTTTTTGCATATAATTTCTTTATTATCCATCATATATGTACCGCTAAACCAAATAAATATGCTCTAAGTATGATGCCTGCGAAGGTATGTGGGCCACCGTGCTAGTTTAAGAAGGAACTTATAATTTGCTCATATTCTAGATGCCTTGCAGATTTCAAGGGGACTAATTTATTTGGAATTATATTCTTTATTAGTTATTGGGTTTTGTTAAACATCATCCGGACTTAGTTATTCTCAAACTCTCAAGTCACTTGTTCTCTTTAGCCCATTTTAGTATCTATGAGGAAAAGGAGAAAATATACTGTCGTGATCAAGTTCTTCTGACCTTACAAGTAGGGGTGCAAATGGAGCGGATATTTCCCGACCGACCGTCCGTCCGTTTTAATATTGTTGGATGGAAATCGGCAATAGAGGGGGGTGAATGGTGCCTTCTAAAACGCTCCAAATATTCACAAAAAAATCGCAACTGTAACCCGGGAACTGACGAAGAGGAACCGAAAATAAATGCTCTGATAAATGAAACCTGACAGCTGACGAGAAAACAAAAAGGATCAAGACTAGAGAAATTGCACCAGCCGACCAGACACAATAAAAGAGACTGCACTGTAAATTTTTGTTATCAGAAGCAGAAGACACAATTGCCGAAGGGGATGCCTACACCTAAAAGCAGAGAATTGAAAAGATAAAGATCAAGAAAAAGGAACCAAGTGCTAGCTGTCCTTTTCTGACCGAAAGAAACAGGTCTTCAGTTCTGATGAAGCTTTCGGCTAGCAAGGAGCAGAACCGAACAGACAAAATAAAGGCACAACAGAGTATAGGCAGCAGCACCCTTGCAGCCGAGCAGGAACTAAAAAGAAAAGCAAGCTGCAGATTGAAGAAATTGCTGCCGACAAGGAACTGGCGGCTGCTTTTTGTTGGTACATTAAGAATTTATGCCGAGACAGAACTGAAAATAACTTTCATTGATAGCAGATCGTTTTCAAGAAACTTGTTGAGAAACTTTAAGCCACAAAAACAGTGAACACAGCTGCTGAAAAACCGATTGCACAGAATGAAAACTGAAGAAATAGTTCTCCGAACAGCAAGTGGACTGTCAACTAAAATCAGAAATTGCTGCACACTTTGGGACTTTGAAACCCAAACTGCAATCAAGAGACATACAGTTTTTGTTTTGGCCGAACTACTGCAGGAAACAAGAATCTTTGCCAAAAACCGAAAAGCCTAGATATCAACCAAAGAACATGCAGACTTGCAGCCTGAAGTGCACTAAAGGCACAAAGGATTGAACACCTACGGCATGGTCTGGCCGGAGCTGCAAACTGAGATAAACGGTAGAGAAAAGATTTCAGCTTAGAGGCAAGGCAAGGAAACTGAAAACGCAGACCAAAAGAAAAGAAGTAGCCGAGCTCCCTCTCTCAAGAACTCACATAAACGCAAACTAAGAGGATTTTTGAGAGCAGAACAGAGAGCACAAAAAGTTCAGAGAAAATCACAGAGAAGTAAAACAGAAGATCAACTCGAACTGAAATAATTCATGTTAAGACCGAGACAGGAATGATTACACGAGTTTTCCAACAACCATCTCACACACCAAGAACACACCCTCAACATCCCCATACGCAATTAGGATTTGAGAAGCTCACTCATACATGGAGGGCAAAAATACCAAAACCCTCATACACACTCTCTCAAGCCATCTCTCTAAAATCACACTCTCATTTTCATAAAAGCTACTAGAGAACACCCTCTCTATTTATAGCCTCCACTACCGGGTTCACATATGCACTTTCCCCGATAACTCCACCAACTCTGCGCTTTATCCATTAACCCGAACCGCATCCGCTTCCTTTTGTGCAGCCTTGCGTATTTACCAAAACGCCCCTCCTGCACCTTCCGGGAAGCTTCCTCATTTCTTGCCGCCCAAGCCTCGCAACTACCTCGAGTCCTCGCCGTCTTCGGCACATCCCGACCGCTCTGACCTCAGCACCGCCTGTGCCTAGTCCAGTCATCCCGTGCCTCGCCACGACTCCACCTCGATGTCCTGCAGCTATCACAGACAAGAAATACATCACATAGCACCGCTCGACATAATGTAATCAACAATCGCATTAGAGAAATCTTAAACACAAAATAGCCGAAACCTGTCAATCAAAAGTATAAGCATCCTAAGCACTTTGACCAAGTTTGACAATGTCCGACCGAAACCGATTACACCGTGCAACAACATGGCTCGAACCACTCAAACTAAACTCAAACTTTCCCAAACACGCGTCAATTACTCATCACAAACATGGGGTCACAACCACATGGTCTCTCAAATTCGGATACAATTCGGAGCAAATTTTCGGATATCCGAAGGTTTTGTTAGATACGGAAACGGATTCGGATATTTTTTGTCGGATACGGAAACGGAATTAGAAAAAGTATTATCCGACGGATACGGAACTATTCGGATATTTTTCCGGATAGTTACGGGATAGTTACCCGGATAGTTACCGAATACGGAAACGGAGTCGGATACCTGGCCTCTCCATTGGCCAGGTGGGATCTCCGACTCTTCTTGAAATGTAGCATCTTTATTTATATAAGATTGCTTGTTTCGGTGGCTATTGCAATGTCGGTACACTCGTATTAGATCTTAGTTTGCTTAATTTGTCTCTGTCACCATGTGAAATTTGCTTTCGCGCATTATCTGATTAAATATTCGTGACTGAAACTAACCGTATTTGGAGCTGCATGTATTTGCTCCGTATTCGTGACCGAGAATATCTGCAATCGTATTCGTATCCGGCACTATCCGTGTCTGACTCCAACTCCGACAAAAAAAATATGGAAAAGGATACGGGATGAGCAATATCCATCCGTATCCGCTCCGTTTGCACCCCTACTTACAAGCTTATTAATCCTAAATTAGAGAAGCATCACTTCAAACCTTAAGAGAATTATTCCATAGCTTTTTTTGTTATGTTCCCACTTTTCCTTTTTTTTCCCCTTTTATGAAAGGAAGGTTGATGTCATTACTAGGCTGAACAATCGTGTCGAAGTGGAAGTGATATTAGAGGCATCATGTGTTATTTCTGAGTAGCACAGAATTCCAAAAAAAAGAAAAATAAAATGCATCCCTAAGTGTTACATTTGTCTGAATTCCTGATTGAAACGAATAGTATAGGATGCAGCCTCTAACTTTAATTGAAAATTCAGAGAAATCATGTAGGAGAAATCTTAATGTAACACTCCGGCCTAACAAAAACCTAGAATATCACCCACAACCACAATTGCTACTAATTTTAACCAACAAATATGAGTTACCATTAACTAGACTTCAATTATAAATCCACAACATAATTATGACATAGATATGACAACAATAAAGGGATCAATAAATGACATTAAGGTGAACCAATTATAAGTTTAATCAAAGGAAACTTTGACAAGGAGCAACAATATAATATCAATCAGTCCTAAGGAGAATTATTATTCATCTTAGAGTTGCATGAATATTATAATTTATTTCTAACAACGAATAATTGGACACTAAGTGAATAAACAAACTATAACGGTGCAAGATCAATCATGTGCTACTCTCATCCATGCATATCATCCTCAACGACCATCTGGAAACAACAACAAGAGCAAGAGGAAGTCCACGACTCAGCAAGCACATAACAGAAAATTAAACGATATAAAACATGGTACCAAATATTTATGCCAACTTCACAAATATCTCAATGCCACATATCTTATCATTTGAATCATACACATATCTCAATATCTCATTTATGTTTTCATGAATGTAATGCACACATCTCCACTTCTCTTTGCTTATATCGATATAAAGGAATGTTACACCCATCGGTGTCCACTTAAGCCTAACTTTTTCATGCGGGGATCTCAACTCCACTCCTATGGAGTGCCGACCAAAGTAGATCTTTCTTCACTTTTGTGTAGTGCCTACCAAAGTAGATGTTTTTCTACTCACTCTCGTGGGTCGCCCACACAATGTAACATCCCAAAAATTCTCTTTCTGAAAAATTTAAGTTCAAATTAATTATTTTAAAGTATTTGAGTTTTATTTGGATTTGCCCTGAATTTCTGTTTTTGAAAAGCTAGATTTGAAAAGTATTTCAAGAAAAACCTAAAATTATTATTAAATAAAAAGATATTTTGAATTTCGAGGAAAATCCTAATTCAAATTAATTATTTGGAGTTATTTGGCTTTTATTTGGTTTCCTGGATTTTCTGGAGTTTAAAACCTATTTTTGAAAATAAAAAGTATTTTAAGTATGAAAACTAAATACCAACATTAGTTGGAAGTATTTTTATTAAGTCCAAAACTTATCCAGGAACTTCTGTGAATTGTTCTGGAATTTATTTCATATTTTTCTGAGGCCTAAACAATTTTCTAGCCTTTTCTGAAAATCAAAATCAAATTCGGGAAAAATAAAAACCCCTTCTCTCTCTCCAGCCGACGCGTGGACGGCCCAGGACCGCCCACGTCGCCGCTCAGCCCATCCCGGCCGCACCTCCCCTCCCCGCTCGCCACGTGTACAGCCCGCCTCATCCGCCCGTCCGCGCTCGCCGCCCAATCTGCCTCTGGGTTACGTGGCAGCCATCCGCACCCCGCTCTCCTCTCTCTCTCTGCCCCGTGGACCCCGCCCGTCAGCCACGCGCGCCCTGCTCCCGCTGACGCCCGGTCCCGCCTGTCAGGGCCTTCGTCTCCGCGGAGCCGCCTCCTTCCTTTTCCCTTCCCCCTCTTTCCTTTTTCGCCGGCCGACCGAGACCGCGCCGGATCCCGCCTTGCCTTACCCGGCCCTCCTCGGTTTTGGAAGTCCCGGACGCTGCCGTGACCAAATCCCCTTAACCCCGCGCCTCCCTTTCCTTCTCTGCCCCCTATTTCCTTTCCTCCCCGCGCCTTTCCTTTTCTCGGCCGCCATCTCCGGCGAGCAATCCCGCGCCAGTGTCCCCTCCTTCGCCCTATAAAAACCCCCCCTCGGCTCCGCCTTCTCCCGCACCACCTCCCAGCGCTCTCCACCTCCTCTCCCGAGCCCCGTAGAGCCCTGCCACCGTGCCACCTTCCCCTCCGAGCTCCGCCGCACTCCGGCGAGCTTTTGTCGACGCATCGGTCAACTCCAGAGCCAGCCACCGCCACCCCGAGCACCCCCGTGCCCGTGCGATCCTCATCGACGCCTCGGCCGTCCCTTTCCGCCACCGGAGCACCATCGCCCCGGAGGACCCGAGCTACGCCACCGTCTTCCCCGCCGCCGACCACCTCCGTTCGTCCCCGAGCCTCGCCGACCCCTCAAACCGGACCCCCTCCGCACCAGGATTACATTCCACGCACCGCCCGAACCTCTCCGACCCTTCCTCGCCGCCGGCGCCGTCGTCTCCGACCACCTCTGCCCGGACCTCCCGCAGGTATCCCTCAAGAGGGTTACCTACCCATATTGGGTAGGCAACGCCTCCCCGCCCGACTGGTTACCAGCGCAATCTCCCCTTCCCTCGGCTCCCTCGGCGCGCGTTCGAGCCCCCGGCTCCGCACGCTGAGGTCGAGCCATTCTTTTAAAAATTCGCACTGACAAGTGGGCCCCACATGTCAGCGGCCGCCGGTCTGCGCTGGCCTCTGCCACCTGGGCCCCACCCCTCTGTGCTGGTCTCTGACAAGTGGGCCCGGAGTCCAGTGGGTCCCACGGGTCAGAGGTTGAGTCAGTGGGCTCACTGTCCAGTGGGTCCCACATGTCAGTGACCGCCAGTGGTTACTGTTCAGTAGGCCCCACCTGTCAGTCTCTCAGAATAAAAAAAATATAGAAATTAAAATCTAATATTCCAGTGGGCCCCACCTGTCAGAAATTTCCTAATTTCTGGATTTATTCAATCTGAGATTTTCAAATGAGCATAACTTT
Organism: Dendrocalamus latiflorus; assembly: GCA_017311315.1. Taxonomy (NCBI): domain Eukaryota; kingdom Viridiplantae; phylum Streptophyta; class Magnoliopsida; order Poales; family Poaceae; genus Dendrocalamus; species Dendrocalamus latiflorus. The sequence continues at coordinate 43,685,074 of CM029663.1, forward strand.
CTCATTTTAACTCCAAATTCAGCCATTCAAATTTCTAAATTCATCTAAAATCATAATCTATCCAACTATGGCCTCTGTTGAATTTTTGGATTTTATTTTAATTTTTGTTTGTATTTATTTGCTTTGTTTGCTTCGTCTTTCCTCGCGTAGATTCCAACGTTGGCGACGATCCCTCTTCACAGCAACAAGAAGACCCAGAAACCCTGCAAGAAGGCAAGTCTCCTTTGATCATCTTGAACCTATGCTTTTGAAAATGTTTTAATTATTTTAAATTGTATGCATTGCTATTTACATAAAATCCCTAGTTCAAATCTTTAGGAATTAGTTATTCCAACTTTGTTATGCCCTCATTTGACATTGATTGCCATGTACCTTGTCACCCTAGAACTCCCTTTGTCTCAATAATGAGATTAATATTAATCTTGGTGAATAGTATAATGGTAGGATAATGCTTAGTCATGCTATCTAATAACTTTGGAAAATCTTGAAAATGGGAAAAATTATGATTTATTGTTGAACCCTTGTGTTTGTTAAGGAAGTGGCAATTGGAGTTGTCACTGTGATTTTAAAATAAAATAAAATGTGAAAGTTGGTTTAGATTAGGGTGGATGGTTGGTTTGGATTGGTGCAGGAAGCACGAGAACTTGTAATGTGTATGTTCCACCCTAGTCAATTAAGGACCGACGCTTGTGTTTGTCCAGACTGAGCATTAACCGTACAACCACAAGTCTATATGGGTACGACCTAGCTGACTAACTTATGATAGTCTAGTTTAGGTGCCACCAGTGGAAAGTGGGTGCCAGGGATGGACTGGTTATCCACAGTGAGGGATAGGGATTTACTGTACTCATATGGCGCAAGAGGGGGCTTCGGTTCGGGCAGTTAGCCTACCTGCGGTGAAACCTCAGCGGGTGGTATCTAGCTAGATTAGAGTAAGGTAAAGGCTTTGTGATATTTTATCTGGGTCTCATGCCAAAGGAAGCGTGTTGACTTTTAGGATAATTTATCTCTTGTGGGTAAAGTTGTACAACCTCTGCAGAGTGTAAAACTATTCGAATAGCCGTGCCCACGGTCAAGGGCGGGCAAAGAATGCATGCACATGGTAGATTTCTGGTTTTGTTTTAAAAATCAAAAGTTTTGTATTCCGAGAGTGGAGGGAACTCTCGGAAGGGAATCCTGGCGGTTGGAGCCAGAGAGGGTGGATGGAACCCGCAGTTTAAAACTTGACCAATGGTAATTGGTTAGCTAGTGTTGGTAGTTGGAACCTTCACTAGAAAGTTAATTCTATTAAAACATTTACTTCATTAAATTGATGCCTTCGAAAATAATTAGTAGTAATTGAGATTTCAAATATTGCTTTGTGCAAAAGAACCATATGGCCTTCCTTTGTTAAGCCTTGCATCTATGCATTTTTTTCCCAAGACTTGCGGAGTACTTTATGTACTCACATGCTACACTTAAAAATAAATCTCAGAGGAAGTTGAAGCTCAAGGAGGTGACTACGACTACTGCTTCGCTTGTGGCTGCGACGGATTCTTCCCGGAGGACTAGGTCGCGCTTTCCCCAGTCAATTGCCTGTGGCGAATTGTTGGGTCGTCCTCGAGTTTTATTTGCTTCCGCTTTATTTCTGGTGTGCGAGGTCTTGAACCTCTATTGTAATAATGAGACCTTGTGGTCAGTACACTTAATTATTGTAATAAATCGTTGATGGTGATGTTTTCCATTCTGTTTAACTGTGTGCACTAGCTTTGATCTGGGACTAGTGCTGTAATACACAGAGGGTCCGGATTTGGAAATCCGGGGGCCCGACACACAAAGTAGGCTCTAAAGAGACATACAGATCACCTCTTTTCATCATGAATGCTCAACATGCAAATGCCATTATTTTTTAATTCAATATACATTTAGCAACATTAACCATTTGATATAATCATCATTTAACCATAATCATATGAGCATTATAAGAAGCAAATATAAACATGTGGATCATCATGGTAGATATTTATTTAACATAAATAACAAGCGCAAACTACCAGTGTACCATTTTACCATGCACTTGCCTTTTCTAGTTGCGAGGAACAGATTAATTCAAAGATGACACCAACCCTAATGCTACGCCTCCGACAGTAAACACTCAATCTCAACAACAAGCCACAATAGTACAAGAACAACTATTAAACAACATCGCTCTACATGCTTTCCAATTTCACAATACTCCCCCTTCACCGGATAGTCTCCCCTGCTGTCCCAGTATTAAAAAAAATAACGCAACTTTCAACTCCCAAGCCCTAACATGGCAAACCACACCAGTTCTATAATCTACACAAGATTTCCCATAATTTCTTAGTTGGCCACAAACCCTGATTAAACCATTTAACACCTCGTTTTTAACCTCGAATATAGTTCTACTACATTATTTGTAACATCCCAAAATTTTCTTTCTTGAAAATTTAATTTCAAATTAATTATTTTAAAGTATTTGGATTTTATTTGGTTTTTGTTTGGTTTTCTAGATTTTCTGGAATTTGAAACCTATTTTTAAAATTTAAAAAGTATTTTAAAGTATGAAAATTAAATACCAACAGTAGTTGGAAATATTTTTATTAAGTCCAAAATGTCACCAGGAGCTTCTGTGAATTTTCCTGGAATTTTTGGAGGTATTTTCATATTTTTCTGAGGCCTAAATAATTTCCTAGCCTTCTTTGAAAATCAAAATCAAATTCTAAAAATAAAAAAAAACAAAACCCTCCCTTCAGCCGACGCGTGGACGGCCCAGATCCGCCCATGTCGCCACTCGGCCCAATCCTGGCCGCTCTCCCTCTCTCTCTCCGCCAAGCGGGCCCAGCCCGTTAGCCAGCCCCGCCTTCCCCTCCCCTCGGGCCGACACGTGGCCAGCCCGATGAGCGCCATGCCATCCCGCTCGCCCATCCGACCGTCCTTTCCACTTAACTGCACCCACCGCCCGATCCGCCTCGGAGCCACGTGGCTGCGATCCGCGCCACCCGCTCACTCCCTCCCTCTCACTGTGTGCGAGTCCCGCTTGTCAGGTGCATCTTCCTCCTCCCGCGCGCCTCCTTCCTTCTTCTCCCTCCCTCTTTCCTTCTTTACTCCGGCTGACCGTTTCCGCGCCAAATCCGGCCTCTTTACTCCGCCCTCTCCCCGGTTTTGGAAATCGCTGAGACCGAATCCCCCTAATGCCGCGCCCCTTTCCTTCCACGGCCCGTCCTCCCCTAATTCCGCCAGTAACCGCCGCAGGCCGTGCCATCTCAGGCGAGCAATTAAGCGCCCGTGCCCCCCCCCTCCGCTCCTATAAAAACCCCTCCCGGCTCCGCCTCCTTTCGCACCACCTTCCACAGCTCTCCCCCTCTCACCCCAAGCCCCGAGTGCCTCGTACCGCGAGCTCCCCGTGCGCGCCTCGGCGAGTACTCCGGCGAGCCATCGCCGTTGCCCCAGACCTCCCTAGAGCCCGCCGCCGCCACCCCGAGCATCCTCGTGGCCGTGCGAACCTCCCCGACCCCTCGTGCAGGCTTCCCCGCCACCGGACCGCCGCCGCACCGGAGCACCCGTGCTGCGCCGCCGCTCCTCCCGTCGCCGGCCGTCTCCACTCGTCCCCAGACCTGGCCGATCCCACCAACAGAACCCCCTCTGTACCAGGGGCGCATTTTGAACTTCACCCGAACCACTCCGGCCACCCCTCGCCGCCGGCGCCATTGCCTCCGGCCACCTCTGCCCGACCCCCCTCCAGCAGGTACCTCAAAGGGTAAACTTACCCTATAGGGGTAGGCAACGCCTCCACGACCGACTGGCTAGCACCGTTACTCCTTTCCCCCCGGCTCCCTCGGCGCGCGTTCGAGCCCCCGGCTCCGCACGCTGAGGTTGAGCCTTTCCTTTATTTTTCCGCGCTAACAGATGGACCCCGTCCATCAGCTGCTGGCGGTCTGTGGGCCGGCTGACAGCTGGGCCCCACCGGTCAGTACTCCCCGCTGACAGAAGGGTCCAAAGCCCGATGGATCCCACCTGTCAGTAACCAGCAGCTCGTGTGGTCACTGACAGAGGGGTCCCACCGGTCAGAGACCAATCGCAGTGGGCTCACTGCTAGTGGGACCCACCTGTCATAGACTCAGAATAAAGAAATAAAATAAAAGATTAAAATTTAAATGCTGCCAGTGGGCCCCACCTGTCAGAAATTTTATAATTTCTGGATTTATTCAAACTGAGAATTTCAAATGAGCATAACTTCCTCATTTTAACTCCAAATTGAGCCATTCAAATTTCTAAATTCTTATAAAATCATAATATATCCAAATATGGCCTCTATTTGAATTTTTGGATTTTATTTGAATTTTTGGTATTTATTTGTTTTGTTGCTCTGTCTTTTCGTGTGAAGAATCCAACGTTGTCGAAGATCTCTCCACCCCGCAGCAGGAAGATCCAGAGAGCGTGCAAGAAGGCAAGTCTCCTTTGATCATTTTGAACCTATGATTTTAAAATGTTTTAATTATTTTAAATTATGTGCATTGCTATTTACATAAAACTTTAGTTCCAATCTTTAAGTATTAGTTACACCAACTTTGTTATGCCCTCAATTGAAATTGATTGCCATGTACCTTTGTAACCTTAGAATTTCTTTTGTCTCAATCATGAGAGTATTATAATTATTTGTGAATAATAGAATGGTAGTATAATGCTTAGTCATGCTATTTGATATCTTTGAAATCTTAAAAAAAAGAAAATTATGATTTATTGTAATAACCTGGTGTTTATAAATTTAGTGGTGATTGGAGTTGGCATTTTTCTTTTAAAATAAAATAAAATGTGGAAGTTGGTTTAGATTAGGGTGGATGGTTGGTTTGGGTTGGTGCGGCAAGCACGAGATCTTGCAAAGTGTATGTTCCACCCTAGTCAATTAAGGACCGACGATTGTGATTATCCAGACTGAGCACTACCGTACAACCCTAAGTCTATATGGGTACGACCTAGCTGATTAACTCATGATAGTCTAGTTTAGGTGCCACCAGTGGAAAGTAGGTGACAGGGATTTACTGGTTATTCACAGTGAGGGACAGGGATTTACTGTACTCATATGGCGCAAGAGGGGGCTTCGGATTGGGCAGATTTAACCCTTCTGCGGTGAAACCTCAGCGGGTGGTGTCTAGCTAGCCTAGAGTGAGGTAAAAGCTTTGTGATATTTTATCTGTGTCTCATGCCAAAGGAAGCGTGGTGACTGTTAAGATAATTTATCTCTTGGGGTAAAGCTGTACAACCTCTGCAGAGAGTCAAACTATTCGAATAGCCGTGCCCACGGCCAAGGGCGGACAAGGAATGCATTCACATGGTAGATTTATGGTTTTGGTTTTTAAAATCAAAGTTTTGGTATTCCGAGAGTGGAGGGAACTCTCGGAAGGGTATCCTGGCGGTTGGAGCCAGAGAGGGTGGATGTAACCCGCAGTTTTAAACTTTATTGGTTAGTGCTAGTTATGTAGTGTTGGTGGATGGAACCTTCACTATAAAAAGTTTATTAATTTCAGTTAAACAATTTACTTTGTTAAATTAATGCCTTCGAAAATATTTAGTAGTAATTGAAATAAAATATTGCTTTGTGCAAAAGAACCATATAACCCTCCTTTGTGAAGCCTTACATCTATTGCATTTTTCCCAAGACTTGCGGAGTACTTTTTGTACTCACATGCTACACTTAAAAATAATACTTAGAGGAATACGAAGCTCAAGAAGGTGACTGTGACTTCTTCGCTTGTGGATTCGACGAAGGATTCCCGGAGTACTAGGTCGCGCTTCCCCAGTCAATTGCCTGTGGCGTATTGATGTGTCTTCACCGGATTTATCTTCTGCTTCCGCTTTGTTTCATGTGTGCGAGGTCTTGAAACCTTATTTGTAATAATGAGACCTTTCGGTCAATACTCTCTATTAATGTAATAAATCTTTGTTGGTGATGTAATCATTTCTGTTTAACTGTGTGCACTAGCTTTGATCTGGGACTAGTGCTGTAATACACAGAGGGTCCGGGTTCGAAAATCTGAGGTCCCGACAGAGATTTGGAGAACAGGATTAACAATTATCTATTAAATTGTCCACCCAAATATAGTAAATCATACTACTTTTGGAATATACAAAAAAAATATCTATCTTTATTTAGTTATGCCCAAAATTTAACTCAGTCATCTACAAGTCAAATTCACAGTTTTCCTCGACCGCGTCCAACAGCAACCGATTTCTAGATAGCAATTTTTCCAAAGCCATAACTTCTAATCTACCCAACCAAAACTCATGTTCTTAGACCTAAGTATGACATCTAGTGTATGGATAGTGTGCTCAGACTGCCCATCTATCTGTGAGTAAAATGCGGTACTGAGATGAAGCTGTGTGCCCAACGCACTCTGCAAGATCTCCTAAAACTTAGATACAAACTTGACATCTCGATTAGAAACAGTAGTCTTGGTCACATCATGCAACAGCACTATATCCCGCACATATATAGGAGCTAAACCGCTAGCCGTGTTCATCCTGTGGATGGGAATAAAATGTGCAAACTTGCTGAACTGGTCTACTACTGCCCAAATGGCATCCTTGCCTCGCTGCGTGCAAGGTAAACCAACCGCAAAGTCCATGGTTATATCATTACACAATCACACTAGAACGTCCAAAAACTGCAACAACTCTGCTGGACGCTTATGTTCTGCCTTGACTTACTAACGAACCCCACAGGGAGCCACATACTGAGCAATATCCACTCTCATTCGTTCCCACCAAAGATTCTTCTTTAAATTATGATACATCTTGGTCTCACCAAGATGCATAGCGTACGGGGTACGGCGAGCTTCCTTTAGAATGTCAGCCTTAACTCGAGTCATCTATGGCACACAAGGGTGCCCTTTAAACAACAATGTGTCAGACTCATCAATGCTGAAATCCGCTTTCTTACCCTCGTTCAGACGCTCACTAGCTAGAGCAACCAATCATGATGTTGTGCCTCCCGCACCCTCTCTAGAAGGCAGACTCAAGAGCAAACAAGTCTCAGCCTGCACAGTGTCTGCAAAACAATAGGAGATTCCCATACGCTCAAAATCAGCAATAAGGCAACTTAGAGTAGGGGAGTCGCCTTTCAACTAAGAGCATCAGCCACCATATTTGCTTTGCCTAGATGGTACTAGATGGTGAGATCATAATCCTTTATTAATTCTAGCCATCTCCTCTACCTCAGGTTCAAATCTTTCTGAATGAAGATATACTTAAGGCTCATGTGGCCAATGAAAATGTCACAAGTCTCCCCATACAGATAATGTCACCAAATCTTAAGAGCAAAGACCACTGCGGCGAGCTCTAAATCATTGGTAAGATAATTCTGCTCAAGTTTCTTCAATTGCCTTGACGCATAAGCAATCACTTTGTCATTTTGCATGAGCACACAACTAAGCCCAACTCGAGATGCATCTGAATAGACTTGTAGTGCTTCCCTGGCTCAGGGAGGGTGAGAACAGTAGTAGTCACCAACTTCTCTTACAAGGTATACAAACTGCGCTCATAATCATCTGACCACTAGAATGTCATGTCTTTCTAGTTAGATGAGCTATTAGCTTGGCAATTATAGATAAACCCTCCATAAAACACCGATAATACCCTACTGAGCCCAGAAAACTCCTCACTTTCTTGACATTAGACGGCCTCTTCCAGTCCATCACTATAAAGATCTTGCTTGGATTAACAGAAATATCTTCCCAAGTAATCACATGACCCAGGAAGCCCACTTCCAAAATCTAGAATTCACATTCTGATTCTCCCTCAGTGTGGCAAGCACATGTCTGAAATGCTGCTCATGCTCCACAGTCTTGGAATAAATGAGAATATTATCAATAAACACCACCACGAAGACATCAAGGTACTGATGTAGCATATGTTCATTGTCTCCATAAAAAACAGCAGGGACAATCATTAGTCCAAAAGACATAACTTTATACTCATAATACCCATACCTGGTGGAAAAAGGTGTCTTTTCAATATCCTGCTCCTGCACACGAATTTGATTATACCCATACTGAAGATCAATCTTAGAGAATACCTTACCTCCCTTCAATTGATCAAATAAATCCTCAACACGAGGCAACGGATACTTATTCTTGATAGTCACATAGTTGAGAACGTAATAATCAACACACACGATCCAACTCCTATCTTTCTTCTCTATGAATAGGACAGGCACTCCCCATGGTGACACACTATGTCAAATCATCCCTTTGGAAAACAAATCATCCAATTGCTTATTCAATTCATCTTGACAGAGTTGAGCTAATTGGTAAGGAGACAAGAAAATTGATCGAGTACCAGGAATAAGATCAATTCAAAATTTCATATTTTGCTCTGGAGGCATTCCCGGAAGCTCTGCAATAAGCACATCTGGATAGCCACACATCACTAGGATCTCCTCGATGCGTAACAAAGAACTTGATTTTGTGAAAGAGACCAAAGCAGCCCAATTCTCAACGCCCATCAGCTAGAAAACAGACTGGCCAACACAGAGAGAGAATCTGGTAGTGCACTTCCCTAAAAGACCATTTCTTCTTTGGACAGAGCTTGCAAGGTAACAGTCTTCCAGAAGTAACAAATCTTGACACGGTAGTTAAATAATTAGTCTATGCTGAGGACAACATCAAAAGGTGCTAGCTAAATAACCATCAAATTGGCAGTGAAATCGTCATCATCAATTATAACAGTGTAACCAGGACAAACTGTGAAACTACTAATGAGACCCCTAGAACTAATTGGAACTGATTGAGAATTCTATTGCATGCCTAAGTTTACTAGCTAGCAAACTCTATGACACAAACAAGTAGGCAGCTCTGAAATAAACAAACAAAAACCTCATGAGAATCCACAAGTAGTATACCTGTCATCATGTGGGGACGGCCCATGGTCTGAGGAGTAGGCATGGCATAGACCCCAGGTGGCATTGGGTAGTGAGAGCCCTGACACTTGGCGGTGGCAATGCAAGAGTTGCCAGAGGTGCAGTGATCTAAAACGAAGCAGTCAGTGCAGGGTGCAAGTAATACCTAGTAGGTGGTGCTGCAGGTGGTGCCCACACTAGAGGATGATGCGGAATTGGAGTGACTGTCAACATCTGAATAGAACACCAAGAAGGAGCAACTGAAAAAGCCATAGGTACTGGCTCCTACTTAATGATGCTGGTGGGATTTTGCCGGCACACCAACACCTTGTGGCCCACCTGGCCACAAAGATGACAGCTCCCTGACCAGGAGCACTCGGAAGCATGGTATCGATCACTGCACTTGAAGCACATCAGGCTCTACCTAGGAACAGGGTGCATTACCTGAGAAGCTGAAGGAGGGTGTGGTTTCAAAGAAGAAGGCAGCCTCAGTTGAAAAGACCTGGATGACGATGGGGGACACTGACCCCCTAGAACATTTTTGGAACGGGTCACTGAGAAGACCTACAGCCACCACTGAAGCTCCTCTTTTGGCCACCCATAGAAACAACAGAACCTCCTGGTGAGCTCCCTCGCAATCCCTATACACTTGGTCTAATCGACTACTGAGTTGAAGTCACACAAACATGTCGCTCTCAATACATGGCCGTACTCCTGGTTAAGTCCCCTACATAGCCTCTTAGCCTTCTCACGATCATACCAGCCATAGTTGGCACGAAGCAGACCAGGTTATTAAACCCCGCCTCGTACTCCACGATAGTCATCTTCCCCTAAATGAAGATCGATAGGGTGTGCTCCATCCCCTCAAGAAAGGACTCTAGGTAAAACTTCACCTTGAACCACTTGATGAAATCCTCCTAGGTGATTGGTTCTTGGGCATGGGTTCTAGCTGAAAGAACCCCTTCCCACCAGATGCTCGCCTAACCCTTCAGCTAAAAGGCCACAAAACGAGCCTTCAACAATTAGGTCATCTCCAGGGCCCTGAACTGTCTCTCTATATAGCATAGCCAATTTGCTGCTTAGACTGATTTGTTCGCTTCGTCGAAGGTATCCAAACGGAGAGTCATCCACTCGCGAAGGCTCATCCCTACCTCTGGTGGGGTCGATGTAGCAATAGGTGAACTAGTAGCAGGAGGAGCTGCCTGCACCTGCTGACAAAGCTCATGGACCTCCCTCTGAAGGTCCTAAAGCAGGGTAGATGACCCCGCTTGAGCACTAGTGGCTAGCTGAACAGCCGAAGCGACCTCCTCACCCACCTCACCAATGTTCTCCTCAGCCAGGGGCAGTGGCACCACCGGGCCATGCCCACGACCACAACCACAGCCTCTATCAAGTCCATGGCTACCCCTTGCCATAACTGACCACCAGAAAGAACAACCAAAAACTCAGTTCAAGAATAATAATCTTAATTGTACAACACTAGCAGTCTTTCCAAAACCATAACTTCTAATCTACCCAACCAAAACTTGTGTTCTTGGACTCTATGAAATCCTTAGACAATTATCTACAACTTTTATGTTATGCACAGGTTATAAAACAAAACACAAAGACCCTAACTAAGCCCTAATCTCTGGCAACAACCTCAACGAACCACGACATCAACAATTTACCCCCAACGCTAATCCTCTACTCTAATCTAGCACCAACATTACCGCGAAAAGCATCTACTAGACCAAAATAGCGGCAAACACGATCTGCGGTTTTACCTTTAACTCGAAAGTCTTGAGAAGCTTTCAAAATTGATGATACCCAACGATCTCTTCTTGAATTGTCCCCAGGAACGACATCCAAACCTTTCATGTCTCATCCTTCATGTTCCTTGGCTGCCCCTACGCAATGTGACATGGTTAGACCTTGAGAACCGTGTGAAACAAAGCGAGGAACGATGACGGCATGCTCTCGGGCGCGCATCGCCATAGCTAGCCGCATCACTGGCGGTGGCTTACCCAGCGGTAGGTAGGGTGGCAGCCAAGCAGCAGGGGGTGGTGCGGTGGCCTTCTCCAGTGCGATGTGGCCATGGTAGGAACCAGTGGCGACTGGGGCGGCACCAGACAGCAGGGGGCAATGCGGCAGAGGCTGGATGCAGCGCCAGGGGAGGAACTCAGGGTGGCGGTTGGCGCTTGTCCCCCTCCCCCGAGCCCCCCTTTTATGGCGAAATAGGCCCACGACGCGGAGACCGAGTCCACCACAGCTCCTGCACGAACTAGAGTTAGTTTGAGCCGACTAACCTCCTCGCAAATCTTTGCTTCCCCTTTTTACTTATCTTTTTTCTCTATTTACGTAGTGGTCCCTAGGAGGGTTTAATTTTCCTATGTGTGTGTGTGTGTGTATGTGTGTGTGTGTGTATGTATGTATGTATGTATGTATGTATGTATGTATGTATGTATGTATGTATGTATGTATGTATGTATGTATGTATGTATGTATGTATGTATGTATGTATGTATGTATGTATGTATGTATGTATGTATGTATGTATGTATGTATGTATGTATGTATGTATGTGTTGTGGGAGATAATTCTACTGGTCAATACGTAACCAAGAGTGCGATTGTGCGGGCAACTTGGCTAGTTTCATATATGTTATCAACATGAAACGCTGTTTTACATTATCATCCAAGTGCTATCTAGTGCATGTGAGCTTCTGCTGCATGCCAGTATGGCAGCATCTATGAGCTCCCCTTGTCCATGGGAACATCCTGATTCCTGACACTTTAATCCTCGATAAGAAAAGGGAATTAAAGTGTCTTCATTCCTGACTTCCTTCCCATGCACTAAAGACACTGACAAAAATTCGTTGCGTCTATGCATGTATTTGGTATCATCTCAGATAGTCAGATTTCCTCGCAAATCTTTGCTTCCCCTTTTTACTTATCTTTTTTTTTCTCTATCTACGCAGTGGTCCTAGGAGGGTTTAATTTTCCTATATATATATATATATATATATATATATATATATATATATATATATATATATATATATATATATATATATATATATATATATATATATATAGGATGAGTGTTTCATGCACCATGGTGCCTAGGCACCAATATCAATACCCGTTGATTTGCTTCGAGATTCGCAACGTTTGATGTGGGTATCTTCATATACCCATAAAAAAGTATATTTGAGATGTCAAACTCCGAAAAAATTTAAATTCAACTTCAGTTTAATTAGTTTGAACTATTTTTATGGTATATACTCATTGTCGTTGCATTGAACTCAAAAGTAGTTCAAACTAATTTGAACTGAGTTCAAAACTTACTTACCATAAATATATCAAGAGTATAAAACATTTTCATACCCAAACTCAAAAAAATTATCAATCATACACGTGTATCGGATGTTGGTGCCTAGGCACCATGGTGCCTTATGTAATTTTCCTATATATATATATATATATATATATATATATATATATATATATATATATATATATATTGTGGGAGATAATTCTACTGGTCAATACGTAACCAAGAGCGCGATTGTGTGGGCAACTTGGCTAGTTTCGTATATGTTATCAACATGAAACACTGTTTTACATTATCATCCAAGTGCTATCTGGTACATGTGAGCTTCTGCTGCATGCCAGCATCTATGAGCTCTCCTTGTCCATGGGAACATCCACTTTAATCTCGATAAGAGAAAGGAATTAAAGTGTCTTCATTCCTGACTTCCTTCCCATGCAAACACTGACAAAAATTCGTTGCGTGTATGCATGTATTTGGTATCATCTCAGATAGTCAGATCCAGTTGCCTCTCTTTGGCACGGAAGAAGCAACACCTCCACAATCCATACCACACCGCGCACACACAACTCTCTCTCTCTCTTTCTGAAAACAAGTTTGGAACCAGTGAGTTGTGAAGAAAGAATTGAAGCAGCAGCTTCGGAAGCTGCATCCCAACATTGGTCTCCTCTGAAGACAACACGAGAACCACCACAGCAAAGCTGCACGACGTGTGATGGACCAGCTGCGCCAACAAGAGTCCATCAACATGACGGAGGCACTGAAGGCTCTGTCCCCGTGGCTAAACAGCCCTCGGCGGACCGTCATCCAGGCGGAGGCTTTCACGGCAGGGATCATCATGCTGCTGCTCCTGCAGCTCATCCTCGGTTCCTACCGACGGCAGTCGACCAGATTCCTCGTCCAAGCAGGTACGTGGGTGACGTACACGCTGTCGTTCCCGCTCATCGCCTACACACTGGGCTTGATGCAGTCCTCTCCGGTCAAGAATGTCAATTACCCAATCTGGGCTGCCTTATTGCTGCTGGCCGCAGGGTGCACAAACGCCGTCAAGGTCTACGAGCTTGACGACAACAAGCAGTGGATGACGGGTCTCTTTAATCTCGCCCAGTATTTTATGTACTCTGCCCTGATTTCTTATCTGCTTTTGCCTTATGGTATGACAATCAAGGACTATTACCACGACTTCTGGAAAACTCTAAGCCCGGTGACAGGCTTTGCAATTATGAAGTCTCCTGCAGACTGCAGTCACCGTCCTTTTTCTGGTTGTGGTTGCCCCCGTTCACGAGTAAAGCCTTTGCATGTTGGTGGGTTGATTTCACCAATGGCGACAGAACAGTTGCCGAGTTCATGAAGGACCAGGCCGCTGCAAGTAATGATGATGGGTTCGATCCTGTCAGCATGAAGGGCTACAAATACCCAGTTCGAAATTGGGACGTAATGATCACCATTGAAGAGATCTGGCAGTGTGAAGGCAGGCTCTTCAGCTTAGATCACTGCACAGGACTGAAGGATATGTGCCTGGCGAATGCCTTGTATGAACTATTGAAACGGCGCTACTACGGGATGGCCTGCGCTGAAGAACGCCATCCTGAAACCCATGATTTTGTTTTCAAATGACTGCTCCGGACAGAAGATGACTACGAAAGAGCATTCAGGATTGTTGAGGTGGAGCTGGGGTTCTGCCATGACTACTTCTTTACTAAATATCCTACTATCTTTGAGTTTGAAAGATTACACTTCTTTCTATTCCTCGTGAGGGTTATTCTTATTGTCATAATTGGAGTTGATGTCCTGAAAAAGTCACTGTCTGTCAAGACACCCACCGCCATCATTGAAGTGCACACCGAAAAGGCTGACAGAACAATCACCCTCCTGATTCTGGTCACGATTCTGGTGATAGAATTACTGCAAGCTGCATTTTATATGGCATCAGACTGGTTCAAGGTATCGGTTACTTGTAGGTATGTCAGAAGCTCTCGTTATCAAGGCAATGCTTACATTGAGAAGCTTATCAGCTATCTCATCAGATTTACTATATTCAGATACTGGAAAAATACAATCGGCCAGAAGTCAATAATTTCAGACAGCAATGCAGGCATTGAGAAGCTTATCAGCTATCTCAACAGATTTACTATATTCAGATACTGGAAAAATACAATCGACCAGAAGTCAATAATTTCAGACAGCACTGCTGATATGTTGGACATGGTGAAGAGGGCTATTTCAAGGTACCTAAAATCGTGTGACGGTCACTTAACTAATGGAGAAGAATCATTAAAGCAGAATGGTGTGCTTGGAGAGTTTTCTTGGGCATTGCAGGGTCAATCTCAGGTAGACATCATGTTAATTTGGAACATTGCAACAGATTACTGCAGTATTGCTCCCCCTAGTGGGGAGCACATGAATGAGACCGCTACAAATGAACAAGAAATGAAGTTCCACAGGCAAGTTTCAGTTAACCTATCAAGATATTGTGCATACTTGATGGATTCCGCCCCTGAATTGCTTCCAGGACACTTCGGAGATACAAAATTTGCCATGGCTGATGTACAAAAGAAAGTGTCCAAAGTTGCACCATCCCCAGATGTTCATAAGAAGTACCAGGCTATGAAGGGTTTGGAAGAGCAAGAGGATACTATCTTCATGAGAGGTCTGAAGCTTGGGAAGCAGCTCGAGCTCATGCCGGACAATGCTCTTCGTTGGAAGGTAATGGCAGATTTCTGGGCCGAGAAAATTCTCTACATTGCACCATCAGAGAATGTTAAAGGGCACATGGAACATCTTGCGAAAGGCGGAGAGTTTCTGACCCATATCTGGGTCCTCCTTACTCATGCTGGCATCCTGAAGATTAACAGGGAGGACGATCAGAGAACCATGCCCAGCCAACCGGCCCAAGCAAATGTTTAACTTCAAGCTGCTTGCTTCCAGCCTCTCTATCATGCATTCTTACTTGCTTGCCGAGACGGCGAGATCGCCTCCTGTTGTTCCCTTTAATTTACTTTAAATATTTGTGTGTTGTGTGACATCTCGTGTAATATTTCTGTGATATCACCTGTACTATTATATATCGTTTCAGACTCAGTATTGAGTGACCAATCTTTAGTTGTCCATTGGTTCAGTTTTGTTTGAAAAAAATCAGATTCTACTAGTCGGCAACCCCTGTATTCGCACTGCCTAGTTTCTTAGATAAAGTACTTAGTCTCCATCTCAAGAGATAAAATAATTAAATCAAAAATTTTAGATTATGAAAATAGTATTTAATATAAAATTTATTGAGAGTATATTAAAGTACAATCAATTTCGAATTTAACTTTAAGGTCCAAAAGTCAGAATTCAAACCTGATGGCTGCCAGTCCTGCCACAGAACACACGGATTTTAATTAGAGAAAAAGTGCAAACGTTTCAGGGTTCAGGTCTAAATAAGGTGCTAATATGGGGGGAAAAAAGCATTCCTTTAAGTGTAGAGCAAAAAATCTGAAGTAAAGCTACATGAGCACGTTTGATTCCAAACTCTTCTGCATTTTTCAAAGCTAAAGTGGTTGAACACCAGCACAGAACACCCATGTAGCAATATTGTTATCAAATCTTCTGAACTTCCTGAAATAAAGTCTGAAGTTTGGTCGTTTGGTGTTAAGTTAGAAAGACCAAAGCCTAGTTTTAGTACCAACGATCTCCAAAACTCCAAATAACTACCATTTACTGGACTGGATACAGTTTAAAAACCCTGGATAAAATGGTATATGTCAATAGCTTAGCACACTAGATGTACCATGCATTTTCAGAGGCAAAGAGGGCTACGTACTTTCATATGTGATAACAATGTGAAGTTGTTATTAGTACACTGTTGTTGCAGTCTTTTGCTTATGGGGATCATGTCACGGCTAGCTGGCGCAGGACCCCTACTTCGGAGGCCGTAGCCGTGCTCAGATTCCGGGCGAGGGTTTTCCCCCCTGCGCCCTATGTTGGCGAGAGGCAAGAGGTAAGGGATAGATTAATTTCTTCTCCCTTTTTCCATTATAATCTTGGTCCTTTATATATAGGACTTGAACGCAGCAATTTGACTCAAACTCCTAATCCCTATTGGAAACAAACTCTGATTCTTTAGCTAATCTCTAACTCTGATATTCTAACCAGGACATTGTAACTCTTACCTTCCCCTATCCGGACTCTACTTCTGCTCAGTCCTGGCCCGGCGGGTATAATACTTTCCCCACATGACATCTCTCCCCCCCTCGACAAGCAGCTCGTCCGCGAGCTGGAAGGATGGATAACGCTCCATGAAAGTGTCGACGTCTTCCCAAGTAGCAGATGCTGGTGGCTCGCCCTTCCATTGGATGAGTACTTGGCGGACACCCCGTGCCAAGCGAGTGCGGACCGCGCGCTCCGGCTCTGGAACTGCAGCACCGTAGTGCATAGCCGGAAGGGGCGGGGGTGCATCAGGAGCCGTCCCGACGAATTTCTTGAGATGGCCGACGTGGAAGACGTTGTGCAGACGCGCCTTGGGCGGAAGAGTCAAACGGACAGCTACCTCATTGATGATTGCCTCGACTTGATAAGGCCCATAGAAACGAGGACGCAACTTGCCAGTGGTGGAGTACGGAAGAGAGGCTGGGGTGCGGTGGCGGATGCGAAGCCACACCCAATCCCCCACGGCGTACTGGACCTCGCGGTGGTGCTTGTCGTAGTGTTTCTTGTAGATTGCCTGGGCTTGCTCAAGGCGGTAGCGAACATCTGCCAGCAGTTCATCTCTGTCCGCCATGTTTTTAGCTACCGCAGCGACTCGTGTCTCGCCAGGCTCATAAGATCGGATGGACGGGGGCTCTCGGCCATAGACGATTTTGAAAGGCGTGTCCCGGAGGGCAGACTGGAAGGCTGTGTTGTAGACGTACTCGACCCAAGGCAGCCAGCGAAGCCAATGACGCGGACGATCCCCAGTGAGGCACCGGAGGTACATCACAATGACCTTGTTTGCCGCCTCAGCCTGGCCGTCGGACTGTGGGTGGAAGGCGGTGGTCATGTGTAGCTTGGCGCCACAAAGCCGCATCAATTCGCGCCAAAACGTGGAAGTGAAGACTGGGTCCCTGTCTGACACCATGGACTGTGGTATGCCGTGGAGGCGGACAATGTCCTCAAAGAACGCCTTGGCCACCGTTTCCGCTGTATACGGGTGTGCAAGCGGAATGAAATGACAATACTTGCTGAAGCGGTCGACGACCGTAAGGATCACCGATTTGCCCCCTACGCGTGGCAGAGCTTCGATGAAGTCGAGGCTGATATCCGCCCAAACCATGGTCGGAACCGGCAGCGGCAGAAGGAGCCCCGCGGGTCGGAGATGCTCTGTTTTGTACTGCTGGCAAGTGGAGCAGCTCCGGATAAAATCTTGTACCACAGAGCGAAGGTGAGGCGAATGGAAATCGCGACGGAGCCTGTGGAGCGTGCGCTGGATGCCCTCGTGGCCGTCATCATGGGTGGCGGACACCAATTCGTGCAGAAGGGGCGATGTTGGCGCGACGTATAGCTTGGAGTCGAAGGTGATCAAGCCGCCAGTGATGGACCAGGGACCCGCCCGCTTTCCGGCCTCGATCTCGTCGCGGAGGGCCACCAAGGCGGGGTCTGTGGTTTGGGCTTGGCGAAGACGGTCCAGGAAATCAAAGCGAGGTGACGAAATGGCGAGGATTGTGCCCACCTCTGTGTCGCGGCGGGATAGGGCGTCCGCCACAGTGTTGGTGCTGCCCGGTTTATATTCCACGGCGAAGTCAAATCCCAGGAGTTTGCCCACCCAATGGTGTTGGGGGATGGTGGCAAGGCGTTGGTCCAGCAAATATTTAAGACTGAAATGATCCGTCTTGACCACAAAACGGCGCCCCCAGAGATAAGGCCGCCAGTGTCGGATGGCTTGTACCAAACCGATCAATTCTCTCTCATAAGCGGCCAAGGAGCGATGCCGTGGCGCCACCGGACGGCTGAAGAAAGCAATGGGATGCTGGTCTTGTAACAACACCGCCCCGAAGCCGTGGCCTGAAGCGTCGCACTCGACGACGAACTGCTGGGTGAAGTCTGGGAGGGCGAGCACTGGCGCCGTGGTGAGTGCCGTCTTCAGCGCTTGGAATGCTGCGGCAGCCTCGTCGGACCACAGAAACCCATCCTTGCGAAGCAAAGCCGTGAGGGGAGCGGCAATGGTGCCGTAGTCCCGCACGAATTTGCGGTAGTATCCGGCGAGGCCGAGGAAGCCGCGGACCGCACGCGCCGAGCGAGGCGGTGGCCAGTCGAGGACGGCTTGCACCTTAGCGGGATCCATGGCCACGCCTGTCGCTGAGATGATGTGGCCGAGGTAGGAGATGGAATCCATCCCGAAGGCGCACTTGGACCGCTTGATGAAGAGGTTGTGCCGCTGGAGGGTGGTGAGGACGGCGCGCACATGGCGAAGATGATCGGCCCACGAAGTGCTGAAGATTAGTATATCATCAAAGAAGACGAGCACGAACCAGCGGAGGAATGGGCGCAACACATCGTTCATGAGCGCCTGGAAAGTTGCCGGAGCGTTGCATAGTCCAAATGGCATGACGAGGAACTCGTAGAGGCCGTCGTGAGTTCGGAAGGCTGTCTTGGCCACATCATCCGGTTTCATGCGGACTTGGTGGTAGCCTGAGCGGAGGTCGAGCTTGGTGAAGAATTTGGCGCCGTGCAGCTCGTCCAGGAGTTCATCGACCACCGGAATAGGGAAAGCATCCTTGACTGTGATGGCGTTGAGTGCTCTATAGTCGACGCAGAACCGCCACGAGCCATCGGCCTTTTTCACCAACAGCACCGGGGACGAGAAAGCCGAAGAGCTGCGCCGAATCAGGCCCTGGTCTAGCATGACGGCGCACTGGCGTTCCAGCTCATCCTTGTGTGTGGCCGGGTAGCGATACGGTCGAACAGCCACCGGAGACGAGCCGGGCAGAAGGTTGATGCTGTGATCCCGGGATCGCGGCAGCGGCAACCCATGTGGCTCGACAAAAAGTGGGGCAAAGTCGGCGAGGAGGGCCTCCAAGAGATCCGGACCGGAGCAGGAGCGCAGGCCGGGACTCGCCGAACCCGCCACGCAGTGCCAGCGGACGCGGTGGTCGCTGCGCCAGAATGACATGGTGAGAGCCCCGAAGTCCCAAAGAATGGGGCCAAGGGTGGCGAGCCACTGAGTGCCCAGCACCGCGTCATAGCCGGCCAGAGGAAGGGCGAAGAAGTCCGCCTGGAAGGCCTCCCCTGCGATGGAGAAGTCCGCCCGCTGGAACACGCCGAGACAAGGCACGCGCTCGCCGTTGGCCACCGTGACCGACAGCTCCCCGCGGCGGCGTAGTACAAGATCGGTGCGGGCCGCTGCCTCTTCGGAGATGAAGTTATGCGTGGAGCCCGAGTCGAGGAGTGCGTGGAGTGTGGCGCCTCCCACCTGGACGCACACCTGCATAGTCTCGCTGGTGCGGACGCCGGCAATTGCGTGCAGAGATATCCTCGGTTCCTCGGAGGCTTGGTCGGTGTCCTCTGCTTCGGCAGAGTCATCCGCGTCGTTCAGCTCCAATAAGAAAAGGTGCTGGCACACCCTGTTGTGACCCCTGCCAAACTTCTCATTGCAGTTATAGCACAGCCCGAGGCGACGGCGTTCCTCCATCTCCGCCGGTGACAGACGTTTCACCTGGCGACCCTCCACGGATACCGTGGGTGGCGCGGCCGGGGGGGCTGCTGGCGGCTGCACGGCCAGTTGGCAGTGAGTTGGTGAAGGCAGAAGGCCCTTTGCCCACGAACGCGCTGGCGGCGCCCCTGTCTGGTCGCGGAGCTCCAATTTGCGCGCCAGGCTCATGGCGACCGCGAGCGTCTGGGGATTGTGGATCTCCACGTCGAAGCTGAGAGGCGGTTGAAGGCCGGCGGTGAAGAGCTGGACCTTCTGCTCCTCCGTCAGAGAACCTGCCCGGGCAAGCAGCACCTGGAAGCGATCCTGAAAATCGGCCATCGTGCTTGTCCGCTTGCAAGCGATGAGTTCCCCCAACGGATTGGAGCGCAGAGGAGGGCCGAATCTCAGATTAAGGAGTTCGGTGAAGCGACGCCATGGTGGTGTGCCCTCATCCTTCTGCACCTGGATGTACCACAGTTGGGCAATGTCCAGCAGATTGTATGAGGCCATCCACACCTTCTCCTCCTCGGCAATGCGCTGTTGATGGAAGTAGGATTCACATCGATGGATAAACGGAAGCGGATCTCCCTTGCCATCATACTTGGGGAAATCCATCTTCTGGAAACGCGGCGGCCGATCGTTGTGATGCTCGCCGGAATGGACGCGGTTGCCGGATGACGAGGACGAGTGTTGGGGCGGCGGCTGCAGTTCAAGGCGCTGTATGGCCTGGGCGTGGTTGTTGACGGACGATTGAAGGGCTTGTACTTCCTTGGTGAGGGCAAGAATCAAAGACTTGAGATCATCCTCATCGGCGCCCGGCATGGCGGAAGCGGCGGACGAAGCTGGTGGCGGAGCGGAAACAGGGGAGGGCGATGGCGGAGGCGAGGCGGCGGAAAAAGCTGGTGGCGGAGCGGCCGATGGCGGAGGCCTGGATACTGATACCAAGATGTCACGGCTAGCTGGCGCAGGACCCCTACTTCGGAGGCCGTAGCCGTGCTCAGATTCCGGGCGAGGGTTTTCCCCCCTGCGCCCTATGTTGGCGAGAGGCAAGAGGTAAGGGATAGATTAATTTCTTCTCCCTTTTTCCATTATAATCTTGGTCCTTTATATATAAGACTTGAACACAGCAATCTGACTCAAACTCCTAATCCCTATTGGAAACAAACTCTGATTCTTTAGCTAATCTCTAACTCTGATATTCTAACCAGGACATTGTAACTCTTACCTTCCCCTATCCGGACTCTACTTCTGCTCAGTCCTGGCCCGGCGGGTATAATACTTTCCCCACATGACAGATCATGAGTTGCCTTTGCCTATATTCCTTCTCCTATCAGGCCTCTCGTCTTCATGTGGAGCAGTGATCTCTTGAGTAGCATTTTCCTTTATTGTTGGATTGGACATCTTTTCTTTAGTTTATTTTCAACCACACTTTGTGAAGTACCACTAAGATCATGGTGCTTGGTCACCTCAGCTAGTAAAGTCGAATTTTTTTGAGCAAACCTCCCTCTAGCACAAGACACCTAACAATTGGGCAAAAATCAGATAACACACCTCTATTGCTTCCAAGCAGCACTACTAATTTTGAGTTATCGCATATCATTTGTGGTTTAATTCTCATATGTAGTAACTAGATCTGAAACAGGTGGTACCTTAGAGTGCAATGGGGTACCATTGGGAAGTATGATACAATAAAGAATAGCCAAATGCAGATCCTATTCGTTCAAATTTAAGCAGCAAGCACTATCTAACTAGAATTACAAGGCACTCTCATCCACCCCTTGTCCATGATTGCTCAAATACTAGCTAAGGCAGATACTGATTGCCTGCTGTTGCCAAACAAACAACTATTAAGATTTATAATGTCATTTACAGGCTATAGTTCAAACAGGCATATATTAAAATAAAGGAATAAGTCTATTTTACCCCCTCCCCCCCAATTAACCCTTACTTACAAAACCAGATATTTGACACCCGCGAACTCTCAAAACCAGTCCAATTAGCCCCCTAAGGCCAATCCAACCCAGTTTTTATCTAACATGGCGGCATTTTTTAGTCCACCGCAGCGAAATGGACACACATGCGCTGAGTCAGCTAGCTCCCTCCCTTCTCTCTCCTTCCTCTTCTTTCTCTCCTTCACTCTCCTCTCTATGCACACCCATGTTCAACAGTACAAAGGCAAGCACGAGCGCAAGAGCGGCACCCGGAGAATGGCGCACGCATCCTGGAAGTTCTTGAGGAGGCTGAGGCCTAGGAGATCGTCGACCCCTGGTGGGCTCGACGGTAGCGCAAAGCTCCATCAACCCCTGCCAAATGTAATGGGGACTAAGGCTACAGAAGATTTTTTTCAGTGTGGAAGCTTGTTTTCTCGAATTGAAACGTGTTATTTGATCGATTCAGTGGTAAGAGAGGCAAAAATTTGCTCTATTCGGCCAATTGGTCCCAGCACCAATCAATTGCTCCTGCTCAGATGAATCAAAAATTAAGAAATCATCAAACAAACCAATGAATTGGAAGTAATAACCTTTCTTTTTTTAGATCAAAAGCGACTACTAGTTAGTTACAAAAGGCAGCAATTATCCTGAACCGAACTGTACATTTGTGTCAATCCGCCATGGGTACTGTGTGGGGTGGCGCTTGATGTCCCACGGAAGAGGTGTGCGCGCTCAGCTTACGGTCCACACATACACAAGCCACAGTGAACCTGCCACGCCCACCTGCGGTGTGTGCGCTTTGCTGCGATGGCCTCAGCGCGGCTGGCAGTTACGGCCCAGTGGCATCCAACCTGAGGTATTGCTAGACTTGGGGATTCTGCTTGGGAGATGAAATCTGGGGGAGAGAGGGAGAGAAGAGGAAGAAGGGGGAAGAAGATGGAGAAGAGATGGGGTGGATGCTCACAGGTGGGCCCCACTGCCACATGTCCATACCATTGCCACGTATGCGCCATGTCAATTGAAAACCAAGGTGGAATGGCCTCAAAGGGTAAGTTACCTGGTATCGACAGTTGAGAAGGTATCTCATTTCGCCTATTGATGGTTGAAAACTAGACTCATGCAATAGTTGAGGGAAATTAAATGGGCTTATTTCTAAAATAAATAGGCCATGTTCCAAACGGCTTCAGCTTTTGGCTTTTTTTTGTTTCAGCTTATTTAAGTTAGAAGCCACTTGGAACGAATTGGCTTCTAATTTTAGCTTTTTTTTGCTTTTTTGTCTTTTCTTTTTATCTTATTCCTTTGTATTGTCTATGACGATATAACGGTTTTTCTCAATGTTTTATATATTTCCTATTTCTTCTAAAAAAGCTAACAATTGCTACAGTGCAATTTCAGTCAAAAGCCTTAGCCATAAGCTTAGGGCCCGCTCTCCATTCGGCTGGCAGCTTCGGAAGCCGGCTTCGGCTAGTGGCTTCTAGCTGAAATTGCATTATAGCGGTTGTTAGCTTTTTCTAAGAAAATAAAAAATTGAAAAAATGAGAAAAAATAAAAAAAACCATTATATCATCGTATACAATGCAAAGAAATATAGGGAAAAAAGTGAAAAAAAAAAGCTTTAAAAACCAAAAAAACTAAAATAAACCGAAATTAAAAGTTGATACGTTCTAAGTGGCTTTTAGCTTAAATAAGCCGAAAGTCAAAATAAGACAGAAGCTGAAGCCGTTTTGGAATGGAGTCTTAAGCCATAATACGATAGTTGGAGCGGGGCCATATATAGGCTGCATTTGTATGCACTTGAAGCACATTGTATGCTAAACATGAATCCAGACTAATCATAGGCTGTGGGCAAACCAAAGGAATAGGCACATCAATGTAATGCAACTAATGGCACATGAAGCATAAATGAATGAAGAAAGGCAGCAAATATACAAATGTTACCTGCAGCCCGTTAGTAGTGCAACGTAGAACCACAGCAAAAAGTTGAGCAGAACCACAGCAAAAGGCTCCTGAACAAATCTGAACGACCTTCACAAGTCGACAAGAACCCAATTTCATTAGAACAATAACACATGACGGATTGTCAATAACACTAGGATCAAATTAGATGAAATGGAAATCATATTGTGTACAATAACAGTAAATAAAACCAATTTACTATGAGCAAAACCAGCAGATAGCTTAAAACCAATGTCAAATCAGTAATGACTTTGACATTTGGGCAAATATATTGCATTCCAATCATTAATCAATTGTCAAAAAGGAAAGCACCCAAATCCATCTAAAATGGTTACCTGAAGACATATTACTCTAGAAAAAATGATAAGGTGCTATGGCTCCCACATTTCATTCACTAGTTCAGATTGGCGGGTGAAACCAAATAAGAAAGCAACAAAAATTGACAGCAAAAGTAAGTGGTTGGTAAAAATTATCACACTACTACAGTTGATTAGGGGAACAGCTGCACAGCCTCATCTAGGCAATACCACAAACACCTTGTGTGCATCAAAACTGAAGCTAATTTAATAGAACCGCGCACACCAATTCTCGCCGATTGGACTTGTAGGAGCTCACCATCACCGATAGGACTTGTAGGAGAGGCAGCACCGTGAACCACGAACAGGACGGCTTGGAGGAGACGAGTACCAATTTGGTTGGTCACACAAACTCAACCAAGACCCTAGACAAAAATCTCTGCAAGGAAGCACACAAATTCAAATCGAACCAAACAAATCCGCAATAAGCACACAAAACATGCGAGCACGTAAAGCAGCTGAGCAAATTTGAGCAGAGGAGTGGGGCCAGAGGAGCTCGCTGCTAGGGCGTATAGGGTTCCGTGCACGAACGACCATGAGTACAGAGAGGATAGCGGCGGCGGGTGTCGGTCGCCGGGTGGTGGACGGGCAGGATGTTGGTGGAGAGCAGAGCGGCGTCAGCCGCGCGTCTCCTCCTCTCGCCGCAGTGTCAGAATAGGCAACTTCTGAAGATCTGAGAAACTGAAGTCTGAAGAAAACGCTTCGTCAGTTTCCGTCAAGCTATTATCGCCAACGGTCCAGATATCTTCTTGGCTTTTTGGGAGAGCATCTACGGTCTAACTTAGCTTCAATAATGTTAGCTTAATCAGTGGAGTGAATTTACTTGGTATGGTAATTAACATTAACACTATGTTTAATTGGGTTTTGCTGTAATCTCACTTAAGGCTAAGCTCCCGATATGTACTCTGTTGCGGACGAAATAGACATGCCTTTTGCCAATAAAAACCCCTATTACGCCAGGGGGACTCCGCGCGAGGAGAGGGCGGCCACGTCGCCCCTGCGCGCGCTCGCGCCGGCGCGTGGCCGCCGAATCTTCGTACGGCCAGGGGTGCGATTTTTCCTGTATTTTTCTGAAATTACGTAAAGGTCCTTTTTCCTCGTAAAAAGGTCCTGGCAGTTTTTTAAAACACTTTTTTCGAAAACACCCCTCCCCTTTGCAGGATAGTGCCCCGCGGTTTTTAAAATTGCGTACGGGTCCTCGTTTAGTTACATGCAGGTCCTTAAATTTTTACGAAAAAACCCTTTAGCTTTTTCGAAAATACGCATGTGCCCTCGATTTTTTTTTAAAAACCTCCTCGCGAATTCTCGCCTGTTTTACTTCGATGCACACGGTAGCTGGCGCGGCGTGTCGCCGCGCCTATGAGGCTAGTATTTTCCGTTTCCCTTTTCCCCTTCTCCAGATTTCAATTTACCACCTGCAATTCGGATCTCCCATCCGAGGATCTGACACACAGCTGGCTGGTGGGCGCGAATGGGTTGGGAGCGTGCCGAGCGTCGGCGGCCGTGAATAGAGAGACGACACCGCGAACCGCCAGCAGGAAGGAGGTGGGGCTTTGAGCCTCGTCAATGGCGGGGAGCCCTGGTGCAGTTCAGACGGGATGGGTGAAGAGAGGAGAGAGATTTTTTTATACGGATATTCTATTTTTTATTCAAAATTACAGAAATATATCCGCAGGAAAATTTTTTATAAAAATAGGCTCCAGTCGCCTAATGGTTGGGCGACTGGAAAGCCCAACCCAGCAGCGACAGCTGAGGAATCTACCAACGGTCGGCAATTAATTACAATCGCTCCACCGTTGGGTGACTGCAATCCAGTTGCCCCCACTGTGTGGCGACTGTGGGTGGTATAAAAGCACTGCGCACTCAGCCGCCGGCGTCGCGCACTGTTTTCATTTCTTCGATCGATACAACAAGCGCGATTTCGAGAGGAACGAGAGGAGAAGAAGAGAGGAAGAAGCGGAAGAAGAGGAGGGGGAGAGGAGAGGGAGAGGAGGAGCAGAGGAGAGGGAGATGAGGAGAGAAGAGCAGAAGGATCCAGGTAATTTTGTTACTATATTATTTTTGTTAGTGATAGAAATTTAGTTTAGAAAATTTAGTTAGAAATTTAGATGTAGTTTAGAAATTTAGATGCAGTTTAGAAATTTAGATGTAGTTTAGAAAATTTAGTTTAGAAATTTAGATGTAGTTTAGAAATTTAGATGTAGTTTAGAAATTTAGTGTCAAAATTTTGTATAGTATTTTTATGTATTATTGTAGAAAATTTAGTGTACAAATTTAGATGTAGAAAATTTTAGTTTAGAAATTTTGTATAACATTTTTAATGCATTAATGTACAAATTTTAGTTTAGAAATTTAGATGTAGAAAAATTTAGTGCCGAAATTTTGTATAGTATTTTTTATGTATTTTTTGTAGAAAATGTAGTGTACAAATTTAGATGTAGACAATTTAGTGTACAAATTTTGTATAATATTTTTGATATATTATTATAGAAAATTTAGTGTAGAAATTTAGATGTACAAAATTTAGTGTCGAAATTTTGTATAGTATTTTTGATGTATTATTGTAGAAAATGTAGTGTACAAATTTACATATAGAAAATTTAGTGTAGAAATTTTGTAGGTATGACTCGTGATGGTCGTGACTCCGACTGGCGGTACCTGCTGTTGGACGAGAACGTGGACCGCGTGCATCGCGCTTCCCGTCGTGTGCCGCCACCGGGAAGTTGGGAGTGGTCTGGACACGCACACCTCGCGTGGCCTGGGGATTCGACCCCCGTTACACAGCCAGGTTTGCACTACGCCAACGCTTTAGTGCTGCCGTAAGAACGTTCCGTGCTGACCTTCACTTTGTTTACAGGCTGCGGGATGACGGGCTACTCCCTCTTGCCCGGATGGTGCAGGCCACGGAGGAGGATGGAACCGCCTTGGCCGCGGGCGGGGACAAGGCGGGCGTGGAGCGATCACGATGCTTCCCGTTCAACCATTCCCTGCTGACGGCTTTGGTAGACCATTGGCAGCCCGAGACGCACACTTTCCACCTCCCATTCGGGGAGATGACGCCGACCTTGCAGGATGTGTCCCTGCTTCTTGGCCTTCCGATCGCGGGAGGCGCTGCCTTCCTACCGGAGGCCCAGGCCGAGTGGCGCGCTGATGTGCTCGGCAGATTCGATGGGGTCCTTTCACCGGCCGATGACCACCACATCTTCGAAGAGACTCAGACCCATGGGCCGACGCTGAGGTGGCTCGCACAGTACCGGGTACATGGTATTTACAATTGATCGTGTCTTCAAAGCTCTTATTTGTGCTATTACATACTAATAACAACTTGTTTGCATTCAGGTGGATCGCATGGATCCACAGGCAGACGATTACCAGGTCTCGCGCCACTTGGAGGCGTACGTGCTGTGGTTGTTTGGTTGGGTGCTCTTCACCACCAGCCACGGCAACTCCGTGGATGCACGCCTTATCGCTTATGCGAGGGCGATCGCGGACGGCGAGGCCCCCCAGGTCAGCTGGGGATCGACCATACTTGCCGTGACGTACCGCGCCCTGTGCGATGCGTGCTCGAGGATCAAGGTGGACTCGATCCTCATAGGCTGTCCCCTGCTGCTGCAGTTGTGGTCGTTCGAGCGCTTCAGCCTCGGACGACCTATGCTAGATGACATGGGTCCGTACGGGGCCGAGATGTATCCGGGGGGAGACGTCGACCGGCCGACGATGGGTTCTCTTTGGTGTCGTCGACGAGTAAGTATTATCACAGTCAACTATTTCTTTCATATTAACGATCGTCATACTAAATAACTTGTCTTTCTTGCAGGTACAGTTCGCGCACGTGCAGGTCACGCGGGTGTACCTGCCCTTTGTGGAGCAGTTTGACCGCCTCACAAACTCCGATGTGCGCTGGGAGCCTTACGCAGATACGGCAGTGCAAGCCTGTGCTCCTGACGGGCTGTCCGCACAGTGCTGGCGTGACCGGGCTTTCTGGCTCACCCGCCGAAAGCTCGTGTACGATATCTACGTGGAGGACTACGCACCCCAGCGAGTCATGCGGCAGTTTGGGCTACGACAGGTACTTCCTGTACTAGTCAGACCACCACTTCCGCGGAACGTGCACGCGTTAGTGATCGCTTCTCATAAATATGTACGTACTTACTACTATGTTCGCAAGTACTTACATTACTGTGTTCGCAGGCACAACAGAAAGGGAGTTAAAAAAGGCACGGACTGGTTGACGAAGATGCAACCCTGGATTGCGCAGTGGGAGGGTGCGCTCAACGACCATGTTGAAGAGGAGCGCCCATACGATAGCACGGACTACGCGGAGTACCTGCTCTGGTACCAGACGCGGACACATACCAGGCTCGTACATGTCGTAGACCCGCCTGCCACACACGTCACCGCTCCGACAGACACGTCGTCGCTCACATCGCGGTACGTTACATGTAATTTCAAAGATTCCCAAATGGCAATATCGTTTCGATAATGGACCATTTTATGTCTTTTTGTCCAGGCTGACGTCGGTTCTGCGCTGTGGACCGAGTCCGCCGCAGTACTGCAGAGGGTCACCACAGGTGCGGAGTTGACCCACGAGGAGACCGTCAGCTTTGCGCGTCGGATGGAGGCCGGGTGTAGATGTATCGTTAGCCTACTGTCCTACACGAGGCTACCAGCGGTCTCCACACCCACGCCCAGCGCTCCGACGGGTCGTCCACCAGTGCCACCCCGACCAGCGTGGCACTACTCCAGAGGTAGTACGTGGACACGTCCTACACCACCTCACTCGGAGCAGTCAGGGGGTTCTGCTTGGACACGGCCTCCTACACCACCTCAACAGCTCTTCACGCCTCCTCCGCACATCCCCGGCTTCCACACGCAGGGGTGTACTCTGAGCTGTACACCCCTGCTCCTACCTCGATGGCGCCAACTGCGGGTACGCATCGCCTGATCTCGTTTTTATCCCAAGGCGACATGCAACGAACTAACGATATTACTATTGCAGGTCCTTACCATCAACACGCACATGGCGTCTCCCCGGGCCCCGACGATGTAGACCAGTTTTTTGCGGACTGGCCCGGGCCGTCCTCCGACGTAGCACCGGAGGTTCTCTCCGGCAGTGCCCTCCCCGGTGCACTGGAGGGCACACAACCAGAGGTGCAGCTGACTCCACCAACGTAGGGGCGGTGCGACACCCTCCTGCTCGTTTTACTTTCTCGGAGCGTCGTCACCCGTTGCACCGGAGGACGGCCAAGCGGGGCGTACGGGAGGACGTGGGCGCGGTGACGGGGCACCTCAGGGTGGCGAGTGAGGGGTGCTGCCGATACTATATGTTATGCATGTAATGAAAAAATACGCGGTATGTTACTCACAACTATATTATGAAGTTTATTTAAATTCAAACAAGCCTATTATCTCTTGTTTTCGCCTTCAATCATTCATATATCAAGTCATCTAACAAATATTAACATACCGGTTCTCCGCACAGGAATTCTCAGCGTATGTCACTTAACAGTGTATGTACCGATCGTTCTACAGTCAATCTTTCGTAAAAAAAAGTTTCTAAAATTTATTACGCACATACAACATACAATAAACATAAACTTTTAGTAGAACTCTACCACATTTTTTATCAGTTTAAAACTACAAAATTCACAAAATTTAAAACAATCACGGGGGTTCATGCAGTCGCCTAAGGGGGGCGACTGCATGAAAGTCGCTCCAGGGTGCAGCGACAGGTATTGTGTCAGCCTCTGGTTAGGCGAATGGCTCAAGTCGCCCAACTATGGGGCAACTGGAGCCTATTTTTATAAAAAAAATTCTCCCTCGGATATATTTCTGTAATTTCGAATAAAAAATAGATTATTCGTACAAAAAATTCGGAGGAGAGATGGAAGAGGGGTAGTACGACTAGTTCAGAGGGAGATGGGGGCGGGGTCCATAACTAGACATTAAACGCTTCAAGGTGTTTTCTGCAAATATGACTTGAGTATTTTAGGCGTTTTCCCAGTAACGCTACTATACTTAGCTGACATTTTTGCAGAGCACCCCTTGTCATATGAAATATTATGGTGTCCTCTAATAACGCCTTAAAAATGAGAGACCCCAGATTTTTTTTAGGCGTTCTTGAAGGTCGCCTTCAAAACCCCAGATTTTTTTATGTTTTCTCACTGAAACGCCTTCTAATAAAAATCGCCTCATAAGATGTATTTTCTAGGCATTTTACCAAAATCGCCTTGAAAACATGGTAATCTAAGGTGTTTTAATAAAACACCATTAAATCATCTCCGTGTTGTAGTGTTACCAAATTTTAACTCGAAACGTCAGATACAATGTTCATGTGCCATCATGTTTCCGTCCTTGTCTCCAGCGGGCTCGAGAGTGCTATTAATGCTGCCCGCCTGCACCCAGCAAGTGTGTTGAGTAACCTTCCTTTCCAGCAAAGCTAGGTCTGGCCTGCCCTTGTCCATCGAAGGACCCTTCTTCGTCAATGGATTAAATATCTTTAGTTGTCTATAGCTCTATTTTTTTAGCTTACGACTTTTTCTGAACAAACAAACAAGACGACTTATCCATCATCTTTTTGAAACGATTTATCAGGACAGTTTTTTCAAAGCGGTTTATCTCTGGTCATGAACATCGCTGGTAATACTCTGGGTTTAAATTGGTTTTAGGAATGGTATGGGTGGAGGGAGTCCATTTTAGAAATATTTTGTTAAAGGGCTGTCAAATGTTAATATTATGGCAAAGAATAGCCAATTATTTACAAGTACAATTATGATTATTATTTACTATTTCTTATTGATGTCATTTGTTCTTACAATTTGCTCTTTGCAAATTACTAAGTCTATTACAAATGAAAGTTCACTTTTTGCAAAACAAACTAGTTAGGCAGACTCTCCTTTGATAAAAAAAAGCTTGTATGTATTAATATCCTTGCTTAAAGTCTTACGGAGTACAATTTTGTACTAATAATTGCATGTTGAACACTATCTGAGCAAGAGTAAGAAGATCCCTCGGTTGGCTATTTTTTATACAACGGGATTTGGTGATAAGGATGCCGAAAACTAGGGCGTTAGCCTAGTCAGTTGTCCATGGGTTTATGGCATACCACTAGGGTTCTTTCGTTTTACTTATCATTTATTTCCGCTATAAGTATTTTTTGCGTGAAATATTTGGCCAATTGGCCTATTTGTATAAAACTTGGTCATATAGGCCTATATTGAACCACTTGATATTATGTGCTACTTCATTTTATTTACTCATGTATAGATATGATGTAACGATATACTATGTATATGATAGCTACTGATTGTGAGACTAGCACGATAAACACATAGGATTCAGAATCGAATTCCAGGTCCGACATAAATCCTATATAACTTTCTCACCTTTAGACCCTTGCTTGGACCCTTTTTAAATTATGCAAAGAGATGATTGATTTATTTTGCTATATGTCATGAGATTGAAATGGTTTAATAAGGATCTAATTATGATATGATCTCATAGGATATTCTTTCCCAAACGCTATGCGCCAAACCTAGATGGATATCGTGGTATGCATATGTTGTGACCCTATTGCCACCACCACCATCGCCAGCCACCACAGTGAGTGGAGGACATTCGGCCCACCAGTGGATGTCGAAAGGGACCTCATGGTCTTATGGGGGTGTTAGTATTGACTTTTGCTTCTGACTTTTGCTTGGAGAAGTCGGAAACCAATATGAATATCTGGCTTCTCGAAACAACCTTTTCACTCCTTTCGCTTTGAGGATAAAGCAGAGGATCACAGGTGCATCATGCATCCTACTCCTCTCACTCCCATCTCGCACACGCATCTCTCATTTATTTTTCCCACCATTCACCCTTTCCTTCTAAAAGCTATTTCTTTTAGCCACCACTACTTATTTTTACTCAAAAGCCATCGACCGCAGCTAATACGAACACCCCCATATATGTCAAGTTAGCACACCTACCCTTAGTCCCCTACCTTCCTCTAAAAAAACACCCTTGTCCCCTAGTTTGGGAAATGTTGAGCAGCACTATAGACATTTTTGTGTGCCTTAAGGTAGATTTTCGTATGTTTGTGTTAAGGGTATTAGAGATAAGGGTATTAGAGATAGAATAGAAATCGGCATATTCCCCTGTAATATCCCTTTGTACTCCCTATATATATTGCCCATTAGGCCTCTTCAATATATGCACAATATTCATAACAATTTGATGGGGGAAATCCTAGAAGGTGCAAGGATAGGTGCGAGGTGTATTTCGATGTTTAAGGTGTGTCACAACATATGTGGGATAGGCTAAATTCAGTGCGATTGGTGACCAGCGATTTGTCTAGGTCATTGTCACGATGGAATGTTTTCCATCTACAAAACATATATGGGCTGGGTTGCCACAGTATATTTCACAGGAAATGCTGCATTATGGCTGCAAATCTATGAAGCATTGCATCATATATATAGAAAGTTGGGCTTAGCTCTGTGTGACAGTTCGTGCAAAATTTGGGCGTGATAGGTCCCGAAGGCATATGCAAGAGTAGTAAAATCTTGAGCAGATAAGTGAGGTGGTGTTATACCGTGTTATGCATATGGTGTAAATTAATAGATGAACCATTCTTTGTTACAAGATTTGCTGATTGACTAAAGATGCGATAGAAGCAGCTATAAAAATGCACAAACCAAGGTCTATCGACCTGCCCTCTCGGTCAAACGCAGCAAGTAGTGGAATCAAGTAAGACGAAGAATTATCACAAGCCAACCATAGTAGGGCCTAGCATTGTAGCACTCTGTCTCTCTGTTGATGATCATA
Source organism: Dendrocalamus latiflorus (assembly GCA_017311315.1). Classification (NCBI taxonomy): domain Eukaryota; kingdom Viridiplantae; phylum Streptophyta; class Magnoliopsida; order Poales; family Poaceae; genus Dendrocalamus; species Dendrocalamus latiflorus. The sequence goes on from CM029663.1 coordinate 43,717,978, forward strand.
GTTCGATTTCCAATAATCATAGGTTCGGTGGATTATTTGTGTGAATTTTCCATGTTATTTCTCTGAGATTTGAATCCATAACTTGTGGGTCATGAGCCTTAAGATAACTACACTAGCCAATTGTCCTCATACTCTTAAAAAAGTCCATTTTACACCCTGAACTTTGCAAAAGGTCCACTTAACACCCTTAACTATAAAATTGGATATTTAGCCTTAAAACTTCCAAAATCAAGCCAATTTACATCCTAAGGCTTGTTTGGATGGGCCAAAATCCCAATCCATTCACATGGATAGGCTATGATTTTAGTTCAAATTTTTAGCCAATCTACATAGATCCTGCCCCCATCCAAGCAAGCACTAAGGTTGTTTCAGAGGGTGATTTTGCTAACAGGGATCCAACGTAGGGTGGGTTTTGCCATGTTGGCAACTGTGTCATCAGTTTTTGCTTGGATCCAAATGAGAGAAGGGAGGATGACGAGCAAAAAAAGATAATGTAGAGATAGAGGAATAAAAAAGAGATCGATGATGTGGATTTCAACATCCTTGAATTAGATTCTCATTAGTAAAACCCAATGATATGATTGCCAATATGGCAAAAACCATTTTGAGTAGGATCCACATCATTAGAACCGTCTTAGTGTGTAAACTAACCTGATTTTGTAAGTTTTGGATTATTAAATACCCAACTTTATAGTTAAGGGTGTTAAGTAGACTTTTTACAAAGTTTAAGGTATAAAATAGAGTCATTTCTTCCATGTAATACTAATTTCCATTCTTTCCTACGAAAACCCCATTTTTTTAGTTCTATGTGGACAACAACCTGTTGGGAAACCTGAGCTTGGGCCTAAGACCTTGCCCATAGTGGTCACTTCACCACTTAGTCTATAAATAGGGGGTTACAATCATTATACTTATACTTGGAAGAAAAGCAACAAAGAAAGGAGTTCCCCTCTCATCTCTCTATGTTCAATTTATTATGTACTTGTATTATTCTGTATTTGATCCATCTTTCTTGCCTAGGAGGAATCACTCAGACGAGACTCACCAGCGATGGTTCCTCAACATGTTATTAGCACGAATCACTCGAGTTGATCGAAAGTAATCATCGAAGCACTTGTAGAATGAATCGCTTACCTAGATTGCTTTAAATTCCATAAATTTTGCTTTCTAGATGTTTTCTACGATGCAAATTTGTTCTAATCTACCGCGAGCAGACTCGAAGTCACCAGTACAATGCCGATCGTTAAATTACATGAAAAAGAGTAGATGTTGATTGTATTGTAGATTGATTGAAAAAATAATAGATCATTGCCGGCCCCCGCACGGGCTGCCGCCATTGTGCGGTCGTGCCGCCCGCACACGACACACCGCACAGCCGTTGCACGACCCGCACGTGACTGTGGCCACACGACTACCGTGCCGCCGTGCGTGCCGAAGCCACGCCTCCCGCACGAGGCCGCGCCGCCGTGCGCACTGAAGCCGCGCCTCACACATGGGGCCATGCCACCGTAGGCACTGAAGCCTCGCCTCCCGCATGAGGCCACACCACCGGCCCCTCCACGGCCGCGTCGAGCCACCACCTGCACGCGCTGTCGTCGCTTGGCCATTACCAGAGCTCCCGCCGCCACACCGCTGGCCCCATATGACCGTTGCCGCCACACGAACCATTGGACACCCGTATCGCACGAGCCACCGCCCACTCGCGCCACCCGATCCGCCGGCCTCACACGCCACCACTCCCGCATGAGCCATCAGCCGCACGCGCTGCCGCCCGATCCACTGGCCGCCCATGTCACCACTACTGCATGAGTCCCTGCCGCACATGCCGCCGCCCTGTATGAACTACCACCCCGCTGGTCCAAACGTTGCTGCCACCGTCACGCGCCTAGATGCACCGCCGCCGCCATGCATGAACAGGGTAGGGGAAACCCTACTCCTCCCCTACTTTTGAGCCAGCCAGAAGTGGGCTTGGGCCGAAATGGATTGGGGGAGAAGAAAATAAAGGGAGACCCGATCGAACAAAAAAAAAGAAAAAAGGGGCGACGCCTGGATTTTATTACAAAAGGATCCTCGAGAAATTAGACAATTACGCAAAAAAAATTCTCAAAATTGGAAATTAGCGGATAAGCCCTCGGAAATTGTTGAATTCTCTAAAAATACATAGTCCAGTATAAAAGGGCCTCAAGAACTCAAATTTTGAATTATTTTTAGCATTTGCACCATGTTTAGCATTGTTTTTTATTGTTTTCTATTTTTCTGTATTTATTTACTGTTTTGATTAATCGTAATTATTTAAACTACCTTTAATCATTGAAATTAGTAGTAATATTTATAGAAAATGCCTAGAAAATTCTGGAACATTACGAGAACCTTTTGTACCATTGTCTAATTTATTTCATGTATATTTACCTACAGTAAATTTATATATTCCTTTTATGCACATGTAGATGACAAGCATCATGAATCGGGAGTTCGAGGAGCTGGCCCATCATGGCCAAAACTACTTGAATTGGGCTTTTGATGTCAAGATCGTATTTAGAGCCAAGAAGCTTCACGCTACCATTAGGATTGGTGTACCGTAGGATGCTAAACCCACAACTGATGAAAATGATCAGTTACTTCACTTCCTCGGGCACCACCTTTATCTCACTCTCAAGAATGAGTACATGGCAGAGAAGAGCACGTTAGCATTATAGACTGCACTCAAGAAGCGGTTCGAGAAGCTAAAGTACACCATTCTTTCTTAGGCAGAGCAGGAATGGATCCGACTCAGATTTGCTTATTTCAAGACGGTGGGGGGGTACAACTCTGCTCTGCACAGAATCTGTACCAATCTTTAACTTTGTGGCAAGCAAATCACAAATGAGCATAAGATTGAGAAGACCATCTCCACCTTCCACCCTAGTGCAGTACAGTCAGCGTGCAACTATTGTCAAGACGGCTATAAGGAGTATGCTGAATTGATTGATATTGTGCAGGTTGTAGAGGTTCAGGATGAAGTTCTCCGCAAGAACTTTGTCGCACAACCACCTGAGAGCTCCACTAGCCATGAGGCCAACTCTGGGAGCTACAAGGTGTGAAAGCCTATAATTAAGAAAACGGGAAGGAAGGGCAAAGCCGTAACCCATAAAGGCAAGTCCAATACTCCATAGGAAAATAAGGCAAGTAAACCAAAGCAGGACGACAAGCCCTATGGTCAATAAGACCAAACTTGCTACAAGTGTGGTAAGTGGGGGTACTGGTTGTGGATCTGTAAAGAGCCGTAGTACGTTGTCGATGCCTTCTAGGCCAAAAAGATGAAGGGTAGCAAAGGGCAGCATGAAACCCACTTTGCTTTCATTGAGAGGAAGAATTCTAGGCAGCTGCTGTAGCAATGGAGGTTGACCCCACTCCTGCAGTAGCACCCCCACTTGACATTGCAGCTGCCGTCACCATGATTTCCCAGGAAGAGTACCTCACCCTTGAGAAGATAGCAACTGAAGTATCTGGTTTCTTAGTAGATTCAGTCTAATGCACGGAATGAATTTAGACTTTAATTGTCATTTATTTCATGTGTGAAAGAAATAAGTTAGATTTTGCATTAATGGTACTCAAAACAAATTTTTCGGGATGGTTGGATGATATTAATTAATTAATTAATTAATTTAGTTAGTTAATAATGGCATGATATGTTCTGATATTTGAAGTATTTTATTTATGTGTTGATTGTCTCCTATTACATATTAATAAAGAAAGTGTGCTTAGCTGACAACGGCACAACGAATACCATTTTGAGAGAGACAAAATTCTTTCAATCGATTAGCAAGAATGCTGGCAGCCTTACAACAATCACCGATAGCGATGCTTGTATAATAGGCTTAGGAAAAGCTACAATTATACTCACAATGTGTACAACTTTGGTCATTCAAGAAGTCTTATTGTATCCAGAATCGACTAGAACTCTCCTAAGTTTCAAGGATATTCACGCTAATAGTTTCCACGCATGAAGCAAGTAGAAAAAGGGTATTAGAAAGACTTTCTTCATTTGAGACTAAGCTATGCTACACTAATATTAAGGCACCTATAGCTTATACTACCTAGAAAACTATATTTGAAAGCTCTAAACTCTTCTGTCTCTAGCATGATAGATTAGACCACCTAGGTCTTAGGATTATGAGAAATATAATTAACAATTCACAGGAACATAGTATCGATGTAAAGAATTTCCCGAATCAAGAAGATTTCATGAGCCTCGCTTGTGCCATCGAAAAATTAATTACCAGACCTTCTACTCTGAAAGTAAAGAATGAAATCCCCACATTCGTAGAACGCATCTAAGGAGACATTTGTGGTCCTATATAGCCACTGTCAAGACCATTTAAATATTTTATGGTGCTTATCGATACTTCCTTGAAATGGTCACATGTATGTTTATTATCTATGAGAAATCATGCTTTTGCAAAGCTAATCTCGCAGATAATTCAAATTAAAAATAATTTCCGTGAATATCACATAAAGTCCATCAGAATGGACAACGCTAGAGAATTAACTTCAATGGCATTTGACAATTATTGCATGGCAATGGAAATTAAAATTGAGCATTCTGTACCGCATGTCCACACCTAGAATGGACTAGCAGAAGCATTAATTGAGAGAATTAAATTTATTGCCTAACCACTTTTACAGAATTGTAATTTACTAACTACATGTTAGGGACACGCAGTCCTACATACAGCGACTCTCATCAACTTTAGACCATGGCATATAACATCCATTCACCTATGCAACTAGCGCAAGGATCGGCACTGAAATTTTCTCATCTCTGTAGGTTTGGTTGCAAAGTTTATGTATCTATACCACCACCACAGCGTACTGCAATGGGTCCTCTCCAAAAGTCTGGGATATACGTGGGTTATGAGACAGCATCCATAATCAGGTATTTGGACCCCATGATAGGAGACCTGCACACCGCCTATTTCACTAATAGTATATTTCATGAGGATAGTTTCTCGACATTAGGGGGAATCAACCCCTTGATGAAAAATATTAGGAAATTATGTGGCAAGCCACGGGAATCCATGCATATGACCCACGCACTAGTGAAGCAAATAAAGAAGTCCAAAAGATCATCGATTTGCAGGCATTACCAAATCAACTGTCTAACCACTTTAGTGATTTAAAGAGCGTGACCAAGTCACATGTGCATGCACGCAAGGCACCGAAGAGGGCTGAAATACCAAAGAAAGTTGAAGGTATCCCTAATCCCGTCTAGAGGGCCCAGAATAAAAGGGCGAGAACTTCGGCCCCTCGAATCCCAAGTAACCAGGACACCTGGTGAAAAAAGGATAAGAAGGACTTGAGACAGCCAATCACCGAATTTCCCAAGAACCAGAGGAGAGCCAATTGAGACTTGGCACGGGTATGGTACCTTTAAGGAAAGGCATACTGGATTTGAATATTCCCATGGAGGGAAAAACCAACATGGATGTGTGCCCACGCATCGTTGCTGAAAAATTAAAGGGACTTGCCCCCACAACTAGAAGGAGCAGTAAGCAAGTAGAAACATGAGAAGAATCAACCCATGATGAAACAGCTATAAACTACATGCACACGGGAGAATCCATGAATAGGATAACAACCAATGTTGATATTTCTTTTGCAAAGAAAATTGTCACAATCATTGATCTTGATCCAGAACCTGCATCGCTCGCTGAATGTAAGAAAAGATCATATTAGGAGGATTGGAAAAAAGCAATAGAAACTGAATTATTATCTCTAAATAAAAGAGAGGTGTTTGGGCCCGTAAGCTGTATGCCTCCCCATGTGCACCCCGTAGGGCATAAATGGGTATTTGTTCGAAAGGGAAACAAGAAAATGAAGTGTGACCAAGAGTTGATTATGAAGAAACATATTCCCTGGTCATGGGTGGTATTAGCTTTAGATATTTAATCTCGATAGCAGTGAACTTGAATTCAGAAATGAAGTTAATAGATGTCATAACTACATACCTTTGTGGAAATTTGGATTCGGACATTTATATGAAGGTACTTGAAGGTATTCCTGTCCTGAATCAGGACAGAGCAAATAGAAACTTATATAGTATGAAACTCAGAAAATCACTGTACGGACTTAAGCAATCAGGCAGGATATGGTATAATCGATTAAGCGACTTTCTATGCAAGAAATGATATACGAACAATGAGAATTATCCCTGTACATTTATACGACGATCCCAGAATGGATTTTGTATAATCTAAGTATATGTAGATGATCTGAATATCATTGAAACCTTGGAAGATATAAAAGAGATGAGCTCTTACATGGAGTCGTAGTTCAAAATTAAAGATTTGGTTAAGACCAAATATTGCCTAAGCTTGCAGCTTGAGCATGTCCCTGAAGGTATATTAGTACATCAGTTGCATACACTCACAAGGTGTTAGAAAAGTTCAGCTTTGAAAAGGCATAGCCATCGAAAGTACCGATGATCATGAAATCTTTATAGCAAGATAAGGATCTGTACCGACCTAAAGAAGAGGGGGAGGAAGTCTTGGGACTAGAATTGACGTACTTAAGTGCAATAGGAGCACTTATGTATTTAGCAAACTGCACTAGATCGGATATCATATTTGCTGTAAACCTATTAGCAATGTATAGTGCAAAACCTACCAAAAGGCATTAAGAAGGAATAAAGGACATCTTCTAATACCTCCAAGGAAGCAAAAATCTTGTACTATTCTACAGAAAGAACTAGGATCTGAATATGATTGGTTATACAAATGCAGGGTACTTGTGAAACATGTATACAACTAGGTCACAAACAGGCTATGTGTTCCTATATAGT